>CM045767.1:89203291-89803291 GCA_025200525.1 Camellia lanceoleosa
TTGACATCATGTCATTTGACCCATATCAAAACTTACAATTTTAGGGGTTGGGTAGCCCGATTTCTAAGGGTATGATGGCTTGGGTTCCAGCTTATAGAGCAAATGGCATTTTCTCCGTTGGATCGCCCTCGGCCAGATGAACATGAACTTACATTTTACCATCGCCGAAGACTTGGGCGTCATAGTTTGAACACTGGTGATCATCATATTCGTGTTCATCTTGAGTTTCTCGGAGGTTTGTTCGCTTTACGCGCCTTAAGACCTCGACTTGTTTGTTTGTACTTGGTTGTGCACAAACACTTGTGTTTTGCTCTTAAGGAAAGAGGTGGCAATGACCATCCTCGACCTTACCAGCCAAGGCTTAAGCCACCGGCCCATTTTATTGCCATCGACTAAAAGTGTTGGCGATTAGCACGATTATTTAATTGATCGGCCACCTATTTTTAATGATACCATTTCGATGACCCTTTTCATATGCTTTTTGGCGGATATTTTGTGCCGGTGTGCAGGCAATTGTACGCCTGATTCCTCACTCCATTACTGCGTGCATATAGAGAGTTTGAGCCTTATTTAGCTTCCCTTAGAAAGCATTGTAAAATGGTTTTTGTTATAAAGGAGGGCCTCCTCGCGCGCCTTTCGGAGAGTAGGGTTAGAACAATCGATATATAGCTTATATATCCCTCTTTTCTCTCTCTATATATCTCCTTCTCTCTCTATATTTGTGTGTGTAATAGTGTTCTAAAGGGTGTTTTTGTTCCTAGTTTTACACTAAGGCACCTAGTGTTACCACTATACTTCGGTTGTGGAGAGTGCTAAGGGGTTGATCTCGGAAGTTTTTGAGTTGGATTTGGTCAAAAAAAGATCTTGAGTTGGTGTTCTTGAAGTGTTCTTCAGGGTGAGAACTACCTTCTTTATTCCCTTTCTTGCACTAACTTTTAGCCTATCTTGCATGCTGTTTTGAGCTTAGTGTATAACTGATAAAAGTTCTATATTTTCATGCTTAAGATGTTTGTTTAAGGTTGGTTTGGGTTGGGGTTGTTTACACCCTCTTAGGCCTTGTTTGGCCTCTTTTTTGCCTTTCTCTTTGGGCTTTGGAGACCCCCTTGTTTCGACCTTCTCACCCTGAAATCCAAAGGATTTTGAGTGGTGGAAAATGATTTTTAAACCATGTATAGGGGGAGGACACCCCTCTCCTTTGTGTCTCCTTCTTACATTTAGGACTCATAAAGGTAGCATGTTTGTAGCTTTATTTGGCTTCATTTAAATTGGGTATTTGGTGTTAGTTTATCATATTGTACCTCTATTTTTGGTTGGATTGATAGCCTATTGCATGCATCATGCACTTGCTTTGTAAGCCCTCTGTTGTCATAATATGTATCATGCATTTTAGGCCATCGTGCATGCATGTTTTAGCTTGACCGTGAAGCTTTTAGCTATGTTGTGACATGCTTAAGTTCTATTTTGGTCTTTTGGGTCATTCTTGCCATGCTGTATAACCACTTTGCATTTTAGCTTGCTAGGTTTGGGTGTGTGAGTCATTAGCATGCTTCATTTGGGCTATTTTAGTGATTTGGGATCCACTTGTCATGCTATTTTAGTCCATATTTCATGCTTGTATACTTGCATTTGCCATCCATTCAATGCATTGGGGAGGTGTTGTTTCATGCTCCATGTTTGGATCATTGCATGTCCCCCCATGATTAGGTCTTTGGGAGACCTTCTCATTGGGTTTTGGGGCTTATTTTGATGTGTTTAACTTCTGAGTTTATTGGTCTAAGTCATGCCATGTTAGGTTGTTAGAGTTGTAGTGCATTTGCCCTTTTTGGCCTTGTATATCGTCTTGTTTTGTGCTCACCTTTCTAGCATGTTTGGCCTCATTCCATAGGTGTTTTGGCTTCATTTTAGTACGCCTCAAAGGTTTTGGGTCTGCTGCCTTTGGGGCTTAGTTGACTTATAGTCATGGTTCAAGTCCTTGGCTGGCTTTGAACTTTAACTCATTAGCATGCCATGTTTGCATTGTGTAGTCAATTTGGCATCATTTCTCATGTGATTTCAGAGCTTATTACATCGCCACATTCTCATGTTTACCATGTCTTGCTCACGCTTGAGGATGGTGCTTTGTTGCCTAGCTTATGGGTCTTTATATGCGTGTGAGTTTGCCCTTTTGGTGCCATGATGTTGGTACTATGGCCATTGTTTTTGGCATGGTGAGGTCCACCATTCGGTTTAGGTCCATTGAGCATGTTTTGCTTTCATGATATTTGCATACTTGCATTATATCATGTTTGCATGTTAGCATATTGCATGATGTAGCTAGTTGCATTACACAACATTATTTGCATACTTGGTGTGCCCATGCTACATTAGTTTAACTTGCATGCTCAGGTTACATTGCATCCGGCATGCTTGCTACCTTAGTTTCGTGTGCATACTTGAGTCTCATTGCATTTGGCATGCTTAGGTTGCATCACATTGCATTTGGCATGCTTACATTGCATTATCTTGTATTGTATTTACATATCGCATTGTATTTAGCATACATGCATTACATGGTGTTTGGTTTGGGATGTCAAACAAAAGCGTCGAGGAAGGAGGGCGTTAAATAGCAAAGTAGACGAAATGTGCCTCAATCTTTGATGCGCCGTCACTCTTGATCCAACATGATAGAGTGTGTGGCATCCATTTGTTTTGTGCATCCATTTTACATTGATATACACTTGGCTCCTTAGGCCATCATGCGTTGAAATCGTGATTGATGGCGAGTAAACCACACTCCTTTGAGTTCATAGCATGATGGGGAGGTGGTCGTGCACACATTGCTTTGAAAATGCCTTGCTACTGCTTGTCTCTCCTCATTCTTGACAAAGCGAGGATTCTGCGAGGAATCATTGGCGGCAAACTACATGAAGTGCCGATCGACCAAAATAAGCGGCGATAGTCATACAAATGGTCGATTACCATGTTTCAATAGGCGGTGGCCTATCTCTTGGCGGTGACCTCCCACAATGCTCAGGGAGTGGTTCAGAAGTAGTATTGGGATTTGTGTAGCTTTTAGAGGCATGGAACAGTGCAAACAAAAGGCGGCGATGGGCATGTAGCAATGGTTTGGCGAGGCCAATCGAGCATGCATCATCAATCATTTGGCGGGCTGCGGACGGTCTCTTTAATTTCATACTTAGTTGATTTTGTAACTAATTTGTTAATTAATTAAGTGCGTAATAAGTAATTAGCTAGAGTAGTTAATTATTTATTTGGTTTTGTATTATTCTTCGGACCCTCCGAGAGAGGCGAATTTGTAATAAGTGCGTGCATGCGTGTGAATGTCTTGAACCCATGCCTTTCTCCCTTTTGCCCCACTTTTTATGGTTAGTTTTAGGTCATGTTTAGATTAGCATACCTCATGTTAGCATGTTTGCATACATTCATTACGTATTGCCGCCGGGCTTGGCGAATCATACTAATTGCATAATACTTCAATTCCAACTTGAATCGTGTATCGAGTTATTGCATTTCATATGCCCTTCTTAGGTTAGCCAAGCCTATTCTAGTTGCATTTTGCTTGCGATGCATTAGCTATTTTAACATGAACTAGGATCATCCATTGATTACTAACTAGTTTACTTTTTTGGCTTGGAGTACTTTCGGTAAGTGTTTATGCTTTAGCATCCTTGCATGTGTGTGGTGTGCCATGATAGCATGCTTACCATGAGGCTATGTGCTTATGTGATATAAGCTGTTTGAATACTGTGGGTGAGCGTTGGGCTACTTGAATTGGGACAATTCATTGATTACAGTTTAAGCCCACTTGAGAGTAGCAAATCACCATGTTTTCTAAGCCCACTTGAGGTGGCAAAATCAAGTATTTTAGCCTACTTCGAGTAGCACTTTCAAACCATTTTCAAAAGCGAACATGAGATGTTTTTGTTCCAATTCGAAGACCAGTCTATACTTGTATGATGTGTGTGCATCACATAGTAATTCTAGGCTAATAAGCTGGAATAGAGCACATAATGTTTTCAAAACTTGATGTCATGGTTAGTAGAGTAGATCTTTGATCGGCGGCGAGATGCTCCGCAGTGACCTTCCCCAATCGTGCCCAAGTTCTCGAGCTTTGGTGATGTGCGGACACATGGCCTTAGGCACGAGTCAGGGTTTCCTAAATTCCCCCAAAAATAAATATTTAGGTGGCGACTCTGTATCTGGCAGATCCATGTTTGGCACTTCTTTCTAAAATCAGTTTTTCAAAAGCGATTTCTTTGGTTGGACTCTTTGATGATTCATCGGTCTCGCATTGCACTCTGTGAGATTAGATCTGGTGTGACATTGAGTCGGTAGTAGTGAGCCCGATGAACAAAGCAGGATTCCCTTCTTGGGCGTTTGGAGGCGTCTACATGGACTGCCTATTCATGACAACATCATCCCAGGATAACCGCAAGTCGAAGATCTCACATCTCGACAACCGACTCTTCTGCGTTTAGCCATGGCTCAGGAAGGCTGCGAGAATGGAAAGTCTTCCCCTCCGACAAAGTGTCCATTCAGGGTGCCCTGAATAGGTCGATACATCAAATCAAAATGCCTCCCAGTCTGATTGGCTTTGGCTCTCCTAGCCATTTCTTTGCCTTTCCTCACCCAGTCCTCTTTGGTAGGCTAATAACCTAAGCCAAAAGTATCACGGGTTGTCTGACGCCGATAAGTCTGATAATGCCCTTAGGCCACTTATTCCTTTTCCATCGAGGATGTCTTTGGAGCTTGCTCATGAATTACAACGATTGTCTTGACGACATACAACCCGCATCAACGGCTAAGATGTTACATGCGATCCGGGCCTCGGCCGGGTAAATCTGATAGGAACACATCCTCCGCGCCATGCTTTCGATTTCGAACGATGTAGACACCTCTAGCGGTAGATTGATTGACAAATTCCCAAAAACAATAGCCATCCCTTCTCGTGGGGGTATTTCAACATCGATGTAGGGTGGAAGAGACGCCTTCACAGTGCGACCCGACCGCCCTAAGAGTAAGTTGAAGGTTGCAGGAACATCCAAGACATGAAAGTGAATGCTTTGTTGTCTGGACCATTGGGCTGAATCTTTGAATACCGCAGTTCCTATCACCTCTACGCTAGTGTTATCATCGCTTCGTATTACCTAGGCGATTGGCACAAAGTCATGATTTCAACCCATTGCATATCTTTGTCCTCGGCGGACACATGATAATGGCGGATCTGTGTACCCAGAACCACTAGTATCCATTTTTCTCTACACTCAACAAAGATGTAGAGAGGTTTGTTATGATTTGCGCCCTCAGGTGGCAGTTCCTTGTCGGTGAAGGTCAACGTCGGGGAAGCTCCTCTCGGAAAGTCCAGTCCTACCAGTTGCTTTCGGCGTGGTGTCTATTGAAGTTTGGCCTTGTCCATTGCGAAAGAACGACATGTCTATACTCTTGAAGCCATAAGCGTCCCAGATGGAGATGTGCACTATATCTTCTTCAAATTGTTTGACATAGCCTCTTCTTGATAACTTTTCTTTCGCTTCTCGCCTCCTTGTCCTTCGGGACGCCTCTGGTTGATCTAAGTGTAGGGGCTTGAAATACAGCTCACTCCTAGTCATGTAGTTAACTTTGCCAATATACGGGTATTATCTGGTTGGCTTTATCCTAGTTTTCATCGGTGTGGGTAAGACATAGATCATCATCTTCCCACCACATACCATCGATAATAACAGAATATATGTCGGCTCGTACAACTATCCCTGTGCCCATAGCAACTTCATTTCTGTGCATGACATTCGTTCTTGTGCACAATGCGTTCTATCCCTCGGGGCTTTGGCCTTTCTGACTCTCTCAGAATCCTTGACCCTTTTCCACTCAAACTACTTCAGTATAGCTTGCTATTAAGTATCCCCTGTATTCAAATTGCCCAGATCCCAAGCGAAATACTTTACACCAGCGCTCTCCAGTGGTGCATCTAGATTCCTGGCCCCTCCGGCCACTATTGATGTCCGCGTCCACTGGTGACCCGTTCTGAGGTTGTTCAACAACATCGGTTGGTCCAAGCCACCCGATGAACTTTCTTTGCCTCTTCCAAATCAAACCCGGTTGGTATCCGTCTCTCGGATCTTGTTTGTTGAAAAATTGAAGGTTTGGAATGTCCTCTCCTAGTACTACTAGGTCATATAGCAGCTGATTAAGTCCATCTTCTCGTCTTACACAAATCTCGCCCTCATTTGGCAATTCCACATTCGATCTAACTTTGGCACGATGTAATGTAACCGCTTCGGGTTATGCGTGGCTTCGTAGACCCCTCAGGCTCTGTATAATCATTCTCATCTGCCCCCATAGTCGGCCCAATTCCATCTTCGATAGCCACCACCACCGCTTCAAGTTGGTTTTGGGAGATGTCCAACATGCACAAGTCAGTGTTGTCAGGAATGAACACCTCGGCTTGGAGTGCGTGAGAAGGGATGATATATATACTAGGGTCGTATGACACAACACTAGTTTGGATAAGATTGATGTGTTTGGTAGGTGGAGCTTGGTTATGTGGTGGAAGAGGATTGGCTGTGACATTCAGTTTCTCTGGAGGCATGAACACACTATTGTCAATGAGATCTTGAATCACATGGCCTGTCAACAAAGGTCAGATTCATGACCATCTTGTTGGTGAGAGACGCAATACTTAGTTGGCTTATGGGAAGCAGGGAGTTTATCTGGTAGTGGCCGCAGCTCTAGGGGCTTCAAGTGCCCTTTCCTGATCAAAGCCCCCAAAGCTTTGGATAGGGGCATGTATAGTGGAGTGAAGGTTCTTTGGCCTCGAGGTGAATACTTAGTTGTTTATGAGCAACTTCCGGACACACGGGTGAATGGCGTAGGCGCAAGGGTTCTTGGAGTTGTGACCTCAGTCTGTGTATTATACGAGTATTGAGCTATGAAGGCCTTTGCCATCTCCTCTCAACTTCTCTTGACGGAATCCTCCAGTTTTGCATACCAAATGGCGCTACACTGAGGCGAGTCCGCCAAACAGAAAACCTTCCTGTCTGGAGAGGCCCATCGGCCTTAAGATATCTCGAGAAACGACCACAAATGCACCATAGGATCTCGGACCCATCGAAGCGGTCTATATGCGGCATTTTAAACGGTCCCGTGATCACGGCCGAGTCGGTATACCCATCCTCAATATCCAGAATGGACTTCAAATCCTAAGACTTCTTGAACAGCTTTTCTAGCTTGCTCACTTTTAACGCTGTGGGGTCCACCTCAAACTCAAAGGGAGAATCTGGTAGGTTCGTCTATGCTTTGGATAAGGGAGGGTAGGATCGGGGTGAAGCTAACCGATTGGGATGTCCGTATCATCTGGACGTTAAACATCTCCCAGTATGGGAACTCTTGGTGAGGAGGAACACAGTGCAGCAGATGCTCCGGCTTGCTATGGTGGTTGTTGTTCTTTGCAATCTGGCAATCAACTCACTTTTTGAGCCATAACCTCGGCTTGGTGTGTGGCAAATTATGCACGAGCAGCGTCTGTGCATAGCTTTCATACTCTCATGGGTGACGCATCATCTCTTCCATTCTGCCATCTTGTCTTTGATCTAGCTAAACAACGGTATATCTATCCCTCTGAAAGCGAGGCCTCGGCTTGTTGTTCACTAGTGGGGTAGACCAGCAATCTGGCGACCTGTCTTAGATACTGTGCCTTTTGACCTGCATGCAGTAGCAGGGGTAAAGAAAGGAACAACGCTTGTCCGTCTATCAAATCCTGGATCGATTAAGTTTCGACCTCTAACCCAGTGCTCGGGAATATCTATACAGTCGAATGCAATGGTGCTAAACTACCTTGCAAAAAGATAAATAAAGCATAATAAGGAAACAAAATGACCAGAAAAACGGACAGCATAACAGCTTAAATAAAGACAACACACAGTTGACAAGCACAAGCTGAATGAACTGTTCTCAACCACTGATCACTGTTCCCAGATCACTACCCCGAATCTGAATCTGATACCCGCAGATATAGCGATTCTCAAATACTAATGCCATGACCCTAATACCTTGACTTGCAAACTGATACATGCATTCCTATAGATGCGCAGTCCAAAAGCACATAGCAAATAAATTAGAGCCAAAACACCCCTATGTTGGGGTAGGGTTTCCTTGTCCTATTTTGTAAGGAGCTAGGGTTTCACTACGTACACTGCAGTTTCAAACAACCTACAATCGGGTAAGCAACCTGTCTTAGTTTGGAATGGTCACTATGGATTCTGATATGCACTAGGTCGAATGGTCAAAAGAGTGCCTCGGTAAAATCGAGGTTTGTGTTCTGTCGTGGCGAGCCACAAATGGTGACCTTATGTCACGCTTCTCAAAGCAAGCCTCGACAAACAGTTAAGAATAGCATATGGCAAACACGGTGTCCTAGGTGCATCAATGCAAATTCAATGCAAAGAAACACATAAGTGTAGTGAAACAAGATCTCATGAGTTGAGTCAAGTTCTCTATCTCCCAATGATGCCGAAAGCTGAACGCCTTTCGAGGACTCCGAGCTCCGCACTTACAAAAGCGAGAAATCTTGTTTGCTCTCTAGGATACTACGATTAGGACTCAAATGTCACGGTTGAATCTAATCTCGCAAAGTGCAATGTAAGGCAGATAAATCACCAAGAGTCCAAATCCGAAAATCATTTTTGGAAAAGCGATTTTTGTAAAGAAGTGCAAACATGGTTGCTTTGCGAGATACATAGTCGCCACCTAAATATTTATTTTGAGAATTTAGAAACCGACTCGTTGCCTAAGGCCACGTGTCCATCATCACCAAAGTTGCCTCGGCTCGGGAACTTGGGTACGGGATGGGAAGGTCATGTAATGAGCACCCCCGCTCGTCCGAACAAAGATCGGCCTGTACTAAGCATGATATCTTGTTTTTGAAAACGTATGCATTCTTTTTCCAATTATTAGCTAAATTACTATGTGATGTGCACAACACACAAGTATAGACTAGATACGCCTAATTTGGAACAAAGCATTGCATATTTGTTGTTTGAAAAACGGTTTGAAGTTGCTACTCACAAGTAAGCTAAATCGAGAATTCAATGAATTGTTCCAATTCAAGCAATCAACCTTCACCCACAGGCATTGATAGGTTATATCACATAAGCAAATAGCCTCATGGAAAGCATGCTATCATGGCAACACTCACACATATGCAAGATACTAAAGCATAAAGGCTTACCTAGTACTCCGTGCTAAAACAATAGCTAGTTAGTAATCATGCATGATCCTACCTATGTTTAAAATGGCTAATTCAAAACAGGAAAAATGTAACTAGAAATAGGCTCGGCTATTCTAAGATGGCGTATGAGATCGACAATTAAATCGTGTATTCAAGTAGGAATTGAAATACGATGCAGTTAGTATGATGCGCCGAGCTCGATGCATGCAGTACAGATAAATGATGCAAACATGCATAGCATAAAGATGCTAAATGAAATATGCCCTAAAACTAACCATCGTAAGTGGTTAAGTAAAAGGAGAAAAGGCGTGGGGTTGGAAGAAATGCATCACACGCATACGCTTATTACAAAATTGGCCCTCTCATGAGGTTAGAAAGAATAATACAAATCAACTAATTAATCAACTAACAAGCTAATTAATTATTACACAACTCTTAACTAATTAAACAAATTGATTAAGCTACAAAATCAAAAGCGGCCTCGATAAGAGGACAAATGCATCTTTCGATCGGCTTAAGGAAATCCGTTGCCATGCCTCATGTTGCCTTTGTTTGCCTGTTTTGCACCTCTGCGAAGCGTGGAAGGTCTTGTGATGCATCTAAAAGCGACTTCATGGGTATTTGAGAGGCCATCAGCCAAATGGTGAAGCCATTAGCCAAAGGAAAAGTGTCATCAACCATTTATGAGGTCAACGGCCAAACACTTTTAGCCGATCGGCCATCTTTTCCTGCAAAATCTTTGTTTTCTTTGTGAGAGGACAAGCAGTATGACAATACATTTGCAAGACAATGTTTGCAACTACACCCTTATCATGTTTGAGAATCAAAGGTGTGTAGTTCTCGACCCTTAGGCCACCAATCACACATTCCAATGCATGATGGCCAAAGGGCCAAGTGTGCAATTCAATATGGAATGAATGCAAAATCACATAAGAGATCTCAACCTCTATCATGTTTGATCAAGAGGCAAGGCATGCACACACAATGCTATGCAAGCATGATCTTGACGAAACTAGCATGCAACATGTAATGGAATTAGAATGTAACAACATGCAAGGTAACAAGTATGCAACAAGCATGTGACAACATGTAAAGGCAAGCATGCAACAACATGTGAAGATGGACTTAAACAAAAATGGACAGCTCTCAAACATGCCCAAATCAGTGGCCAAAAGTGCTAAAATGATGGTACCAAAATGCAAAACAAACATGCATGCCAATTGGCTCATAAGTTAGGCAACAAGACACAACTCTCAAACATGAGCAAGGTGTGACAAACATGAGAACATGGCAATCTAATAAGCTCTGAAAATATGTGAGGAATGATGCCAAATCAACCAAACAAAGCAAGAATAGCATGCAAGAATGCCTAAAGCTTAAGGCTAGCCAAGGGACTCAAACCATGGCCACACAAGGCAAGCCCCAAAGGGCCAAGGGCACCCAAAACAGTCCCAAGGAAGGTCAATATAGGGCCAAAAATAAGCTTAAACCTAGCCAACACAGGCTAGAACAAAAGTCCGAAAGCATGAGGCATGCAAGGCTACAAAAGAGGTGTTATACTACACCTATCAAAACCAAACATGGCATGACTTAACCAATGTAAAACAGAGTTATGGCATGGTAAAACAAGACCAAAAACCCACCTAGATGGTATCCCAAAGGCCTAAGCATGGAGGCATGCACAATGATCCATTCATGAGGCATAAAACATCAACTCTTTAAAGAATTAAAGGAGTGATAAATGCAAGCATTTGAACATGAAACATGGACTAAAAACACATATGAAATGATGCCAAGTCATGAAAAAGGTCCAGGCAATGCATGCTAATGACTTGGGCATTCAAAGCTAACAAGCTAGGTTGAACCATGGCTATACAAAACAATGCAAGCATGACCAAAACAAGACCAAAAAAACCTTAAGCATGATAAAAACAAGTCTAAAAGCTTCTTTGGGTCAAGCCAAAATCATGCTAAAAACATGGCTTAAAGCACAAAGCATGTTAAGGTAATAAAGAGGATTGCACTACAAGTACAGAAGGCATGCATGGTATGGTCAAAGCAAGTCAAAACAGTGTTATATCATGGCAAAAAAAAACCTAATACATACTGAAATGAAGCCACGGAGAGGTATAAAAACATGCTAACTTAGTAAGCCAATACCACGAGCACACAAGAGAAGGGGAGGGGGAACAACCCCCTCCTATTTGAGGCCTCAAAACCTCACTCCCACCACTAAAATTCCTTTGGAATTTAGTGGTGAAGAGGCCAAACAAAGACTAAACAAAAGCCTAAAGGAGGTGGCCCAAAACCAGGCCAAATAAGGCATAAAGGGGTAGATCAGCCCTCAACACCAATGAGCCCTCAAACAAACATGTTAAGCAACTCAAAAAAAAAAAGATATTTTCAGTTTAAAGCTAAGCCAAAACAAGCATGCAAATATGGCTAAGTACTCAAGCAAAACAAAGCTTAAAAGAGGATGAGAGGCTCACCCTTGTAGAACAACAAAACCAGCAACTCTCCTGTGCCAAAACCAACTCTGGGATGTTAAAACAAGTCCTATGGAATCTCAGCTCCAAGGTCAAGAGGTTTGGCTAAGGGGTTCTAGGCAAAATGCAAGAAGAAATCTCACTTTAGGGCACAAACAAGGGCCAATATAGAGAGAGAGGAAGGAATATAGAGAGAGAGAGAGAGGGATATAACTTCTCTAATGCAATTTTTCAGAACCCTTGGGAAGGGAAAGGGGTCTCCTTTCTTATAGGAATTCAATTCCAAAGCTTCGTAAGCAAGCTAAGCTTGGTTGAAATTCCTCCATACACGTGTATGGAGGAGACAAATAGTGACCAACAACTGGCACCATCTAGAAGCACAATCTCTGCAAAAAGCAAAGAAAAGGTCTCAGCCAAAAGAAATGGCCGATCGACCAACATAAGTGCCGACCGACCAAAAAAGTTGCCGATCGGCCAACACTTTTGGCCGATGGCAAGAACACAAGGTTGATGGCATCACGCCTTGGCCGATGGGTTGAGAGGATGGCCAACAAGCCACCCTCTTCCCTCAGAAGCAAAACACAAGTCCTTGGTCCACAACCAAGCACAAAACAGACAAGTTGAGAGACCCTAAGGCAAAGGCGGCGTGGCGAGACCTCCGGGAACTCAAAACGAACGCGAGCATGGATGATCATCGAGTGTTCAAATGATGATGTCCAAGTCTTGAGGGAGGTCAAAAATGGGGTGTCTACAACCACCATTGCTCCTTTCATGTGAAATGTGTTAGGATTTGACGTTTACCCAGTTAAAATCTTCTTCCTCTCCCTATGAGATACGGTTAAGTGCGCTTGCTGGTTACACCACCTTTGCTCTTATCACGTGAAACGTGTTAGGATTTAACGTTTACTAGGTTAAAACCTTCCCCCTCCCGTATGAAATATGATTAGGTACGTCTGTTGGCTATGCCACATTTTCTTTTCTTACATGAAATGTGTTTGGATTTTGAGTTCACTTTGTCTTCTCTCACGTAAGAAACATTTGGATTTGTTCACTATGTCTTCTCTCGCATAAGACAGTAGACACCCCATTTTTGACCGACCTTAAGACTCAGACATCATCATATGTGCACTCGGTGATTGTGCATGTTTGTGCCCGTTTTGAGTTTTTGGAGCCTTGGCTAAGCACCTTGTCTCGGGACCTCTTAACTTTGTCCTTTTGGACTGGTTTTGGGACCATGCCATGCTACCTTTGCCTAGAGGGAGACAGAGGCCTGTAGGCCACTTTTTGTAGCTGTAGGATACCTGTCCCTCTCGTATGCCACTTGTAGTGGCCCGTAGACTAGGTTTTAGGGCTTCTGGCTGAGTGCTTTGCCTTGTGAACTCTTGTCTTCCCTCCTTTTGATTTGTTTTTGAACCAAACCTTGTTACCCCTCGCTTGGGGGTGGAGCAGAGAGTGAACCCGATTTTCCCCCCTGTAGACCCCAAAGCTTAAAACACTCTTAACAAACTATTTAGAGGCCTCAAAAATAGAACTTTTACGTGTTATATGCAAAGCCAAAAAACAGTTGCAATGTAGGTAAAAATACAATGCTAAAATGGGGAATAAAGGGACAAGCTTCTTACCCTTGAAGATTTTCTTCACAAATGGTGGACCCGCTGCTTCCTTGAGCTTAAACCAGCCCTAAAACTCCAAGAATAGACCTCTGGTCCTTCAAGAACCAAGAAAAGGTGTAACACTATGTGTTTGTGTGCAATAGTGAGCCTAAACACACACTAAACACAAGAGGAAGAGAGATATAGAGCTAAGATATAGACAAACCCTAACCCTAGAACTCAAATCCTAAAAATGGCTGTCTAAAATGTCTAACCCCTCCAACAAGAGAGAAGACCTCTCTTTATAGAGCTTTTATGCAGTAAAGCTTACAAGATAAGCTTCTAAAGAGAGATCCTCCATACCGTGTATGGAGAGGAGCCAAATGCAAGCAATTTGTGACAAAATATACGCAAAAGTAGATGCACAGATGGTCGGTAGGCCAAAGATGAATTTGACAAAAAAAAGATAATGCCCTGGCCGTCTATAGTCTTGGTGGCCCAAACATTTGGCCGGCCGCCACAAACCTGCCGGTGGCCTCAAGCCATGGCCGGTGATGGGTGGGGATGGTCTAAGCCCTACTGCCTCTCAAAGGCAAAACACAAGTGTTTGGTGCAGAACCAAGCACAAAATAGTCGAGTCGAGAGATCCTGAGGCGAGGTGCGTTGCCAAGGCTTCCGGGAACTCAAGGCGAACACAAACAAGGGTGATCACTGAGTGTTCAATCAGTGACGTCCAAGTCTTGAGGACGGTCAAAAATGGGGTGTCTCTGATTGCCCTCTTTGTGAGAACTCGAAAGTCATAACAATGATGGGAGTGAATGTCAAAGCCCAGAGACGTCTCATTTTTGACAAGGCCGAAGACTTGGACAAACATGCAAGACAAACAAGATATGCGCCCGAAGGCAGGGGCAAAATGCAAGACAATGCACAAAGCCGAGCATAACTTATGATCATGCAAGAAAGTTATAGCAAGCACAAATCTGACAGTTTAAGCTAGCATACACCAAACTACACTACAATCACGAGAGGATGTATGAGAATTATGCGATTCTCGTCGTCTCACGCGGAGGATACAATACTTCTCTGTTAGTTTGGTTCCACCACCTAAATGAGCAGTACATACAATATCGTGCACGGAAAGAAAACAAACTTAACAGGTACAATGTGATTAGCAACATGCATGACAATGCAAAATGATATGCAATATATACAAAACAATGTATAAACAACGCAAATGAAAATGGAATGCAATTGAAACAATGCGAACTACATGCAAAGCAATTGAGTCATGATCCAATCATGAACGGTTCAAAACCACACAAATGTCAAATAGATTGATGGAGGTAACAAGTCCGTCTACCATAGAACGGTCTACTGAACTATGAGTAATGTAGACGAACAGAAGAACAAGTATTTGGGGGGATGACAGAAGTGGGGTAACGACCCGCTGGGGAAAGGACAATGATCCTAATGTTGGATGCAAAAATTACACTACAATGTAATATATACGATGGATATGGCATGCGGCCAAAACATATATTGCCTAAGAAAGGCATGTACACATACAAGCCGCGGCTGACATAGAACGGACCACTGAACTATGTTTTGACGTGAAAAGTATGGGCACATTCCAGACCACTCTTAACATGGAAAGGCGCAAGCCACGGATGGAAGTGATGCAATGGATGCATGCAATCTACAATGCGATGGAAATTGATACAATGGAGATGGCCGCGGGCCAAACCAAATCTTGCCTAGAAGGCATGTATGCGCCAAGCCATGACTAACATAGAAACGGTCTCTTGAACTATGTTTGACGTGAAAAGTATGGGCACATACGGTGAGCTCAATAGGGAAAGGTGCAAGCCACGGATGGAAGTGATGCAATGGATGCATGCAATCTACAATGCGGCGGAAATGGATACAATGGATGTACGCCGCAGCGGGCCAAACCAAATCTTGCCTAGGAAAGGCGTATCGCGCCACAAGCAGCGGCTAACATAGAACGTCTCTTGAACTATGTTTCGGCGTGAAAAGTATGGGCTATCTGGGACCAAGCTCAACACGGAAAGGCGCAAGCCATAGATGGAAGTGATGCAATGGATGCATGCAATCTACAATGCGATAGAAATGGATACAATGGATATGTAGCGCAGCGGGCCAAACCAAATCTTGCCTAGGAAGGCATGTGCGCATACAAGCCGCGGCTAACATAGAAGGGTCTACTAAACTATGTTTCGACATGAAAAGTATGGGCACATACGGACCAAGCTCAACATGGAAAGGCGCCAAGCCACGGATGGAAGTGATGCAATGGATGCATGCAATCTACAATCGATAGAAATGGATACAATGGATATGCGCAGCGGGCCAAACCAAATATTGCCTAGGAAGGCATATGCGCATATAAGCCGCGGCTAACATAGAAGCAGTCTCTTGAACTATGTTTCGGCGTGAAAAATATGGGCACATACGGACCAAGCTCAACCTAGAAAGGCGAAGCCATAGATGGAAGGATGCAAGGAATGTATGCAATCTACAATGCAATATCTACAAATGTGCAATGCAATGGAAATGGATACAATGGATATGCATGACAATGCTTGTTTACTTTCTATGATGCATGAAAATGCAATATTTACCATGTATGCATGACAATGCACTATTTACAATGGATGCATGGCAAATGCGATATGATGCAGCAGCTATGATTGCGACTTTCCTATTCTCTAGCAGGCGATATACTAGGTTGGTTCGATATCGAGCGAGGCGAACATCTTGCCTCAACCTATGGGGCTTCCATACAGATTTCAAGACGAGGATACACCCCTAGGTATTTAAACCAGACTTTAGTCTTGGAAATCCCGAACCTTTGCGTTCTAGGCATAAGCCATTCGAACTCTAGTTTCCACCGTCCCAGTTGGTCTCCTAGGAACTCACTGCAAACACAGGCGGGTGGCTTTACCAGACCACCGGAAGTCGTTCGGGCACAACAAACACCGAAGGAATCACACCTTTAGAGGGTTTAAGGTCTCCTAGACCAGGATGCAAAATGCATGCATGACAATGCCTGTTTGTTTTTGTGTTTTTGTTTTTGAAATGTAAATGATGCACGATGTTGAAGTGCGCGTCAACGCGCGACTTGAAATGCATGAAAGCGCATGGTTTCGCATATGTGACCACGCGCGTCGTTGGAGATGCATGACAATGCATGTTTGCAATGCACGACAACGCTCGACTCGAGGAATGTATGACGATGCCGTCGAGATCATAAGCGGCGATGCGATCTGATGCATCAAATAGTGCGATGAATGTATGCAACATATATGGGGCAACTTTTGAATCTTGTAAAGGACAAAGGATACCTCGCATGAATTCAAGTGCCACGCACATGAGGCCGCAGGGCAAAAGCAGTCGGTTGAGTGTCGAGATGCACTTTCTTGTACTTCTTTGAGCTATCAAGGCCCAAAACTACAAATCGACCCAAACAAGGCCAGGAGGCTCACCGGCGGAAGGAAGGCCACCATTGTCCATCGACCATCAATACATTCCACCAAACATTTGGCCTCTGGGCCAAAAATGTAGCCGACCCGACCAAAAGTTCTTTGGTCGGAGACGGTTTGGTCTTTTCACCACAGGTCTTTTAAAATAGGTTTCAAACTCTATTTTTCTCACTTCTCTCTGGCGAAAATAGTTCCCCTCTCTCTAGAGCACTTTTCCCTCCTTCATTCCTCGATTTTCTTGCATTTCTGCTTGGTTTCATCGTCCGATTCGCGTATATCTTGGCGTTTGAACATTTTGTCCGAATATTTCTCCATTTCGTTGCGTCCTTCACTATTTCCGCTTCTTGGGGTTTGTTCCCCTCGATTTTCTCTCGATCTTCCCACATTTTCTTCATTTCGGCTTTTCCAGTCATTTTGCGCCCTCCCGGGGGTTGACTTTTCGGTTGACTTTCCACATTTTCGCCCGATTTTCCCTTTTCCGGCTATTTTCTCACCATTTTTGACATGGCCGACGATATTCCATAGGGTGGGACTCCCCTGGATCACGAGATGGATCCCGGGGCTGAGCTCCTCTCTTTAAGCATTCGCCCATTCGACCCGGCGACCTACCGGCCGGCGATTCATGTCTTGCCCCCTGATGGGCTTTGTCAGTTCAAGAGCTTCGACCGGAGCGCGCCACAGGACCTACTTTTGCGCGAGCCAGCATCTCACGTATCCTCTGGCGCTTCCGAGGTAACATCTCCCCCTCTTTGCCGCTTTTCGCAATGTAGAACATTTAATAGTTAGTCATTTCTTTAACTGCTTAACCCGAATATACTGATGCACTGTATACCGTAGTTGACTGTAATCATACTTGCAACTAATAACCTATTTGAGACTGAGCACGCACTTTTACACTACACTTTACTGAACCACTCAAACACCTTTGACACATCGATCATAGTAGTTCACCTGAGCACTGCGATACCGATATACTGTTTGAATCTGAAAATATGCACACATGTATTTGCTTTGAACCACCGAACATCTTTGGCGTCCATCACCGTTATGATCACTTGTAAGCACACGGCATCCGTGCTCTGTTTAGATATACATCTGAGTAAAAAATATGCACACATGCTGTATTTGCACTAAACCACCCGAACATGTTGACGCATCACACGTTGTAGTCCACTGTAAGCACACCGGCATCCGATATCTATTTGAGTCTGAAAAATATGCACACATGCCATATTTGCACCGAATTCTGCATGCCTTACAAAATTGGTATATTTAACATTGCTTCGCCACGGTTTATTTTTGAACAGGGAGATTCCCATCTTCATGGTATGGGAATGTTACCCTTCGAGATTAGTATATGGAGCTGGGACGCCGTTAAATCACATTGTGGACCAGGCCGGCTTCAGCGCATTCTGCAGGGGGCTTCCTCATCTTACCGCATGCAGACCTCTTCTTGCTGCTCTAGTGGAGAGATGGTAGGACACCACCGACTCGCTCCACGTTTCTGCTGCCGGGGAGATGACGATGACTCCCGTCGACTTCTCGATATTCACAGGCATCGGGGTAGGGGGTGATCCGATCCCCTTTGATACTGATATGGACGAGTGGACTGCTGCCAAGATCCATCTACTCGGTGAGGCGCCGCCTCTTGCTCGTCCAGGCTTCGTCCGCTATTCCTAGTTTGAGGTGCAGTTTAGGGTCCAACCCCGCGTTGGTGGAGGAGGCTCCGATGACCCAGGAGGCTGTGGAGCAGTATGCGCGCGGCTTTTTGATGTTCCTACTGGGGACGACTATTTTCGCCGACCGGGCGAATACCGTGCCCTTATGCTTGCTCAGCGCTTTAGTGGACGTCACCCGGATCTTTGACTACGACTGGGGTGGCACTGCTCTGGCCACACTCTACGGATATATGAGCTTGGCTTCTTGTGGCAGCGGACAGTTGCTCGAGGGCTACTGGCGTGCTTGGGAGGTACGTTTCCTTTTTCTGCTTTACATTTGTGTTTTTCTACTTTCTGTACTCTGTATTGCACTCTGTACACTACACACACTGTAGTCTGCTTTACATTGGTTGTATACTGTTCACACTGTACACCATACACCATACACCGCCTGCACAATACACTGCACAATATATGGCTCTGTTATTTTTGCTTTATTCTTGTATTTTGCTTTGTCTGATAAGCATACCGGCATTCCCTTTACAGTTGTGGGTCTATGCCTACTTCCCTAGGCTAGCCCCGGTTCCTAGTGTAGAGACCCCTCTCGTCATCCCGTTCTCTCGACGCTTCGACATGAGGTGTGTGCGGAGACCACGGGAGACGTTCATCTTCTTCCGTCGCTACTTTGACACTATCCTTTGCCAGCGGTATGTTTTACTTGCGATTCGTTTAAGCCGCTTTACAGTATATTTTCAACAACGAGATAATAATCTATATTTCACTTTCAAATCACTGGCGACCATAGGCCCCATTGCATTTGAGATTTGGGAAGCGATTCCTTGGATGATAAAGCCGGTTGAGATCCTCTTGGAGGACGATCTGTCGGGCACAGTACCTGCGGTAACTTTCGCGCGGACCACAGGTCTACAGGCGAGATAGTCCTAGCTCCTCCTCTTGCGAACATGAGGGAGGAGGTACACTCTCAAGCGGATGGTGAGTACACAATCGGTGGGATCACGATCGCCATAGGAGCATAGGTGACTACCTGAGTTCTTAAGACCTTCCTTATCGGCCTCTGAGTGGTGGCCACGAAATTGTGAGAGAGAGACCTATGGTGCCCGAAAATGGTCAGGCGGTAGCGGTAAGGACATCGAGGAGGACTCGGGTCCGTGGCGGGACTCGGGGAGGAGGGGGCTAGTTGGCTGCTGCCCACCTTGATGACGTACAGAGGGTAGGGTGGAGCGACCTACCAGATCCCCTTTGCCCTTCCGTCGGCTGATCACGAGTTAGTCGGTGTCCCCGACTTGCCTCTGGTATGTATTGCTGCACTTTTGTATAGTCGTTTCATTTCAATTTATTTGATATTCCGCAGAATATTGATGTATCTGATATTTTTGCAGGCTTCCTTCGAGTACACCCGGCAGTCCCTGGAGCTGAATGCCTCCATGATGGGGATGTTGCAACGGACTTTCGATCTCCTGGCCCTCTATAGTATTCCGGTATGTTCTCTCTGACCACAGTCTCAATCCATACATAAACTGCTTGACATAATCTGATGCATAACACAACACCTGACACACTGATCTCGCAACATTCATAGACTGTACTCTGCGTTGCATTCTGCACTGATAACTGCTCACAGGATTCACATTCTGTAATCATACACCGCATTCTGCAGTGATAAACTGCTCACAGTATTCACACACTGTACTCATACACTGCATTCTGCACTGATAAACTGTTCACAGTGTACTAATGCATTTGCCTTTTGTACCTTCGGCCTCCTTCGATTCCCCTTGTAGAGGTGCTCGGTGGACCTTCCGTTCTGCTCGGGGAGAAATGAGGAGGTAAGTATTTCCCGCACTAAGGCGGGCGCACTCGTCTTTGGGAGTAGCTCCGGGTGCGATTCGAGCAGATGACGAGTCGGAGGTGGGCGGATCTTGAGTAGAGGTGGACGCGGAGTCATCGAAAGAGGGGACTGGAGACAGCTCGGACTCGGGCTCAGATGATGATGCTCGATGATACTCTGGACCTTCGTAGAAGAGGACTAGGAACGAGCTCCGGGAACTGAGACCTTTTGACATTGATACAAACTTTTGCTGTTCTCTTCTTCTTTTCTGTACTTTTCCCTTTTTTGTTGCTAACTAGGGTACCTTGTACTGCTGCAGGCAGATTTTTGTTTCCAAAACTATGTACTTGAAAAGATGATGAAATGAATCAAACTTTTTGTCTTGTCTAAAAAAGTGTTACATTTACATATCTCATGCATTGTATCACATTACATCATGCCACATCATATTACACCTCAATGTAAGTGAAATCAATACATTGTTTGAAAATTGAGCACTTACCTTTGTAATAATCGAGATAACAAGCTTGACTAACAAAACAACCCAAGCAACATCTTGCTCCTTTGAACACCACCCATACTGTTGGGGATTAGTCTGCATCTGATCCAAAACCACCTTTTCGGTTCACTCTTGCACATAGCAAACCACTGAACAAACATTAATCCGACAAGACGGACTACAAAAATTTGAGCAGATTGAAGTTAAAACACACTTTCGAGATGCCCCAAATTTTCCTCTTTTCTTCTTCTTCTTTTTTTTCTTATGGTTGGCATAAATGTAGAGAATGGCACATCGAGCATAAACAATTTTTGAAATTAAATAGGGTTTTTTTTTTCAAACACAGGTCTCAAGCCTAAAAGCGAACACAATGAGAAAGACTCAAACAAAGGTGCGACCTAAACACAACGGGACACGCTCGGAAAGGACTCGAAACAAAAATTGAGGAAAACGAGGCAAAAGACACGACACACGGACATGTTTACAAACAAAAGACCTCAGATCTCAAGGAACTAATTCCTCTGGGCGTTATTCCCATCCCTTCTGATTTGCGATTCTCACATCCTTTCGGCCTCAGCTCAGTTTTTCTCTAAAAAACCTATTCCTCACTTTTCTCTCGTCTTAAACCTCTCTATTCTTTATTCTCTCATTTTTCATCCCTCCCCAGAGTGGTGGATGGACGAATAGGAAGTCGTGGGTTCACCCACAGTACTGTCAGCTCACGGTTATTTCTTTCGGTGACATCCAGTTCAGATTCCGGATAGGGAAAGCTTCTTTCGGCGAACAGGATGCCTTTCTGGCAAGTATGTTGATGGCAAGGGAGAGACAGAATACCCGACTCAATTGTGCCCCTAGTTCATCACTTTGACCATTTTTTGTTTTCTTCTCTCTAAAACAGTTTTGACCAAAATGAAAGTCGGATTAACATATTGGTCCAATTTTTAATTTGAAAATCATGCAAGTCAGGTTGTGAGCACTGAAAATTTTCCTTTCGGGGTCCAAGAAATGGTACGGTTTTGGAAAATGAAATGGTTTTTTTGAGAAAGTAGTCAACCTCAGTAAATATTTTCAAAAATTATTTACGCAATCCGCCAATGTTAAGCGGGTATGAAACCTAGCCTTGAGATGTGCAACCTCGGATCGGAGGCACTAGAAAATTGCCTTGGCAGAAAGGTGCGTGTGGCAATGAAAAGTTGCCCTGGTTTGGAGACAACTCGGGGTAACTTATGACAACGCATGGCAGCGGAAAGTTGCCTTGTTTGGATGATGCGCAACATGCTAAAATAGTCTTTATCAATGGCGCCGAACTTTGGCGACGATAGTGCGAACCAATATATGGACCTGATCCTTTGTAAGAGCAATGGTGCTTTGGACTTGAGGATGAAGTTGCCTACGTATCCCAAAGATGGGAATCAAGCACGGCGTAGTTCGGTTAAGGTACACTCGGGTATTAACCTTCACTTTTAGGCTCTAACTTTTGCCAAGGCACCGTCACGGGTTTTCGACCTTCTTGAGCTTCTTTTCTTTTCTCTTCATTCTTCTTTTCTTTCCTTTCTTTTCTTTTTTCCTTTCTTTTCTTTTTTTCAATTTTGCATTTTTCTTTTTTTTTGTTGTTTTCTTGTTCTTTTCTTGCTCTAACTTTTGCCTAGGTCGCCTTAGGGTTTTCGGCCGTGAGCCTCTCAAAGGTAAAGTGTAACAAGTCCATGCCAAATGGTTTTGAAATTGAAGCACTTTGTATCCAGGGGAGTGACTACTGTGTTGTTTTGCAGAAGAATCTATCACGGTTGCCGGAACTTTCGGCGAATCTAATCTTCTTGATTTGGTTTTGGTGCCTCTTGCTCGAGGCGGCTTCAAATCGAGACCACACGAGCTTTACATGGCGGTTCTTGGTTGGTATTGAGCGCTTTGAGCAATTCGAGTTGAAACAAGTAGATTGAATCTTGAAATTTGAGGCGATCCTGGTGTACAATCTCAAGAATGATTCCACACAGGTCTTCACAGGACCTCGCAAAACATTTTGTTTTTGAAAGTTTTTACAAAAGCAACACATTGCTCATGTTGAAGATAGTGTGGAACCAATTTGGATCAAGCCAGGGTCCTTCTCAGTACTCACGCTGACGGGCATGATTTCGTTCATTAAAGGCTCAGCACGCCTCTCTTTCTCTCAAAATGATCAAGATTTTACAAAACCCGAGGAATTCCTTCATCTTCGTTTTTATCACCGCAGTGTTCAAAAAGGGTTTTTGAAAAGCTTAGGTCATTACAATGATTTTCAGGGCACAAGAGAGTAGGTAGAATGTACTGTCGTTCCATTCGCCTGCTTTGGCACAACTAGCTCAAACTGAAAGCAAGCACGAAAGCAAGATAGCCTAGCGGTTTCATTGAGTTGTTGGTATAGCTTAGGCTCCTCGGCGACAGACTCAAAAATGAAAAGCGGTAATTACAAGACAAAAGCGTTGTTAGAGGAACAACCGAAATCACGGTATTCTATACAAAGGGTGATTAAGCTACATCAAGGAGACCCTTAAGCAAAAAAAGACTGACTCACGACAAGGAGACAGATTCAAAACAAAAGACTGACTTGATACCCAAGCCAGAATTTACAAAACTAGTGTTCGCATATGCTTAAAAATGCGTGCCAGACACCACATCAAAAATATACCAAGCGCCGCCCGCAAGTGGTTCACTCTCTGATTACATACTCGCAGTATCAGTATCCTCAAAGTCCAACGGTGAGTAATGTGAGGACTTGGGTGAGGTGGATGGGAGGATAACCTCGTTGTCAATCAAATCCTATACCTCATGGCGAATGAAGCAATTATCGGTAGCATGACCGGTTTGATGGTGATACCCTTGATCTTGGCGACATCGTCGTGAGGAGATTCTTTGGCGGTCGAGGCTCCAAGGGTTTAAGGTGCCCTCTTTTGGCGAGATCACGAAGTGCCTTGGACAATGGCATGTAAAGAGCATGAAAGACCTAGCCCTCAGGGTACTTTAAATCTAAGTATTCTTACTAGGCAGCACTAGCAAAATGGTCGTGAGCCTTTGCCTTAACTTTCGATCTTTCCGGTGCGGGGTTGGGGCGAAGGCTGTTACGGCATGATGGGGCTGTCGGTTTTACCCGACGAACTACCCTCGGGTGGGCGGAAAGCATCCTCCGGCTTTTGTTACAGCTGCGGATGCCTGTTGCTTATTCATTCCCCGGCTTTCAAAGCCTTGGCCCTATCGGTTGTTCGATAGGATCGGCATCTACCTTCATTTTGTCCTTACCTCTAGCCTCGGCTGATCGAGGGTTTGGGTTGATGTTGACCACGTCATTGTCGTTCAGGAGGCCATCTCAGGTTAGCTAAGTTCAATCACGATCCATCCCAGCAATGGGGCTCTGGGGCACAAAACTTAGGCATATTGTGCGGTGGGGTGAAAGCAGACATTCCGTGGCGAGATCTACCACGGAGACCTCTGGAGATCACCTATCATCCCCAACTTTCGAATGTAGTAGGCTCACGAGCACGATATAAATTCTTGAGGTCCGGGCAGATTGCGGTGGCGACACAGGTGGATCGGCATATCAACATTGGTCTCATTTTGCAAAGTGATTCCTTGACCTAATCTGGTACATCATAACCACAATCTCCTCCAGTCTGCGTCATTATAAGTCTTGCCTCGGCAAGAGGACACCAATTATTCGAGAATTCTCTGACTAAAAGGAAAAACAAAGCGACATTTCATTAAACAGATCAAACCACAGGTGCAACCAATCAACGTACTCTACTACTAATCCTTTGTTCCCCGAAATCAACATCTCACAAAACACTGAATCGGGTATCCACAGATATAAGCTGATTCTCCTGGCCCAATCTTGATGTCCCCGGGCTTGATGCTCAATCTTGCAAAGCGATATGTGTGTTCCTGTGAGATACACTCTGAAAGCACATAGCAAGTAGAAAACAAAACACCCTATGTTGGGGTAGGGTTTCCCCTGTCCTATTTTGTCGGGAACTAGGGTTTTGCTACACACAGCGATTTCAAACAACTTATATCGGGTAAGTAAAGCTTTGTCCTAGTTTGGAATGGTCACTATGGATTACGAATATGCACCGGGTCAAATGGTGAAGAGGGTGCCCGGTAAAAGCAGGTTTGTGTTCCCCATCTTGTGAGCCCAATCAGTCGACCTTATGGCATGCTTTGACACCGATCATGCCTCCGTGACCTCTCGAGAATATGAGATGGCCAACACGGTGTCCTCGGCGCACCAATACACATGCAATGCAAAAAGCGCATATGTGTAGTCAAAAAAAGATATCACGAGTTAAAGTCAAGTTCTCTAATTTCCCCAGTAGTCGCAAAAGCGTAACAAGTCCGGGGGACCTCACTCTGATTCGGACTCGATTTGTGTCACGGTTCTTAATCTTGAACCAAAGAGTCCAAATCCCAAATCGTTTTGAGAAAATAGATTTTTGAAAAGAAGTGCAAACATGGTGCTTTTCGGATACAAAGTCGCCACCTAAATATTTTTAATGGGGAAATTTAGAAACCACGACTTCGGTGCCAAAGGCCACGTGTCGTCATCACCAAAGTTGTCTCGGCTCGAGAACTTGGAGTACGATCGAGGAAGGTCACTATGAGCACCCCTCTCTTGATGCAAGCATGTATTCAAAGTTCTCGACCGGCCTCTACTAACCATAATATCCAATTTTGAAAACATTTATGTGTTCTTACTCCGGTTATTAGCCTAGAATTACTATGTTATGCGCACAGCAAACAAATATAGACCAAATCGCCTAAATTGGAACAAAACATTTCATGTTTGTTTTGAAAATGGTTTGCTACTCGCAAGTAGGCTAAAAATGCGGATTTTGCCACCCTCAAGTGGGCTTAAAACTCACAGTTTCAATGCATTTATTCCAATTTAGGTAATTCAACCTCCATCCACAGGCATTCAAGCAGTTATATCATATAAGCAGCTAGCCTCATGGTAATCATGCTATCATGGCAGCACTCACACGCATGCAAGGATGCTAAAGCATAAAATACTTACAAAGTACTCCGTGCCTAGAACAAGAACATGTCAACAATCAATGCATGATCCAAGTCCATGTTAAGTGCCTAATGCATCGCATACAAAATGTCACTAGAATAGGCTTGGCTAATCTAAGGATGACATGTGAGGTGCACAGGAAGCATGTATTCAAAGTTAAATTTGAGATATAATGCAATTAGCGTGATGCATGAGAGCAGTGCATGCAATATTGACGAATGATGCACGCATGCATAACATAAAGTATGCTAAATTAAACATGACCTAATACTAACCATCAAAGCAGGTAAGTAAAAGGGAGAAAGAAGTGGGGGTTGAAAGACATACATACACTCACCCACACTTATTACAAATTCGCCCTCTCTTGGAGGGACCGAAAGAATATACAAATCCAATAATGAATTAACTACCCTAGCTAATTAAATATTACAAAACCCTTAGCTAATTGACAAATTAATTAAACTGTTAAAGCAGTAAAAGGCCTCGAGAAGAGGGCTCAATGCACTGCGCGCTCGGCTCCGCCCGGAAAGTGACTACCATGCACAAGTTGCCTCTGTTTTCCCTGCTCTGCTTCTCTGAAAATTGTGCAAGTCCCAGGGATGCTTCCATGAACACTGTGGAGTGCCACCGGCTGAAAGGAATGGTCACCGGCCATGGGGAATACTCACCGGCCACTTATTAATCCATCGGCCACCAATGGATAGCCGGTCGGCACTGTAGATGGCCGGCCGGCCAAAGCTTCCTGCAGAAACCTGTTTGACAGCAGCAGAGGGCAGACAAGGCGTGGCAATGCATTTCCAAAGCAATGTTTGCACCACCACGTTCCTTATCATATTCATGACTAAAATGAGGGTGGTTCTTGGCTCTCGGGCCACCAATCACGCATTTCCATGCATGATGGCCAAAGAGTCAAGATGTGCAATTTCAATATGGAATGAAATGCACAAAACAAATAATGGGCCCCAACCTCTATCATAATCAATTCAAGAGGCAAGAGATGCATGCTATGATATGCAACCTAAACATGCAAGCTAAGCATGCAAGATGAGCATGTGAACATGCAATATGCAAACATGTGTCAACATGTGAGGATAAACAAGCATGTAACAACGTGTAACCTAACTAGCATGGAACAACATGCAAAGATGAACTTAAACTAACACGGGTAGCTCTCAAGCATGCCAAAATCAGTGGCTAATATGCACAAGAATGGAAGCGAAAACACACACAAATAGGCATGCATGCAATGTCAACACTTAGGCACATAGAGACAACTCTTAAGCACACTTAAAGAGGAACAACATGGGCATATGGCATGCATTATAAGCTCTGAAATCATGTCATAAATGGTGCCAAACCAAGTAAACAAAACAAGCAAAGCATGCATAGAAGCTTGGAATTAGCCCAAGGACTTAAACCATGATCACATGGCACATGAAGCAAATGATCAAGGTGAATCAAAAGCAGTCCCAAATCATGTCAAAGTAAGCCCCAAAAGCCACTTAGATGGCATCTAAATGACCTACACATGGAAGCATACACAAATGTCTAACAGATGGAGCATAAGGCACAACCTCTTGAAGCATCAAAGGAGCATCAAATGCAAACATTTAAGCATACCATGAGGACTAAAATGGCGTGTTAAGTGATTCCAAATCACTGAAACAAAGTAAGGATGGCATGCTAGAAGGACCAAAGCATAAGGCATACAAGAGGGATTACATGGTAGCTATACAAAGCAAGGCACAAATGACTCCAATGACTTAAAACAGTCCCTTAGCACATCAAAACATGCATATAAGCTTCACAAAGCTTGGCCAAAAACATGCTAAAACAAGGGTCAACACTTAGATGCATGTTAAGGCAACAAAATGGCATTACAAGGCATGTATGCTAAGCAAGCATGGTGTACCAAAACCAACCCAAAACAGAGCTATATTATGACATAACAAGCACAAAAATCAGCTAAGGCATGGCCAACACACGCTTAAACATGGTGCTCCATCAAGAGGCAAAAATGGCCCTTTTCAAGGACAATAAGGAGAGGGGGTGGCCCTCTCCTTCTTAGGACCTCAAGGCACCATCCTCACCTCTGAAATCCCTCAAGATTTCAGTGGTCAGGAGGCCCAAACACAATGGTCCCGAAGCTCACACAAAACAGCACAAAACAAGGGCCAAACAAGGCTTAAGAGGGGTTAAACAACCCCAAAGCATAAAACATTCTTAACAAACTATTTAGGGGCCTCAAAAATAGAAATTTTATGTGTTATATGCAAAGCCAAAAAATAGTTTCAAGGTAGGTAAAAATACAATGCAAAAATGGGGAATAAAGGGACAAGCTTCTTACCCTTGAAGATCTTCTTCACAAATGGTGGACCAGCTGCTTCCTTGAGCTAAAACCAGCCCTAAAACTCCAAGAACAGACCTCTGGTCCTTCAAGAACCAAGAAAAGGTGTAACACTATGTGTTTGTGTGCAATAGTGAGCCTAAACACACACTAAACACAAGAGAAAGAGAGATATACAGCTAAGATATAGACAAACCCTAACCCTAGAACTCAAACCCTAAAAATGGCTATCTAAAATGTCTAACCCCTCCAACAATAGGGAAGACCTCTCTTTATAGAGCTTTTTGTCTTGTAAAGCTTACAAGACAAGCTTCTAAAGAGAGAGATCCCTCCATACACGTGTATGGAGGGGAGCCAAATCTAAGCTCAATTTGTGACAAAATATCGCAAAAGTAGATGCACTGATGGTAGGCCAAAGATGCATTTGACCAAAAAAAAGATAGCCGATCGGCCATCTATAGTGCCGGCCATAAACATTGGCCGGTGGCCACAAAAATCTACAGGTGGCCTCAAGCCATGGCGATGATGGGTGGGGATGGTCTCTGAGCCCTACCACTTCTCAAAGGAAAAACACAAGTGTTTGGTGCAAAACCAAGCACAAAAAAGTCAAGTCGAGAGATCCTGAGGTGAGGCGCGTTGCCAAGGCTTCCGGGAACTCAAGACGAACACAAACAAGGGTGATCACTGAGTGTTCAATCAGTGACGTCCAAGTCTTGAGGACGGTCCAAAATGGGGTGTCTACACTTGGTTTTGGTATGTGTAGTGTAATCCAATTCATTGGCTTTGCATGCGTCACGCTTTATGCCTCCCATTCTAACATGTGTTAGCTCCACTCCATGCATGTTTTGGCATTGTTTTAACCTGCCTTAGGCCTGTTTTGAGTCATCTTGGCCCTTTGGGGCTTGCTTGATATGGCTATGGTGCAAGTACCTTAGCTAGTTTTGAGTTTTGAGCACCCTACTATGCTATATTTGTGATGGTTGCATGTTTGGGCATCGTTTAACACTTGGTTTCAGAGCATATAGCATTGCCATATTCTCAGGCATATCACTCTTTGATTGTGTTTGAGAGTGTGTTTAATGCCTAACTCGCGAGCCAATGTATGAGCATGTTCTCCTTGCGTTGTATGTCTTGATCTTAACATATTTCGGCCACTATTTTGGCATGTTCGACCTCTGTCCGGGGTTTGTTTGACCATTTGAGATTGATAGTGCATGCCTCATGTGTAATATGTTTCATTAGCTTTGATGCCTTAGCTTTTAAACATGCTATGCATACGTTGCTTACATGACGGAGTCTTGTGCATGTCAGTTTAGCATTGAGGGTTGATCATCTTGCTTGCGTTGAATGTGTTTGGATTGGGCGTTAATCCATACACAAGGAATGTCGCACGTTTCATACTCAAAGTGATAAAACGTGTAGGATTTCTCGGACGCCGACCCTCTTGATCAAGCAAGATAGAGGTGGAGGCCCTTATGTGTTATTTGTGTGCATTCATTGACATTGACTTGCGCAAAACTTGGCTTCTCGGCCATCGTGCATTGCGATGTTCGGTTAGTGGCCCGAGAGTCGAGTACCGCACCCTTGAGCTTGATAAATGATAGGGAGGTGGTTGTGCACATATCATGCAAATACACTACTATGCCTTGTTCTCTATTGCGACAAATCTAGAGCTTGGCAAATTTTCTAGTCGGTGACCATTAAGGGTGGTCGACCGACCACCTACGGTCTACAACCGTTTTGGATCTACAACCCCTTTTACGGTCGGCACACGGGAGGTCCCCATGTTGGAGCAGAAGCAATCTGGAAGTTAGTGCACTTTGTAGAGATCAAATCAAATGCAAACAGAGGCAGTGCAGGCATAGCAATGGATTTCGGCGGCGATTGAGCATGCATGCACCCCTCACCCCAAGGACCTCTTTTAACTGCTTTAGCTGCTTTACTTAGTTAGATAGTTTATCGATTTTGTACTTAATTAGTTAATGTGCTTGATTAATCGATTTGTTTTGTAATAATTAGTTAACTAGAAATAGTTAATTAGTTTTGGTTTGTAATAATTAGTTTAATTAGCATAGCTAGTTAGCTTATTATTGGACCCTCCGTCGAGGGCATAGTGTTGTAATAAGTGTGTGTGTGTGTGTGTGTGTGAATGTCTTCCAACCCCGTCTTTTCCCTTTTATTTACCGCTTTTTGGTGGTTAGATTAGGGCATATTTAGATTAGCATACCTTATGCTTGCATGCGCGCATCATTCATTTTGTCTTGCATGGACGGGCTCGCACATCATTCAAACTGCATTGTATTTCAATACCTATTTGAATACATGTATCGGTTATTTGCATTCATATGCCATCTAGCCGAGCCTACTTAGTTGCATTTTGCATGTGTTGCATTAGGCATCTTAACATAGCTAGGATCATGCATGATTTCTAACTAGCTTTTGTTTTGGCTCGATTACCTTTGTGAGTGTTTGCGCTTTAGCATCCTTGCATGTGTGTAAGTAGTGCCATAATAGCATGGCGACTCTCTTTGAGGATTTAGAGAACTTGATTGAACATCATGATATGTTGTTTTGGTTTCACTCATGTGTTTCTTTGCATTGCAATGCATTTGCATTGGTGCGCCTAAGTCATAGTGTTTGCCAACTGCTATTCTTGAGCAGTTTGCGGAGGCTTGCTTTGAAAGCGTGCCATAAAGTGACCGATTATAGGCTCTACACGATGGGAATACAAATCTCGATTTGTTGAGGCACCCTTTTGACCATTCAACCTGGTGCATATCGAAAGCCAAGGAAGACCATTCCAAACTAGGATAGGTTGCTTACCCGATTCTGGGTTATTTTAAACATTGCGTGCGTAGTGAAACCCTAGCTCTAACATGATAGGATAGAAACCCTACCCCACCATAGGGGTGTTTTGACTCTCACTTGCTATGTCTTTGTTAGGGTGTGTCTCTGAGGATGGTATGTATCGATTGCAAATCTGAGTATCGACTTGAGGTGTCGATTCTGAGCATAATTTTGGGCAAAATTTTGTAGAAACACGATCATTGACTTTGCTCATATTAATTTTGGTGAAATTAAATTTGAGGTCTCTTTCTGTTTTCTCTTTTGCTAGGGTAGTCCTGGAACCATAGCATCAGAAGGCTCCGATATCCCCTAGGTTCATTGGAGTTGTGTTGATAGACTTTGTCAGGTCAAAGATTCAGTATAAGGGCAATTAGTGTTCCTTCGCCGAGGCGGTAAAAAAAACGGTCGAGCCTGAATCACCGATTCAACGATCTCGGTCGGCGGTCATTATCCACATCACCTATGCCGGTTGAATGTGATATCTGCTTCCACCTCAAAAAGGAAATACACACCTGTTCAGTCAGATCCACAGTTTTCAGTTAATGTGGAGGACATGATGTGTCAACTCCAAGAAAACCATGCAGGCTTGTAATATTGCTCGCGAGGGACCTCGCTACAATTCGGACTCGATTTTGTCATGGTTCTAAATCTGAACCAAAGAGTCCAAATCCGGCAAATCTTTTTTGAAAACAGATTTTTGAAAGAAGTGCCAAACATGGACTACTTCGCCAAATACATAGTCGCCACCTAAATATTTTATTAATGGGGGAATTTAGGAAACCCTGACTCGGTGCCAAAGGCCCACATGTTCGTCATCACCAAAGTTGCCTTGGCTCGGGGAGCTTAGATGCGATTGGGAAGGTCGACTATGAGCACTCCTCTCGCCCGATCCGAAGATCGGCCTATACTAACCATGATATCTTGTTTTGAAAACATTATGTGTTCTTATTTGTTATTAGCCTAGAATTACTCGTTATGTTGACAAACAAGTATAGACCAAATCGCCTAAATTGGAACAAAACATTTCATGTTTGTTTTGAAAAGGGTTTGCTACTCGCAAGTAGGCTAAAATGCAGATTTTGCCACCCTCAAGTGGGCTTCAGAAAAGATGGTTTTGCCACTAACTAGGGGGCTTAAAACTCTCAGTTTTAATGCATTATTCCAATTTTGGTAATTTGACCTCCATCCACAAGCATTCAAGCAGTTATATCACATAAGCAGCTAGCCTCATGGTAATCATGCTATTATGGCAACATTCACACGCATGTGATATGCGAAAGCATAAAAGCTTACCTAGTACTCCAAGCCAAAACGGAAACTAGTTAATAATCATATGCATGATCCTAGTTCATGTTAAGATGGCTAATGCAACACATGCGAAATGCCACTATAATAGGCTCGGCTATCCTAAAGATGGCATGTGAAATGCTACAAATAACAAATACTCAATTTGGAATTGAAATACAGTGCAATTTGCATGATGTACCGAGCCCGGTGCATGCAATACTGATGAATGATGCATGCATGCATAGCATAAGGATGCTAATTTAAGTATGCCCTAGTCTACCATCATAAGTAGGTAAATAAAAGGGAAGAATGACGTGGGATTGGACAACATGCGCGCACCCACACACGCTTATTATACAATTGCCCTCGCTCGGAGGATCCGAATAAATATTACAGTCCAAATAAATAATACTAAATTAATTATTACAAAACTTCTAATTAATTAACAAATTAAATGTAAAAAGATGGTGGCCTCAACCTTGTCTCGAAATGCGTGAATGATGCATGCTTGATCCGTCTTGCCCGGAAAGCTCGTACCATACCATTGCTGCCTCTGTTTTCACTGCCTTGCTTCTCTGAAGACTGCCAAAGTCCCAGGGTATCTTTTATGAACACTGCAGAACACCATCAGCTAAAGGGAAATGACCACCGGCCATGGTAAAATGCCATCGGCTGCTGATGAAGTTATCGGCCATTCACCAGTGGCCGGTTGGCACTAAATGTTGTCGGTCGGCAAAACTTCTTGCAGAAAATAGTTTTGACAGCAACAGAGGACATGCAGTGTATGGCATAGAATTTCAAGCACATATAAGCATTGTCATGTTCCCTATCATGTATTGAACTCAGGGGAGCATGGCCCTCGATCCTTGGGCCATCAAATGTGCATGATAGCCTAAGGGACCAAGCTTGCCATTCAATGTAAAATGCATGCAACACACAAATGAGGACCAAGACCCTATAATGTCAAAGTCAAGGGCCTCGGTGACCAAGGGTTGAGATGTGTTTTGTCACTTGAAGTACAAAGACCCCTCAACCCCCACAATAGGTTTGACACCCCAAACCAAGCAATGCAATGCATGTATGCAATATGGCTCAAGTTATGCAACATGGCTCAAATATGCAAATGAGGCTAAGTAAACAAACATGCCAAAATGTGATGTAAACTAAACATGCAAATGCACAATGCTAGGCGTGCAAAATGCAATGCAATACACTCTAACATGTGAGTCGAGACATGAAATGCAACTAGTCAATAATATGCAAACATACAAGTATGATACGATTCAAGCATGAATCCAATGCAACATGATCATGCAATGGTGGTTCCAAATCACAAAAGGTAGACCTCAGCCCACCCGAAACAGTGACCAAAAATGCCCAAAACAGTGGACAAATATTCATGCAAACAAGCATGCCAATAAGCCCAAGGACTAGGGCACAAAATGGAGCACTTTGCTACCACTAACAAGGCCACTCATGGCATGAACCAAGCAACCAAAAACAGAATTTCAGCATGCAAAATGTGCTCCAAAACTCACACACATGGCATCCCAAATGATCCAAACACATAGGCATACACATGCACATTTCAAGGCATGAAATCACAACACTTCCAAGCATTAAAAGAGACATAAAGGACAATGTAAGACCACTTTATATGGACTGAAACATGATATCAAATGATCCCAAATGTTGATAATAAGCTTATGCTAAGCATGTTAGTGACCCACATAACTAAAACTTACAAGCCAAAATGCAAAACAACTATACCAAGCATGTCAAACATGACAAAATCGTATTATGAGACCTAAAGCATAACAAATCATGACCAAAAGCTTCAATAATCTAGGCTAAAACATGAGGATATGCTAGGCTAAACACATGGCACATTTTTAGGCAAGATAGAGAATTACAAAGCAAGTATAAAATGGATGCTAAGGGCCAACAAACCACCATTGGACAGGGATATAATATGACCCAAAGCACCCAAAAAAACTATGAAATGGTACCAAATGCAACTACTCATGCATGCTATCCTTACGAGCCAAAAACATGCACAAATGAGACACAAAGGGAGAGGGGGTCCCTCCCCTGCACAAGACCTCAAAATCACTTCATCACCACTCAAAATCCACTGGATTTCAGTGGTGAGAAGACCAACACAACAAAGTAAACAAGGCTTAAAGAAAAGGCACAAAAATAGGCCAAAAGAGACCTAAGAGGGGGAGTTCGAACCCCAATGCCAAAACACCCTTAAGGAAAGATGTTAAGCATGAAAATACAAGACTTTTTTTATGTTATACACAAAGTTCAAATCAGCATGCAAGATAGGTAGAAAAGTAGTGCAAGATTGGGGAAAATAAAGTAAGAATCTCACCCTTGAAGAACACTTCAAGAGCGAAGCTCGACCATCCTCCTCGACCAAAATCAGTCCAAAACCTCAAGAATCAACCCTCAATGCCTCTCAAACTTGAAGTAAGGTGTAATGGCGTGTGTATTAGTGCAAAAGTAAGGTCAAAATGCACTTTCTAGGCCTAGAATCACACACAAAGGATGAGAGAGAGGGAGATATAGAGAGAGAAGATATAATACAGATATATAGATATAGAAGCTCTGGTTTTTTGGTTCAAAAGCTCTAACCCCTAACAAAGGGAGAGGATGAGTGCTTATATAGGCAAAGGCCAAGGTTTGAGGCTTCTCCAAGAAGCTAGATGAAAGGGGCAAAGGGTGCAAAGGGTTCTTGGCTTCTTGGAGAAGCTAATACAGCTGGCCAAGCTTCCCCAAGAAGCTTGGGCAAAGTGTTCAAGCTTCTAGAAGGAAAGCGGGTTCAAAGGTTCGCACCAGCCAAAAACTGCACGGGGAGGAGTGATGGTGCATTCCAGCTGGCACAGCTGGCATGCACCATGCCTCAAGGGTGCAAAGGAGTCACATCGGCCAACAAAAGAGGTCGCCGGCAAAATAAAGTGCCGGTCGGCCAAATATAGTGCCGACCGGCCATTGGTTTTAAGAAACCATGGTCGGTGGCACCCATAAACAGCCGGTGATGCTAGGGGAAAGCCGGTGGGATGTGGGGATGGCCAACAAGCCATTCCCTGCCCTTCAAGGCAAAAACACAAGTGTTTGGTGCCAAAACCAAACATGGAACAGTCGAGTCGAGAGATCCTTAGGCAAGGCGCGCAGCCAAGACCTTCGGGAACTCAAGACGAACACAAACAAAGAGGATCACCGAGTGTTCAAGCGGTGACGTCCAAGCCTTGAGGACGGTCAAAAATGGGGTGTCTACAGTTGCCCCTCTTTGACAAAACTCGGAAGTCATAACAATGACGGGAGTGAATGTCAAAGCCGAGAGACGACCCATTTTTGACAAGGCCGAAGACTTGGACAAGGCAACAAGCCACAAACAAAGATATGCGCTCGAAGGCGGGGGCAGAATACAAGACAATGCAAGAAGCCGAGCATAACTGATGATCATGCACAGAAAGCTGTAACGAAGCACACATGCAATAGTTTTAAGCTAGCATACACCAAACTACACTACAATGCAGAAAGGATGTAAGGGAATTATGCAATTCCCAATACGTCTCACCCGGAGGATACAATACCTGTTCGGTTTGCCTGGTTCCACCAGCGGCAAATGACCCGTGCATACAATATCGTGCCTGCAAAGGAAACAAACTTAACAGGTATGATTTTATTAGTAACATGTAGATAATGCAATTGACAATGCGTGACAACATAAACTAAGTGGGAGGTATGACCATGCCGTGAAGGTACAATCACATGTACGTAAAGGATCACGGTCTCATAAGCAATGAATATTGAACACGTGTAAGTGAAGTATCACGGTCCACGCAATCAATGGATTTGAACATAAGTATCACGGTCTTCCAAGCAATGAAGTTGAACACAAGCATGCGGTTTACATAAGAAAAACATCACGGTCTCATAAGTAATGGATTTGATTATAAATATCACGGTCTCACTAAGCAAAACATCGGTCTCATAAGCGAGACATCACGGTCTATGCAAGTAATGATATTGATTCTGAACATGCGGTCTCATAAGTAAAAGCATCGATCTCATAAATAAAACATTGCGGTCTCGCAAGTAATAATCTTGATTACAAACATGCGGTCTCATAAGCAAATCATGCGATCTCATAAGCGAGACATCGGTCAATGCAAATAATAATCACGATTACAAACATGCGGTCTCGCAAGTAAATCATCACGGTCTCATAAGTAATGATAAAACATGCGGTCTCACATAAGTAAAGCATCTTGGTCTCATAAGCAATGTGTATAAAAAGAAACCTAAACACATGCAAGTAAAGAATGCGGTCTATGCAGGCAATGTGTATAGAAACCTGAGGCGTGTATTGCAAAGCACTGCAACACAATACAATTGAAGCATGTTGTGGAGTTCACAAGATGCAAAAGGATACGGGAAGGGATGTTCCTCGCACATACGAAGCGTCGCTCAAAAAGATATGGCCTGAGGTCAACTCGAAAGCCTACTAATGTTTTAAAAGTGCGCTTTCTTGTGATATCTTGAATAATGAAGGTGCCAAATCATATAGTTGACCCTGAATAAGGGCGCAGGTGGTGCATCGACCACAAGGGGAGGGGTTACCAGTATCAATCCTGATACTCTGCTGCCCTACTCTTCTTTTGCTTTACTTTTCCTTTTTTTACTGGTAGTTCAAGCACATTGCACTGCCTCAGGTAGGTTTGTTATCAATGTTTTTCAAAACTGTGTATTTCTTTGCAAAACACATGACGGAAATGAAATTGCTATTTGATTGAAAAGATGTTACATTTGCACGTTCTATGCATCGCATCGCAAGGCATCACATAACAATGTGAATGAAACTAAAATTCATTTGAAAATTAAGCACTTGCATCGTAATAATCAGGTAGCGAACCGACTTACAACTCGATAAGCAAAACGAGAAAACTCGATAAGCTAACTAAGTGCGAGTACAACTCGATAAGCAGCACGAAGACTTAAAGAGAGTGAAATACAACTCGATAAACAAATGTACAACAACTCGATAAGCAAATGGGCATGGCCCCGCAAGAATTGATCATTGGAGGGCATTGGAAATGGTGGGATTCCCCAACTTCTGAACATAAAGAACTCAGGGAACCAAGGGGAAAGACCACCGGCCCTAGGGAAGAGCCACCGGCCATGAGGAATCTCCACCGGCCAAAAGTGATGGCCGGTCGGCACTATACTTGGCCGGCCGGCCAAAAATTGAAAGAAACTAGCAGAATGCTGACACCCGTCCTTCATTCAACCTTATCCCCTACAAAAGGCCCCAGCTTCGTAGTTTTTCTCATTTCCACACTGATTTACTCCAAATGGAAGAATTTCTTGCCCAAAATCTTGCACCTTGGATTAACAACTTGGATGGCTCGGAAAAGCTAAATTTTCGGGGTTTCGCGATAAACGCACTATTCACTTTGGGTCGTACCCCACTACACATTCAGTTTCTCCATGCCGCGGCAAGGTTTTGGAATCTGGTGACATATGTTTTTAGCTTTGGCGGGCAAGAGGTATGTCCCACCTTTGAAGATTTTCAAGTTTTAATGGAGTCTGAGCGCAATGAAGAGATCCTGCCCCAACCCCGTTTTGGCCATGCCCAATCCTTAGGAAAAATGTGTGGGTTCTCGGTACCTAATGCTCGATCTCTGATTTGTGACGGAATGCTGGATATTCCGAGTTTGATTTATCATTTTTCAGGCACTGGTGACTGCGGTGACCGTCATTGGCAAGGTTTTCGGCAACATACACTTTGTTTGTGTATGCTATCTCATTTCTTACTTGCCTCGGGTTCTAGAGGATCTAGCGTCCGATTGATTGAAGTTACCCAAGGTTTGAAGGAGGGTAAGAGTTGCATTATCATGACTTTGGCTGAGATGTTGACGGGCTTGGATGCTTTCTATCGTCGCGAAGCAACCAAATTTGCGGCAAGTCCACTACTACTGCAGGTAAAGTTTCCCACCCAATCTCTCACATGTATTGCTCACGTCACTCGGTTCTCAAGCATCGGTTTTCTCACAAAACCCTTTTCTTACTTTTCTTTCATCGTACACCTCTCTATTCTTCATTCTCTCATTTTTCATCCTTCCCCAGATATGGTTGATGGACAAGTTGCAGGTTGTGGACTCTTGCCCAACATACTCAGCCCGTGGTTACTTCTTCAGGCAACGCCTAGTTGATGCCCTTGATGAGGGTTGGTGGTTCGACTGGATGTGTAGCTTGTCCGTGGATCGCATTGCTTGGCGATGTCCTTGGCTCAATCTACCGGCAATGAGCTACAGTATGACTCGCCAACCTGGGATTCAGCTAATTGGCTTGACTCACTGTGTCTTCTATTTTTCGTTCTGGATCCGACGTCAATTCGGTCATGACCAGACTTGTCCACCAGAAGAGATAGAGTACCCAGCTGCATTCCCGATCCGAGGCACACAGCTTGCCCAATATGCTACAGCATGGAGAACCAGAGAGCTCCTGGCCCCCGCTCCCATTTTCAATTGCACTTTGTCTAATGAGTGTTGGGATTAGCTTAACAAAGAGGCACATAATGGGCCTAGATTGGTATTAGAGACTTCGACCAGCTCTGGGAGGGGGCGCAGGGGCACCTGACTTGACTATGCCCCGAGTTTATTGCTTTATTAGGACTTTCAAGTTTTCCTTATGATTGTAATAAAAAGCAACTTCAATTGTATGCAAGAAGCGGAGAACTACTGTATTGAAATCAATGAAATTGAAGATTGTGGTCTTGAAAATTTTCCTTTGGTCTAAAAATGGTCTTGGTTGTAAAAGATTAATTTGAATAAAGTCAACTTTTATTAAAACTTTTCAAAACCATTTTCGATATGGATAGAAGCGAACATGCACGAAATTTGTCTTTGAGATGTACAATCCGAATCCAAGCTGGAAAGTTGCCCCTAATCTGAATAACACCATAACCTTGCAGCGAAGTTGCCCCTAGTCTGAAAAGCACTGCACCAGAGATCACGATGAATGCTAATAGACAAAGATGACTGAGATGATCAAATGGACAAAGTTGATTGGGGAAGAGTTTGCGGCTGAACTTCAGGATGAAGCTGCCTACGTATCCCAAAGATGGGAATCAAGCCTTACGTAGTTCGGCTTAGGTTCACTCGAGTATTTTCACTCTCTTTTTACACTCTAACTTTTGCCAAGGCCACCCTTTTCGGGTTTTCAACCTTGCGAGCTCAGTTTTTCTGTTTTCTAATTTTATGTGCTCTAACTTTTGCCTATGTCACCCTTTCGGGTTTTCAACCTAGCAAGCCTCTCAAGGGTAATATTTCTTCAACTTGTCCATGTTGATCGGTTGTGAGAACTCCAGACCACCTAGGTCCATTAGAACCACAGCTCCACCCGACCAGATAGCTTTGATGATGTAGGGACCCGGTCAATTAGTGCAGAACTTGCCCCTTGGGTCATGGATGGGAGCTCGGTTGTCTTTGAGCACCAAATCTCCTTCCTTTAGGTTTCTAGACTTAACCTTCTTGTTGAAAGCCCGGGCAATTCTGCGCTGATAACCCTGAACATGGTATAGTGCTTTCAGTCTTCTCTCATCGAAAGGCATGAGTTCCTCAAATCTGCTCTGCTGCCAATCTGCTTCAACTATTTGGCACTCAGCCAATACTCGTAATGACGGAACCTCGATCTCGATAGGTAGGACGGCCTCCATCCCATAGACTAATGAATACGGAGTCGCCCCAGTAGAAGTTCTAATCGAAGTCCGGTAGCCCCACAGAGCGAACGGCAACTTATCTGGCCAATCCCGGTAGCTTTCCACCATCTTCTGCAATATGTGTTTGATGTTCTTGTTGGCGGCCTCAACTGCTCCGTTGGTCTGCGGCCGGTATGTGGATTACTTATGAAAAGCCACATTGTATTTCTCCAACAAATCAATCACCTCCTTCTTGAAGTGGGAACCATTATCCGAAATAATCTCGTTCGGGACTCCATAGCAATAGATGAAGTTGTTCTTGATAAACTTCGCGACATGTGAAGCCTTCAATACCGCATAAGATTGGGCCTCAACCCACTTTGTAAAATATTCTATCGCGACGAGGATGAACTCATGCCCATTCGACCCCTTTGGAGTAACAGCCCCGATCACATCGATTCCCCATACTGAGAATGGCCATGGCGAAGTCATGTTGTATAGCTTTGACGGCGGGATGTTCATGCAGTTTGCATGGATCTGGCGTTTATGGCATCGTCGAATAAAGCCAATACAATCCTCCTCCATGGTGGACCAATAATAACCCTGTCTGAGGATCTTTCATGCCAGCATTACCCCATTCATATGTGCACCACATTCTCCTCCATGGATGGCCTCCATCAGGCGCTTCGACTCCTCAGCTTCTACACACAGCTGATGCATTCCCAGATGACCTCTCTTGTACAGCTTACCCTTGCAGATGATGAACTGAACAGCCATTCTCTTGATTGCCCTTTTATCTTTGGCATTTGCCCCTAGTGGATACACCTCCTTCTCCAAGAAGTTCCAAATGTCGTAATACCAGGGGTTCTCATCCTGAGCCTCATCTATGGCAGAAATCGACTCATATGCCGGCACAAACTTCTGGTCAATGATGACCGGACGCATCCGAACTTCGGACGGGATGTCTATCATGGAAGATAGAGTTGCTAGTGAATCTATGAACCTGTTGTTCTCTCTTACTAGATAAGTGAAGTTCAGCTTTTCAAACCGAGGAATTAACAAATCCAAGGTCTGGTGGTAAATTATCATTTTCTCTTCTTTGACCTTCCAATCTCCTTTGCTTAAGACACAACAAGGTTGGAGTCCCCGATAACGTCCAATCGTTTTGCCCCTAGTTCTAGAGCCGCTTCTAAGCCGGCAATACATGCCTCGTATTCCGCTTCGTTGTTTGAGACTTTGGTGGAGCTTGAATGCTAAAGGGATCACGGAATTGTCGGCGCTATCAACAACACCCTATCCCATACGTCTTGGCTTGACGCTCCGTCAAAGTACATCGTCCAAGTTTCATCTTCGACGTGCAAAATGGCTTCATCAGGAATAGGTACTCAAGCTTCATCCCTTCAGCGGGTGGTGACAAGGAACTCGCTCTTGCTCTCCCTTTTACGGACTTGCGTCACATACTTTAGATCAAATTCGAGAAAGCAACGGATAGCGAAGCTAGGCTACCCGTAAGTGCCGGTTTCTCAAAAAGATATTTGATAGGATCGAGTCGTGAAACCAACATTACAGAGTGAGCTAACAGGTAGTGCCGCAGCTTCCTGGTAACCCATGCCAAAGCCAAGCAAGCCTTCTCTAGCGGAGTGTAGCGCGTCTCGTAATCCAGCATCTTCTTGCTCAGATAATAGATGGCCCTCTCCACCTTGCCCTCTGACTCTTGTGCAAGCACACAGCCCGTTGTAGTTTCGGTTACTGAAAAATACAATATCAACGGTTTCCTTGGCTCCGGTGGTGACAACACGGGTGGGTTTTGTAAATATTCTTTGACCTGTTCAAAAGCTGCTTGACATCGGCCGTCCCATTGGAATTTCTTTCCTTTCTTCAGGAGGCCAAAAAATGGTTCACAAGTTAAGGTTAATTTTGAAATAAACCGTCTTATGAATTGCACTTTACCCAGAAAGCCTCGCACCTCTTTTTCAGTCATTGGTGGTGGCATTTCTAAGATGGCCTTGATTTTGGAAGGGTCCACTTCGATGCCCCTCTGCGTAATCAAAAACCCTAGCATTTTTCCCGCTGTAACACCGAATGTACACTTCTGAAGATTCAACCGCAGCCGAAATTCTCTGATACTTTGGAAAAACTTTTGCAAGGCGGTATAGTGACCTTCTCTTTCTTTGGATTTGACAATCATGTCGTCTACGTACACCTCAACCTCTTTGTGGATCATATCGTGCAATATTGTGGTCGCTGCCCGTTGATAAGTAGCTCTAGCATTCTTCAATCCAAATGGCATTACTTTGTAGCAGTATATACCCCACGGGGTGGTGAATGCAGTCTTCTCCCGGTCTTCGGGTGTCATTACTATCTGATTATAGCCTGAGAAGCCATCCATAAATGAAAGCAAAGCATGCCCCGCTGTGAAATCTACCAACTCGTCAATGTGTGGCAAGGGAAAGTCCTCCTTCGGACTAGCTCTGTTCAAATCCATGAAGTCTACACATACCCGAATTCTGCCATCCTTCTTCGGTACTGGAATAATGTTGGCCAACCAAGTCGGGTATTCGGATACCAGCAGGAAGCCTGCGTCGATTTGCTTGGTGACCTCTTCCTTGATCTTAATGGCCCAATCAGGGCGGATTCTCCTGAGTTTCTATTTGACAAGTCGGGCCTAGGGATCGAGAGGGATCCGATGCTGTACAATCTCAGGATCGATTCCAGGCATGTCTTCGTAGGACCACGCGAAAACATCTTTGAAATCCTTTAATAAAGCGACTAAGCGCTCGCGTTCCTCTGAAGACAACGTGGATCCGATCTAGACCAGCTGCAGGTCCTTCTCAGTACCAACATTCACAGTAATGATTTCATCAACTAAAGGTTTGACAAACCTTTCCTGCTCTTGTTCAATTAAATGTTGTAAAACTGGAGGAATTTCGTCCTCATCGTTTTCATCAAAATTTTGAAAGTGTTGATTTAAGCAATAAATCAAAGGCACAAAAAAGTACTCGAAAACCACATTCATATCATTCTCATTATGTACTTCCAAACCGTCCGATTCTTTTGTTACAATAGACTCAAAAGATAAAGAAAAAGATGACCTGGACAGGATTGTGGCATCCGAGTTATCACCCCCAAGAATCTGGGACTCGGACTCGGTCAGTGGAACGATTCCGACTCAAAAGATTCGGAGGAATCGATTCGACTCACTACGACCAGTCTTTGCTAGGCAGACCCTCTACCAAACGAGAGGGGGTGCTATGGATGCATCCAAAATAGTCGGCGGTAGGCCCACAGCCGTTTCGTTCCCGATCATGGACACCGAGAAGTTATCCCCCAAGCACAACTGGTCGATCGAAAGATCTGAAAGTAGACATGCCAGTGCTACCCCCATTTCAAGTTCGGTGTCCTTAGACTCCACTTTCCTGTTCTGTTCACCCTCAACTGTTGGGCCTGTCTGCTCTTCAGCAACATCATCCCCAAGTAACTGTAGGTCAAAGAAAATCTCGAACCCTGGTACGCGCTTCCTCTCTGCGTTTAACCACGGCTCCAGGAAGCCACAGAATGGAAAATCCTTCCCCTCCCGAACGAAACGTCCGTTTAGGGTACCCTGGATGGGCCGGTGCATTAACTCAAAGGGTTTTCCGATCTGTTTCGCTCTGGCTCTCCCAGCCATCTCCTTTCCTTTTCTTACCCAATCCTCCTTGGTGGGCAGATAACCCAAGCCAAAGGTATGGGGGTTGTGTGGCACTTCGGCCAATGCTACGACGCCCTTGCGGCCGCTCTTTCCTAATCCCATCCCGGGGATATGTTGGAGTTTGTTCATGAGATACACTGCTTGGGCACTAACATATATCCCCTCGTTAGTAGCCATGATGTTCTGTACAACCTGAGCCTCAGCTAGGGTAAACCCTGATATTGACACATCCTCCATGCCATGCTCAATTTCTAGAACAGGCGTGGATACCTCCGGTGGCGGATGGATTGATGAATTCCTGAAAACAATGGCTACTCCCTTCCCATAGGGGTATTTCACCATTTGATGCAAAGTGGAGGACACCGCCTTCACCTGATGCAGCCACGGCCACCCTAAAAGCATATTAAAAGTTGCGGGGACTTCTAGGACATGGAAATCTATCTCGTGCTATCCCGGCCCAACTTTAGTCTGAACTTTAACTATTCCCATCACTTCTTGGCTTGTGTTGTCGTATGCCCGGATGACCTGTGCTGTTGGTACAAAATCCGCAGTTTTCAAGCCGACCGCATACGCTGTCCTTGCCGGGCAGATGTTGATGGTGGATCCGGTATCAACGAGAACCACCGGTATCCATTTATTCCTACATTCCACAGAAATGTAGAGGGGTTTGTTATGGTCTGCCCCCTCGGGTGGCAGTTCCTTGTCAGAAAAAGTCAGCGTCGGGGTAGCTCCCCCCGGAAAGACTAATCCCACTAGCTGCTCTGGCGTGGTGTCTATCGAAAGCTTGGCCTTGTCCATGGCTGATAAGACAGCCTGTCTATGCACTCACGATGCCATGAGCAATCCCCAGATGGAGATGTCTGCTTGTATCTTTTTTAGCTGTTTGAGTGCAGCCTCCTCCTCAAGTTGCTTCTCCTTTTGCTTCTCAACCTCTCTATCCTTACCCGAGGCCTCTGGTTAATCTAGGTGTGGAGGTTTGAAGTACCGCCCACTCCGCATCATATGGTCGACCTCTCCAAGGTACCAGGTGTTATCAGGTTGGTTGTTCCCCCAATCTTCATCTATGTGGGCAAGACACAAGTCCTCATCTTCCCACCACATTCCATCAGCAGCTGACAAACATCTGTCCAACTCTGGTATGGCTATTCTTGTACTCGCAGCACCTTCCATCCATATGCTCGCGACATTCTCGATTCTGTGCACCACGATTTGATCCACATGGGCCTTTGCCTTCCTAATTCTCTCGGAGTCTTCGAATTTTTCCTGTTCCAGGTGTGTCAATACAACCAACTGTTCAGTAATTCCCGTATTCGAAATGCTCCAATCCCGAGCGAAATTCTTGACACCGGCGCTCTCCGGCGATACACTCTGTTCTTCGACCTTCCGGTATCATCGACATTCTTGCCCTGCTTAGGCCTCGTTCTAGCTGAAACCCTTCTACCACATCTGGTTGATCGTCTAACCATCCCGTAGCCTCTGTCGACTCCTTATAATTGTACCAGTTGACTGCACGTCCCCTGGGTCTTGGTCATTGAAAAATCGGAGGTTGACAAGGTCTTCTTCCGCAGCTGTTAAATCGTTTGTTCCCCATCCCAGACTATCTCCTTGGATCACACACAGTTCTCCTTCTGCCGGAAATTCCACATCTGGACCATCCTGGCCTAGCGATGAAATGTAGTCACCCGGGCTATATGTCTTCTCAACACAACTTCCGGATTCCGCAGACTCTGGCTTAACAATCCTCTTCTCCTTTGGGACCTCCTCTCTCTTATCTTCGACAGTCACCACCGCCGGTTTAGGTTGGGTTATGGAGATGTCCATCATGCACAAATCGGTGCAATCGGGAAGGAACACGTCCGGCTTAGGCAGGTGGGAAGGGGTGATATAGATACTAGGATCGTAGGACACGATCCCAGTATGGATGAAATTGAGTCTTTTGGGTGGTGGAGCTTGGTTATGTGTGGGGAGAGGATTTGTAGTAACATTGGGCTTCTCGGGCGGCAGAATCACCCCGTTATCGATGAGATCTTGAATCTCATGACGTAATTGGAAGCACAGATCAGTGTCATGACCGTGCTATTGGTGAAACGCACAATACTTGGCTGGGTTGTGAGTAGAAGGAAGTCTTTCTGGTAAGGGCTGCGGCTCTAGGGGCTTCAAGTGCCCTTTTCTGATTAACACCCCCAGAGCTTTGGACAGGGGCATATAAAGTGGAGTGAAGGTTCTGGTGTTTTTGGGTGGGTATTTGGCTGTTGGTGGGTTGCTTTCGAACGCACCGGAGAATGGTGCAGCTGTCGTGGTTCTCGGAGGGGGGTTGGTGGTGACCATGCTCACTTCGGAGGCTCTTGTAGTTGTCGTGCCGCTCGGGCCCACATTAGTGTTGCGGTTGAAAGTCCTTCGGGGTTGCTCCCGTTCGTTATCAATTGAGCCTTGCTTCAAGGCATCCTCAATCTGTACCCCCATTTCATGCAAGTCAGAAAAAGTAGGGAAGGGGAGTACAATCATCTTTTGCATTAACTTCGGCTGAAGATTGCGCACAATCATCCGAATCTGATCTTTGTCTGTAGGTCTTAAGGTCATCATCGAAGCCTTGGCCCTCCATCTGGTTACGAATTCTGACAAACTCTCATTAGGTTCCTGTCTTGTTGTCTCGAGATCACGGGTTGTAATCTCGATTTGCGTATTGTACGAGTACTGCGTAATGAAGGCCTCAGCCATCTCGTCCCAGTTTCTCTTGACATCATCTTCTAATTTGGCATACCATATGGCCGCCACACCTGACAGGGTCCAGCCGAACAAAGACATCTTCTATAGTCTACTGAGGCCCATCGGCCTTAGGATATCTGAAAACAGTCTCAGGTGCACCATAGGGTCCCCGGACCCATCAAATCGATCAATATGGGGCATTTTAAATATGTCGGCTAGCGTTACAGCTGCATCAGTGTAGCCATCTTCAATGTCGGGGATGGTCTTGGCTCCTTGGGATCTCTTAAACAGCTTTTCAAGCTTGCTCAACTTTTGTGTAGTGAGATCAGTCTCGAACTCAAAGGGAGAGTCCGGTAGGTTGGTGGGCGTTTTTGATAACTGAGGTTGGATTTGGGGTAGGATCGGGGGTGGAGATGGTCCTTTGGGAAGTTCCGTATCATTCTAAACATTGGCTGTATCCCCGAGGGTTGGGACTCCTGGTGGGGGAGGAATTTGCAGCGAAGCAGATGCTCCGTTTTGCTGTTGTAACCTTACGATTAACTCTGCCTGTTCATTCATAACCATGGCCTGTTGCTTGGCAAACTCTACCTGTCGAACAGCATCCTGCTGCATCATTTTCATGCTCTCCTGAAGCTAGCGCACCATCTATTCTAAGCCGGCCATACTATTACTTTCTGTTGAATTATTGGTGTATGTTCCTTTACGTGGGAGGTAAGTCTGATCCCTCTTGTACAGTGGGGTAGACAAAGCCCTCTGTCTTGTTCTTTGGCCGATGCCATACGCCTTCATCCTCCGTCTAATGTAAGGGGTAGAGTGGTACGGTTGTCCGTCTACCAGATCCTCAGATCGATGAAGTCGACGACCTCTAGTCCAGAGTGCTTGGGGAATATCTGCTGGGTCGGAAGCAATTGTGCTCAACTACCTAGCAAAAAGATAAATAAAGCGTATAATAAACAGACAATCGGACAACGTAACGGCGTAAAATAAACATACAACACGCGGTTGGGTATCATAATATGCTGCCAATAAGCTGAACACATTGTTCCTCAAATCTTGATCCTTTGTTTACGAATCGTTGTCCCTAAGTCTGAACCTGATACCCACAGATAACTGATTCCCAAAATCACGTCTTGATGCCCGGGCGGATACGGACTTGCAAACTGGTATATGCACTCCCTATAAAGATACACTCTAAAAGCACATAGCAAGTAAATGAGAGCCAATACACCCCTATGTTTGGGTAGGGTTTCCCTGCCCTATCTTGTCAGGAACTAGGGTTTCACTATGCACACAGCGGTTTGAAACAACATAAAATCGGTTGAGCAACCTCTCCTAATTTGGAATGGTCACTATGGATTCCGAATATGCACTAGGTCGAATGGTCGAAGAGGGTGCCCCAATAAAACCGGGGTTTGTGTTCCCATAGTGGCAGAGCCCACAACCGGTCAGCCTTATGGCATGCTTTGACAAAGCCAAGCCTCTGGCAGACCGCTCAGGAATAGTAGATGGCCAACACGGTGTCCTAGGCGCACCAATGCACATGCAATGCAAAGAGACACATAAATGAAATCAAAATAGGATATCACGAGTTTGAGTCAAGCTCTCTAAATTCCCAGCGAGTGCGAATGTAACAACGCTGCGGCGGACCTACTTCTGATTCGGACTCGATTTTGTCACGGTTCTAAATCTGAACCAAAGAGTCCAAATCTGGCAAATTGTTTTTGAAAATAGATTTTTGAAAGAAGTGCCAAACATGGACTGCTTCGCCAGATACAGAGTCGCCACCTAAATATTTTATTATTGGGGGAATTTAGGAAACCCTTACTCGATGCCAAAGGCCACATGTCCGTCATCACCAAAGTTGCCTTGGCACGGGAGCTTGGGTACGATTGGGGAAGGTCAGCTATGAGCACTCCCTCTCGCCCGATCCGAAGATCGGCCTCTACTAACCATGATATCTTGTTTTGAAAACATTATGTGTTCATATTCCGGTTATTAGCCTAGAATTACTACGTTTTGCGCACAGCAAACAAGTATAGACCAAATCGCCTAAATTGGAACAAAACATTTCATGTTTGTTTTGAAAAGGGTTTGCTACTCGCAAGTAGGCTAAAATGCAAATTTTGCCACCCTCAAGTGGGTTTTAGAAAAGAAGGTTTTGCCACTAACTAGTGGGCTTAAAACTCTCAGTTTTAATGCATTATTCCAATTTAGGTAATTTGACCTCCATCCACAGGCATTCAAACAGTTATATCACATAAGCAGCTAGCCTCATGGTAATCATGCTATTATGGCAACATTCACACGCATGCGATATGCTAAAGCATAAAAGCTTACCTAGTACTCCAAGCCAAAACGGAAACTAGTTAGTAATCATATGCATGATCCAAGTTCATGTTAAGATGGCTAATGCAACACATGCGAAATGCCACTATAATAGGCTCGGCTATCCTAAAGATGGCATGTGAAATGCTACAAATAACAAATACTCAATTTGGAATTGAAATACAGTGCAATTTGCATGATGTACCGAGCCCGATGTATGCAATACTGATGAATGATGCACGTATGCATAGCATAAGGATGCTAATTTAAGTATGCCCTAGTCTACCATCATAAGCAGGTAAATAAAAGGGAAGAAAGCCGTGGGATTGGAAGACATGCGCGCACCCACACACGCTTATTACACAATTGCCCTCGCTTGGAGGGTCCGAATAAATATTACAGTTCAAATAAATAATACTAGATTAATTATTACAAAACTTCTAATTAATTAACAAATTAACTGTAAAAAGAAGGTGGCCTCACCCTTGTCTCGGAATGCGTGAATGATGCATGCTCGATCGATCTTGCCCGGAAAGCCCATACCATACCACTGCTGCCTCTGTTTTCACTGCCTTGCTTCTCTGAATACTGCCAAAGTCCTAGGGTATCTTCTATGAACACTGCAGAACACCATCGGCTAAGGGAAATGACCACCGGCCATGGTAAAATGCCATCAGCTACTGATGAAGTTATTGGCCATTCACCAATGGCCGGTCGGCACTAAATGTTGTCGGTCGGCAAAACTTCCTGCAGAAAACAGTTTTGACTGCAACAGAGGATAGGTAGTGTATGGCATCGAATTTCAAGCACATGTAAGCATGGTCACGTTCCCTATCATGTATTGAACTCAAAGGAGCATGGCCCTCGATCCTTGGGCCATCAAATGTGCATGATAGCCTAAGGGACCAAGCTTGCCATTCAATGTAAAATACATGCAACCCACAAATGAGGACCAAGACCCTATCATGTCAAAGTCAAGGGCCTCGGTGACCAAGGGTTGAGATGTGTTTTGTCACTTGAAGTACAAACACCCCTCAACCCCCACACTAGGTTTGACACCCCAAACCAAGCAATGCAATGCATGTATGCAATATGGCTCAAGTTATGCAACATGGCTCAAATATGCAAATGAGGCTAAGTAAACAAACATGCCAAAATGTGATGTAAACTAAACATGCAAATGCACAATGCAAGGCATGCAAGATGCAATGCAATACACTCTAACATGTGAGTCGAGACATGAAATGGAACTAGTCAATAATATGCAAACATGCAAGTATGATACCATGCAAGCATGAATCCAATGCAACATGATCATGCAATGGTGGTTCCAAATCACAAAAGGCAGACCTCAGCCCACCCGAAACAGTGACCAAAAATGCCCAAAACAGTGGACAAATATTCATGCAAACAAGCATGCCAATAAGCCCAAGGACTAAGGCAAAAAATGGAGCACTTTGCTACCACTAACAAGGCCACTCATGGCATGAACCAAGCAACCAAAAATAGAATTTCAGCAAGAAAAATGAGCTCCAAAACTCACACACATGGCATCCCAAATGATCCAAACACATAGGCATACACAATGCACATTTCAAGGCATGAAATCACAACACTTCCAAGCATTAAAAGAGACACAAAGGACAATGTAAGACCACATTATATGCACTGAAACATGATATCAAATGATGCCAAATGATGATAATAAGCTTATGCTAAGCATGTTAGTGACCCACATAACTAAGGCTTACAAGCCAAAATGCAAAGCAACTATACCAAGCATGTCAAACATGACAAAATTAGTGGCCAACAGACCTAAAGCATGAGAAATCATGACCAAAAGCTTCAATAATCTAAGCTAAAACATGAGGATATACTAGGCTAAACACATGGCACATTTCTAGGCAAGATAGAGAATTACAAAGCAAGTATAAAATGCATGCTAAGGGCCAACAAACCACCATTGGACAGGGATATAATATGACCCAAAACACCTAAAAAAAATTCTGAAATGGTACCAAATGCAACTACTCATGCATGCTATCCTTATGAGCCAAAAACATGCACAAATGAGACACAAAGGGAGAGGGGGGTCCCTCCCTACACAAGACCTCAAAATCACTTCGTCACCACTGAAAATCCATTGGATTTCAGTGGTGAGAAGACCAACACAACAAAGTAAACAAGGCTTAAAGAAAAGGCACCAAAATAGGCCAAAAGAGGCCTAAGATGGGGAGTTCGAACCCCGATGCCAAAACACCCTTAATGAAAGATGTTAAGCATGAAAATAAAATACTTTTTTATGTTATACACAAAGTTCAAATCAGCAAGCAAGATAGGTAGAAAAGTAGTGCAAGATTGGGGAAAATAAAGTAAGAATCTCACCCTTGAAGAACACTTCAAGAACAGAAGCTCCAGCCACCCTCCTCTGAACAAAATCAGTCCAAAACCTCAAGAATCAACCCTCAATGCCTCTCAAACTCGAAGTAAGGTGTAATGGTGTGTGTATTAGTGCAAAAGTAAGGTCAAAATGCACTTTTTGGGCCTAGAAACACACACAAAGGATGAGAGAGAGGGAGATATATAGAGAGAAGATATAATACATATATATAGATATAGAAGCTCTGGTTTTTTGGTTCAAAAGCTCTAACCCCTAACAAAGGGAGAGGATGAGTGCTTATATAGGCAAAGGCCAAGGTTCTAGGCTTCTCCAGGAAGCTAGATGAAAGGGGCAAAGTGTGCAAAGGGTTCTTGGCTTCTTGGAGAAGCTAATACAACTGGCCAAGCTTCCCCAAGAAGCTTGGCCACAGGGTTCAAGCTTCTAGAAGGAAAGGGGGTTCAAAGTTTCACACCAGCCAAAAATTGCACGGGGAGGAGTGATGGTGCATTTCAGCTGGCACAGCTGGCATGCACCATGTCTCAAGGGTGCAAAGGAGTCTGTGGCGACAAAAGAGGTTGAAGCAAAATAAAGTGTCGGTCGGCCAAATATAGTGCTGACCGGCCATTGGTTTTAAGAAACGATGGCCGGTGGCACCCATAAACAGCCGGTGATGCTAGGGGAAGGCCGGTGGGATGTGGGGATGGCCAACAAGCCATTCCCTGCCCTTTAAGGCAAAAACACAAGTGTTTGGTGCCAAAACCAAACACGGAACAGTCGAGTCGAGAGATCCTTAGGCAAAGCACGCAGCCAAGCCCTTTGGGAACTCAAGACGAACACAAACAAAGAGGATCACCGAGTGTTCAAGCGATGTCGTCCAAGCCTTGAACATGGTCAAAAATGGGGTGTCTACAAGGCTATGCAGCGGGATGCTACCTGCCAGGCAGAGGTTACTACAGGTCAGGCAGAAGTGGTAGCTCAACAGGTAGAGTTGATTGCCAGGCTTTAGCAGCAGCATCCACCATAACAAGCTGGAGCATCTACTTCGCATCCGCCCCCACCCCCACCCCCACCTAGGGTTTTGACACCCGAGGAGATTGCAAACGTCCAGGAAAACACAGACATCCCGACGGGGCCAGTTCCACCCCCAATCCTACCTCAGTTGTCCAAAGCACCAGCTAATCCAGTGGACACACCATCTAACTTTGAGATGGATCCAACAGCCCTGAAAGTGAGTAAACTTGAAAAGCTATTCAAAAGAGCTCAAGGCGTTAACTCCATTCTGGATATAGAGGATGGATACACAGACTGAACGGTGACGTTGCCGAACCAGTTCAAGATGCCGCATATAGACCATTTTGACAATTTTGGGGATCCTATGGTACATCTGCGGTTGTTCTCGGATATCCTACAGCCAATGGGCCTCTCTAGATTGCAAAAGCTTTCACTCTTCGGTCGGACCCTGTTGGGTGTCGCAGTCATCTGGTACGCCAAGCTGGAGGACTCAGTGAAAATAAGTTGCGAGGAGATGGCCAAGGCATTCATCGCCCAGTGTTCATACAACACTCAGATCGTGGTCACGACCCATGATCTCGAGGCAACCAGGCAAGAGCTGAAAGAAGGCTTCTCTGACTTTGTAACTCGTTGGATGGCCAAAGCTTCGACAATGACCACCAGGCCGGTCGAGAAAGATCAGATAAGAATGGTTGTGCGCAACCTACAGCCTAACCTGATGCAGAAAATGATCGTCTTACCCCTCCCACCTTTCGGTTACGAGATTGGGATCTGATTGAAGGCGCAATGAAACAAGGTGCGATTGGTCACAAAGAGTCACCCAAAAGGGTTATACACGCAGTTTAATCGACCACCGGTGATGATGTAGGCGCAAGATCTTGAAGTTGGAATGGTCACCACCACCACACCAAAAGCAACCACCCCATTCCTTTGTTGAGTCGGAGCGAGCTCTGACCAAATATCACCCCGAGGCAAGAGGGTTTTCACCCACTTTATATGCCTTTGTCTTAAGCCTAGGGGTTCTACTCGAGAAAGGACATCTGGCAGATTAGAACAACGGCCTCTACGATCCTCTCCTCCAAAGCATGACCTAGCTACATCTTGTGCCTTCCATCGCCAGCCGGGGTCATGATACCGACTCCTGCTTCAGACTACGTCATGAGATTCAAAATCTCATTGACAACCAGGTAATAGCACCTCCAGAAAAACCAACTGTCAATCAAAACCCTCCACATAGGTAGGTAAACTTCATCCGAACAACGGCCAACCCGTTTCACCCCAGTATATACATCACCCCATCCCATTTACCCAAGCCTGAGGTGTTCATTCGAGACAACATGGACTTGTGCATGATGAATGCACTCGAACCGTAATCATCCCAAACCCGTGAACCCACTACTTCTGAGCTGATGAGAATGATCGAAGATCTTCAGAGAACTGTGGCAGATTTAGCCTTTGGGGTTTTGACGCTGTCATCAACCACATCATATTCCAGGGATTTCATGTCGAAAGGCTCCCCGACCGTGGGATGGGCTGCATTGGAAGAAGGCCAATCTCTTAGCAAAGTGGAGGCTAGTGATAAGAACAAGGCAGGGGCAAGCATTAGTCCTCATGAACATCTTCTGTGGGCTGTTGAGGCTTTGAAGGCCGAAGGACTGAACAAACAGCAAGTGCTTACAATTGTTGCAAAAACTATAGAGAACACTTTTGTCGCTCAAGTTAGAGGCACTTTGAATCAAGAGGCGAGCCGGGAAAAGGGATGTCATACCCAAAACACCCTTTTCAGCTCCAATCCTACACTCGGAAAAGATCATCAAAAGTCAGCCCCTGCCGACCCTTTTGCCAGTACATCCGACACAACCAGCTTACAACCTGCCAAATACCCACCTTTGGGCCAAAGAGCGTTCACCCCACCGTACATATCTCTGTCAACGGCCCTGAAGGTCCTGATCGGAAAGGGGCATCTAAAGCCCCTGGAGCGCGACCATTATTGAATGAACTTCCTCTCTCCCATGATCCGGCCAAGTACTGTGCTTTCCATCAACAAACCGGCCATGGCACTAACACGTGTTTTCGTCTTCATCACGAAATACAAGATCTGATTGACGACGGGGTCATCGCCGCACCAAGCTCTGCAAAGTCTATCGGCACTGGATCGGTGAACTTGGGGGACAATGTGATGTGATCGGGGGATGAACCACCTGCTGATGGCACTCAATTTACTCCAGCTGTGGTGGATGGCATGCACTATTTTGAGCAATGTGTAAATGCTAATTTTTGTACTTTCTGACTTGGGTATTGAGTCAGTCTTGTTATGTTGTTTTGAGTCAGTCCTTTTGTATTGAGTTAGTCGAGTCTGTCTTGTTGTATCGAGTCAGTCTTGTTGTGTTGGAGTTGGGTGATTTCGAGGGTGTTACCTCGGACATCACTTGCTTGTTTTGTGTTTGTGTTTTACACCCTTTCTTTTGCGTTTGTTTCTGCCATTGAGCCAATTACGCCAAAAGATTTGAATAAAATAGCAGTGATTTTCACCATTTTGCATCTGTTTCTGCCTTTGAGCTAGTTGTGCCAGAAATCTGAATGAAATGGCAGTGCTTTTCACCTACTTTTCTGTGCCTTGAAATCATTGCATTGACCAAAGTTTTTCAAACCTTTTCGAACACTATGATGAAAACAAAGAGGGAGGAATTCCTCTAAATTTGCAAAAAATTTGATCAATTGAGAGAAAGAGAGGTGTGCTAAGCCCTTAATGAATGAAATCACGTTTGTTAATGAGAGTACTGAGAAGGATCCTGGCTTCATCCAGATTGGTTCTACATTGTCTTCGGCGCGAGCGACTAGTCGTTTTCTGAAAAGATTTCAAAAAATGTTTTGTGTGGTCCGGCAAAGATCTGTATGGAATCGCTCTTGAGATTGTGTAGCATAGGATCACTCTCAGCCTCAAGACTCAACCCTTTTACCTTCAAACCTTGAACTTGGATTCAGAATGTTCAACGGTCAACCACAATGTGAGGCTTGTATGGCCAGATTTGAAGTAACCCTCGAACTAGCAGCAAGAAAAGTCAGATCAAGAAGGTCAGATATGATCAAAGGAAGCTTGCAAAGCTGAATAAGAAATTGCCCTTGAACTAGGCCCAAAAATGTCAAATGTGCTCGAAGATTCAAGATGGGTCATTCCGCAAACCAATGAAGACTGGCAAGAAAGCCATAGCCCAGCAGCTGGAAGCAGAAAAGTTTTTGCTGAAGGACAATCGACATCCTATCCGCAACACTAGGGGCAACTTCAGCCCCCATTGGATGGACACCTACATCATCAGCGAACAGCAACCATTCTCCTAGATTCAGATGGCTTTGAGATCTCAAAACCGATCAACATGGACAAAGTTACACTTTTACCCTTGAGAGGCTTGCTGGGCCGAAAACCCGGAAGGGCGACCCAGGCAAAAGTTAGAGCAAGAAAAAAAAAAGAAGAAGAAAAGAAAAAGAACAAAAAAGAAGAAAAGAACAAAAATGAAAAAAGAAATCAATAGAAAAGAAAAACAGAGCTCGCAAGGTTGAAAACCCGGAAGGGTGACCTTAGGAAAAGTTAGAGCGCAAAAGGAGAGGTTAATACCTGAGTGTACCTTAACCTGGAACTACGTCAGGCTTGATTCCCATCTTTGGGATACGTGGGCAACTTCATTCTGAAGTCCAGCTGTAAAACACTTCAAATTCAACTGTCCTGTCCATGAGATTGAACGGCTCATCTTTGTCGTTTCTTTATCCAAGAGTTCGGTTGTGATCGTCACTTTGAGGACTGATTACAGTGCGCTGTGGTGTTATTTAGACAAGGGGCAACTTTCCGTTGCTGTGCATTGCCATTTAGACCAGGGGCAATTTTCCATCGTTTTGGATCTGAGGTTATGCATCTCAAGAGTAAATTATGTGTTGGTCGAGCAGTGGCCATTTGTAAAAATAGTTTTTGAGAATTTTTAATGAGGTTTACTAATTTTCTCTCGAAAATTATTCCTTTTTTCCAAAACTGCACCATTTCTTGGAGCCGAAAAAGGAAAATTTCCGATGCTCATTGCCTGACTTGCATGATTTCAAATCAAAAAGTTAAAAGAGTATGTTAATCTAACCCTTATATTGGTTAAAATTTTTTTAGTATAAAGTAAAAACAAAAATTGGTCAAAATGATGAACTAGGGGCACAGTTGAGTCAGATGTTCTGTCTTTTCCCGATTGTCAACATACTTCCCAGAAAGGGCACTCTACTTGCCAGAAAGGGCACTCTACCTGCCAAAAAAGGGCACAGCTGAAGCTAACAGCAAAGGGCCGAAAGCTCTCTCATCCTTTGAGCAGCGAGGTATCAAGTCAAGTGCGAAGCACGAACTGGAAAGGGAGTAGGATATTCCACTCCCTTATTCGAAAAGGTCTAGTCACATCTGAACTGGCCAAGGGTGTCATCAATCAATGTCAGCTGCAGATTTGCTACACACCTAGTTTTAGCGCAACCCCTCTGTGGGAAAGTTCACTGTTGTGAGCAGAAGAAGAAGAATCTAGCATAATGTTAGGGGCAAGAGCCCACAACTTCCTATTTATCCATCAACCACCCAGAGAAGGGATAAAAAATTAGAGAGATTGAAAAATAGAGAGATGTGCACTAAGAGAAAAGGTGAGAAAAGGGGTTTTTTAGAAAACAAGAGATTGAATGCCAGAGTGATGTGAGAATCACAAATAAGAAAGGGTGGGAAACAATACCTGAAGAAACAAGCTCCTTGTGCACATTTGAGTCTTGCGTTTTGTTGTGTTTTTGTTTGTCTCGATTCTTGTTGTGAGTCATTTCAAGTGTCAATAGATGTGTTTAGGTTGTTTTGCCTTTGTTTTCTGTTGTTAAGTCATTTTTGCTGTCGTCAGTCGTAGACTCAATACCCAGTTGAGAACTCATACTCATTCTCAATTTAAAAAATGCATCGTTTTGTGCTCAGAGTGCTGTGTCGTTCTCCGTATTTGTCCATAACAGGATTTGTTCTTTCATAAAACTGCAGGGTTCAACCTGGGTCACATGAGAACAACAGAACGAGGACCTATATGAAGCTACATAGGTTCCAAACTGCAAAGCAAAAGAAAAAGGGAAAATTGGAGCATCTGAGTTTGTTTAAGATTCCGGGATTGTACTCCAAATGTAGCCCTTCAGGCCATGTTAATGCTCTAAAGTATGAGTGTGCCTCTACTCCAAGCTCAAGGTTGCTTCAAAGCAAGAAAGGCGATCAGAAGTGCTCTCCCTAAGCACCGTCCCAACCAGAGGTATCTTGGCTATGTTTGCAATGAGTTCCTAGGAGACCAACAGCGACGGTGGAAACTAGAGTTCGAATGGCTGTTGCCTAGAACGCAAAGGTTCGGGATTTCTGAGTCTAAAGTCCTGTTTAAATACCCGAGGGTGTATCATCGGCTTGAAATCTGTATGGAAGCCCCATAGGTTGAGACAGTGTGCATGCACCTCAAATCTGGATACTGAACCAACCTAGTCTGTCACCCCGTTAGAGAATAGGGAAAGTTGTGAATATGGTCAGGAAGAAAAGTGGCATCCAAATTGTTCTACGTAAAGAATCCTTGTCGGCATTTCAGAACCTTTATACTATGAGTTGAAGGAAATAGTTCGAAGAACGCAAGGTAAGAGTTCGAAGAACACAAGGGGAGATCCCCGTCAGAGTAGAGCGGTTCATCACCACTCACCCCATGACGTTCTTTCTAAAGCGCCGCTGTGTTTGTTTATTGCACTCCTTAAACATCATGCATTGTATTGGATTGTACCTATCAAGTTTCTTTCTCATTCATGCACGATATTGGCCCTGTTTGGCGGTATGGGGAAAGCCTTATAGCTTATGCCCAAAGGCTTATACCTTATAACTTTAAACTAGTAAGGCGATTTCCGCTTATTCTCAAAGCATATCGGCCCGACTCACGAAGAATAAATTTTACTTCCACAAAGCTATAAGCTATAAGCATAAGCTAAACCAAACATATCAAAACAGCTTAAATTAAGCTGAAAACTGAAAATAAGTGCTGACAAACAGGGCCATTGTATGTACAGTTCATTTGAAGCTGGCACAACCAGAAGACATTGTACGTACGGTTCATTCAGAGAAGTTCCGGTTAAGATTGATTATGTCTCGGTAAGAGATCGCTCATGTTCATCTTGTGTATCTATCGCACATGTTCAGTTTCATGTTCATTTTGTGTATCTATCACACATGTTCACTTAGTGTATCTATCACACTTTGTTCACGTAGAGTATCTATCACACATGTTCACTTAGTGTATCTATCACACTTTACTCACTTAGTGTATCTGTCACATTTTGTTCACTTAGTGTATCTATCACACTTCGTTAACCTTTTGTGTATCTATCACACTTTGTTCACTTAGTGAATCTATCACACTTCGGTCACCCTTTGTGTATTTATCACACATGCTCACTTTGTGTATCTATCACACATCCTCACTTTGTGTATCTATCGCACTTTGCCCACTTTGTGTATCTATCACACATGCTCACTTTGTGTATCTATAACACTTTGCTCGCTTTGTGTATCTATCACACTTTGCTCACTTTGTGTATCTATCACACATGCTCACTTTGTGTATCTATCACACTTTCTTCACTTAGTGTATCTATCACACTTCGTTCACCTTTTGTGTATATATCACACATGCTCACTTTGTGTATCCATCACACCTTTGCTTTGTGTATCTATCACACTTTGCTCGCTGTGTGTATCTATCACACGTTTGGTTTGTGTATCTATTGCACATGTTCGCTAAGATTGCATAATTTTCTTACATCCTTTCTGCATGAAATGTAGTTCGGTCAGTAATTCCCATCCGTGGTTGGTTTACTTATTTGCTTGTGTACGAGTTCGCTGTAGCATTTCTTTGCATAACATTTGCATCTAGATGTTTCATTTTGCATGATCAAAAGTTATGTTCTGCATTGTGAATGTCATTTGCATCTTGCCCCTGCCTGCGGGCTCATCTCTTTGTTATCTTGCCTGTTTGTCTAAGTTTTCGGCCTTGTCAAAAATGGGTCGTCTTTGGGCTTTGACATTCACTCCCGTCATTTCATGACTACCAAGTTCTGTCAAAGAGGGCCAACTGTAGACAACCCATTTTGACTGACCTTAAGACTCAGACGTCATCGTCTGTGCACTCGGTGATTGTGCATTTTTGTGCTCGTTTCGAGTTTTTGTAGCCTTTGCCTGAGCGCCTTGTCTCGAGACCTCTTAAATTTCTCCTTTTGGCCTGGTTTTTGGACCACGCCTTGCTGCCTTTGCCTAGATGGAGACAGAGGCCTGTAGGCCACTTTTTGTAGCTGTAGGCTACCTTTCCCTCTCGTACGCCACTTGCAGTGGCCCGTAGACTAGTTTTCGGGGCATCCGGCTGAGTGCCTTGCCTTACGGACTCTTGTCTTCCTTCCTTTTGGTTTGTTTCTGAACCAAACCTTGTTACCCCTCGCCTGGGGGGTGGAACAGGGGTGTAGACCAGTTTTTCCCCTGTAGACCACTTTTCTTCCCTGCCAGCCACTTTTAGTGGCCGATCAGCTAGGGTGGGTGGTCTGTGGACCACCTAAGGTGGTCGACAGCCTTCCACCACCTTCTACTCTCTCTGTAGACCCTCTGCTTCCCTTGCCGACCAGTTTTATTCCTTGTACACCACTTTTTGTGGTCGGTCAACTAGGGGGAGTGGTCGGTCAACCATTCTTACTGGTCGGCAGCCTTTCTGCATTTTCTGTAGATATTTTCCTTGCTAGTTGTGCCAGCTATTGGGCACAGAAGGCATCCACCATACACGTGTATGAAGGGATTGCACCAAGCCTCTAGCTTGTTTAACAAGCTTGAGGCATGGAATTCTACATTAGGGAGCTTCCTCTCCCTTGTTCGAGGTTCAGAATTGGTTTAGGGCTAAACATATCGATCTCTCTATATATTTCTCTCTCCCTCTCTCTCCATATTTGTACTAGTTTGTGCCCTAAAGTGAGTTTTCTTCACACTTTTGCACTAAAGCACCTAGTGAAACACCTTCACTCTTGAGTTGAGATACTTGGAGGTTTGTTTGAAGCTCAAAGCCTGTTTTTTGCCTCAGAAGTTGCTGCTTTGCCGTGGTTCTTCAAGGGTGAGTCTTTACGCTCTTTAAAGCATTGTTTTAGTTACTTACTTAGTCATCTTTGCACGCTTCTTTTGGCTTAGCTTTCAACTATAAAAATTTCTATTTTCAAGTGCTTAAAATGGTTGTTTAAGGCTTTTTTTGAGTTAGGGGTGGTTTACCCCCTTTGGTGGCTTGTTTGATCTTGCTTTGTGCCATCTCTTAAGGCCTTTGAGGTCATCTTTGTTTGGACTTTTAGCTACTGAAATCCAGTGGATTTTCAGTGGTAGAAATGTGGTTTTCAGGTCCAAAATGAGAGGGGGTGGTCCCCTCTCCTCTTGTCCTGTTTGCTTGCCTTGTTGGCCTAATGATTGAGCATGTTTTTCTAGCATGTCTTGGCTTTTTCTCAGCTTATTTTTGGCCTTATTTTCACATGGCACAACACTGTTTGGGCCTGGTTATGCCGCCTAATATATGTTTTTTACACTCGTAGTGTAATCTTGCCTTTTAGCCTTACATGCTTGGTGTTTTGGCCTACACTTTAGCATGTTTTGGCTCTACTCCAGCAAGCTTTTTCTCATGTTTTGCCATGCTTAAGCTCTATTATAAGTGATTTTGGTCATGCATGCTTTGATTTTTCTCACTAGCTTTGAGTTTCAAAGTCTCTGGCATGCTTTACTTGAGTTGTTTACATGCTTTAGCCTCATGTCTCACATGATTTCAGTGCATGTAGTGTAGACATAGTCTCACATGTTTCACTCTTCCAATGCTTTTGGAGAGTTGTGCCTTATGATTCACTTATGAGCCAATTTGTATGCATGCTTGCCTAAGCTTTCGAGCCACCATCTCAGCATGTTTTTTGGTGTTATTTTACCATGTTACAACTCTGATTTTTGTTGGTGAAGTGACCTCATGCTTGGTTTTGGTATGTGTAGTGTAATCCAATTCATTGGCTTTGCATGCGTCACGCTTTATGCCTCCCATTCTAACATGTGTTAGCTCTACTCCATGCATGTTTTGGCATTTTTTAAACCTGCCTTAGGACTATTTTGAGTCATCTTGGCCCTTTGGGGCTTGCTTGATATGGCTACGGTGCAAATGCCTTAGCTAGTTTTGAGTTTTGAGCACCGTACTATGCTATATTTGTGATGGTTGCATGTTTGGGCATCATTTAACACTTAGTTTCAGAGCATATAGCACTGCCATATTCTCAGGCGTATCACTCTTTGATTGTGTTTGAGAGCTGTGTTTAATGCCAAACTCGCGAGCCAATGTATGAGCATGTTCTCCTTGCATTGTGTGCCTTGATCTTAACATATTTCGGCCACTATTTTGGCATGTTCGACCTCTGTCCGGGGTTGGTTTGACTATTTGAGATTGATAGTGCATGGCTCATGTGTAATATGTTTCATTAGCTTTGATGCCTTAGCTTTTAAACATGCTATGCATGCATTGCTTACACGATGGAGTCTTGTGCATGTCACTTTAGCATTGAGGGTTGATCATCTTGCTTGCGTTACATGTGTTTGGATTGGGCATTAATCCATACACAAGGAATGTCGCACGTTTCATACTCAAAGTGATGAAACGTGTAGGATTTCTCGATCGCTGACCCTCTTAATCAAGCAAGATAGAGGTGGAGGCCCTTATGTGTTATTTGTGGGCATTCATTGACATTGACTTGCGCAAAACTTGGCTTCTCGGCCATCATGCATTGCGATGTTCGGTTAGTGGCCCGAGAGTCGAGTACTGCACTTCCTTGAGCTTGAGAAATGATAGGGAGGGTGGTTGTGCACACATATCTTGCAAATACACTGCTATGCCCCTTGTTCTCTGTTATAGCAAATCCGGAGCTTGGCAAATTTTCTGGTGGGCCGACCAGCAGGGTTGGTCGACCGACCACTTTTTCTGGTCTACAACCAGTTTTTCTGGTCTACAGCCCCATTTTCTAGTCGGCAGCCCACCAGGAGGTCCCCGTATTGGGGCAGAAGCAATCTAGAAGTTAGTGCACTTTGTAGAGATCAAATCAAATGCAAATAGAGGCAATTAAGCCCATAGAATGGATTTGGCGAGGCGATCGAGCATGCATGAACCCCTTACCCCCGAGGGCCTCTTTTAACTACTTTAGCTGCTTTACTTAGTTAGCTAGTTCATCGGTTTTGTACTTAATTAGTTAATGTGCTTGATTAATCGATTTGTTTTGTAATAATTAGTTAACTAGAAATAGTTAATTAGTTTTGGTTTGTAATAATTAGTTTAATTAGCGTAGCTAGTTAGCTTATTATTCGGACCCTACGTCGAGAGGGCATAGTGTTGTAATAAGTGTGCGTGTGTGTGTGTGAATGTCTTCCAACCCCACGTCTTTCTCGCTTTTATTTACCCGCTTTTGGTGGTTAGATTAGGGCATATTTCGATTAGCATACCTTACGCTTGCATGCGCGCATCATTCATTTTGTCTTGCATGGACCGGGCTCGGCACATCATTCAAACTGCATTGTATTTCAATACCTATTTGAATACATGTATCAGTTGTTGCATTCATATGCCATCTTAGATAGCCGAGCCTACTTAGTTGCATTTTGCATGTGTTGCATTAGGCATCTTAACATAGCTAGGATCATGCATGGTTTCTAACTAGCTTTTGTTTTGGCTAACTGTACTTTGTGAGTGTTTACTCTTTAGCATCCTTGCATGTGTGTAAGTGACTGCCATGATAGCATGGCAACTCTGCTGGGGAATTAGAGAACTTGATTCGAACATCATGACATGTTGTTTTGTTTACACTTACGTGTTTCTTTGCATTGCATTTGCATTGGTGCGCCTAAGTCATAGTGTTTGCCAAGCGCTATTCTGAGCGGTTTCTTGGGAGGCTTGCTTTGAAAGCGTGCCATAAAATTTGACCGGTTTCAGGCTCTACCACGATGGGAACACAAACCTCAATTTTGCCGAGGCACCCTTTTTGACCATTCAACCTAGTGCATATCGAAAGCGATAGAAGACCATTCCAAACTAGGACAGGTTGCTTACCCGATTGCAGGTTGTTTGAAAACGCTGCGTGCGTAGTGAAACCCTAGCTCCTGACATGATAGGATAGGGAAACCCTACCCCACCATAGGGGTGTTTTGGCTCTCACTTGCTTGCTATGTGCTGTTAGGGTGTGTCTCTACAGGATGGTATGTATCAGTTGCAAGTCTGAGTATCGACCTGAGGGTATCAGTTTACAGGAATAATTTTGGGCAGAATTTTGTAGGGGGCACAGTCATTCAGCTTTGCTCATATTGGTTCTGGTGAAATCAGGCTGAGGTGCTCTCTATTTTCTCTTTTGCTAGGGTAGTCCTGGAACCATAGCTTCAGAAGGCTCCGATATCCCCCAGGTTCATTGGAGTTGTGTTGATAGACTTTGTCAGGTCAAAGATTGATAAAGAACATCGGTGTTCCTTCGCCAGAGGAGGTAAAAAGCCCGGTCGAGCCTGATCACCGATTCAACGATCTCGGATCAACGGACATTATCCACATCACCCGTGCGCAGTTGGGCTGTGATATCTGCTTCTACCTCAGAAAGGGAATACACACCTGTTCAGTCAAATCCGCAGTTTTCAATTAATGTGGAGGACATGATGTGTCAGCTCCAAGAAAACCATGCAGGCTATGTAACGGGATACTACCCGCCGAGAGGATTCTTGCCGTCGGTAGTGGTGGCTCAATAGGCAAAGTTGATTGCCAGGCTTCAGCAGCAGCATCCACCATAACAAGCTGGAGCATCTGCTTCGCATCCGCCCCCGCCCCCACCCCCACCTCCACCCCTACCTAGGGTTTTGACACTCGGGGAGACTGCAAACATCTAGGAAAATACAGACGTCCCAACGGGGCCAGTTCCACCCTCAATCCTACCTCAGTTGTCCAAAGCACCGGCTAATCCAGTGGACACACCATTTGACTTTGAGGTGGATCCAACAGCGCTAAAAGTGAGTAAACTTGAAAAGCTATTCAAAAGAGCTCAAGGCATTAACTCCATTATGGATATAGAGGATGGATGCACCGACTCAGCGGTGATGTTGCTGAACCAGTTCAAGATGCTGCATATAGACCATTTTGACAGTACTGGGGATCCTATGGTACATCTGCGGTTGTTCTCGGATATCCTATAGCCAATGGGCCTCTCCAGATTACAAAAGCTTTCACTCTTCGGTCGGACCATGTCGGGTATCGCAGTCATCTGGTACGCCAAGCTAGAGGACTCAGTGAAAATAAGTTGGGAGGCAATGACCGAGGCCCTCAACGCCCAGTGTTCATACAACACTCAGATCGTGGTCACGACCCGTGATCTCGAGGCAACTAGGCAAGAGCCGAAAGAAGGCTTCTCTGACTTTGTAACTCGTTGGATGGCCAAAGCTTCTAAAATGACCACCAGGCCGGTCGAGAAACATCAGATAAGAATGGTTGTGCGCAACCTACTGCCTAACCTGATGTAGAAAATGATCATCTTACCACTCCCCACCTTTGCGGATTTACACGAGATTGGGGTACAGATTGAAGACGCAATGAAACAAGGTCTGATTGGTCACGAAAAGGAGTCACCCAAGAAGGGTTATACATGCAGTTCGAATGCGACCACCAGTGATGATGTAGCTGCAAGATCTTTTGAAGTTGGAATGGTCACCACCACCACACCAAAAATAGCCACCCCATTCACTGGTGAGTCCGGAACGAGCTCACAAACAGCCAAATATCCACCCCGAGGCAAGAGGGTTTTCACCCCACTTTATATGCCTTTGTCTTAAGCCCTAGGGGTCCTACTCAGGAAAGGACATTTGAAACCGTTAGAACAACGGCCTCTACCCGATCCTTTTCGTCCAAAGCATGACCCGGCTACATACTGTGCCTTCCATCAGCAGCAGGGTCATGATACTGACTCTTGCATCAAACTACGTCATGAGATTCAAAATCTCATTGACAACCAGGTAATAGCACCTCTAGAAAAACCAACCGTCAATCAAAACCCTCCACATAGGTAGGTGAACTTCATCCAAACAATGGCCAAGCCATTTAACCCCAGTATATACATCACCCAAGCCCATTTAACCAAGCCTGAGGTGTTCATTCCAGACAACATGGACTTATGCATGATGAATGCACTCGAACCGCAATCATCCCAAACCCGTGAACCCACTACTTCTGAGCTGATGAGAATGATCGATGATCTTCAGAGAACTGTGGCAGATTTAGCCTGTGGGGTTTTGACCCTGTCATCAACCACATCATATTCCAAGGATTTCATGTCAAAAGGCTCCCCGACTGTGGGATGGGCTGTATTGGAAGAAGGCCAATCTCTTAGCAAAGTAGAGGCTAGTAATAAGAACAAGGCAGGGGCAGGCATTAGTCCTCATGAACATCTTCTCTGGGCTGTTGAGGCTTTGAAGGCCGAAGGACTGAACAAACAGCAAGTGCTTACAGTTGTTGCAAAAACTGTGGAGGACACTTTTGTCACTCAAGTTAGAGGCACTTTGAATCAAGGGGCAAGCCAAGAAAAGGGATGTCGTACCCGAAACACCCTTTTCAACTCCAATCCTACACTCGAAAAAGATCATCAAACGTCAGCACCTGCCGACCCTTTTTCCAGTACATCCGACACAACCAGCTCACAACCTGCCAAATACCCACCTTAGGGCCAAAGGGCGTTCACCCCACTGTACATGTCTCTGTCAGCGGCCCTGAAGGTCCTGATCAGAAAGGGGCATCTAAAGCCCCTGGAGCCGCGGCCATTATTGAATAAACTTCCTCTCTCCCATGATCTGGCCAAGTACTGTGCTTGCCATCAACAAACCGGCCATGGCACTGACACGTGTTTTCGTCTTCATCACGAAATACAAGATCTGATTAACGACGGGGTCATCGCTGCACCGAGCTCTGCAAAGTCTATCGACACTGGATCGATGAACTTGGTGGACAATGTGATGTGATTGGGGGATGAACCGCCTCCTGATGGCACACAGTTTACTCCAGCTGTGGTGGATGGCACGCATTATTTTGAGCATGCAAATGCTAATTTTTGTACTTTCTGACTTGGGTATTGAGTCAGTCTTGTTATGTTGTTTTGAGTCAGTCCTTTTGTGTTGAGTTAGTCGAGTCTGTCTTGTTGTATCGAGTCAGTCTTGTTGTGTTGGAGTTGGGTTATTTCGGGGGTGTTACCTCGGACTTCACTTGCTTGTTTCGTGTTTATGTTTTACACCCTTTCTTTTGCGTTTGTTTCTGCCATTGAGCCAGTTATGCCAGAAGATTTGAATAAACTAGCAGTGATTTTCATCATTTTGCGTCTGTTTCTGCCTTTGAGCTAGTTGTGCCAAAAATCTAAATGAAACGGCAGTGCTTTTCACCTACTTTTCTGTGCCTTGAAATCATTGTATTGACCAAAGGTTTTCAAAGCTTTTTGAACACTGTGATGAAAACAAAGAGGAAGGAATTCCTCTGGATTTGCAAAAAATTTTGATCAATTGAGAGAAAGAGATTAATGAATGAAATCACGTTTGTTAATGTGAGTATTGAGAAGGATTCGGGCTTCATCCAGATTGGTTCTACATTGTCTTCGGCGCGAGCATCTAGTCGCTTTCTGAAAAGATTTCAAAAATTTTTTTGTATGGTCTGGCAAAGATCTGTGTGGAATCGCTCTTGAGATTGTGTAGCATAGGATCACTCTCGGCCTCAAAACTCAACCCTTTTACCTTCAAACCTTGAACTTGGATTCTGAATGTTCAACGGTCAACCACAATGTGAGGCTTGTATGGCCAGATTTGGAGCAACCCTCGAACTAACAGCAAGAAAAGTCAGATCAAGAAGGTCAGATATGATCAAAGGAAGCTTGCAAAGCTGAATAAGAAATAGCCCATGAACTAGGGGCAAAAATGTCAAAGGTGCTTGAAGGTTCAAGATGGATCATTCCGCCAACCAATGAAGACTGTCAAGAAAGCCAAAGCCCAGTAGCTAGGAGAAGAAAAGTTTTTACTGAAGGACAATCGACTTCCTATCTGCAACACTAGGGGCAACTTCAGCCCCCATTGGATGGACTCCTACATAATCAGGGAACAGCAGCCGTTCTCCTGGATTTAGATGGCTTCGAGATCTCAAAACCGATCAACATGGACAAAGTTACACTTTTACCCTTGAAAGGCTTGCTGGGCTGAAAACCCGGAAGGGCGACCCAGGCAAAAGTTAGAGCAAGAAAAAAAAGAAGAAAAGAAAAAGAACAAAAAACAAGAAAAGAACAAAAATGAAAAAAAAAGAAGAAAAGAAGAAAAAAAATCAATAGAAAAGAAAAACAGAGCTCGCAAGGTTGAAAACCCGGAAGGGTGACCTTAGGAAAAGTTAGAGCGCAAAAGGAGAGGTTAATACCCGAGTGTACCTTAACCTGGAACTACGTTAGGCTTGATTCCCATCTTTGGGATACGTGGGCAACTTCATTCTGAAGTCCAGTTGTAAAACACTTCAAATTCAACTGTCCTGTCCATGAGATTGAACGGCTCATCTTTGTCGCTTCTTTATCCAAGAGTTCGGTTGTGATCGTCACTTTGAGGACTGATTACAGTGCACTGTGGTGTTATTTAGACAAGGGGCAACTTTCCATTGCTGTGCATTGCCATTTAGACAAGGGGCAATTTTCCATTGTTTTGGATCTAAGGTTATGCATCTCAAGAGTAAATTCTGTGTTGGTCGAGCAGTGGCCATTTGTAAAAATAGTTTTTGAGAATTTTTAATGAGGTTTACTAATTTTCTCTCGAAAATTATTCCTTTTTTCCAAAACTGGACCATTTCTTGGACCCGAAAAAGGAAAATTTTCGATGCTCATTGCCTGACTTGCATGATTTCAAATCAAAAAGTTGAACAAGTATATTAATCTAACTCTCATATTGGTCAAAATTATTTTAGTAGAAAGCCAAAACAAAAAATGGTCAAAATGATGAATTAGGGGCACAGTTGAGTCAGATGTTTTGTTTTTTCCCCATTGTCAACATACTTGCCAGAAAGGGCACTCAACTTGCTAGAAAGGGCACTCTACCTGCCAAAAAAGGGCACAACTGAAGCTAACAGCAGAGGGCTGAAAGCTCTCTCATCCTCTGAGTAGCAAGGTATTAAGTCAAATGCGAAGCACGAACTGGAAAGGGAGCAGGATATTCCACTCCCTTATCCGAAAAGGTCTAGTCACATCCGAACTGGCCAAGGGTGTCATCAACTGATGTCAGCTACAGATTTGCTACATACCCAGTTGTAGCGCAACCCCTCAGTGGAAAAGTTCACTGTTGTGAGCAGAAGAAGAAGAATCTAGCAGAATGCTAGGGGCAAGAGCTCACAGCTTCCTGTTTATCCATCAACCACCCAGGGGAGGGATAAAAAATCAGAGAGATTGAAGAATAGAGAGATGTGTGCTGAGAGAAAAAGTGAGAAAAGGGGTTTTTCAGAAAACAAGAGATTGAATGCCAGAGTGATGTGAGAATCACAAATAAGAAAGGGTGGGAAACAATACCCGAAGAAACAGGCTCCCTGTGCACATTTGAGTCTTGCTTTTTGTTGTGTTTTTGTTTGTCTCGATTCTTGTTTTGAGTCGTTTCAAGTGTCAATATATGTGTTTAGGTTGTTTTGCCTTTGTTTTCCGTTGTTGAGTTGTTTTTGCTGTCGTCAGTCGTAGACTCAATACCCAGTTGAGAACTCATACTCATTCTCAATTTAAAAAATGCATTGTTTTGTGCTCAGAGTGCTATGTCGTTCTCCATATTTATCCAAAACAGGATTTGTTCTTTCATAAAACTACAGGGTTCAACCCAGGTCACATGAGAACAATAGAACCAGGACCTATCTGAAGCTACATAGGTTCCAAACTACAAAGCAAAAGAAAAAAGGAAAAATCGGAACATCTGAGTTTGTTTCAGATTCTGGGATTGTACTCCGAATGTAGCCCTTCAGGCCTTGTTAATGCTCTAAAGTATGAGTGTGCCTCTACTCCAAGCTTAAGGCTGCTTCAAAGCCAGAAAGGCAATCAGAAGTGCTCTCCCTGAGCACTGTCCCTACCAGAGGTATCTTGGCTGTGTTTGCAATGAGTTCCTAGGAGACCAACTGCGACAATGGAAACTAGAGTTCGAATGGTTGTTGCCTAGAACGCAAAGGTTCGAGATTTCTAAGTCTAAAGTCTAGTTTAAATGCCCGAGGGTGTATCCTCGGCTTGAAATCTGTACGGAAGCCCCATAGGTTGAGACAGCGTGTATGCACCTCAACTCTGGATACTGAACCGACCTAGTCTATCACCCCGTTGGGGAATAGGGAAAGTTGTGAATATGGTCAGGAAGAAAAGTGGCATCCAAAGTGTTCTACGTGAAGAATCATTGTCGGCATTTCAGAACCTTTATACTGTGAGTTGAAGGAAATAGTTCGAAGAACGCAAGGTAAGAGTTCGAAGAACACAAGGGGGGATCTGATGCACAAGGGGGGATCCCCATCAGAGTAGAGCGGTTCATCACCACTCACCACATGAGGTTCTTTTTAAAGCGCCGATGTGTTTGTTTATTGCACTCCTTAAACATCATGCATTGTATTGGATTGCACCTATCAAGTTTCTTTCTCATTCATGCACGATATTGTATGTACAGTTCATTTGAAGCTGGCACAACCAGGAGACATTGTACTTACGGTTCATTCAGAGAAGTTCCGGTTAAGATTGATTATGTCTCGGTAAGAGATCGCTCATGTTCATCTTGTGTATCTATCGCACATGTTCATTTTCATGTTCATTTTGTGTATCTATCACACATGTTCACTTAGTGTATCTATCACACTTTGTTCACTTAGTGTATCTATCACACATGTTCACTTATTGTATCTATCACACTTTACTCACTTAGTGTATCTATCACACTTTACTCACTTAGTGTATCTGTCACACTTTGTTCACTTAGTGTATCTATCACACTTCGTTCACCTTTTCTGTATCTATCACACATGCTCGCTGAATGTATCTATCACACTTTGTTCAGTTAGTGTATCTATCACACTTCGTTCACCTTTTGTGTATCTATCACACATGCTCACTTTGTGTATCTATCACACATGCTCACTTTGTGTATCTATCGCACTTTGCTCACTTTGTGTATCTATAACACTTTGCTCGCTTTGTGTATCTATCACACTTTGCTCACTTTGTGTATCTATCACACATGCTCACTTTGTGTATCTATCACACTTTGTTCACTTAGTGTATCTATCACACTTCGTTCACCTTTTGTGTATCTATCACCATGCTCACTTTGTGTATCCATCTCACCTTTGCTTTGTGTATCTATCACACTTTGCTCGCTGTGTGTATCTATCACACGTTTGCTTTGTGTATGTATCGCACATGTTCGCTAAGATTGCATAATTTTCTTACATCCTTTCTGCATGAAATGTAGTTCGGTTAGTAATTCCCATCCGTGGCGTGTTTACTTATTTGCTTGTGTACGAGTTCGCTGTAGCATTTCTTTGCATAACATTTGCATCTAGATGTTTCATTTTGCATGATCATAAGTTATGTTCTGCATTGTGTATGTCATTTGCATCTTGCCCCTGCCTGCGGGCGCATCTCTTTGCTATCTTGCCTGCTTGTCTAAGTTTTCGGCCTTGTCAAAAATGGGTCGTCTTTGGGCTTTGACATTCACTCCCGTCATTTCATGACTTTCAAGTTCTGTCAAAGACGGGTAACTGTAGAAAACCCATTTTGACTGACCTTAAGACTCAGACGTCATCGTCTGTGCACTCGGTGATTGTGCATTTTTGTGCTCGTTTCGAGTTTTCAGAGCCTTTGCCTGAGCGCCTTGTCTCCGAGACCTCTTAAATTTCTCCTTTTGGCCCGGTTTTTCCAGCATGCCTTGCTGCCTTTGCCTAGATAGAGACAGAGGCCTGTAGGCCACTTTTTGCAGCTATAGGCTACCTTTCCCTCTCGTACGCCACTTGTAGTGGCCCGTAGACTAGTTTTCGGGACATCCGGCTGAGTGCCTTGCCTTACGGACTCTTGTCTTCCTTCCTTTTGGTTTGTTTTTGAACCAAACCTTGTTACCCCTCACCTGGGGGGTGGAACTGGGGTGTAGACCAGTTTTCCCCCCTGTAGACCACTTTTCTTCCCTGCCAGCCACTTTTAGTGGCCGATCAGCTAGGGTGGGTGGTCTGTGGACCACCTAAGGTGGTCGGCAGCCTTCCACCACCTTCTACTCTCTCTATAGACCCTCTTCCTCCCTTACCGACCAGTTTTATTCCTTGTAGACCACTTTTTGTGGTCGGTCGACCATTTTTACTGGTCGGCGGCCTTTTTGCATTTTCTGTAGATATTTTCCTTGCCAGCTGTGCCAGTTGTTGGGCACAGAAGGCATCCACCATACACGTGTATGGAGGGATTGCACCAAGCCTCTAGCTTGTCTAACAAGCTTGAGGCATGGAATTCTATATTAGGGAGCTTCCTCTCTCTTGTTCGTGGTTCAAAATTGGTTTAGGGCTAAACATATTCATCTCTCTCCATATTTCTCCCTCTCTCTCTCCATATTTGTACTAGTTTGTGCCCTAAAGTGAGTTTTCTTCACACTTTTGCACTAAAGCACCTAGTGAAACACCTTCACTCTTGAGTTGAGATACTTGGAGGTTTGTTTGAAGCTCAAAGGCTTGGTTTTTGCCTCAGAAGTTGCTGTTTTGTTGTGGCTCTTCAAGGGTGAGTCTTTACCCTCTTTAAAGCATTGTTTTAGTTGCTTACTTAGTCATCTTTGCATGCTTCTTTTGGCTTAGTTTTCAACCATAAAAATTTCTATTTTCAAGTGCTTAAATTGGTTGTTTAAGGCTTTGTTTGAGTTACGGGTGGTTTACCCCCTTTGGTGGCTTGTTTGGTCTTGCTCTGTGCCATCTCTTAAGGCCTTTGAGGTCATCTTTGTTTGGCCTTTTACCCACTAAAATCCAGTGGATTTTCAGTGGTAGAAATGTGGTTTTGAGGTCCAAAATGAGAGGGGGTGGTCCACTCTCCTCTTGTCTTGTTTGCTTGCCTTGTTGGCCTAATGATTGAGCATGTTTTTCTAGCATGTGTTGGCTTGTTCTCAGCTTATTTTTGGCCTTATTTTCGCATGGCACAACACTGTTTTGGCCTGGTTGGGTCACCTAATGCATGCTTTTTACACTCGTAGTGTAATCTTGCCTTTTAGCCTTACATGCTTGGTGTTTTGGCCTATCATTTTAGCATGTTTTGGCTCTGCTCCAGCAAGCTTTTACTCATATTTTTCCATGCTTAAGCTTTATTTTAAGTGATTTTGGTCATGCATGCCTTGGTTTGTATAGCCACAGTGCAATCTTGCTCACTAAGTTTGAGTTTCAAAGTCTCCAGCATGCTTTACTTGAGTTGTTTGCATGCTTTAGCCTCATCTCTCACATGATTTTAGTGCATGTAGTGTGGACATACTCTCACATGTTTCACTCTTCCAATGCTTTTGGAGAGTTGTGCCTTATGTTTCACTTATGAGCCAATTTGTATGCATGCTTGCCTAAGCTTTCGGGCTACCATCTTAGCATGTTTTTTGGTGTTATTTTACCATGTTACATGTCACGCCCTAAACCCGTCCCTAAAAGTTTGGGCATGACCTAATCAGAAACGAACATGTAACCTGGTAACATAACATACGGGGCCTTATTGGAAGCACGAAAAATTGAAGAAATAAACTCCATTGAGCTACTTCTACATGCCAGGATGTCATTCATCACATGCATTATAGTGGGTAGATAAATTCCAAACTATATCCCGGAGCATACGCATACACATTTACAGACCCTGCCCTATGATTGGGCGTATACAAAAATAAACATGAAAGTTATATACATCAACCTTAGATGGACACTCAAAACCAAGCTACATCTTAACAACTTAACGAGATAAGTACAGTGCCTGGACATATGAGGGTTGACATAAGAAAGCGAACATCTTGGCTAGGACTGACCACCTGATTGGTGACCTACAGAAACAGACATAACAGAGAGTGAGACGAGCTCAGTGAATAGTAATACATAAATAAAATGACATTTAACTTGCAACATAATACACATCAATGCATATAAGAATGTAGAGTTCATATAGCTAGTCTGAATCTGTGCTAAGTAGATGACAGCCTCATGCCCAATCCTGCAACACAAACATCATAGACATAATGGCTATAAGCTCTGAACCATGCAAACATCATAAATATAATGGCTATAAGCCCTTAATCCTGCAACATAACATCATAATTATAATGGCTATAAGCCCTTAATCCTGGAACATGAACATCATAAATATAATGGCTATAAGCCCTTGAAACGTGGTGGCACAAGGCCCTTGAAACACATGGCATGAGGCCCTTAAAACATGTGGCACGAGGCCCTTGAAACACATGGCACGAGGCCCCTGAAACATGGTGGCTATAAGCCCTTGAAACTTGTGGCATGAAGCCCTTGTACATATGGCACTAAGGCCCTTGAAAGGTTGGCATAAAGCCCTTGAAACTGGCATGAAGCCCTTGAAAACATATTTAACCTTGAAGCATACTTAAACTTGTAACATATACTTGAAACATACCTAAAACATACTTGAGCTCATAATATACTTGAAGCATACCTGAAACATACTTGAACTTGTAATATACTTGAATCCATACTTGAAACCATACTTGAAATATACTTGAAACCATGCTTCAAACATACTTGAAACCATACTTGAAATATACTTGAAAAAGAAGGAATAATTCACATCCTCATAAGGTCACATAATAACGTTAAACTGTTGTACCTATGTCCAAACTCTCATATTTACTCAGAATCTGTTCTTCACGAATGTACATCATTTCTCTTTATTCATTAAGAAACGGCATGGTTTACTTGATCTATTAATTGTAGCATATAGGAGCATACATCTTTGTTTGATCGTTCATATATGTTATCATAGTTGACTTGTAACTAACATGGTACTAGTGGTAACTGTTACATCATTCACATGAGTTAGCATAGTTAACTTAAGTCTAACAGGACATTCCTGATAATCATTAATGAGAGATAAACACGTTTTACAGATTGTACAATTTTAAAGATACATGAATACCATGATTCCTTGGTACTTATACGTTCCATTTTCTCGTCATGAATCATTATAGCTATCTTGCAAAGAACAGAATATTAGTATTCTTTGTCAACAATCATTAGCATGTACTGCTCGATAAAGCCTCTAGACTTTTTACTCAATATATTGTTAACGTAATTACTTGCAAGGAACATAATGTTACCGATCAAAAGCATTAACGATAATTGAACGTACGACTACTGTACTACTACTCACAGTGCTACAACAGCATGATTGTCCCTCCTGGAGTGTGCCATGTACACATACATAACTTACACATTAGTTCTTTCTTTTTCCTTGTTTTATTAGCTCCTGAGTCATTCCACTTCACATGAATTTATAACTATCTTAAAATCATCAAAAAAATATTCTAAAAATACCAGAGGGTCAAACATGCAAAACGGAGTGATAAGTTTTTTCGGACTGGGCGCACGTCGGCGGACCCTCCTTCGGCGGACATGTACCTGCGTGCGGTCACCCTCACCGCCGGCGGCCCAAGCTAAGATAGCCAAACTTCATTTTTTTCCCTCTTGTCTGCACGTGCGGCCATGACCTCTGCACGTGCGGTGGTGACCCCCTGTTTTGGGCAGCTCGACATCAATTCAAAATTTAGCATCACCACTTCATTTTACATGCAATTCAAGATGAAATTCATACAATGTATGGACCTAACTTCACTATAACATGAATCATAAGAGGAACACCATAAAGTAAACATGATTAGAAGCTCAAACATGATGAACACCACAAAATAAACATGAAGAAATGATCATTTGAACACCATCAAATAAACATGATGAAATTATCATAAATAAACAAGATTGGGAGCTTGATCAAGTCACCATTCTTTCAAATTCCATCCTTTAATTCAAGTTCCTTATGTTCATGAACATACCACAACACATAGGCATTCTTTCATGGGTTTGGCATGGAACTAAAAATTGAAGTAGAAATCCTACATAACACTTAAATTAGATCCCAAAACAACTCCTTGATGAGTACAACTTGTTAATCCAACATGAATCCTTCACAATAACAAACCCTACGCATATACATATGAAGTTAACAAACCCTTCTTCACAATTGAAAGGAAAATTCTCATGTAAAATGAATTTAACATACCTTAAACTTTAAAATTTCAAAGATCTTCCTAATTTAATCTCACTTCCCTTCCTTGCCTTTGTTTTCCCCCTTTTTCCTCTTCTTTCGTTTTTCTCTCCAGGAGGTATTTCAAGTTCTTGTTTTTGCTTAAGAAGACTTGATATATATATATATATATATAAAGGCATATAAGACAAAATTCCATCATTTAATCATTCCGAAATTGAAATTTCGTGAATATGCTTAATATTATGTTAAAATTATACTGATCACAGATATATAATCAATTTCAGATAATTAAGCTGTTAAGGCCTCCAATTTCTGATCCAAACATTCTAATGGAACAGATGCATTTCTTGTTCAACAGATAGACTTTCTTAACATGGCATAATACGCACATAATTGCACATAAGAAGGGACTAAAAGTGTACCATAAAACATGTACGAGGGTCGGGTTATTACATTACAACTCTGATTTTTGTTGGTGAAGTCACCTCATGCTTGGTTTTGGTATGTGTAGTGTAATCCAATTCATTGGCTTTGCATGCATCATGCTTTATGCCTCCCATTCTAACATGTGGTAGCTCTACTCCATGCATGTTTTGGCATTGTTTTAACCTGCCTTGGGACTTTTTTGCGTCATCTTGGCCCTTTGGGGCTTGCTTGATATGGCTAATGTGCAAGTAACTTAGCTAGTTTTGTGTTTTGAGCACCCTACTATGCTATATTTGTGATGGTTGCATGTTTGGGCATCGTTTAACACCTGATTTCAGAGCATATAGCATTGCCATATTCTCATGCATATCACTCTTTGATTATGTTTGAGAGTTGTGTTTAATGCCTAGCTTGCGAGCCAATGCATGAGCATGTTCTCCTTGCGTTGTATGCCTTGATCTTAACATATTTCGGCCACTATTTTGGCATGTTCGACCTCTATCCGGGGTTGGTTTGACCATTTGAGATTGATAGTGCATGCCTCACGTGTAATATGTTTCATTAGCTTTGATGCCTTAGCTTTTAAACATGCCATGCATACATTGCTTACATGATGGAGTCTTGCGCATGTCACTTTAGCATTGAGGGTTGATCATCTTGCTTACGTTGCATGTGTTTGGATTGGGCATTAATCCAATCCAAACACGAGGAATGTCGCACGTTTCATACTCAAAGTGATAAAACGTGTAGCATTTCTCGGTCGCCGACCCTCTTGATCAAGCATGATAGACGTGGATGCCCTTATGTGTTGTTTGTGTGCATTCATTGACATTGACTTGTGCAAAACTTGACTTCTCGGCCATCGTGCATTGCGATGTTTGGTTGGTGGCCCGAGAGTCGAGTACTGCACTTCCTTGAGCTTGAGAAATGATAGGGAGGGTGGTTGTGCACACATATCTTGCAAATACACTGCTATGCCCCTTGTTCTCTGTTATAGCAAATCCGGAGCTTGGCAAATTTTCTGGTCGGCCGACCAGCAGGGTTGGTCGACCGACCACTTTTTCTGGTCTACAACCAGTTTTTCTGGTCTCTGACCCCATTTTCCGTCGGCTGACCCACGAGGTCCCGTGTTAGGCGAAGCAATCTAGAAGTTAGTGCACTTTGTAGAGATCAAATCAAATGCAAATAGAGGCAATTCTGGCCACAGGAATGGATTTCTGAGCGAGGCGATCGAGCATGCATGAACCCCTTACCCCCGAGGGCCTCTTTTAACTACTTTAGCTGCTTTACTTAGTTAGCTAGTTCGTCGGTTTTGTACTTAATTAGTTAATGTGCTTGATTAATCGATTTGTTTTGTAATAATTAGTTAACTAGAAATTGTTAATTAGTTTTGGTTTCTAATATTTAGTTTAATTAGCGTAGCTAGTTAGCTTATTATTCGGACCCTCCGTCGAGAGGGCATAGCGTTGTAATAAGTGTGCGTGTGTGTGTGAATGTCTTCCAACCCCACGTCTTTCTCGCTTTTATTTACCCGCTTTTGGTGGTTAGATTAGGGCATATTTCGATTAGCATACCTTATGCTTGCATACGTGCATCATTCATTTTGTCTTGCATGCACCGGGCTCGGCACATCATTCAAACTGCATTGTATTTCAATACCTATTTGAATACATGTATCAGTTGTTGCATTTATATGCCATCTTAGATAGCCGAGCCTACGTAGTTGGATTTTGCATGTGTTGCATTAGGCATCTTAACATAGCAAGGATCATGCATGATTTTTAACTAGCTTCTGTTTTGGCTCGGAGTACACTATGAGTGTTTACGCTTTAGCATCCTTGCATGTGTGTAAGTGACTGCCATGATAGCATGCTTGGCATGAGGCTATTTGCTTAAGTGTTTAACTGCATGAATGCCTGTGGATGAAGGCTTCATTGCTTGAATTGGAACAATTCATCAAAATGTGTGTTTTAAGCCCACTTGAAGTGACAAAATCGTGTTGTTTTAAGCCCACTTGAGGATGGCAAATCCGCACTTTAGCCTACTTGCGAGTAGCAATTCCAAACCATTTTTGAAAAATAAGCATGAGATGTTTTGTTCCAAATTGAGTGATTTAGTCTATACTTGTGTATTGTGTGCATCACATAGTAAGATTAGCTAATAATCGGAATAAGAACACATGTGTTTTCAAAACAACATATCATGTTTAGTAGAGGCCGATCCTTTGATCGAGCAAGCGGGGGTGCTCATTTTAAGACCTTCCCCTCACGTACCCAAGTTCCCAAGCCGAGGCACCTTTGGTGATGACAGACACGTGCCCTTTGGCATGAGTCAGGATTTCCTAAATTTTCCCACAATAAAATATTTAGGTGGCGACTCTATAATTTGGGAAAGCAGTCCATGTTTGGCGCTTTTTGATTAAAATCAGTTTTCCAAAACGATTTGCTGGATTTGGACTCCTTGGTGATTTATCAGTCTTACATTGCACTCTGTGAGATTAGATACAAAATCGTGACAAGAGTCTGAACTGTAATAGCTGGAACACAATTTGCCCCCTCTCCGAAAGGGGGGCGCACGGAGCGAGTTCGGGCAGTCTACAAAGACGCGTTTGGATTTTTTCACTATTTCTCCTATTGCGTGAGATGCGTTTGGATTTGTTCACTATTTCTTCTCTCGTGTGAGACGCGTTGAAATTTGTTCACCATTTCTTCTCTCGTGTGAGACCGATTTGGATTTGTTCACTACTTCTCCTCTTGCGTGAAACATATTTGGATTTCGAGTTCGCTATTCCTCCTCTAGTGCGAGACGCGTTTGGATTTCGAGGTCACCTATTATTTGTGCTGTGGCATATTTGTATGTGATCTTGTGGCACATTTATATGCGATGCACCCCTGCTATGTTTCCTATTATTTTGAACGAGGCTTGCCTCTCATGTTGCCATCTTCATATCTTTATCATCACTCCATGACATTACATTGCATTGCATTGCATAAATTTTCAAACAACCGGCTTCGTGAAGTGTGTAATTCCAACTTTCAAATTGCATTTTGAGCATGTCATTTGCATTTTTCCCCTGAACTATGCTGGTTTGATTCCTTGTAAGGGAATATGTAGTTAACCTTTGGGTTCAACCAACTACAGTTGCATCTTGTTTGTTTGCCCAATTCTTACGGCCTTGTCAAAAGAGTCGTCTTCAGGCATCAACATTCACTCAAGTTATGAAATGATTTTGAGCTCTGTCAAAGATGGGCAAGTGTAGACACACTATTTTGACTGCCCCTAAGACTTGAGCGCTTCCTTTTGATTACCTGATAATGAAAATTGGAATGTGCTGTTTTATGAATTTCTCAACAGAAAAGTCAGGTTTAAGCTTTAATTCCAACGTTACACCTATTTTGGCCAAATTATTTTAGACCTATTCGAAAATATTTTTTTGAATTTTTTCTTTTGTGGAAAGTTTAGCAATTTTGAAAAAATCTACTCTCATACCACATGGCAAGCCCTGTGTGTTTGGAAATATCAAATGGCTAGCCATGTGTTTTGGATGTTTTGGAAGACTATAAATACAACGTCACTCTGTAGAAAAAAAAAATTTAAAAAAAAAAAGAGAGAGAAGAAATTTTAAGAAAATTTTGGCAAAGAGAATTTTTGTTTCAAAAATCTTGAGGGAGAGAAATTGATTTTGAAAAATCTTAAGTTATTTTGAGAGAAAGAGAGCCTTTTCAACTATCCAAAATTCCATTAAAGCTAGAACTTGAAACATCTTGCTGAAATTTGAAAGCATGCACCATAACTTTAATGGTGATTAAGAGGAAGTTTGAAATTCAAGAAGTTCAATCTTTCTTTAGAAGGTGAAATTCAAGTCTTTCATGTTCTTATATTTTCTATCTCATATTTATTTTCTTACTTCCTATTTCATAGTGTTTCTTTATAATCGAAGTGGTTAATTTAGCTCATATTTATTTTCTTACTTTCTATTTCATAGTGTTTTGTTGTAATCCAAGTGGTTAGTTTAGCTCATATTTATTTTCTTACTTTCTATTTCATAGTGTCTTGTTGTAATCCAAGTGGTTAAGGTAGCTCACATTAATTTCTTGCTCTTATTTCATAATAGATTTGTTGTAATCTTGCGTCACTACTACAAAAATAGATAAAGATCACACTTTTTTTGTGTGATCTATATTATTTAATCACACTTTTTAAGTTTTGTCAAAGTGTGATATTTGGGAGTGTGATTAAAAATAGTCATTTTTAATCACACCTTTTAAGTGTAATTAATTGCATTTAGATCACATCTTTTAAGTATGATTAATAACATTAAGATCACATCTTTTAAGTGTGATTAATAACATTAAGATCACATCTTTTAAGTGTGATTAATAACTAATAAAACATGTGATAATAAACATTTAGATCATATCTTTTAAGTGCGATTAATAACATTTAAATCACATCTTTTCAATGTGATTAATAACTAATAAAACATGTGATAATAAATATTTAGATCACAGGTTTTAAGTGTGATTAATATCTAATAAAACCTGCGATTAGTGATGAAATAAGATCACACATTATATGCATTTTTCATCATAGTTAATGCATGTGATAAAAAAAAGGGTTCCACATATTTGAAGAATAATTAATATTATTTTTGTAGGCGCATTTGAAGAATGTAATACACACTATATACTATACTTTGAATCACAACCACACATTGAATGGAATAACGTCATATATTTCATAAATGAAAGTTAAATATGTTCAAAAGTATATATAAAGGAATTAAATAAAATGTTTTAAACTGTGCTTACATATATTAAAAAATGAAAAAACTTGAAAAACTAAGTTCTTGAATTCTTTGACCATATTTTGCATCTCTCAAAAAAATTTCTGACCTAAAAAATGAAAACACAAATTAATTCAAAAACCGTTAGAAGCATATGAATAAACTAACTAGTTGTAGAGATTGTTCTAGTCTTACAAAAGATAAAGTCAGACATTTTCTCATCACAATGACTCTTCTCTGGCATTAATAGAAAAAGAATAACCATTTTGATTATTACTACTATCAAATGTTTGGATTACCATATAGATATCACATATACATAGAATCAATAAATCCAAAATGAAAATCTTAAATGCATGGCCAGATATTTTAAAGTTATAAAACCAAATATGCATAGAATCAACAAATCAAAAATGAAATCTTGAAGTGTTCATGTATTCCTCACCAACTAAAGAAATTGTTTATTAGCAATTTAAAGAACAGAAGTTATATCAACTTACATGTTGGATTTCAACTCATATTATTTAGGACGAAATTAATCCATTCAACTCGAACTTCATCAAGCCAAACAATCTATAAACAAGCACACAAGAAACAAGGTTAGCCAAGCCTGAAGCCAAACAAGCTATAAAATTCATTAATTTAAGTGTATAAACCAAAAATCTTAAAAATTACCTACTTAAGAGAAGTGAATGACCACCCATCTACAATATAATCATAGAGCTTGATCTTTCATCAAGTGCTTTCAACCAAAAGGGGCACCTGCTTCAAAATGAAAAATTAATAAATTGATTGCTCTATCCCCATTTTCACATAAAATAAATTAATTTCTTAATGAATATTAAATAGCAAGTCATTAACTTAAAACTACTAATATGTTTTTAGTTGCTTTAACCCAATAGGGCATGCAAACCTTAACCCAACTAGTGACATCTACAAACATGGAAATTCACATGTATACAATCTCAGAGAGAGAGAGAACAATCTATGAAGAAGCCATAGATTTTCAATTGATCTCTCTAACTTTGCTCTAATTTTCAATGTAACTCTCAAATTTTCTTTGCTAATACAAAATAAAAATAATACCTAACAGACTGATCAAACATAGGAATTGAGTTAAACCCATTGAAATTATATTACCAAATTGGAGGACTTTTTAACACCAAACTTAATACAAAAGAGGCTAAATAAATAATAAAAGTTGTAATTATATTAGTTAGGAACACTAAAAGAACAATATATAAGCTATGCTACATAACAGTGTAAAGATCAAGAGGTGGATTAAGGGAAAATCCAACAGAGAGGGTTCCAATGGTTGAGTTGTCCAGTTATAGTTCATTTTAAAACTCCAAGCCTATATTTAATTACAATTTTAAATTACTTTGTTTAAATTTCACATATAAAAATTTTATATAAAATATCTACTTTTATATCATTACTTATATTGTAATTGGAAAATGTGTAATGTGTTAGTCTCTAAACTTGTTCTCAAAGTCTATACAGTAAAAATGCTTTTATATTAATTTCCTGCATATGGCTATGATTAGTTTTATGCTCAACTCTATCTAAAAGGACTTAGTAATTTGTGAATAATTATTAACCTTTAATCATTTTTGTTTTGATCAGCAAAACAACAAATATTTAATTAAAAATTGCAATAATAGCACATATATAACTACCCCTCTGCTACCATCATTTGATATCCTAATTATCCTTTCAACTTCTTCAACTCTAAAATAAAACTGGAACTGAAGAAGAGTTATTGAAATGTCAACTATGCTAAGAGTACAAACTTGCTGGTCTTAACAGCATCAAATTTAGTCATCCAATCAAAGAGACCAGGTTGCAATCTCTAGAATTTACACAAATAGAAAGAGAGTGTCTAATGCTTAAATCAACATTATGATTGAATAAGTATTCCATTCTAGTACACGAAACATAGCATAAAGGCTTAAATCTCCACAGAAAGTGCCTACAACCAACAGGAAGAGAAACAAAGAGAGGGAGAGTGTCTAATTGAAATTGCCTAATTAGCAAACTTACAAAGAAAGTCTAATTTAGTTAGAACCAAAAGAAACTTTTGTATCTCAGAAACAGAATCATAGTCAAATAGAACAAAAGGCTTTGATCAAAATATACTGATCTATATATGTTAAATCACCAAATATCAACTAAAACAATAACAAATCAAATGCAATAAGTAAAATAATTGAATGAAATTTATGAGACAGAGATAAGAATTTGTACAGGATTAGATTACAACGTTGATGCCATTAACTTACTCTAGTTCGGAACAATTTTGAGGACCAATTTGGTTTCGATCAAATCACCTACATGCCTCTATCTTTACCAAAAAGAAAATACAAAATATCATTATCTTTATACATAACAATGAGAGCCTATAGAACAAATCTAGTTCGCACGTGCTTCTCCTTCTTGTTTATGACAAAACTTCTACTGAGGTCTGTGAGACTTTGCCAAAATAAATCTAGCCCAAACCAACATAGTGTGCCTCTTTATCATATAACTTTGTGAGACTCTGCCAAATAAATCCAACTCCATTCCTAGTAATACTTTAAACAAATGTATAATCGAAAAGCTAAGGTCTTTTTCTTTTTCCTTTCTAACAGAAACAAAGAAAACGGCTTTTAACTCCATTAAACAAGTGTGAACACACACACAGTTTTCAATGAATGTGAGCTTAAAATACAATCACAGTGTGGAAGGAGAACCTATGACAAAGGAAAATAAAATCCATGTGCAATTGTAACTTTGGCTAAATGATAACCAATCCAAGTCCCTCAGATTTCCAAATCAAATTCTATTCTTTACTTTTACTATTTTGAAGAACTTCTCACTCCTTAGTTATTTTCACCTTTAGTCTCCCTCATCTTCCTCCAAAATCCGATCCTAAATAAACCAAAAACTGTTTTAACTTTTAGATGGGATTCTTTTGTTTAGCCTCCCAGTTGATTTGCTCCAAAATTCACCTAAGGTTTAGGAGTTCAATTTGGTGCATAGACTGAAACAAACCACCTCCAAATTAAAACATTCATTATAATTTTATCCACACACCTGACGGTATTGTTGTCGAGGTAAGGACAGTACTCACAGTCGGTGAAGACATCCTCATGCACAATGACAGAATGACCTGAAAATGCAACATTTTATTGCTTAAAAATAATAATATCGATACATACTCGCAGCATCCACAGCAAAACACAAGGCATATGTTTGTGTATATGCAAATTCGTGAGAACCACATGTTTATGTTGTGACATAAAACAATGAAACATTAAAACACTAGGCAGAGTGTGAGGATGAAAAGATTTTAAAAGTCATTTTTCTATCTTATTCGAGCAAAAATAAAAAACCAGATCTTCATTTGGGAATTGAAAACCAATAAAACTTGTTCACCACAAATATTGGTCGTTGCTTTTGGAAGAAAAGAAAAAACATGTAATTGAATACAAAGTCTGAGCGCAAAGAATTGTCTGAGTTAATCCATTAATAAACCATCATTAGTTACTTGCCTTCTCTTTCTCAACACTAAACATATGTTTACCCTTTCTTTCTTATCTCAAATACGCTTGTATCAGTACAAGATCTTCAAGAACTGAAATATTTGGAATTAACTTGTCTACCAGTGGAACATGAAAGTTGCCACTGTCATTTTTTAACCTACCCATAAAAGAATTAAGAAAAAATAAAGAAATTAAATAGGTAAATTTTTTGGGTACAGATTACATGAAAGTTACAACGCTAGCAAATTATTGACCAATGGAGATTTACCATTTGTTCTGTTCTTCCTCAACTATAAGATACTCTATAGCTTGTATTGTAGGATCATCAATCTCTATTTTCAAGAAGGAATTGGAGCTAGACTAAAATGAAAGTGATGAGTAATAATAAGTGAGCATCTAGTTGTAGACTTAGGTAAGTCGGAAAGAGCTCACCAGTATTCAGTTTATGGAAAGACATTCCATGAATTGAATTTCTACCACCATTCAATAACTTACTTTCACAAAAGGAGTTCTAAGAGCTTCGTTCTTATACATCCTAGTTCTCTCAGGAGAACGAGAAGGAAGTACCCACTTCCTCAAAAAATGACAAAAGTAACAGAAAACATTTTAATGCTATAGCTTAAAACTTGAATCAAAGCAAATCATTATATTTACAAGTGTACTTACTCTTTTCCATTTTGTATCCCACCCTAGTGAAGAACTAAGGTGCCACCAGTATTAGAGACCTGCATATCTATTTCTGATACAGAACCTAAAGTAGGAGCACTAACAACCACCTGTTCAATTGGATGGGATACAAGAATCTCATGTTGAATACATTATCTATCTGAAAGATTTAGGTATTTGAATTCATCTAAACCTAGCAAATTTTTTGGGGTCAATTACACATGCAAAAGCCTATGGTGTTAATACTTGTAAATACGTATTTCCATCAAGGTTGAACTTTCCTATAAGTTGCTACAATGAAAGAAATAGTCAAAATCAACTGACATCCAAACCAATAACTCAAATCATCGTTTGCCATACCTGTCATTGCTCTTCACAGTGAAAGTTTTTTAGCTAAAATGGATAAAACCCAAAACCTGATTCCAAAAGTTATTCAATGGGAAAATTAAAATGGTAGTCCATGTACTTTGTTCCTTCCTATGTCATTTTACTCCCTATAATTTCAATTGACTCGATTTTAACCATGAATTTATCACTCTGTCTTAATTTGGTTCAATTGAGGATTTTTTTTTTTTTTACATATATATATGAAAAATAAACAAATAAGTGGCATGTGGGAAAAATTATAAACTTGAGTTAAAAATACTAACAAGATAATCAATTGGACTAATAAATTCATTCAATTGAACACAATGACGTAAACAGTGTAAAGAGAAAAAGAAAAAAAAAAAAAAAGAAAGAAGGAGAGAGAGAGAGAGAGAGGTTAGAAATTGATAGTGTACCTTAGAAGTTGGATCGGTGGCTAACATAGACTGAGGAAAAACATAAAGCACTCGATTTGTTCCCATCAGCAACTTCGTTTTCTGCGAATTCAATCATTTTCCCCATAATTTGGAAGTTATTGACAATGACTTGTACAGACATCAGTGGGGTAAGCAGAGGGCAAGATATATGCAGTCTTACCCCCATGGACTAAATTGTAGGAAACTAATCCATCCTCTTAAGACAGTATTCAAGTAGTCTTGCCCTACTTTTCTTGACTTATGGCTTTGCTAATATTCAAATATATTGGTTGATCTGATTCCACACCTAATGATGGTCGAACAAGAATAAAGAAAACAGAAAAATTTTGCCCAAAAAAGACTATACAGTCACAAGATAGTGGACAATTTGTAGGGGTAGTCTTTTTTTTTTCCTCCCCCCCCCCCCCCCCCCCCCCCCAGCGGAAAAAAAACCAATTTCATAGATAGAAAACAAGTTACATCAAGAGACCACCATCCTTCTGAAGTGAAGAAAATAGCCACCATGGAGGTCTGAGTTCCCAAGAGTATACCCCAGAACCTCTCACAGCAAAGCTTGCCAAACAATGGGCCACTCCATTTAAAGCTTTCCTCACAAAACAAACTTTATTTTAAACAATAAAGAAATATTATTATTATTAAACTTTATACATGGAAAATGGTCAACATGTAAGGGTTACGGGTGCATTGCAAAAACTATAAAAGATTCTCTAAATTGAACTTGTGTTGGATAGAAATAGTACATAAATATATACAGCCTTTTAATTGTCATCTAATTCTACTAACACTAAGGCTGCAAACGAATCGAGCCGAGCCGAGCCGAACTTTGCTGAGCTCGAGCTCAGCTCGTTTACTAATCGAGCTCGTTTATTAAGCTCAAGCTTGGCTCGATAAGAAACTAGGCTCGAGCTCAGCTCGGCTCAGCTCGGCTTGTTAACATTAATGAAACTCGAGCTCTACTCAGCTCGGCTCGATAATTTTTTTAATATTATTAATATTATTTAAATAAAAATATTTAAATAAAAATATTATTTATATTTTTTAAATAAAAAATATTATTTAATATATAAATAACGTATTTATATTATTATTTTTATATATTTATATATTATTCAATAAATAAATTATATTTTATTATATAATTTAAATGAAGATAAACGAGCCGAGCTTATGCGAGCTCGAGCTCAGCTTGTTTACTAAACAAGCCAAATAGTCGAGCTCGAGCTCGGGTCATACACTAAACGAACTGAGCCGAGCTGAGCCCTTAACGAGCCGAGCCGAGCTTGTTCATGAACAGCTCGGTTCATTTGCAGCCCTAACTAACACCACATTTCAAATCTAAGAACCTCAAATTCAATTGCTTAGGCTAATCTAAACCAACTTAGAGCAACAAATATGGGTCCGTCTAACACAAGTAATAATATGAGAAGAGAGTGGGGTGTACCTCAAGGTTGAACCTGGAGCTGGACTAAACCAACAATTGAGCAGAAATGGAGAGAAAAATTAGGACAAAGATGAACTGTTCATCTTCTGATTTCGTTTTCGACACATTAATGTGCCTCGCTGCCTGATATTTCTCATCGTAATCAACCTATTCGAGATTGCCATTATGACAAGTCAGGCAGTAATCCTTTGTAGACAAAGGTTCTGAAATAGTTGAGGGAGTGTAGGGTCTGGATTTGAACATATGGCTTGTGGAGGGATTATGGAAGATCGAAGGTAGGGTTAGGGTTTTGGAACCGATGATGAGAGTGGAGAAGACAAAGTAGACGACCGGTGATGATCAGTGAAGAGAATAGGAAAACTGAGAGAGGGCATAAGGAAGGAGGTGGTGGCAGCAGCGGCGGCAACAGTGGTCACCGGTGGCGCCACCAGAGGCAACGACGTAAGAGACGGAAGAGATAAAAAGAAAGAAGAGTGAGAGAGAGTGAGAGGGAGTGTTAGGCTAGGGTTTAGACTCTATCTAATATATACTATAAGGTTAGGGTTTAGACTCTGTATAAATATATATAATCACACTTATTTAAAATGTGTAATTAAAAAATATTATCTCATTCATTAAATTAAATGTGATTAAAAAATCATTTTAATTTTTTTAATCACACTTCTAATAAAAGTGTGATATTTTTAATTCTTCTTATGTGATCTTTAATCACATGTTAATTAGAAGGTATGATTAAAATATATATGGATAGATATATAATCACACTTAATTGAAAAGTGACATAAAAAATAAATATTATTACACTTAATCAAATCAAGTGTGATTAAAATATCAATCTAAATTTTTTTATCACACTTCCAATAAAAGTGAGATATTTTCATTTGTCAAAGTGTGATCTTTAACTATTTTTGTAATAGTCCATGTCTAAGCTTATATTTGTTTTCGTGTTTTAGTTTCATAATAGTTTTGTTGTAATCTTGCATGTCTTATCTTATATTTATTTTCTTGTTTTAGTTTCATGCTAATTTTGTTGTAATCTGGCATGTCCTATCTTATATTTATTTTCTTGTTTTGGTTTCAAGTTAATTTTGTTGTAATCTTACATGTTCTATCTTATATTTATTTTCTTGTTTTAGTTTCATGTTAATTTTATTGTAATTTTGCATGTTCTATCTTATATTTATTTTATAGTGACCCTGGTTTGAAATCTGACCCGTTGATATTTTGGATCCGGGTTTCATTGTCTTTTTGGTTGTTCATGTCTTGTTTCTACTCATTGTTATTGGGTTTGATTATCGGAGTGTCTTGATTGCATTGGAAATAGGTTGGTAACTTGTTTCTAGAGCTATTGTTGCCAGATTTATACAAGGCTTGAGCGGCACTTCCTGCACTCGAGTGGTCATTGTGAGCTTCCAGCACTTTTGTAGGTCTGCAGAGATACAACGAGTTGTCATGTCATGACCCAAACCTGCCCCTATAAGTTTAGGCCATGACCGGCCTATATTTAGGCCTCAAAATAAAATTTTTGAAAATATTTAACTCAATAATGGCGCCTGAAGCTGAAGTAGAAGCAGATAAATAACAGAACGTCTATTGAGCAGTGCTTATATGCCGAGATTTTAAAACATCATGTCATATATAGAAAGTCCATATACATAGTTCATATACACACAAGTACAAGTCAAGTAAATATGTATAGGGAATTAGTAAACCAAAAGTTTCATAATAACAAAGTGGCCAAATAAAAGTCACCAAAGACTTAGCTTAACATCAAGGTAAATTCCCAAAAGACAAGAGACCCCATTTTTTAGGCTTAACAAAACAGGTCCAACAAAAAGACTCCTGAAGTTGACCTAGGACTGGCCTCCAAGCTGGTCACCTACATAAATACACATAAATACGGAGTGAGCGAGGCTTAATGAATAATAATAATGTAAGAAGGTTCGGGTGAATAGGCATATGTCTTGGAGAATATTTACCTAACATATATATGTCCCCATCATCATATTCCAAAACGGCCTCAGGCCCACATAAGACAGAACGGCCTTCGGCCCAACGTGATGCACAACGGCCTCAGGCCCAACGTGATACACAGCGGCCTCGAGCCCAACATAATACATAATGGCCTCGGGCCCAACATAATACATAATGGCCTTAGGCCTAACATATCAACAGCTGTTCTAGACTTTATAGGGTCGATGGAACATCGGCATGTCTCCATCGCCCTTGGCCTTAGTGCCATTAATCATAACTATTCATATCATGGTAGGTTAGATGGAACATCGACATGTCTCCACCTCCCTCGGCCTTAAGGCCATCACATATAACGGAAATAGAACGACCTTAGGTCCATTTCATATGCCATTGATCATACTTGTACCATTGCTTAATCATTTCCATTCACTTATAATTTATTTAACATATGCCACTCATAAGCAAAAATACATGAATCATAGCACCATTTATCCCAAATATGCCATTCACAATCATAATGCATAAACCATAGCATAATTCATCTTGAACATGCCAAGCACAATCAAGATACATAATTCATAACAGAAATACATAAACACATAAATAAATATATCGTTACACTATTATTACTCACAGTGGTTTAGTCGAGCGGCGGCCGCTTCCCGCAAGTGAACTACACATGGCACATACACAAATGGATAAGCCACACATTCTTTTCTTAACATCTATTCCTTAATCATTTTTCCGTTTCGTTCAATTCTTATTTTTCTTTAAGTTTTTCGGAGGGATTAAATATACATATTACTAGATTCAGAGGATCCAAAAGGGTAACAGACAGTGATAGGATTCTTCCCAAATTCCCGCACGTGTGGAGAGGTGCACATGTTTTTTTTTAGAATGCCGAAGTTGCTTCCCCTGTTCCCCTTTGCATAGCTGTGCATCCTTCACGTCTTGACTTTAGGCCCCCACGCGTCGGTCTGAGCTCTGTTTGAGCAGTCCAAAAATTCATCAAAATCAAGCTGTCCAAATGCATTTCTAAGCTCAATTCAAACAACTTCACTTCAACAACATGACATATGATCAAAACAAACATGAAACCTAAACTCAAGTGGATCATAACTCATTTTAATTTCTCATATATAACCCTAATCTCCACATTCCCTCATCTTCTCCATCTTTTCATGATATATAGCTACAAATATATATACAAATATATACACATATATATGCATGAGTTCAAAACATGCCAAAAATTAAAGATAAAAAGGCAATGACCCGCAACCTAACTCAAGACAACTCAAAACACAAGAATCAACCCTTAAATTAGCCAAATCCAAAGATTACATCTTCAATTTCTTGAAATTGGTTAAGTTGAGATCATAACCCAAAACCCTAACTCATATACATGTAAGAAACTTCATTTTAAGACTTGATTCCAAGCAATTAAAGAAATATTGAGAGTATTTGGGTTGATTAACACTTACCTTGAACCAATCTTAAAGCTACTCTACCAATCTCCAAACTTAAATTGGATTCTCTTCTTTTCTCTTCTTCTCTACGTTTTTGTCCGTTAAAAGGCTAAAGATGAGCTCAACTGTATAACAAGTCATATGTACAAACATAACTTAACGAATCAGATGAAATTAATTTTCAATTAGACTGCCCGAATGGCTCTAAAAATTCCCAATAGCATATTCATGTACTCAATTTCGGTTTCTGAACTCATTGAAGTTGTTAATTTCAGTTTCAAAGTGTTAACTCTAGGAGTTTTATCCAAATAGAGCTAATTAATTCATTACGAATCAAATTTTTACAAAACTTCATATAATGTCCTAAAAATCATGATAATCATAACTGTAAAATCAATTTTAGCTTATCGGGCCTCTAAGACTTTCAATTTTCAGTCCAACGGTCGCAACTTCAACAAAGTTTTGTGATAACTGACAGATACAATTAATATAGATGTAATTCACACATTAAAACATGGAATTTCACATTAACCATATAAACGCACATATAATCACACATATAATGAGGGACTTATAGCATATGAGAGGGTCGGGTTATTACATGTCACTCTTTGCTCAATCGGCCATTCTTGTGCCCGAGCGATGTTTCCTCATACGGTACTTATTGTGCTCGAGCAGTGGTCGCTTGTCTGTAAAACTTCTGAAAGTTTGTATTCTACACTCGAGCAATGCTTTCTATGCTCAAGTGGTCAAACTTTTTGTGTATGGACGCTCGAGCATCACTTCCAGGCCTTTCGGCGTCACTTCTTGCTTCGGCGGATTACACATCCATATAAGGCCATGGTGTGCTAAAAGATCACTTTTTGCTTTTCTCTCTCTTCCCTTTCTCCTCTTTTTGCCATTTTAGGGTTTCTGGGACCATAAAGCTTGGGTTTCATCTATTCACACCCATTTTCTACCCCTAGTCCTTTAGATCAAAATGTAGAGGGTCATGAGGGCTTCATTTTGATTTGAGAAGATTGTGTTTTAAATGCCGATGGATTTTGACTTTTCTCCTCTTCGCTCCAAGAGGTAGGGACTCTTGAGTTTCTTTTCAATGCCTCTCTATAGAGACTTGTGGTATTTTTACTACATTTAAAAGTATAGTTTATGCTTGATTTCGTTAAAAAGCATATGAGTTGATTTGAGTGTCAATTGGTGGGTTTATGGGTTATGTTTACATTTTCTTTTGGGTTGTAAAAAGTATGTTTAGGATATGGGAGTGGAAGGGTTTGGTATTCCATTTGTAAATTGTAGAATGTTGAAGAAGGTTGTATGTAAATTGCAAATTGGGGTTATGTTGTGGTTGTCTACCAAATTGGGATTTGGGGCCTAATGATAGTAGATTTTGGTCATTGTTGTGTATGTTGGGAATTGGAGTGGAGAAGCCCTATTTTTAAAACAAATTGGGGTTAGCTATCTTTTCATAAAATGTGAGAATTTCAATGAGCAGAACATGGAATTACCTAAGGTGTATTTATTATTTTGGATTTATGTAATTGGCATCTAGAGTTTGTCCTTAGCCATCGATGGAGGATGGTATTGATTGTTGTTAGATATATGTCAGGCGTACTATTGTACGATGGACTATGTGATATGAGATGATATGTTGTTGGTTGTAAGTGGACATTGAGAGTAGATAATTCCATTGTTGTGTTATGAATTATGTTGTTAAAGAGGTAATTGGAACATTTATAAATGTTGTTTCCATTATGAGACTGTTATTGAATAGTTATGGTTTTAAGGTGTTGTACTCCATGATGTGTTTTGGGAATGTTTGAAATAAAGGAAAACCCATGTGGAACGGTGGTTCGCAGAGTATATTTTAAAATAAATGAGTTAATGTAATTAATGGATTGTGGCTGTTATGGTGATAATTGAACAAGGTGTATATGTTACACCCGTGTAGTATTGTGGACGCGCCCCGAGGAACTTATGCCACCACAGTTCGGACTCGTTTTGTCATGGTTCTTAATCTGAACCAAAGAGTCCAAATCCGGCAAATTGTTTTTAGAAAAACAGATATTTAGAAAAGAAGTGCCAAACATGGACTGCTTTGTCAAATATAGAATCGCCACCTAAATATTTTTTATGGGAGAATTTAGGAAACCCTGACTCGGTGCCAAAGGCCACGTGTCCGTCATCACCAGAGTTACCTTGGCTCGGGAACTTGGGTACGATTGGGAAAGGTCAGCTATGAGCACCCCCTCTCGCCCGATCCGAAGATCGGCCTCTACTAACCATGATATCCGATTTTGAAAACGTTATGTGTTCTTATTCCAGTTAATGAGCTAGAATTACTATGTGATGCGCACAATACAAAAGTATAGACTAAATTGCCTAATTTGGAACGAAGCATTGCATATCCGTTTGTTTGGAAAATGTCTGAAATTTGCTACTCGCAAGTAGGCTAAAACAGTTCAATGAGTTGTTCCAACTCAAACAATCCAACCTTCACCTCTGAGGCATTGAGGCGGTTTATATCACATAAGCGACAAATTAGCCACATGGTAAGCATGCTGTCATGTGAACATTCACACTTATGCGAGATGCTAAAGCATAAAAATACTTACAATGTACTCCGAGCCAAGACAAGAACATGTTAGCAATCATATGCATGACCCTAGTCCATGTTAAGTGGCTAATGCAACACATACAAAATGTCACTAGAATAGGCTCGGCTAATTCTAGGATGGCATGTGGAATGCTACAAATAATATGTATTCAACTTGGAATTGAAATTAAATGCAGTTAGTATGATACGCCGAACCCGGTGCATGCAATACTAATGAATGATGCACGCATGCATAGCATAAGGTATGCTAAAGTAAACGTTTCCTAATACTAACCGTCAAAAGCAGGTAGGTAAAAGGGAGAAAGAAGTGGGGGTTGGAAGACATGCACACACGCACCCACACTTATTACAAATTTGCCCTCGCTCGAAGGGACCAAAAGAATAATACAATTTAATTAACCTACAAGCTAATTAAATATTACAGACCAATTAATTAATTAACAAATTAACTAATCTAATGAAAGCAGTAAACAGCCTCGGGAGGAGGGCTCAATGCAATGCGCGCTCGGCTCCGCTCGAAAAGCCACTGCCATGCACAAGTTGCCTCTGCTTTGACTATTATCCTTCTCTAAAGACTGCACAAATCTCAGGGTTGCTTTTCTGAATGCTGTGGAACACCACTGGCTGAGAGAATTGGTCACCGGCCATGGAGAATGGTCACTGGCCATGGAGAATGGTCACTGGCCACAAATTAATCCGTCGGCCACTTATGGATGGCCGGTCGGCAATGAAGATGGCCGGCCGGCCAAATCTTCCTGCAGGATCTGTTTTTGACAAGAGCAGAGGGCAAAACATAGCATGGCAATGCATTTCAAGCAATGTATGCACCAATCACACCCTTTATCATATTCATGACTCAAAGGGATATGGTTCTCGATTCTCGGACCACCAATCGCGCATTTTCATGCATGATGGCCCTTCGATATGGAATGCAATGCACTTAATCAAACAAAGTGGGGGCTCAACCTCTATCATACTCAACTCAAGAGGTGAAGCATGCGTGCCAATGTGATGCAACCTAGGCATGTGAGCTAGCATGCAATCATGGAAATGCAAAGAAGCATACAAGGCATACAATGATCATGCAAGGCATGCAAGGCATGAAGCAATGCAACCAACAAGTATGCAAGACATAATGGGGGTGTTCAAGCATGCAAGCAAACATGTGACTTCATTCAATCATGAAACAACACACAAATACGCAACGACATACAAGGAGAGCATGCAACAATATGCAAAGGAGGGACTTACACTAATTGGACAGCTCTATATTAAGCCCAAAACAGTGGTCAATGCTATGGAAATGAGGGCCGACACACACACACACACACACATGTACATGTTGATAGGCTAACACTTAAGCATCAAACAAGCAACCTTTAAGCACACTTAAAAGAGCCTAAACATGGACAATTAGCATACAATGTAAACTCTGAAAATCATGTTAATGATTGTGCCAAACCAATTTAAACAAGACAAACATGACATACAATTGGTCCAAGTACTTGAGGCAAGCCAAGGAGACTTGAACCATAGCTAAGTCAACCAAGCCTCACAAGGCTAAGAGGACTTAAAACAGGTTCAAGGCAGACCTAGACAATGCTAAAGGAACACCTAGATGACATCTAAGTGGCATAGAGATGCAAGCATACAACGAAGCACATTCATGGAGCATAAGGGAACAACCTTTTAAGGCAACAAAGGAGTATCAAATGCAAGTATGCAAGCATGTTATAAGGACTGAAATAACATGGTAAGTGGTTCCAAACCACTGAAATAATGCAAGTAATGCATGCTACACACTCACACACCTAAGGCTAACAAGCCAAAATGCAAGGTGGCTATACTAAGCATGCTATGGCCGACCAAAACAACCAAAAACAGAACTTAAGCATGCTAAAACAAACAGAAAAGCTTCACAAAGTTTGGCCAAAATTATGCTAGAACAAGGAACAAAACCTAAAGCATGTTAAGACCTAAACATGGCATTACAAGGCATGTATACTAAGCAAGCATGGTGTGCCTAAACCAACAAAAAACAGAGCTATATTATGACCTAATAAGCACAAAAATCAGTTAAGGCATGGCCAACATGAACCTAAATTAGATGCTCCCTCAAGAGGCAAAAATAGCCCTTTTCAAGGACAACAAGGAGAAGAGGTGGCCCTCTCCTTCTTGGGACCTCAAGGCACCATCCTCACCATTGAAATCCCTCAAGATTTCAATGGTGAGGAGGCCCAAATACAATGGTCCCAAAGCTCACCAGAATAACACAAAAACAAAGGCCAAACAAGCCTTAAGAGGGGTCAAACAACCTCAAAGCTCAAAACACTCTTGAACAACTATTTAAAGGACTCAAAAACAGAACTTTTATATGTTATATGCAAAGCCTAAAAATAGTTGCAAGATAGGTAAAAAAAAGCTATGCAAAAATGAGATATTTAAAGGTAAAGTCCTTACCCTTGAAGACCTCTTTCAAGAACAGCACTCCAGGTGCTTCTTTGGCTCCAAACCAGTCTAAAAACTTGAAGAAAAGGCCTCTGGCCCCTCAGCAATCAAGGTAAGGTGTGATGGTGGATGTTTGTGTGCAATACCAAGGCTAAACACACACAAATACAAGAGATATATATATAGATATAGGATAGATACACAGCTCAAACCCTAAAACCAGAGCTCTCTATCAAAATCTTGTCTTTTTTTTGTAACCCTAACGGAGGAAGAAGAGGCTCCCTCTTATAGAAGGTTCAATCTTGTAAGCTAACAAGACAAACTAGCCAAGAAGGAGATCCCTCCATACACGTGTATGGAGGGGAGCAAAGTGTATGCCGGCTAGCATACAAATATCTGCAAAGCAGATGTACAGTAGTCGGCCGGCCAAAAATGCAATTTGACCAAAAAAGATGGCCGGTCGACCACCTAAAGTGCCGGCCGGCCAAACATTTGGCCGGTGGCAACAAAACACAGCCGGTGGCCTCAAGCCATCGCTTGTGATGTATGGGGATGGCCCACAAGCGATTCACTGCCCCTCCAAGGTAAAACACAAGTGTTTGGTGCAAAACCAGACACAAAATAGTCGAGTCGAGAGATCCTGAGGCAAGGCGCGTAATAGAGACCTCCGGGAACTCAAGACAAACACAAACAAGGATGATCACCGATTGTTCAAACAGTGACGTCCAAGTCTTGAGGACGGTCAAAAATGGGGTGTCTACAATTGACCCTCTTTGACAAAACTCGAAAGTCATAACAATGATGGGAGTGACTGTCAAAGCCCAGAGACGACCCATTTTTGACCAGGCCGAAGACTTAGACAGACATGCAAGACAAACAAGATATGTGCCCGAAGGCAGGGGCAAAATGCAATTGAAAATGCAAGAAGCCTAGCATAACTTATGATTATGAAAAGAAAGCTGTAACGAAGCATAACATGCGACAGTTTTAAGCTAGCAAACACAAATCCAACTACATTACAATGCAAAAAGGATGCAAGAGAATCATGTAATTCTCGCTATGTTTCACGCGGAGAATACAATACCTGCGCGGTTCATCTGGTTGCACCAGCCTCAAATGAACCGTACATACAATATCATGCCTGCAAAAGAAAGCAACTTAACAGGTACGATATCGTTAGCAACATGCATAACATGCAAAATGAATGCAAAGTCAAATGCAATATATACAAAACTATGTATAATAAAGCAAAAGAAAATGCAGTGCAATCGAATCATGATCCAATCATGAGCGGTTCAAAACCACACAAATGTCAAATAGATTGATGGAGGTAACAAGTCCGTCTACCATAGAAAAGGTACCGCAACCTTCAAAGCGCGTACACATGCAGAACTATGAGTGATGTAGACGGACACAAGAATAAGTAATTGGGTGGAATGACATAAGTGGGGAAACGACTCGCTGAAGAAAGAACAATGATCCAAATGCTGGATGCAAAAACTACACTACAATGTAATATAGACAATGAATATGGCGCGCAGGCCAAACCGTATTTTGCTTAGGAAAGGCATGTATACAAACAAACTGCGTCTAGCACAGATACGGTGCTGTCACCCTCAAACCAACATACCAGTGTGGAATAGGTGCGTACACATAATATCATAACTATGCTTCAACGTGAAAAGTATGAGCACATACCAGACCAAGCTTAACAAGGAAAGGCGCAAGCCATAAATGAAGGTGATGCAGTAAATGTATGCAAGCTACAATGCAATATATACAATATGCAACGGAATGGATAGTAAAATGCATGACATATGCACTATTTATAGTGGAAATGCATGACATATGCACTATATTATAATGAAATGCATGACATATGCACTATTTACAGTGGAAATGCATGACATATGCACTATATTATAATGAAATGCATGATATATGCACTATATACAATGAAATGCATGACATATGCACTATATACAATGTAATGCATGACATATGCACTATTGAAGGGAAAATGAATGATGATGCACTTTCGGTGTTTTTGTTTTTTTAAATGCAAATGATGCATGTTGTTTTTGTTGTTTTCTTTCTTTCTTCTTTTTTGAAATGCAAATGCATGATGATGCATGATTGTTGTTTTGTTTTCTTTTTTTTTTTGAAAGTGCAAATGATGCATGTTGATGCAGATGCGTGACAACGCACATCTTTTGATATGCATGACAATGCATACTATCTCGAATGCGCAACCGCGCATGTCGTTCGAAATGCTTGTGAACTCGAATGCGCGACGATGCACATTGCTTGCAATGCATGATAATGCATGTGAACTCGAATACGCGACAACGCGTGTCGCTTGAGATGTATGACAATGCAACTTACCAAAAGTCGTTCGGGCACAACAATCACCGAAGGACTTGCACCTTCAGAGGATTTAAGGTCTCCTAGACCGAGGTAGGTGCATAATAATGCAAGTATGGCATGCGCATGAAAATGCGAGACGTATGCATAATGATGCAAGTGAAGTGACGTATAACCAACGCGCATTTCACGACAAAACGTTGTAACGTATGCATGCGGGGCCACTTTTGAATCTCTTTAGGAGACAAAAGGATACAAAAAGGATACACCACGCACGTACTTGAGTGCTTCGCACAGAAAACACGGTTCGAGGTCAAAACAGAGTCCGGTTGAGCTTCGAAAATGCACTATCTTGCACTATCTTGAGCAATGAAGGCCCTAAACTACACATCTGACCCAAAAAAGGTTGTAGGAGGCTCACCGGCCATAAGGGGATGTCACCAGCTGTCCACCGGCCATCAAAACACCTCACCGGCCAAATATTTGGCCGAGCGGGCAAAAATGTAGCTGACCGGCCAAATCTTGCTGAATCGGGGTAGTTTTGTCCTTTCGCCTTGGGTCTTTTAAAATAGGGTTTCAAACCTTATTCTTTTCATTTCCCTAAGCCAAAATTTCATCCTCTCTCTCTCTCTAGAGTGTTTTCTTCCCTTCGATCCTCTACTTTCTTGAGTTTCGCGCCCATTTCATCGTTCGATTCGCGAAGTTCTTTGCATTTTGAACATTTTGAACCGAACATTTCTTCGTTTCGGTGTTTCTTTTGCTATTTCCACCTTTTAGGGTTTGTTCCCCTTGAGTTTCTCTTGATTTCCTTGCCTCTTTCATTTCCCGCCTTTTCCGGCCATTTTCCGCCCTCTCGGGGTTGACTTTTTAGTTGACCTTTCGCATTCTCATCCGGTTTCCACTTTCCCGGTCATTTTCACACCACCTTTGACATGGCGAATGATATTCCACGGGGCGGGACTCCCCCGGATCATGAGATGGATCCCGGGGCTGAGCTTCTCCCCTTGAGCATCCGTTCGTTCGACCCAGCGACCTACCGACTGGTGATTCACATCTTGCCTCCTGACGGACTTCGCCAGTTCAGGAGCTTCGATAGGACGGCGGCCCCAGAGCTTCTTCTGCGCGAGCCGGCATCCCATTTGTCTTTTGGCCCTTTTGAGGTACAGTCTTTTCTCTTTATTATTTTTCGCAATGTAGAACATTTTAACTGCCATAGTTGATTTTGCTCTTTAATTGCTTAGTCCGGATACACCGATACGATGTATACTATAGTTGACTATGAACACACTTGTACTTGATATCTATTTGAACGGAAAATGTGCACACACATACTATATTTGCTCTGAACCATTCAAACACACTGACACACCATACACTGGAATTCAATGCGAGCACACCAGTACCCGATATCTGTTTGAAATAAAAACGTGCACACACGCTGTATTTGCTTTGAACCACCTAAACACACTGACACATCACATGTTGTAGTTCACTGTAAGCACACCGGCACCTGTTTGAATCTAAAAACGTGCACACACGCTATAGTTGTATCAATTGATTGTTCTTCAAAACTGTACATTTTACATTGCTTCGCAACTGTTTTATTTTTCGGATACAGGGAGATTCCCATGCCGTCCAGGGGTATGGGAACATTACCGCTCGAGATTGGTACACGGAGCAACCTGATGCGGTTTGCTGCATCGTGGATCAGGCTGGCTTCGACGCATTCTGTAGGGGACTCTTACGCCACACTGGGAGCAGGCCACTCCTTGCCGCTCTAGCGGAGAGGTGGTGGGACACCACCGACTCCTTCCACTTCTCTGCTACGGGAGACATGATGATGACTCCCTATGATTTCTCGATGCTCACCGGCATCGGGGTAGGGGGTGATCCGATCCCCTTCGATACCGACGTGGATGAGTAGGAGGCCGCTCTGATCTACTTGCTTGGCGAGGTGCCGCCTCTCGCGCGTCCTGGCTTCGTCAGATCTTCATGGTTCAAGGTCCAGTTCAGAGTTCAGCCAGCCTTAGTTGAGGAGGCTCCGATGACCCAGGAGGCGGTGGAGCGATATACGCGCGGTTTCCTTATGTTTCTACTGGGGACAACCATTTTCGCCAATCGGGCGAACACCGTGCCCCTCTGCCTGCTGAGCGCTCTCGTGGATGTCACACAGATCTTGTGCTACGACTGGGGTGGCGCTGCCTTGGCCACTCTATACGGATACATGAGCTCAGCCTCCCGTTGCAGTGGACAGTTGCTCAGAGGCTACTGGCGGGCTTGGGAGGTACATTTTCTTTTCTGCTCTACATTTTCAGACTGCATAATCGTACACTGCTATGTCGCTTCATGTTGACTGTATATTGCACACACGGCACACACATACTTTGCTTTACACTGATTGTACACTACACACACTATACACTCTGCACAATACACTACACAATACACGGTTCTGCAATTTTTGCTTTTGTTCTGCATTCTGCTCTATCTGATAAGCCTACTGGTACTTACTCTGCAGTTGTGGGTCTACGCCTACTTTCCGAGACTTGCGCCTGTGCCAGACGTAGAGACCCCTCTTGTCGTTCCGTTCTCGCGCCGTTTTGACATGAGGTGTGTACGGAGGCCCCGGGAGACGTTTATCTTTTTCCACCGCTACTTCGACAACATCACCCCCACAGAGATATGTTTTACTTGCAGTCCATTTAAGCTTCGCTTTACATTGTATTTTCAATGGCAGTAGATAACAAACTGTATTTCATTTTCAGATCAGCTGGCAGCCTTAGGCTCTATTGTCAGCAACGATACGGGCGCGGTTCATCGGTGTTGAGGAGACCTCGCGCTTTAGGTTTTTGCTAGAGGGCTCGGTCTGTCGGGCTTGGCACCTAGGTGAGCATTTCCTACGCCAAACCCTAGGTTTACCAGAGCAGATAGTCCCGGTTCACCCTCCTGAGCACATGAGGGAGACAGAGCGGTTTACTCCCGAGCAGATGACTGACTATACGATTGGCTGGGAGGCAGATAGTTTCAGGGACGGGGGCGACTACTCGGAGTACGTCCGGACCTTCATTATGCGGCCTCTGGCAAAGGTCACGAGCTAAAGAGAGATCAAGGCCCGGCGATTAGCAGAGAGGGGCGGGGGACGTCGAGGACAACTCGAGTCCGTGGCAGGAGTGGAGCTCGGAGGGAGCGGGGGGCTAGTTGGCCAGTACTGCCCACTACGATGATATGCCGAGGACAGGGTGGGGAGACTTATCAGATCCCCATTGCTCTCCCTCCGGCTGATCATGAGTTAGTCGGGTTCTACGACTTACCTCCGGTATGTATTACTTCATCTTGCATCTTGCATTGTCATTTTATTTCAGTTTATTGATATTCTGCAGAATACTGATGCATCTAACCCTTTTTGCAGGCCTCTTCCGAGTATACCCACCAATCCTTGGAGCTGACTGCCTCCATGATGGCGATGTTCCAGCGGAGTCTTGATCTTCTAGCCATCTATGGCATTCCAGTATGTTCTTCAACTACAGTCTCAAAATCTACACAATCTAATGCATCATATTGTCAACACAACACCCAATACACGGCCCTCACGGCATCTGGTATACTGTATTCATACAAGGCATTTCTGCACTAATTTACTGTTCACAGTATTCACACACTATACTCATACACTGCATTCTACACTAATAATCTTCTCACAGTGTTCACACACCGTACTCATACACTGCATTCTGCACTAATAATCTGCTCACGGTATTCACATCATTGCACTTTCGTACTGCTGATTACGCACCGATAATCTGCTCACGGTATACTGATGCATTTGCCTTTTGTACTTTTCAACACCACTTTCAAATTCCTCCTGTGGGAGGTGCTCCGGCCGGACCTTCCGTTTCCACCCGAGATGGCAGAGTATACCCCCACACCAAAGCGGGGCGCACTCATGTTGGGAGTAGCTCACAGGCACCCGTTCCTGATGATGATGATTAGTTCGAGGCTAAGGCAGAGGCAGAGTCGTATGAGGAGGAAACCGGTGACGGCTCGGGCTCAGACTCAGATGACGACGCCGATGACGATGCTCCTGGACCTTCGTCTGAGAAGAGGACGAGGACAGACCCCTAGGCCTGAGCCCTTTTGACATTGATCCAGATTTTTGTTGTTTTTCTTCGTTTTTGTACGTTACTGGTAGCTAGAGTACGTTATACTGCCGCAGGCAGATTTTTGTTTCCAAAACTATGTACCTAAAAAAGATGATGAAATGAAACAAATTTTTTATCTGAAAAAGTGTTACATTTGTACATTTCATATATTGCATCGCATCACATCATATTATGCCTCAATGTAAATGAAATTGATCTTTTGTCTTGAGAATTGAGCACTTGCATTGTAATAATCAGATAACGAATTAGCCAACAGCAAAATAACTCAGGCAACCCACCACCCCATTCTGGACACACAGCCCATACTCTGCTGAGGATTAATCTGCATACAGCCCATAACACAGCGTTTGGTCCATTCTGCACACGGCAAACCCTGGACAAATAGTCCAATCTGACAAGACAGAATACGAAGGTGGAACCGGCTGAAATTGAAGCACACTCAGATGCCCTAAATTTTTCCTTTTCTTCTTTTACTTCGCATAAACGTAGAGAATGGCACAGCACTCTTGGCACAAACGATTTTTTTGAAAATAAAGAAGGGTTTCAACTGGGGTATCGAGCCTATAACTGAACACAGCGAAAAAGACTCAAACAAAAGGTACACGACCTAACGAAACACGCTCGGAAAAGACTCGAAACAAAAGTTGAGGTAAACAAAACAAAAGACATGACACACGGACGTGTTACAACGAAAGACCTTAAATCACGAGGAGCCAGTTCCTTCGAGTATTATTTCCCACCCTTTCTCATTTGTGATTATTACATCACTCGGCCCTCGGGCTCGGTTTTTCTCTCAAAACCCTTTTGCTTACTTTTCTCTCATCGCGCATCTCTCTATTCTTTATTCTCTCATTTTCCATCCCTCCCCAGGCGTAGTTGGATGAATAGGAAGCTGTGGGTTCACGCCCAACACTATTAGCTCGCGGCTATTTCCTCCTGGGATGTCTAGTCGATGTTCCTGATGGGGAATGGAGTATCTCGATTCATTCCGATTTGTGCTTCGCACTTGGCTTGATACCTCGTTGCTTGGAGGTTGTTGAGAGAGCTTTCGGTCCTTTACTAATAGCTTCAATTGTGCCCTTTTTGGCAAGTATGCTAGCGACGGGGGAAAGACATGAAGCCTGACTCAACTGTGCCCCTAGTTCATTATTTTGATCATTTTTGTTTCGATTTTCCACTAAAACAGTTTTGACCAATATGAGAGTTAGATTAACATACTTGTTCGATTTTTTATTTGAAAATCATGCGAGTTAGGCTATGAGCACTGAAAATTTTCCTTTTTTGGGTCCAAGAAAATGGTCCAGTTTTGGAAAGGATGGAATAGTGTTTGAGAAAATAGTCAACCTTAGTAAAAAATTTCAAAAAATATTTTTGCAAACGGTCAATGCTCAGCGAGCACGGAACTTACTCTCGAGATGGAAAATTGCCCCTTGCTTAAAAGAGCTGCACAGCAACGGAAAGTTGCCCCTGGTTTGAACGGCGACTCGTGGCAACTTACAGCAACGGAAAGTTGCCCCTTTTTTGGATGATGCCGCAGCATTTTGTAAGCAGTCTTCATTAGTGATGATTACGATCGAACTCCCAAATACAGAGACGATGAACATGGTCAGAACCAATATATGGACACAGTCACTTTGAAAGCGTTGGGGGATGGACTTCAAGATAAAGTTGCCTACATATCCCAAACATGGGAATCAAGCCTACATAGTTCACAGTGTCACAACCGAACTATCGGATTCAGAGAAGGCGAGGATGATCAAAACCATTACATGGACTAGGTCGCTATGAAAGCGTTGGGGGCTGGACTTCGAGATGAAGTTGCCTACGTATCCCACACATGGGAATCAAGCCTTATGTAGTTCCGGTTAAGGTACACTCAAGTATTTTAACTTTCACTTTTTAGGCTCTAACTTTTGCCAAGGCGCCCGATGCGGGTTTTCGACCTTGCGAGCTTCTGTTTTTCTTTCCTTTTTGCTGTCTTTTTTTTTATATATTTTTTGCATTTCTTCTTTTCTTCTTTTTTTCTTTTTTTCTTTTTTTTCTATTTTTCCTTGCTCTAACTTTTGCCTGGGTAGCCCTTCCGAGTTTTCGGTCCAGCGAGCCTCTCAAAGGGTAAAAGTGTAACAAGTCCATGCCAAATGGTCTTAGTGTTTTGAAGCCATCTTTATCCAAGAGAGTGGCTGTTATTATTGATTTGTAGAAAGACCCATCTTTAGCTCTTCAAGCATATCGGACATTTTTGCCCCTAGTTTGAGGGGTGCTTCTATTCTAGCTTCGCAAGCTTTTGTTGACGACGTCTGACTTCTTGATCTGACTTTGGTGCCTCTTGTTCAAGGGCTGCTCCAAACCCGGCCACACAGGCCTCACATGGCGGCTGACCGTTGAATGTTCTGAATGGGCTCAAGGAACCAGTCTGGGTCAAGCCAGGGTCCTTCTCAGTACTTACGCTAACAAGCATGATTTCATTCATTAAAGGCTTAGCACGCCTATCTTTCTCTCAAATTTATCAAAGTTTTGCAAAACCCAAGGAATCCCTTCCTCTTCATTTTCACCGCAGTGTTCAAAAAGTTTTGAAAAACTCAGGTCATTACAATGAGTTTAGAGCACATAAGAGTAAACGAGACGCCCTGCCATTTCATTCTAATCCTCTGGCACAACGAGCTCACAAAAAGCATAGAAACATGATAGCTGCAGCTGCTTCATTTAGATCTCCTGGTTACAACTGGCTCCACAGCAGAGACAGACTTGACAGGAAACAAAATGGTGATTACAAAACTAAACGGTGTTCAAGGCAACAACCCCGGAACCAACCGACATTCTATACAAGGGGACTAACTCGCTACAACAAGACAGACCCTTAAACAAAAAGAACTAACTCAAGACGATGAGACAGACTCAAAACAAAACAAAGAACTGACCCAATACCCAAGCTAGTGATTATGAAACTAGTATCTGTAGATGCTCAAAATTGCGTGCCAGATGCCACATTCGAAATACACCAAGCGTCGCCCGCAGGTGGTTCACTCCCGATCACATACTCGCAGTATCCTCAAAGTCCAATAGCTGGGTGGTAACAGACTTAGCTGAGGTGGGTGGAAGGACAACCTCATTGTCGATCAAATCTTGTACCTCGTGACGGAGGCGGAAACAATTGTGGTAGCATGACCGGTTTGCTGGTGGTATGTGCAGTACAAAGTAGCATCATGTGTGAAAGGGAGATTCTTTGGGAGAGGCCGAGGCTCCAAGGGTTTAAGATGCCCTCTTTCGGCCGGGATCTGGAGTGCCTTAGACAATGGCATGTAGAGAGCATGGAAGACCCTGCGCCCTCGGGGTAGGTACTTTGAAGTCTGAGTATTCTTGCTAGACGCACTAGCGAAAGCATCGGCAGGCACTGCCTTGACCTTCTGATCTTTCCTAGGTGTAGGGTTGGGAGTGGAAGGAACTGTTCTGGCATGACGGGGTCTATCCCGATTTTCTGACTGGCTTGTACTGCCTTCGGTTGGAGTGGCGAAAACATCATCCACAGCCTTGGCTACGACTACGAATACCTGTTGCTTACTCATTCCCCCGGCTTTCAAAGCCTCGACTGACCACAGCAGTTGTTCAATGGGATCGGCATCTGCCTCCATTTTGTTCTTGCCTCTAGCCTCAGCCTGATCGAGGGCTTGGGTTAATGTTGACACATCATTGCCATAGCTAGAGACAACCTCCAGTTGGCTAAGCTCGATTACAATCCGTCCCAATAGCAGGGGCTCCTGTGGTACAAAACTCCCAGTATATGGTGCGGCTGGTGGCGAAGCCGACATTCCGTAAGCAAGATCCGCCACGGACCTATGGAGATCACCTATCATCCCCATTAATTCGAATGTGGTGGGCTCACGAGCCTGATATAACTGGGGGGCCCAGACTGGGTGCGCAGTAGGCGACCTAGGTAGATATGGCACATCAACATTGGCCTCACTTTGCAAAGTGATTCCTTGATCTAATGCGGCTGTCATAACCACAATCTCCTCCGAATTCTGCGTCATCATAAACTCGTCGTACTGGATGGTGACTGACGGATCAGATATCTGTCTTGCCTCAGCAAAGGGGAACACTGGCTATTCTGTATCAACTCTTTGAACTGAAAGGAAAAACAAGCAGCATTTCAACCCAAACGGATCAAACACAAGTGTAGCCGGACAACCGTACTTTACTGCTGATCACTGTTCCCTAGAATCACTACCCCAATACACTGAGTCGGACATCCACAGATATAACTGATTCTCACAAATTGATACTAGTGTCCTCAGGCCTTATACTCAAACTTGCAAACTGATATGCGCATTCCTGTAGAGATACACTCCAAAAGCACATAGCAAGTAAATGAGAGCCAAAACAGCCCTATGTTGGGGTAGGGTTTCCCTGCCCTATTTTGTTAGGAGCTAGGGTTTCACTACGTACGCAGTGGTTTCAAACAACCTCACACCGGGTAAACAACTTGTCCTAGTTTGGAATGGTCACTATGGATTCCGAACATGCACTAGGTCAAATGGTAGAAAAGAGTGCCCGGTAAAATCGGGATTTGTGTTCCCATACTGGCAGAGCCCGCAACCGGTCAGCCTTATGGCACGTTTCTCGAAGCGAGCCTCCGGCAAATTGCTCGGGAATAGCAGATGGCCAACACGGTGTCGTAGGCGCACCAATGCACATGCAATGCAAAGAAACACATAAGTGAAATCAAAACAAGATATCACGAGTTCGAGTCACGCTCTCTAAACTACCCAGCAGAGTCACCAGAAACTGTAGATGCGCCCCGAGGGACTTATGCCACCACAGTTCGGACTCGTTTTGTCACGGTTCTTAATCTGAACCAAAAAGTCCAAATCCGGCAAATCATTTTTAGAAAAACAGATTTTTAGAAAAGAAGTCCCAAACATGGACTGCTTTGCTAGATACAAAGTCCCCACCTAAATATTTTTTATGGGAGAATTTACGAAACCCTGACTCAGTGCCAAAGGCCAGGTGTCCGTCATCACCAAAGTTGCCTCAGCTCGGAAACTTGGGTACGATTGGGGAAGGTCAGCTATGAGCACCCCCTCTCACCCGATCCGAAGATCGACCTCTACTAACCATGATATCCGATTTTGAAAACGTTATTTGTTCTTATTCCAGTTAATTAGCTAGAATTACTATTGATGCGCACAACACAAAAATATAGACTAGATTGCCTAATTTGGGATGAAGCATTTCAGATCCATTTGTTTGGAAATGTCTGAAATTTGCTACTCGCAAGTAGGCTAAAACACGGATTTCAATGAGTTGTTCCAACTCAAACAATCCAACCTTCACCCACAGGCATTCAGGTAATTTATATCACATAAGCAGCTAGCCACATGGTAAGCATGCTGTCATGTTAACATTCACACTTATGCGAGATGCTAAAGCATAAAAATACTTACAATGTACTCCAAGCCAAGACAGGAACATGTTAGCAATCATATGCATGACCCTAGTCCATGTTAAGTGGCTAATGCAACAGATACAAAATGTCACTAGAATAGGCTCAGCTAATCCTAGGATGGCATGTGGAATGCTACAAATAACATGTATTCAACTTGGAATTGAAATTCAATGCAGTTAGTATGATGCGCCGAGCCCGGTGCATGCAGTCGTAATGAATGATGCACGCATGCATAGCATAAGGTATACTAAAGTAAATGTGTCCTAATAATAACCATCAAAAGCAGGAAAGTGAAAGGGAGAAAGAAGTGAGGGTTGGAAGACATGCACACACGCACCCACGCTTATTACAAATTTGCCCTCGCTCGGAGAGACCGAAAGAATAATACAATTTAATTGACCTACAAGCTAATTAAATATTACAGACCAATTAATTAATTAACAAATTAACTAATCTAATGAAAGCAGTAAACAGCCTCGGGAGGAGGGCTCAATGCAATGCGCACTCGGCTCCGCTCGAAAAGCCACTGCCATGCACAAGTTGCCTCTGCTTTGACTGTTATAAGGCCTGAGGACTGCACAAATCTCAGGGTTGCTTCTTTGAATATCCAATTATGTGTTCTCTGAAGACTGCACAAATCTCAGGGTTGCTTCTCTGAATGCCGTGGAACACCACCAGCTGAGGGAATTGGTCACCGGCCATGGAGAATGGTCACCGGCCACAAATTAATTCGTCGGCCACTTATGGATGGCCAGTCGGCACTGAAGATGGCCGGCCAGCCAAATCTTCTTGCAGGATCTGTTTTTGACAGCAGCAGAGGGCAAAACATAGCATGGCAATGCATTTCAAGCAATGTATGCAGCAATCACACCCCTTATCATATTCATGACTCAAAGGGATATGGTTCTCGATTCTCGAACCACCAATCGCGCATTTCCATGCATGATGGCCTGAGAAACTAAGTATGCATTTCGATATGGAATGCAATGCACATAATCAAACAAAGAGGGGGCTCAACCTCTATCATACTCAACTCAAGAGGTGAAGCATGCGTGCCAATGTGATACAACCTAGGCATGTGAGCTAGCATGCAATCATGGAAATGCAAAGAAGCATACAAGGCATACAATGATCATGCAAGGCATGCAAGGCATGAAGCAATGCAACCGACAAGTATGCAAGACATAATGGGGGTGTTCAAGCATGCAAGCAAACATGTGACTTCATTCAATCATGCAACTTCAATCATGCAACAACACACAAATACGCAACGACATACAAGGAGAGCATGCAAGAATATACAAAGGAGGGACCTACACTAATTGGACAACTCTATATTAAGCCCAAAATAGTGGCCAATGCTATGGAAATAAGGGCCTACACACACACATGTACATGTTGATGGGCCAACACTTAAGCATCAAACAAGCAACCTTTAAGCACACTTAAAAGAGCCTAAACATGGACAATTAGCATGCAATGTAAACTCTGAAAATCATGTTAATGATGGTGCCAAACCAATTTAAACAAGACAAGCATGGCATGCAATTGGTCCAAGTACTTGAGGCAAGCCAAGGAGACTTGAACCATGGCTAAGTCAACCAAGCCTCACAAGGCCAAGAGGACTTAAAACAAGTTCAAGGCAGACCTAGACAATGCTAAGAGAACACCTAGATGACATCTAAGTGGCTTAGAGATGCAAGCATACAAAGAAGCACATTCATGGAGCATAAGGCAACAACCTTTTAAAGCAACAAAGGAGTATCAAATGCAAGTATGCAAGCATGTTATAAGGACTGAAATAACATGGTAAGTGGTTCCAAACCACTGAAATTATGCAAGTAATGCATGCTACACACTCACACACCTAAGGCTAACAAGCCAAAATGCAAGGTGGCTATACTAAGCATGCTATGGTCAACCAAAACAACCAAAAATAGAACTTAAGCATGCTAAAACAAACACAAAAGCTTCACAAAGCTTGGCCAAAATCATGCTAGAACAAGGAACAAAACCTAGAGCATGTTAAGACCTAAACATGGCATTACAAGGCATGTATGCTAAGCAAGCATGGTGTACCTAAACCAACAAAAAGCAGAGCTATATTATGACCTAATAAGCATAAAAATCAGTTAAGGCATGGCCAACATGAACCTAAATTAGATGCTCCCTCAAGAGGCAAAAATAGCCCTTTTCAAGGACAACAAGGAGAAGGGGTGGCCCTCTCATTCTTGGGACCTCAGGGCACCTTCCTTACCATTGAAATCTTGAAATCCCTCAAGATTTCAATGTTGAGAAGGCCCAAACACAATGGTCCCGGAGCTCACCAAAATAACACAAAAACAAAGGCCAAACAACCTCAAAGCTCAAAACACTCTTGAACAACTATTTAAAGGACTCAAAAATAGAACTTTTATATGTTATATGAAAAACATAAAAATAGTTGCAAGATAGGTAAAAAAAAAAAAGCTATGCAAAATGGGGTATTTAAAGGTAAAGTCCTTACCCTTGAAGACCTCTTTCAAGAACAGCACTCCAGCTGCTTCTTTGGCTCCAAACTAGTCTAAAAACTTCAGGAAAAGGCCTCTGGCCCCTCAGCAATCAAGACAAGGTGTGATGGTGGGTGTTTGTGTGCAATACCAATGCTAAACACACACAAATACAAGAGAGAGATATATAGATGTAGGATAGATACACAACTCAAGCCCTAAAACCAGAGCTCTCTATCAAAATCTTGTCTTTTTTTTGTAACCCTAATGGAGAAAGAAGAGGCTCCCTCTTATAGAAGGTTCAATCCTGTAAGCTTACAAGACAAGCTAGCCAAGGAGGAGATCCCTCCATACACGTGTATGGAGGGGAGCAAAGTGTATGCCAACTAGCATACAAATATCTGCAAAGCAGATGTACGGTAGTCGGCCGGCCAAAAATGCAATTTGACCAAAAAAGATGGCTAGTCGACCATCTAAAGTGCCGGCCGGCCAATCATTTGGCCGGTGGCAACAAAACACAGCCGGTGGCCTCAAGCCATGGCTGGTGATGTATGGGGATGGCCCACAAGCCATTCCCTGCCCCTCCAAGGTAAAACACAAGTGTTTGGTGCAAAACCAGACACAAAACAGTCGAGTCGAGAGATCCTGAGGCAAGGCGCGTAGCCGAGACCTCCGGGAACTCAAGACAAACACAAAGAAGGATGATCACCGAGTGTTCAAACGGTGACATCCAAGTCTTGATGACGGTCAAAAATGGGGTGGCTACAAGTATTATGTTGATTTGCTCATTATGCGTTTAATATGATATTTTTGGGGATCCGTTTCTTGCCATATTTTAGCCAGTAAAGCGTGGCGCCTGGACGGAGGTTTTCCTGTCCCTTCTAGTTTGCGCCTGGTAAAGTGTGAACGGGGGTCCATTTCTGCCATATCTTAGCAGACAAAGCGTGGTGCGTTGTGCTAGGTTCTTCGTTCCCTTCCGGTTTGCGCCCAGTACAGTATGACCTAAGGGGCACCCCCTTCTGGGTGAGGTCGATAAAGTGTTATGTGTTATTAGTATTGTTGGATCTGTCATCCTTGCTGTAGGCCGGCGGAGATGAGATTGGTAGTATGTATTACTTCAGTTATTTCATTTCGGATATATATATATGGATTGTCGGTTTTCATATTGTGGAGATGAGATTGGTAGTATGTATTACTTCAGTTATCTCGTTTGAATGCTTATATGTGTTAACAGTTTTCATATCGCTCATCCTTTTTAGATCCGTGGGCCTATGGTCAGGAAATGTTATATATATATATGGTTGTAAATGCTTATGGTGTATTGAGAGGTAGGATGGGGATTGTGATTTTTATGTGGGGTTATATTTTCAGAATAGTTGCTTAAGTGAGATTCCTTTATGTTAATGTGAGAAGTTTTATCAAAGAAACAATGAAGTTCTAAAATATTTTCTTTTGGATGTAATGATGTGAATGTGAAAGAGAAGAAATCATTTTACACTGAATTGTGTCAAGAAGAACGTTTTGAGAAAAACACAGTTACATGATTATATTTTGGATATTAAATGTCACACTATTTATATGGTATGTCATGATTCATGATCATTTTTATCTATATGTTGTAATTGGTTAGGATCTTTGAGATCTCTACTGGTCTTAGTGCTCATCTCTCATGTTGATAAAAAATTTTCAGGTACAAGGCTGGAGGAATCCTATGTGATTTGAAGTCTTTTAATTGTTGGCCACAGGTCCCTTTATTTATTGGTCGTGTGCCATGTATGTTATAAGGGTAAATCCCTTTTGTTGTATTTATTGTTATTCAATATAAGCCTATGAGCATTGTGCCATGTTTTATTTATATCATCATTGTTGGCAAGAGAGAATGTTATTATTTATTCTTGTTCTTGTTCTTAACTAGATGGAATTATTATAATGGATTTGGTAATGGATTCGAATAATAAATTTTCGGGGCTTTACAACTTGGTATCAGAGCAAGCCAAGTCAAATACTTTGGGCTTGTGGGATGTGGTTTTACCATAGTGGGTTTCCTATGCTTGGTGAGGATGTTGTGTATAGTTGATTTACATGTTAGGACATTATGTGTTGCATTTGTTTGAGCATGGGTTTAAGTTTCCTAGATAATTCTTGTCACCGGTGAACTTACTTTGAGGTTCTATTGGAAACAAGCCTGATCAACATGGTTTCTGATAGGAATTCCTTGAGAGTTCCACGACGAGTAGTTATCTCGTGGACTTGATTCGATTATGTGATTAATTGTTTAATTGTTTCTTGTTATAGAATCACTAGCATATCATTCGTGCTATACACGGATTGTGTTTATAATTATCTATATATGTAAATTGTGACTTTTAATTTTTTTTTTTAAATGTCTTCTTTTTTTTCCGTTTTTATATTATATTAAAGTTTAATATTTTGATAATAATCATATGTGTTGAATTTTTCAAGAAATTTTTTTTATGCTCGTTCTTAATGCATTGAAGTGTTATTATGAGGGATAATAATCATATGTGTTGGGACTTTTCAAGGAATTCATATGTTTTGGATTTCAAAGAATTTTTTTTATGCTTGTTCTTAATGCATTAAAGTGTTATTATGAGGGTATGACTTGGGAGTTGGGAGAAGCTAATAAATGCTAAGATTTTTTTTTTAAATCAAAAAATCAGGAAATTTAGATTGGGAGATTGGAGCACCCACAAAGCTTGGGGCTAAAAACCCCATTTTGCTTAATATATAGTATAGATGTGTTTGGGGGCTAAGTGTGTCTTCAAACTTAGCGGGGGCTAGTGTGTGTCTCGAGCAAGGCTATTGTGTTGTTTACTAAGTTTGTTTCGATTTTGGTTTTATAGGATGCCTTCTCAAGGGAGTACAGGTCGTGGGGGAGGTAGGAGTGTCAGTAGAGGCACAGTTGTTTCGTTAGTACCTGCCACTGAAGCGTCAGCTATGGACGAGGAAGTCAAACGCGAGATTGTGAGAGTGGTGAGAGATGCTCTAGCTCGCAATGAGGGGGACCATGGGCATAAACTTAAGTTGACCAAGGAGTTTATTCGCTCCAACCCACTTGCGTTTTTGGGGGAACCTAAGCTGTTGGAGGCTGATAACTGGTTAGAACAGATTACCAAGACTCTTGATATGCTCAGAGCTGAAGACAAGGAGATGAGCATTGTGTTGGCTGGTTTCCAACTAAAGGGAGACGCCAGTTATTGGTGAAAGTCTGCGCGAGTTTCTGTGGGCACTACGTGGGGTGCTTTCATCGAGGCCTTTTTTGCTAAGTATTTTCCTCTTTTCGCTCGGGAAAGATTAAGGAACCAGTTTGTTAAGTTGCGCTAGGAGGATACTCCTTTGGCACAGTTTGAGGCGAGATTCGCTAGTTTGTCAAGATTTGCTCCAGAGTTGGTTACAACAGAGAAGCAACGTTGTCTTGAGTTTAAGGCGAAGTTATGTGATGATATTCAGAGAAAGGTTGCCAAGGCAATGCATAGAGATTATCATGCCTTGGTAGAAGCAGTGACTCACGTGGAAACCTTCATTGATAGTGTTGGTCAGGATGAGGAGGAAGAGTCCATATCGGCAAGTTCGACTGTTTAGAGATGTAGTAGGTGGGCAAGATCTCAAGCACAGGCACAGTTAATGTCTCAAACTACTTTGGTTTCTACAAACTTGTCCTATGGAAGGTCTAGTTAAACTCAAGTGTCCTCGAGTTAGTCTCGAAATAGGGGACCACTATGGTGTTCTAGATGTTGTTGGACAAGCCATGTCCGACGTTGTTGCCCTCTGCGGGAGCAGAGCCAGTTTCAGTACTCCAAGCAGGGACAGTAGTGAGGTTGGAAGAGTGAGGGAGTTTTGATGCTTTGTAATGTCAGATGTTGTTATCTTATGTAAGGCTGTATGCCTCCGGATGTTGTTTATGCATATGTGTATGTGGCTCTAAACCCAAATGGTGCGGTTATGTAATTAACTTTGTATTCAATTGTAATGTGTTGAAAGATGTTGTAAGGATTGAAAATCCTAGTTTTATTGTGCTATATTGATGTCTTGGGGAAACGCGTTAGCTTGTGATGTCTCAGGTTGGTCTCGTATGCCTTGTTGAGTGGCATGGGTGTGTTTTGTACTATGTTTGGTATAGTAATAATGTTTTGTTTTGGACCTCGAGTTGTGGGAATCGAGGATTGGTGGTTTGGTTGTATGGTATTTGAAGTGGGTTGACACATAGTCACCTCAGAAATCGTTTCCAGTTCGAGCTAATGGTTGTAAGGTTGAAGGGTATTTTTGGTTGTACATAGGGGCATAGAGCCTCACTTTTTAGGTGTCAATTGGTTTGTGTAGATGTGTAAAACGTCTTGAGTTGGAGTAACATGTTAATGTGTAAATTTTGCAAGCATTTTTGCTCCATTGAATTATGTTGATTAATATTACTGGTGTTTTGTTGGTTTGAAACTTCCAGGAATTGGGAAGCTACATACTGTAGATCGCCCAGAACTCCGCTCCGCACGCGAGGGCACGAATTGGGTTCTAGCTACTACAGTTCGGACTCCTGTCACGATTCTAAATCTAATCTCATAAAGTGCAATGTAAGACTGATAAATCACCAAAGAGTCCAAATCTGGCAAATCGTTTTGAAAAATCGATTTTTATCAAGAAGCGCCAAACATGGACTTCTTTGCCAGATTTCAGAGTCGCCACCTGAATATTTTGTTTTGGAAAATTTAGGAAACCCTGACTCATGCCTAAGGCCACGTGTCTGTCATCACCAAAGTTGCCTCGACTCAGGAACATGGGTACGAGAGGGAAAGATCATGAAATGAGCACCCCTGCTCACCCGATCAAACGATCGCCCTTTACTAAGCATGATGTGTTGTTTTTGAAAACCCATGTGTTCTTATTCCGGTTTATTAGCTAGCTTACTATGTGATGCACACAACACACAAGTATAGACTAAATCACTCGATTTGGAACAAAACATCTCATGTTTGTTTGTGAAAGTGGTTTGAAAGTGCTACTCGCAAGTAGGCTAAGTCGCGGATTTGCCACCCTCAAGTGGGCTTAGAAAAACATGATTTTGCCACTTCAAGGGGGCTTAAAACTCACATTTCGATGAATTGTTCCAATTCAAGCAATCCAACCTTCATCCACAGGCATTCATGCAGTTAAACACTTAAGCAGTTAGTCTCATGGCAAGCATGCTATCATGGCAACACTTATACGCATGCAAGGATGCTAAAGCATAAACACTCATAGTGTACTCTGAGCCAAAAAAGAAGCTAGTTAGTAATCAATGCATGATTCTAGCTATGTTAAGAATGCCTAATGCAACACATGCAAAAATGCGACTAAGATAGGCTCGGCTATTCTAAGATGTCATGTGAATGCGACTAGATAACATGTATTCAAATTGGTATTGAAATACAATGCAGCTAGTATGATGCACTGAGCCCGGTGCATGCAAGACAGATGAATGGATGCACACATGCTAGCATAAGGATGCTAATTGAAAAATGCCCTAGAACTAACCATCGAAAGTTGGTAAAAAAAAAACGGAGAAGGAAATGAGGGTTGGAAGACATGCATCACACATACGTACACTTATTACAACAGTTGTGCCCTCTCGATGGAGGGTCCGAATAATAAGCTAACTAGCTACGCTAAGCTAATTAATTACAAACCGAATTGAAACTAGCTATACTAAGCTAATTAGAATATTACAACACAGATTAAATTAATTAATTACAAAACAAGTAATTAACTACAACTTGCTAGTAAAGCGGTAAAAATGGCCTCGCGGGGAGGGGCGGATGCATGCTCGGTCGGCTTCGCTCGGAAATCCACTATCATGCCTCGTGATGCCTTTGTTTGAACTGTTTTAGACTTTTGAAAATGGTGCCAACTTCCAAGATACTTTTGATCCACCTTATGGACATGTTGAGGGGTGGTCGGCCAAGGCTAATGGCCATCGGCTAGAGCTAAGGGTCATCGACCAATTTTGATGGCCAATCGGCAGATTAAGTGATCGATCAGGCTCGATGGCGATCGGCCCTTCTTCTGCATTTCCTCCTTTGTCAGCAACAGAGCACAAACAGAGGCATGGCAGTGTATTTTCAAGAAAATGTGTGTGCAACCACACTCCTTATCATGTCACATATGCTCAAAGGAGTGTAGTGCTCGACTCTGGAGCCATCAATCACGCATCTCAATGCATGATGGCCAAAGAGGCCGAGTTGCACAAATCAATGACAATGAATGCACACAAATAACACATAGGACCTAATGAACCTCTACCTTATCATACATGATCAAAGGTGTTGGTGACCTAAGGAATGAGGCGTGTTTCATTACTTCAAGTATGAAATGCCCCTCGTTCCCTGTGTTTGGATCAACATTCGATCCAAACACAATGCAATGCAACAAACATGCAAATATAATGCAACATGCAACATGCAAACAACATGCAAATGTGACAACATGCAAACATAATGCAACATGCAACATGCAAACAACATGCAATGGCAAGGGCTATGTAATGCAACACTTAAAGAACCAAACCAACCTCAAACAAGCCTCATGTGTGCCAAGACAAAGGCCAAAGCATGCTGAAAATGAAGTCCAAAAGTATATACAAGCATGCATGCCAATTGGTTCACAAACAAAGTATGAAGGCACCAACTCCCAAGCACATTGAAGGAGTGGAAAATGTGAGAGTGTGGCAGTAAAATAGGCTCTGAAATCACATTCCAAAGGATGCTAAATCATGCACATATGACAAATAAATCATGCTAGTGGGCTCAAAGCTCAAAGCTAGCCAAGGGACTTACACCATAGCCATATCAAGCAAGCCCCAAAGGGGCCAAGGTGACTCAAAATAGTCCCAAGGCAGGTCAAAACAGTGCCAAAAACATGCTTGAACATAGCCAACACAAGCTAAAATTAAAGGCATGAAGCATGGAGCATACTAGGCTAACAAAGAGGATTACACTACACCCACCAAAACCAAGCGTGAGATGACTTCACCAACTAAAATCAGAGTTGTGGTATGTCAAAATAATACCAAAAGCACAACCCCTCCAAAGCATTGAAAGAGTGACACATGTGAGTGTATGGCCATACTACATGCACTAAAATCACATATCAAATGATGCCAAATCATGCAAATAGCCCAAGCAATGCATGCTAGTGACTTGGAAACTCAAAGCTAGTGAGCTAGAATGCACCATGGCTATACAAAGCAAGGCATGCATGACCAAAACAACTTCAAAAAGAGCTCAAACATGGTAAAACATAAGTAAAAGCTTCTTCGAGTAGAGCCAAAAGCATGCTAGAATGATGGTCAAAAGCACGATGCACATTAGGCTAGTGAGAGGATTTGCACTACAAGTGCAAGGAGCATGCATGATGTGATCAAACCAAGACAAAACAGTTTTATATCATGGCAAAAAAAGGCGTAAGACATGCTGAAATGGAGCCATAAAGAGGTAGAAAAACATGCCAACTTGGTGAGCCATCAACACAAACACTCAAGAGAAGAGGAGAGGGGACAACCCCCTCCTATTTAAGGCCTCAAAACACACTTTCCACCACTAAAATTCCTTTAGAATTCAGTGGTGAAGAGGCCAAATAAAGGTGATCTCGAAGGCCTAAAGAAATGGTTCAAAACAAGGCCAAACAAGGCTCTAAAGGGGGTAGACCACCTACAACACCAAAGTGGCCTTAAAAAAACATGTTAAGCACTTCAAAACAAGACTTTTTTCAGTTGAAAGCAAGGCCTAAAATAGTATACAAAGTTGGCTAAATAAGCTATGAACACAAAGCTTTAAAGAGGTAAGGGACTCACCCTTGAAGAACCTCTTTAGAACAGCAACTTCAGAGGCAAAAACCAAGCTTAAACCACCCAAATGCAACCTCCAAGAACCTCAGCTCAATAATGAAGGTGTTTCACTAGGTGTTTGTGTGCAAAAGTGTGAAGAAACTACACTTTCGAGCACAAACAAGCACAAGTATAGAGAGAGAGAGAGATATATCTTGTATATCAATTTTCAGAACCTCTAGAAAGGGAGAGGGGCCTCCCTTCTTATAGAAAATCAAGTCCCAAGCTTCCTTAGCAAGTTAAAGCTTGGTTCAAATCCCTCCATACACTATGGAGGATGAAATCTGTGCTTACCAGCTGTCACAGCTAGCACAAAAATATCTGCAAAAGCAAACAAAAAGGCCTCGGCCAAAAGATATGGCTGATCGTCCAAAAAGGGGGCCGACTGGCCAAAAAAGGTGCCGACCGGCCATCACTCATGGCCAATGACAAGAAAGAAAGGCCGATAGGCACAAGTCTTGGCCGATAGGTTGTAAGGTTGGCCAACAAGCCACTCTCTTACCTCAGAAACAAAACACAAGTTTTGGTCCACAACCAAGCACAAAACAGACATGTTGAGAGGTTCTAAGGCAAGGCGTGCAGTCGAGACCTTCAAGAACTCAAAACGAACACAAGCATGGATGATCATCAAGTGTTCAAACGATGACGTCCAAGTCTTGAGAACGGTCAAAAATGGGGTGTCTACACCTACGTTGTATTATATCTCTTGGTACTATATTTATTTATATTCATTGTTGTAACATAAATGTGTATATTGAATTGTGGAATCACCGTGGGTGTGATGGTTGTGATTGGGTGATGGTTGAGGTTCACTGGATGTTGTTGAGAAATAAACTGGAAAGTGAGTTTGGTTTTATGGCCTTTGATGGCATTTCGTTTCAACTAAAAACTCTGGGTTTGAAATTTCACTAGTTGTTTGGAGAAAATGTTTGCAAAACAATTGGTCTCCTTGGGATTTTGGAACAAAATTTTGTTAGCAAATGGTGAGAGTTTGAATAACTTTTGAGGAAAACAGGGTAAGTGATAAAAGAGTTTTCGAAATAATTAGGAAAACTATTGTTTTAACTGGATTATGTGATTTTTCTGTTCAACCTTGTAGGGGTGAGTTAAATTATGGTTTGATTTCAGTTACTTGTTATGTGTTTTAATTTTCTTGTGGGTTTGACGTTGGTTGTTTTCAGTTGTGTTGGAGAGTTGTCTTTGTAGACTATGATTTGTGGGTGCAATGCTCTTTGGCAAGAGTTGCTTAAGAGTTTTTGGTTATGAGTGTGGTTTTTTCTCTAGTGTTCGAGTGTGAGTCAGAGAGTTAGTTGTGACTTCTTTCTTGTTGGGTGTTGCTCAGGGGTCTTTGGGGCATTGAGGCATTGGACCGAGATCCGAGGAAAGTATATCACCTATGGATCTAACTTTGGTTTTGGTGGGTGTTTTTCTTTTCACCATCGGGTACCTTGTGTTTTATCACCCTCTCAAATTTTGGGGTCGAAATTCCTTAAGAGGGGGAGGTTATAGCTACCCTGGTTTGAAATTCGACCCGTAAATGCTTTGGATCGAGGTTTTGTTGCCTTTTTGGTTGTTCATATCTTGTTTCTGCTCATTGTTTGTTGGGTTTCATTATCGAAATGTCTTGGTTGCGTTGGCAACAAGTTGGTAACTTGTTTCTCGAGCTGTTGTTGCCCAAAATTTGCTTATGCGCCCTAGCGACACTTCCTATGCTTCAGCGGTCATTGTGAACTTCCAGCACTTTTGCAGGTTTGCAGAGATACTGGGAGTTATCATTCTTCACTTGAGCGGCCTTTCTTGCGCTCGAGCGGTGTTCGCTCGAGTGGTTTTTCTTGTGCTCGAGCGATGGTCACTTGTCTGTAAAACTTCTGAGAGTTTGTATTCTACACTCGAGCGACACTTTCTGCACTCGAGGCGTCACACTTTTTGTGTCTGGATGCTTGAGTGTCACTTCTTGCACTCAAGCGGACTGCACATCTATATAAGGTCATGGTGTGTTGAAAAGTCACTTTTTGCTTTTCTCTCTCTTCTCTCTCTCTCTCCCCGTTTCGCCATTTTAGGGTTCCTTGGAGCTTAAACCTAGATTTCATCTAGTCACACCCATTTTCAACCCTTATTCCTTTAGATCAAAACGTAGAGGGTCGTGATGGCTTCCTTTTGATCTGAGCAGATCGTGTTTTTGTTATCGGTAGATTTTTTATTTTTCTCCTCTTTGCTCCAAGAGGTAGGTATTTTTGAGTTTCTTTTCAATACGTCTCTATAGATAGACTTGTGGTATTTTTACAACATTTAAAAGTACAGTTTATGGTTGATTTTGTTAAAAAGCATATGAGTTGATTTGAGTGTCAATTGGTGGGTTTATGGGTTATGTTTACATTTGATTTTGGGTTGTAAAAAGTATATTTAGGATATGGGATTGAAAGGGTTTGGTATTCCATTCGTACATTATAGAATGTTGAAGAAAGGTTGTCTGTAAATTGCAAGTTGGGGTTATGTTGTGGTTGTCTACCAAATTGGGATTTGGGGCCTAATGATAGTAGATTTTGATTACTGTTGCGTATGTTGCGAATTGGAGTGAAGAAGCCCTATTTTTAAAACAAATTGGGGTTAGCTATCTTTTATAAAATGTGAGCATTTCCAATGAACGAGAACATGGAATTACCTAAGGTGTATTTATTATTTAGGATTTATATAATTGGCATCTAGAGTTTGTCTTTGGCCATCGATGAAGGATGGTAATGATTGTTGTTCGATATATGTCATGCATACTATTGTAGGATGTACTATATGATATGAGATGATCTGTTGTTGGTTGTAAATGGATATTGTGAATAGATAGTTCCATTGTTGAGTTATGAATTATGTTGTTAAAGAGGTAATTGGAATGTTTATAAATGTTGTTTCTGTTATGAGACTGTTGTTAAATAGTTATGGTTTTAAGGTGTAGTACTCCATGATGTGTTTTGGGAATGTTTGAAATAAAGGAAAACCCGTTTGGAACGGTGGTTCACGGAGTATATTTTAAAAGAAATGAGTTAATGTAATTAATGGATTGTGGTTGTTATAGTGATAATTGAACTAGGTGTATGTATTACACATGTGTAGTATTCTGTTGATTAGCTTGTTATGCTTTTAATATGACATTGTTTGGGAGATGTTTCCCGCCGTATTTTAGCCGACAAAGCGTGGCGCCTTGACAAAGGTTTCCTTGTCCCTTCGGCTTGTGCCCGATAAAGTGTGAAAGGGCATTCGTTTTCCATCTTATCTTAGCCAGCAAAGCGTGAAGCATTCTAATAGGTTGTTTGATCCCATTCGGTTTGCGCCCGATAAACTATGACCTGAGGGGCACATCCTTCTAGGTGAGGCCAGTAAAGTGTTATGTGTTATTAGTAATGTTGGATCTGCTATCCATGCTGTAGGTCAGTGGAGATGAGATTGGTAGTATGTATTACTTCAGTTATCTCGTTTTGGATATATATATATGGAGTGTTTTGGGAAGTTGGTAAAAAGCTGGCTTTTAGCTTTTTACCAAGCTTTTTGGCTTTTTTGATAGTGATTTGGGAAGTTGGTAAAAAGCTGGCTTTTTTACTTTTTGGTTTAATATTTTTTTAAAGTGTCACATCACTCCAAAATGACTAAAATATCCTTACTTTTTGATTTTTAAATTAATTAATCAAAATTTTCTAGAGGGTAATTTGGTAAATTTGGGGGTGGCGTTTTTGGTTTTCCCAAATGGGAATTTGGGGCGTTTTTGGCAACTTGAGTTTTTAGCAACACACCAAAAACGTTGGCTTTTTGCCAACTTCCCAAAATGCCACTATGTGTTGTTGGATTTCATATTGTGGAGATGAGAGTTGTAGTATGTATTACTTCAGCTATCTCGTTTGAATGTTTATATGTGTTCACGGTTTTCATACCGGTCATCCTTTTTAGATCCTTGGGCCTATGGTTAGGGAAGGTTGTAGATATATATATATATATATTGGGTTGTAAATGTTTATGGCTTATTGATATGTAGGATGGGGATTATGATTTGCATGTGGGGTTATATTTTTAAAACGGTTACTTAACTGAGATTCCTTTATGTTAACGTGAGAAGTTTGTCAATGAAACAACAAGGTTTTAAAATATTTTCTTTTGGATGTAATGATGGGAATGTGAAAGAAAAGAAATCATTTTATATTGAATTGTGTCAAGAGGAACGTTTTGAGAAAAACACAGTTACATGATCATATTTTGGATATTAAATGTCACACTATTTATATGGTATGTCATGATTCATGACCATTTTTATCTATATGTTGTAACTGGTTAGTATCTTTGAGATCTCTACTGGTCTTAGTGCTCATCTCTTATGTTGATAAATTTTTTTCAGGTACAAGGCTGGAGGAATCGTATATGACTTGAAGTCTTTTAATTGTTGGCCATAGGGCCCTTTATTTATTGGTCGTGTGCCATGTATGTTATAAGGGTAAATCCCTTTTGTTATATTTATTATTATTCAATGTAAGCCTATGGGCATTGTACCATGTTTAATTTATATCATCATTGTTGCCATAGGAGAATGTTATTATTTATTCTTGTTCTTGTTCTTAACTAAATGGAATTATTATAATGGATTTGATAATGGATTCAAATAATAAATTTTTTGGGGCGTTACATATTTTCTTATTTTAGTTTCATATTAGTTTTGTAAATAATCTTGCACTTTTCATTTTATATTCGTTTTCTTGTTTTAATCTAACTGGGAGTAGTTAGTTGAGCCACCTGCATATTCTTAGTTTGTGTTTTTCTCGATGTTGTAACAAGACATGTTTTGCCAGGCCTAGTTAGCCTGTCGGTCTATTTGGTTGGCCGATTAACTTCTGTTAGATGAATTGACGTAGTCTTCTGATGTTCCGCATACCAATCTCCTATGGTCTTCAAGGCATATGAAGCTTCTCTTTTATTTCCCTTTGAGTGTTTTGTGAGAAATTTTTTTTAAAATTTTTATTGTAATATTATTTCTCTCTTATTTGGTTTGTAATTATTTATTCAAAATGTTATAATAATTTCACGCCTCGTTTCTTTCTGTCTCGTTATTTTATTAGCTTTACTTATTTTGTAAATAAGTATTTTGTTTTGTTTTTCATCCTATCTATTTTTTATATCCGTGTTTCATGCATCTTGATTTGGCTAAATTTGTATTGGTGGATGTTCATTAATTCTTATGTGATTATGTGCGTTATCTTATATTCTTGAGATGATTCAAATGTCATATCTTAGAAGTCGAATCTTTAGTTGCATTTCATATATTAATTGTATTAGGATTTTGTATATAAGATCATGCATATTTCACAAACTTTGTTTTGTAGCTGTTCGCGGGACGTTAGTAAATATGTAAGTTTTATACTTTAGCATACTTTAGCATCTTGTTTGCGTGTGTTCTTTTTTTTACTATGTATAAGCATCCTACAGCATTGCTACTTGCTTACTTGATATAACTGTATGAATGCCGGTAGAAGGAGGTTTGTGTCGCTTAATTTGGAATGACGTTGATTTTTCATGTTTGTAAACTTAATTTCTTTGGGTTGTACATTTTCAAAACTTTTTCAAAACACATGAAATCACGTTGTTTCAAAATAAATGGCATAGTCTATACTTGTATGCTTCATATAGTAAATTCAAGGATTTATTTAATAACCGGAATATGAACATATAAAGTCAATAAAACTCATATAATGGTTTAGTAGAGACCGATTCTTGATAGGATGAGCGGGGCTACTCAAATAATAATATTTCCCTCTCATACCTAAGGTTCCGAGCCAAGTATCCTTCGTTACGACGAATAGTGGTCTTGGTACAAGTCACGAGTTTCCTAAGTTTCCTAAAAATATTAGGTGGCGACTCTAAGATCTGGTGATGTAATTTATTTTTGGTAAAGATTTTGTATTAAGATTGGTTTTCTATGAAAAAGTTGGCAAATCTAGACTCTCATCTATGTTTCACATTACACTTATGAGACTAGATCGAAGATAATCGAGTTCGCACTGTTTAATACGCACGGGTACCCCCCGAGCGATGTTACCGCAAGCTAGAAGGTAAGCGAACCCTATCTCAATGTGCTACACTTTACTGGTCGTCATCTGGAATGTGGAACCTCCAAACACGCTTTACCGAGAACAAATCGGAAGGAATGTAGAACCTATGTCAATGTGCCACGCTTTACCTGTCACAAGCCAAAAGGAAACGTACCCTTCACTTCACTCAATTATCACAACAACATTCTAAATTACACAAATAATTAATAACACATAATACACACGGCATATTTAGTAACAATCAAAGACTAATCTCTATTGTTTAATAGATATTGATGAGATGATTCTAAAAATATTTATTTTGTTAGAAACCAATATTTAGATCAAAAGTTATGTCATTTTAAAATTTTCAGCAGATTTTCAGCAGCAACGGATTGTTGTCGATGGGTCTTGGATCTCGATTCACAGACGAGTAACGGTTGGCTTGGGTTTGGTGGATCGACAACCAAATTGTCAAGCATGAAGCCATTTTGGGACCTCCTATGCTATCTCCCCACAAGTAGAAGTCGCTTGTTCTTCATGCTCTTTTGGCGATCCGGCAAGGCATCCGGTGTCTCCTTTGCAAACCGATTACTGCCTTTGGTTCAACTTCTGCATACCTCTAATCAAATTTCTGACTGGCAGCTTCACTCTCTTTTGAGTGATATTTTGTTTTGCTCTAAAAAATTTGTTCATGTTGTCTTAGAAAAGGTTGACAGAGCCGTGGTGCAATATGCTCACTCTCTGGCCACTTCTGTAAGAATTACTTATGAAAATTAATGCAATCTCTATGCTGCTTTAGTCCTCAAAAAAAAAAAAAAATTTTAAAACAATAAAATAATTTCTAAGAATATTTTGATAATAGTGATATGTACCGAATTTATTATTTTTAATTATTATTATATTTTTTTTATACTTATGCTTAATGTATGAAAATTTTATCAGAAGAATGTTTTGAGCAAATTTCTCTATGTTCTATTCAACCAACCTGAAAAAGTAACTATTTAGGCCTCGTTTGGGAACAGGCTATTTTAGTAACTTTTTGACTTTTTATGAAAAGATGTGCAGAAAAGTAGAGAGGTGATGTGACTAATTTTAATTGACTTTTTGACTTTTTGACTAAAATAGCCAGTCCCCAAACGAAGCTTTAAAAGGTGCCCCGGAATACGCCCACCAAGTCTAGCTGGTTCTCTCAAGTAATTATTTAGAATATTCAACGCGGCCCGGAACAAGCCCACCAAGTCAACTTCAAAAAGTTACAAATGTGAACAAGTGGCGTCGGCATGAGAAAAACAAAATCAAATAATTATAGAACATCCTATCATGCGAATTTTAAATTTAATGTTAAGGATTATAAAAATAATTATCAAAGATTTTTTACTTTTAAATTATATCTATAATAAAATATCACATAATAATTAAAAAATAAAAAATTTTAATGATGCATTTTATAATATTTTTTTTATAATTCATAATATTATTCTTTAAAATATAATATTTTGGGATCTAATTGTTTACGGAACTTTGGACATTCACATACCTTGCAATGATATATAGATTTACCGTCTTTAATTTATGCCTTCACGCGATCCTATTGGACAACATTTCTTTATCATTACAAAACCATCCTGACAGATTTTATGTGGTACGTATCATTCGTCATTTTATTTTATTTTTTTCAGATTTGTTTTCTAACTTTAAAAATTTAAGACAGAAAATATCAAATGCAACAACAATAATAGTAAGGTAAATGTAACTGAATTTTCGTAATCAGATTGAGACGGACATTTTGTCATGTCACCAATCAAAACAAATTACAACATAAAAAATAAAAAACAGAAATTGCAACAACAACGGACAAAAAAAAAAAAAAAAAAGGAAAAAAAAACTCAAAGTTTGATGACCATAACAAAATAAAATTTGAATTTTTATTTTCATCAATTTAAATTTTAAAATTTTTATTGATTTCAATTTAAATCATCAGTTGATTTCTATTAAGTAAAACCAACGAAAAAAATAATATTTTAATCATTAAACTCAAAATATAAATATACATAAATATTTTAAAATATCAGTTTTCATTCAGTTTAATGACTAAAATATTTTTTTTTTTCCATCGGTTTTATTTTACAAAAATATGTAAATGATTTATATTGAAAACTAATCAAAACTTTAGACTTAAATTGACAAAATTAGAAAGTCAAAGTTTATTTTGTTACAATGGTCAAATCCTGAAATATTTTATAATTTTTTAAAAAATAAAAAAATGGCATTCAGTATATTCAAAAAGAATTAGGGTAAACTATCAATAAGTCTTAATAGTTAGACTTAATTCTCATAAATTCTTATTCAAAATAAGTCTTGATAAAATTGTCACTAAAAAAAAAAAATTTATAACAATTTTTTATATGTCACCAAAAATTGGCAATCAGTGACTTTTTTTGTAATGATTTTTATAAATTGTCACTAAAACTTATAATTAGTGACATTTTTTTATTACAAATTTTTTTTATAGATCTATTAGATAATAAATTTATTTATTAGGACATACGTAAAAGTATCCCAAAGAATTAAAGAATATGAAAAGTAAGAGTAAAATAGATGAATTTGATCACTTCAATTCTGCTCCTTGTCATCCCCTTCAATATCTCCTCCAATTTTAAGAGTCCGGATTTTGAACCGCTCTAGCTTCAGCTCTGCCTCCTTGTCATCCCCTTCAATATCTCCTCCAATTTGAAGAGTCCTGACTTTGAACCGCTCGAGCTTCAGCGATAACTCTTCCACAGAATCATGAATACTCCGTGTTGTTGTAATTCCATCATCAACATAATCATCTGTTTCAGAGATGCTTGGAAGAACATTATTCGATCCATCCGAATTCATTTCTTCTCGCACGCTCGCAGGAAGCTTTTCGCATAAATCAGAGATCGATTTAACCTTAGATTGCTTTAGCCTTTCCACGATGAACCTCTCGAGTCTCTCCTCCTTTTCGATCTCCGAAAAGAATTTCCTCAGCAATGATTCGCGGCTTCGGGTGTTGAGCTCGTCCATGCACTCCATCAGGATCAGAAGAAGCTCGTCCACTGCCTCTCTCTCTCCTTTCGGTGTCTTTCCTGTCGACGGTGAGAAATGAATTCTATCTTCCGATGATGATGATGCTGATGTGTCAGGCTCGAAATTCCTATCATGATTGTACTGCACGGATTCTGAAAATTGAACAGATTGGTTTTTGCCCTTTGGAAGTTCTAGCACGTCCGGAAAATGAAATTCGTCAGTGAGTTCCTGTACGGTGGCATCACAGTTACATTCAATATTTGTTTCGTGTTCAGAGGATGAAGGGTTTGGAAAAACAATATTTGCTTCGTGTTCAGACGATGAAGGGTTGGGAGAATTGACATCGTAGCTGAATATCGGTCTTGTGGGTTGAGGGAATTGAGGCAGAATGGGATCAGCCGTGGGCGTGGATTTTTTTTTGGTGAATACCATGGCTGTGGTTTTGTTTTTGAAGAATAGATGGAAAACTTGAGAGGTATTTTGGGATATGGAGTATTGTGTTTGGAGATGGAAATGAGAGAAGATAATTGAGTAGGGAGATGGGTTGGGGAATATATAGAGAAAGATACACTTCATGTAGTAACGCATGTATGTTGGGAAGTGGTTGACTAATCAATATTCAAAATTTTGAATGAATCAAACATTTGGAACATTCAAACTTTATTTAGATATTTCAATATTTCAATAATGTTTTACTCCGTATGCAAGAAAAGCTATGGGCACCTGCTGTCCACCTGCTAAATAACGAAACTTCCGTGCATATCAGAAATATTCGAAAATACAAATGTTTATACGAACATAAAAATTATATCTATAAAAGCGTTTAGATATTTAATGTATGACACTCGAGATAAATTTAGAAGGCACCTAAGCTTAAATTTCTTTCGGTTAAAAAGATAATGATTGTCTAAAGAGATAATCAACTGTCCAAAATTTATTTATTGATATGTGCTCAAATGTCACTTATTTATATTATACATGAAAAATGTTTGGTAGCTCAAAAATTTGTACCTCAAATGACTCAAATCTATCAAAACGACGTCGTTTTGAGTAATTTGAGTCACAAATTTTTAAGTTACCTAGCATTGTTGATTATACATATGTCACATATCTATTTAATTATTTATCTAACTATCACCTATATGTACATGTGTCACTTATCTATTCATCTATTTGTCTAATATCACCCTTTTGTCCACCTTGTTGCCACCATCTGCCGCTTGCTATTGGTGACTTTTCTGACAATTGCGCCGGTGTTGATAACTTTTCCAGTGATGAGTACAAACGCGACACACGTTGAAAGATCTATAATTCATAACCATAGAATATGAATAGAAGCCCTTTTTGTGAGTTCTAAAATTTTGAATTAGTTTGATTTTTTCCCCATAGCATTTTCAAAATTATCGATTGTTGTGGGTATTTTTAGAAAAAAAAAAAAAAAAAAAAGCAGTGTTTAGTACACTTTATTTAGAGGTGTAACATGCAGTAATGAAATTTTTTAGAGGTGTAACATGCAGTAATGAAACACTTTTCATTTTTATAAATCATTTTTATTTAGAGGTGCAATATGTAGTAATGAAATTTTAGTATTCGGAACATGACTGAAGGGGCAAAATATAAATAAAACAAACCTAAGTCTTAGACCGGTCCAAACCACTAAGTCCAAACCCAAATGGTCATCTGATATGGACCAGATACCCATATGGGCCAAATCATTGAGTCCATCTCCCTATCAATTATCTACATAACTCCTCAAGCACTTGGGCCACGCATATTAAGGAATAGGCCTGCCTAGGCACGATACTAAGCTGGGCCAAACTAGTGGGTTAAACCCATCAATAGAACTGAAGTGGGCCAAACACACATGAGGCCATCCAATGGGCCACCCCAACTCTATGAGCAATCTCATAAAAGGCCGAACCAAGGTATGATCAGAGCCAAGTTGAGGAATCATTGAGTAAACGTGGAAGCCATGAATGAATGCATTTGTGCCACCTTAGCTGGTCCCCTCTTCCCTAGAATCACGGAATTAGTTGATAGAATGAATGTGATCTGTTATATGCATGGTTATAATGAGCACATGACTCCATAGTTAACCACCTTGTGGTCCTCTGACATAGGCAATGATAAAGAAATCCTTGAGGCACCCAAATTCCATGAACCTCACCTTAGGGAACAAATTGAGCTTTCTATATAAACAACACTCTCTTCACATTGAAGGTATCTCATCCACTTTCAACCAATTGAACTCGTTCAAACTAAACACACTTTCTTTTCCTCTTTCTACACCTAGAGATAGTATTTCATCTTCTCTGGTCACTTATTCCTACACAGAAGGGGTTATCTGGCCAACCTCGGCCAGGCATCTCTAACGGTTCTCCGCTTTGGAAGTCCCTAGTTCCTGGACAATTCAATTTAGTCTCAAATCTCTGATCCACTTCATCTAGTGCGGTATTTAGTACGCACAATTGGTGCAGTAAGCTTGGAACGATTCATTTTTGAGCTCTGTGACTGATTTCGGGAATAGGAACTGAGGACATTCCTCTTTATGGATTAACTCCACCAATAGAGAAGACGAAGGACAAAGGCCAGGCACGGACTCTAGATTCCATTGAACACCGTCAAGTCTTTGCTGGAGGTTCTTTCTACCATTTCATGTTGGAGAAAGATTACAAAGATCATATTATTGATTACAAGGGGTTGGAGATTCAAGAATTTACGGCACATCTTAAGAAGATGATGAGCGATCCGACGTAAAAAAGAACTAATGCAGAACCCCTCGTCTGCACCAGAGGAGTCCTTCCTTAGAACCACAGGAGAAGGAAGGCCATGGAAATGGTTTTAGGCAATGTAGTCAGCCAATTTCAACACAGAAAATGGTCAGCCACCAGGCAGAGTATCCTCTCTGCTCCCAAGATCTCCATAGCTGGTTTATCGGAAATAGAGAGAATGAACAACAGAAGGAACGATCGGCACAGTATCTCGACCGTACAATTCATTAGAGGGAGCACTGAGCACTGGATCAACTCGTCTTTTCTCTCTTCTCTCTCGATATCAAAGATTTGGAACCCTCAAAGAAGTTCACTGCTCTGAAGTTCACTTCATATGATGGGAAGTTAGATCCACTCACACACATCAGTCATTATCGATAGATGATGTCTTTGTGGAACCGAGGTGATGCACTCATGTGCAAGATTTTTCCATCCAGCCTGGGAGAGTCTGGACTCTGATGGTTTGATTGTCCCCCTACTAGATCAATCTATGACTTGAAGCAACTCTTGGAGGAATTTCTGGCCAGATTCATTTCCAACAGCAAAATCTGGAAGAAGCTAGACACCTTGTTTGACCGCCAAAAAGAAAAGAAGGAAAAATTACGTAATTACACAAGAAGGTACTAGGAGGAGTACAACGAGTTGGAGGAGAATGTTTGTGGTGAGCAAATGGTCATGATGTCCTTCAAGCATGACTTGCTTATAGACAGCAAGTTAAGGCAATCACTGACCAAGAACCCAGCTAGCGCCATGAAGGATTCAGTCTCAAAGCTTCGATCTACTTCATGTAGTGTGATATTTGGTATGCACAATGACCTACCAAAATAATAAAATAATTCAAGAGATACTAACAATCTTATTAAAATTACAAGAGGCTAAATATGATTGATTGTAAATAAAAAAATTAAAAATAAAATAAAATTATTAAGAAATCATTTTCAAGTATTTGTATCCCAATTAGTCTATAACATATTCTTGTATTCCAATAAAACCTATTGTTTAGACATTTGATCCATCAAATCCTAATTCTAGGTATTTTATGAAAAATTTTACCTTTACAAAAAAATTTAAACCTTTAACAATTTGGTGATAGGGACATTTATATTTGACAGCGTGAATGTTCGCAATGACATGTGAATATTCACATTGATAGTGTGAATGTTCACATCACGGAACATTTATACTGTCAATGTGAACATAAATATGCGCTTCATTCTATTATTATTATTTTGGTAACTATCTCACTGATAGGATTTATTGGAATATAAAAAAATAATTTAGATTAAGTGAAATATAAATAGGTAAAGAGTGATTTATGAATAAATGTCAAAATAAAAATAAAAATAAATTGAATATCCAAAAATTTTTTGACATATGTTTTTAGTAAGAATTTCAATTAGAATTTTCGGATATGTAGCATTACCCAAAATAATAACATACCAGGAGACAATAAAATATGTTATACTAGTAGCTCAGCTTACAACTTTATCTATAGGGCCCGTTGGTTTGCCAGATTAGCTTCCATTGTATTAGATTGGAGAAAAAAGATAGATTATGGTTATTTGTGTAATGGTATGATTAATTGGTCGAGATTAAATATAAAATTATATACAAGTCTTACGTTGAAGGTGATTTTGTTATTTTTCTTAAATAAGGGACAAAACAATCATTTACCTGCAATCCTATGGGATTATATTTGAATACTATCTTGCTTATGGGATTGCTCAAACGGGTGGTTATCGGTTCGTTGGCCCACTTAACCCGCCTAGCCCAGCTCAATCCGATATCTTTAGGGGTTAATTTTATTTTATTTTATTTATTTATTTATTTATTTTGCATCACCACAACAAATAACACCTTTGTCGACCAAAAATTGGTCGCTAAGAGCCAATTTTTAGTCGGCAAAAGTTATCCGCGACTAATTTTTTTAGTTGCTACTTTGGTCGTAAATTGAGGGTCGGCAAAAGTAATTCGCAACCAAAATTTTTGTTGGTCGGGAAAAGTTGGATTTGCCGACTAAATTTTTTGTTGCTAAATATTGATTACTGCGACTATTCCATTTTATCGGTAAAACACTTTGGTCGCGAAAAGTGATATTTTTCCGACCAAATATCTTAGTCGCCAATTGTCACATTCCACGACCAAACAGATTAGTCGCCAAAAATCGAAGAATCGCCGACTAACAATTTAGTAGCCAAAAGGTAAGGAATTGTCGACCAATGATTTTAGTCGAAAAAATGTAGAATTTGGTGACCAATTTTTTAGTCGCCAAATCTGTTTTTTTTTTTTTTTTTTTTTTTTTTTTGAGAACAATCAATTTTTGTTTATAACCATTTAATCCAATATTGAACAAAATTCATTCAACCCAACCACAATTAAGGAACAATAACATTTAAAAAAGAAAAAGCAATGTTAAAGTATCTTAAAAATTCAAATTAAAATTACACGAATATAGCAAGCCACTTAGTAATGAAGAACACTTAATGCTTTGCACAATATTGCCTCGGGATATTAGTTTCAAACCTTCAAATAAAATGTTTTAAAAAAAAGAAAAAAAAAATGACGAAAGTTTACAGAAAAGATATGCTCGGAAAATTCCCAGTCTTTCATAACCTGACCCAACTGTAAGTGTATCTCTAAGAAGGAAGCGTGAACAGAAAAGATCAAAGAGACAACTAAGCAAGTAAGAATAATAAACAAACAGCCGTCTGTCATCCTCCTCATGCTAGCCATCCCTGAAATGGTGATTGTGGCAATGATATTTAGGACTCAAAAGTATTATCTCAAATGCTTACTAATATAATAATACTGCTATTGGTAGATTTCTTTCTTGTATTCTCTACTTTCCAATGAAGACTTTGAAAATAATTTTATGGTCATCTCTCCTAGTAGTCAGTCATCTTAGAACCACAAATTATCAGCTCAGTCACAATCATTGCCAATTAATTCATGGTCCACAATGAAGTTTGGAGTCTAAACAATTTATGACTCAAAATGTTGAAAAACACAAAAAATCCAATTGGCTTATCCTGCTTGTGCTAGCTATCTTGGCAATTTTTCAAATGCACAAACAGAAGCCACCACTCTATTTCCTCTATTTATTTATTTGTTTATTTATTTTATTTTTGGACAAATAAAGATTCTATCAACTTGAGAATAAAAATTACATCGAAATAATCAGGATTAGCTAAAGAAACTTCATCTCTACATGGGACATTCCAACTAGGTGGGCACAATCTAACAACAATTCATGAGTTCCAATTTTGCAGCTTCCCTATGACCATTATTTCGTTTATCAAAACGGTATTCTTAACATACCGATCCAATCCATCTAGAAAAAAAGAAAAACATACCGATCCCAAAAAAAAAAAAAAAAAGTATTCTATATATAATTATAAATCCATGTGTAGCATCCGTGGAAGATGTTATTATACCTAAGAGACATACAATGCAAATTGATCAAACACCCACATAGTTGGGATTTTAGTAACTAGCAGCATCCAATGCAAAAATCACTATAATTGGCATAGATTAAAACCCTAAACAGTCATATAGGCCAAAGAATGTTCTGTAAACTCTGATATGCACAGTGCAAGTTGCAATAGCAACAAATGTGTTAGTATATTGTGAAGAGCCCATACCATCATGAAAATGAACATAACAAATTACAACATCAATTTTTTGGACAATGTTGGATGATCTTCTAATTGCCTTCGGCATGCTAATATGTTGCAAGCTGAACAAAATTAAAACATACCCCAATATTTGAAAAGAAAAATGGAAACTATAGCAACTGAACAGATCCACATGGCTTAAAGAACTTACCAAATGAGTTGAAGCAACATTATTGAGTGTAAACTAGTTGGAATAAACATAATTCTTTTTGGTATATCACATATTATTAAACGTTTGGCTAGTCAACAAACAACATATAAACAGATGCATCAACATGTAAAAAAATAAACAAAAATAACAAGGAACTTATGAATACATACAGTTCCAAAGAAAAATAAAATATTAATACATAAATAAATCATGGAGAAGAGAGAAACATATCATTTGATTGGAAATAAAACACACATACACACACACACACACATACACACACGATATTTGAGCCGAACCCAAACACTCAAATGCACAACTGGTAGAAAGGCAACATTATGTGGTAATCAAAAGAAAGTTTCCTAATGCCTTCACATGTCCATATATACCTGTATGTGACAAGATTCACATGCAAGTGAGACCAAACCAAAATGTAGTAAACCTCACCGCTCGCAGTTGGTTTTGAATCGCCAGATGTACTAAGTTGATAGTGCATTTCAGATTTTTTTTTTAATAAAATAAAATTATGTAGAGCCATAATACTTAGTCTACGGGACATAATATTTATCATGCAACATGGAGATATCTTTCAACTTTTGCCCCAGGGAGATATTACGACTTTTGCCCCAGGGAGATATCTTTCAATGAGTGCAATAACAAGTCGAAGAGAACCAGTTCCTGATAGACCTCAAACAGAGACACGAGTCTATGGACACATATATGCAACAGAGAAAAACTTACCTTACAATGTAAAAGGAAGTTCAAGTTAAAACCCTACAACGGAGAGATTGAGGGAGAACCAGAGCAGATCAGCAATGAATTGTTTGTCATCGCGTCGTTGTTCGTCGACTTCTTCTTAATCAATGCCAATCCCAAAATTGAATCAATATCTCAATCAAAACAAGACAATCAATAGCTCAATCAATGCAAAGGCAATTCTGCAGAGCTAAGGCATGAGCCCTTCAAATTCAAACTTTACGAAAAATTAGAATCAAATACAAATGTCAATCAGACCAAAAACGAAAATCAAATACAAAAGCAAATCAGATCAAAAATGAAAATAAGATTCAGATCTTAGGTAGAGAGGGCACCGCTTGTGCGATAGAGATAGAGATGGCATACCTTCTGAGACACAGCTCTTGAGAGAAAAAGCTCCCGAAAGAGAAGTCATTTGTGATAGCTTCATCATCGATCTTTAATGCAATGTGAGAGGCGAGGATAGCCATGGAATTTCAGAGAGCTCGGCGAGAAAGATTGAGAGCGAGAGCTAGGACTTTTCTTTTTGACAATGAAGATCGGGACTCTCACGTCCTTTTAACTAAAATGACAAATATGAAGCGTGAAAAATAGGAAACAATTATGAGTTAAAATGACAAGTAATTTGAGTTACAGGATTGTTTGGGAATTGTTAATTTTGGATTTTTTATTAAAAATAAATGTAAAATGTTTGTTGAGATTAAAGTGATGTGATAAATGCTATCATTTTGAATAAATGCTAAATTTTTTAATTTACCTATAACTCAGTTTGGTTTTGAAATTTAAAAACTGATAAGTTTCTCTCTCTCTCTCTCTCTCTCTCTCTCTCTCTCTCTCTCTCTCTCTCTCTCTCTTATGTTTTAGTAAATGTTTTCATATTTAATTTTTTTTTTTACTTTCTAAATTTACTTAATATACATCAATTTGAAAAGTAAAATATTTTTGACAAAATCTATTTTTTTAACTAAATATAAATATATATTTGTTTTTTTTTATATTTAGTGAATTAATTTTTTTTTTTTGCAAAAAAAGTATTTTTTTTATTTTTCATATTTACTGAATTTTATTATAAAAAATATTTTTACTTTTTAAGTATATTTAAAAAGTCAAAAAATAATTAAAATAAAAAATATATTTTAAGTATATTTTCATAATAATTTTTTGGTGACCAAATTTTTGATCGCCAAAGAAATTTTTTTTTTATTTTCTTATTTTGCATTCAGCAACTAAATTATTTTAGTAGCCAAAACTCAATATACGGTAACTAAAATATTTTTGGTCAGGGAAAATAAGTTTTTGGCGACTAAAATTTTGGTCGCCAATTCCGCGACTAACTTATTTTTTATCTTCCGCGACCAACTTATTTTTAGTCGCCAAAATGTGACCTTCTGCGACCAAATTTGTAGTTGGTTGCTAAAAGCATACCACTTTCTGCGACCAACTTATTTTTTGGTCGCCAAAATATGACCTTCTGTGACCAAATTTGTAGTTGGTTGCTAAAAGCATACCACTTTCTGCGACCAACTTATTTTTTGGTCGCCAAAAATAACGATCATTCGTGACTAATTAATATTTGGTTGCCAAAAGGTAACTTTTAACTACCAACTTTTATATTAGTCGCGGAAAGTGATCGCTAAAAGTGCAGATTCTTGTAGTGAGATCGCGGTTGGGTTGAAATTTTGTGCCCATCAAATATTTGGGTTGAGTTTGGGATTAAGAGTTCTAACCCTGCCCAACCCGACCCGCTCATTTATAAAATAGCAATTATAATTTTATATTATTTTAATTGTAAAATAAGGGTTGGTTTGGGGTGTCCTAAAAAAGTGCATTTTTTGTCTTTTTACGAAAAGATGTGCAGAAAAGTAGAGAGGTGATGTGATGGAAAAAAGATAAAAAAATAAAAAGATGAATTATATAGATTATGCCAAACCTAGCCTAAATTATAAAAAATATGCATGACAGAAAAAGTATATATATTTCTTTTTAGGGCTTAAATCAAAACATTTATTAAAAATTAAATTTATTTCACCATTGAATTTTGTTAATGTTTCAAATTTTAAATAATAAATAAAAAAATTTAATAATATACTAGTCATTCAAGATGAAAATAAAAACTAAAAAAATAGCAGTTTTTATTTATTGTGTTTAAGATTTAATTTTATTTTAGGGCCAGGCTTTGGATGACTAGCTTAGGCTCGATATCGGGAAGCTCCAAATTTGCAATGACATATTTTATTATTATATAGTGCAAAATCGGTCCAACATGAGATTTGTCCACCCCTAGTTGCTCATCCCCTCATTAGAGGGTATTTTTAATCCAATGGAAATGACTATTTCTCCAAATAAACACGACTGTTGTGAGATCCAGGGGATTGAATTATGGAAATGACTATTTTTCTATTAAAAAAAAAAAAACTAGGCTGGTATTTGATATATATGACAAGCACAGTAAATGATGATCTAATTCAAACCGAATTGAAGAGAATTCAACAAAAAATTATAAAAAATAAAAATAAAAAAAGATATAGAGAATTCTTGCTCTTGCAGAACACGTAGTCTGCGCTCTTTGAAGCTAAAAGAATGATTTTATTTTAATTTGGTATGACAGATTCACAACTTTGTGCATGGTCACAATATACGTGTCAGAATAACAAAGTTGTCATGAACATGATAATGTCTGTCATCCACGGATAGCTGTCAACAATAGCAGTATCATCCCAACACGACGAAACTCTTCTAAATTGACTATACAGTATCAAATAGGGAGTAGCTTTCCTTTACTCTTAAATTAGATTAGAAGGTATTGTTAAGTTTGTGGAGGCTCACCATGGGTCTCGTTTTAATAATTCGAATCATTTTATATGTATAACTCGTTGGGTATTACATATTTATACAAAATCACGTTGATCGGATATCGATAGTTATGTAATCAAATCAGTTTTGTATTAAAAAAATAGATGGTGAACAAATTAACGGTTGATAAAAAATTGATCTGATGAAATAGTTATAGACATCCAATCAACGTTATTTTCTACAAACATATAGTACTCGACGAGTTCTACAGATTAAATCATTTGGATTAACAAAACGGGAACCATGATAGACTCCCATAGATCCAATAGTATCATCCAGTCCGACTAAGACCGGAGGGAAGCTACTTCCTATCAAATACTAGCCTTGGGAATTTTATGCATCACAATAATGGCTTTAAAATTGCCACGACTTTTCTCTAGATCAGGCTCCGTTTGGTAAGAGCTTTTGTAACTATTTTAGTCATAAAAAATAAAATAAGCTATTTTAGCTATAACAAACAAAACATCACATCAAACCTATAATCATTACACTCTTCTCTCACAAAAAAAATCAAAAAAGTCAAAAAGTCTTTCTCAAACTAAACTTTTTAGACCAGACTAAAATAGCCAAAAAAACCAACCCACTTCCCAAACAAAGGCTTAATAGTCAAGAAAAACTAAAATATCCTATTCGTTGATGTGTCTGTTGAGTTTGTTATATGATTTAATGATTAAGAGTAGATTGTTTGAGTGAAATATGAATAACCCTAAGCGGTTAGTTTAATGGTTACAATTTGAAATTTAGAAGTGTGCTCCATCTGTGTCTCTAATTCTTTGGGGTCATATCTGTGGGTTCCATTCGATATTTGTTTGATCCACGTGGATGGTCACAAATTGGCCTAGAAACCTAGTTATAAATAAATAAAAACAGTAAAATCGAATTTAGGAAAAGCATTGATATTCAAAACTAAAAATTAGACTCAATTTTCAAATACAGTAATGTGACAATCAATTAGTATATTACGGCAACACTCTCTCTCATATATTCTTTAATCATCAACCAATCATATTATTTAAATATCATTAGGTATAGAAAATGAGTTTAGAAAGTAGAATTGTATATTATTTACCATTTAAGAATAAACGATCTTACAACATTTAGTGGTTCACATTCAAATTTATAGTTAGTGTCTCTTAGAAAGAATCACTTTTCGTTTTCAGTTTATATTTATAAAAATTTAAAAAATTGTCATAAAAACTTATTTGTTAATTTTTTTTGGTTTATAAATGGCTGTCTCAGTTTATAAATTTTAGAAAAAAAAACGTAAACTCAAAAAATGAGTTTACGTTTGTTTTTAAACAGAAATTTAAAATTTTGACTAAATTTTTTTTTTCGATTAATTTTTTTTCCAAATAATTTTTTTCAATTTTCTTTTTTCAAATAATTTTTTTAATTAAATTTTTTTCATTTTTTTTCAAATAATCTTTTCCAATTATTTTTTGAATTAATTTTTTTTTTCCAAATATTTTTTTTCAATTAATTTTTTTCCAATTAATTTTTTTTCAATTATTTTTTTAATTATTTTTTTTTCAATTATAATGTGTGTGATCCCATTGTCATAAATAATAAAAAATAAATATAAATATTTTAAGCCTAAACAAACATATTTTTTAGTTTATGTTTTTAAATTTTTTTAAACATTTTGTTCAAACCAAACATGTTTTTACTTTATATTTTTCTAAAAATAAACAAAAATCAGTTTATAAAATTTTTGTAAACATAAACAAAAAACGTAAACGTTACCAAACGCTACCTAAATTTTTGAAAAATAGTAAAATTAATTTCAGCTCAAATTTAGATATTAGAAACTTAAATGCCCAAACAAATTGAAATTCAAATATTAAGATTTTTTCCGGAAAAGCACCTAATGTGTGAAGATAATTTGCCTTGAATGTGGGTTCTTCCCAATTGAATTTTTCCAAACTTCTTCCTAATTGAATATGATTCTTTCCAAACTAGTTCGCCAAAGGTAATCAAACACACTGTTTTTTTTTTTTTTTTTGAAAACTAGAAAACATATTTGTATATTGTTTTTGTTTTGAAAAAACTAAAATTGATTCTAAAATATATAAAATTTAATTTAAAAAAAAAAATCACTTGTTTTCAAAACGAATTTTCACTCTCCTCCCTTCTCTCACCACCACCTTCTCACTGTTGACTCTCTGGCAAGCTTTGGGCCATTGCTTTTTAACCCTTTGTTTCTAGTTTTTGTCTTTATCCTTTTTTGGAAAATAAATACTTGTTTGGTATGTTGATTTTTTATTTTTTTATTTTTAAAAATGCGGAATTGATTTAATAAATTTTAATATTTTTAAATGACAAGAAACTGTTTTAACATGATTTCAAAATAAGTTTTCACTCACTTCTCTTGCATATCCCATCCCCTTATCGTCAACCACTGCCGGCAACCCCTCTAACAACTCTTTCACCATAACGACACTCCGACTAGCAACTTTGGTATCCATCTCCAACCATGCTCCATTGTCTGTTATCACCTATGACAACTCACTAAACATAATTTCTTTATTTTTGTTTTTAATTGTTTTAAAAAATTCACGTATACCAAATATTTTTCTTTTTTTTAATTTTTACACAAAAAAGAATAAAAAGAAAAGAAAAATCAAATAAACAAACAAAAATTTATTTCTTGTTATATGTAAATAGAAAATTAAAAACTGACAATGTTATCAAACAATCCGATTGTTTCACCATTTTTTTGTGATCCAAATACTCCAAATAAATTATGGGCACTTGGGCCATAATCCAATTTTAAAACTTTAGAAGTAATAGTTCCAAACTTTAATTTTTGGGGATATAAAGACAATAAAATTCTGAAAGATCAGATTAACTCTAACTATGCGTCCACTATTTCACATATTTATCCACGTCTCCTATTTATTCAGTGTCACTTATCTATTCACGTGTCTCCTACGTATCCACCTAATCTATATATCTATACAAACTAGGATGATGTGTTAGAGAGGTGCTGTGATTTAAATAGGATGATGTGACTTAAATAAGATAGTGACTTTTTAAATAGGATGATGTGACTTAGGCTTATACTAAATAAGCCAAAAAGTCAAAAAGTCACTATCTTATTTAAGTCACATCATCCTATTTAAATCACATCACCTCTCTAACACATCACATCAAATCCAACCCAAACCCAACCCAAACCCACCAATAAGTCAAAAAGTACATTTTTTTAGGACATCCCAAACCAACCCTAAATTTTGGAGCCTCTCAGTCTTCCAATTAAGTTGTTTCTTTAATTTCATTAGTTTCATAATAATTGCGGTGAAACACAAATCCTTGAATGTCTAACTTTGAAAAGTAAAAACCGAACCGAGTTAGATTCAGTAAACATCAGCCATCTATACAGATTATTATGATTGTTAGCTGAGAAAACGATCACACTATCTGCAACAACAACCAGACAACATCTAACAGTCAAAGCTTCAAGACTTTGTTTTCTAAATTGCACAGTTTTGACATTTAGAGTACGCGCATCTAAAACCAGTGAGTCAACTAAATTGATTGTGAACCATATTAAATTGAATCAGTCAGGTTATTTTAAGACTAATCAGAAAATTATTAATTATCTCAAGTTTTTATCAAAGTGTTAAAATTTTTTTGCTTAGTGTTGGCCCTTAATATGTTTATTTTCTGTTGGATGCTAACTATCATTGAATATTTTCATCTCCTACGTGATTTCTCATGCGGGCTGTGGATTTCATTATTTTTTAAATATGAGGAGTAATATTAATACAAATACACGTACAAGATGAAATAAACCATTAAAACTGCTTTTTTTTTTTTCTCAAATGAAACCAAGAACATAATCTTGACTGCGTATGCGGTTTGGTTTACATGAAAAATCTTGTTTAAAAAAAAAAAAAAAACAATGGTCAAGAATTTGCGGCCATCATATGTTACAAAGAACACGGATGCAATTATCTTTTTGGTGATGATTCTAGTTTATTATATTTTAAATCTATCATGCGTATACAACTAACCAGGTGATGGCTACTCCTAAATCTAATTGAATTATTTGGTTTGGTCAAATTCTGGTAATCAACAACTAATGGATCATAGTTATTCTTATTACAAATTTTAATAAAAACAATGAAACTAATCTTTCATCTCAACACTCTGCTAATTGTGGAATAAATTCATTTTGGATTAGCTACAAGGATCAAATTTGATCACATTTTTGTTAGAAGTGACTCCACTCTTCAATCGAACCCTTGAAAGCCCTAAATCCTTGTCAGTGTCGTTCCCTAGTTGACGTCATCATAAGGCACGGTTCTGTTATTATGGTTCTATTAGCTTTTTTGACTTTTGAAGGTTTGAAATGTAATTCGAGTGTGCCAGTAAGGATCAGTAAGTCCTACAAAAATTAATAAATGCCAACTAATTAGTCAGGCGATTGTTTCAAAATTCTTTGTCTTAATGAAGAGGACTTTACTGGTGGCTTAGTTTTTAGGAGAAAATTAAGAAGACTTAATCAAAGTAAAAGAAAGAGGAAATACAGTGGCAGAAATCAAACTTTATTAAGTGAACCAGAGTTTGCAATAGTACATTTGCACTTCCACAGCTTCGAAGGAGATTACATTAACGAACTACTTTAGAACTACTCATAAAAATTTGAAGTGCATTATAGGAAAGTAAAATATTGAAATTTAAAGGAGTAGAAAAATGTAAAGTAAATAAACAAGTTTTTTGGATCTGGTTCTAGTTATGGGCCTGCATTATCAGTATTCTCTTCTATTTATAGGCTCTGAAGATAACCGTCGAAATGGTTGATAACTGTTAAGGTAGTTGATAACTGTCAAAGTGATCTCCATGATCACTAAGTATGGCTTTGAATAGTTTTCTCCCACTATTCCACTCCCACAGTTGGGATTCGCTCCTAAATTTGAATTTAAATTGTAAACAATTGTTTTGGCCACATCACCTTGGGTATCTTGACTTTTCTGATGTCTTGGTGATCCATTGCCACTGCTATAAGTTGCCACGCGTTTGTTGAAGATTGGAGAGTGTTATTTTTTTCCTCATATTGTCCCTTATGATCCATGTGTCAGGCTGCGATAGGTCTGTACAAAAATATAGGCAACATTACTCCACCGTACTAATATAGCTAATACTTGGTAATATTAGTAGATCAATGCGCTTTGCCCACGTTGTAGGATGTGCATGGAATTTATTTATCCTAGAAGTGTAACTGTCTCCAAGCAATGTTTAAAACATTGAACTTCATTAAACTCCCTCTTGTGCTTGAACCATACCTCCACTATTTGTGCAAACGAAAAGACTGATACATAACTGATGGCTAATCAAACCTTCTCTTTCATTGATCAAGCATGCGAAGAGGTTTTGGACAATGATGATCAATCTTGAAAGAATTTCCATGCATTTATTAGCCATATCTATCTTCCTCAATTTATACAAGTTATGGAGGCTTTTGCAAAATATGAGCCTTTAGACCAAAAACTTGCCCAAATGGATCTTGGAAGCTCTTCGTCTCTGCTCCAAAACCTTTTGCATGGGATGAAGTTGCCTCTTCTTCTATTGGAACTACAGGTTGGAATGTTTAGCCAACACCAACCCAACCTCAAACAAGGGAGTGAATTCATCGTAGATTTGTTGAATTCGACGACCCCACTGTGATTCCTCATTCTTCACGTAGCTCTGTGGTATATCCCTATATTCCATTCGACCGCCTTTGCTGCCTCAAAGACAACTTGCTTTTGGCATGGTATACCTTTACCTTGTCGACCAAAATAGTGCGAATGACCCCTCACCCCATTGAAACTTTCGGAATGAGCCCCTCACTCTTAGCGAAGAAGGCAAACCTTTGGTCTTCTGACTGGCTAGAGTGTGTAAATAAGCTTCAATTTCCACTTTCTTTTAGAGGGGATCCAACTGCTCATCCCTTTCCTCCTAATCCTAATTGGATTGAGGAATTAAAACTTACTCTCTTCGAAAGCCAGCATTTCGCTCCCTATCAGGCTCCAATTCCTTCAATTGCTTATCAGCAGTATAAAGCCCAAACTCTGCTTGCTGCCTTTCCTCTCATTTATCTTTCGAAGCCCTTTAAGATGACACTCCTCACAAAAATTTTCTATGGGCTTATGATATTATCTCTCTGAAGTCACAACCTCAACCCAATGGCCCAAGCAAAACTTCACCCTTTTTTGGACCAGCTTCCTTTGTTGTTCAACTGGCACAAGAATGCCTTGGCCACTAACGAATCATTGGAGGAGATCTCTGCTGTTCGCATCCAAACTCAATATGAAGTAGAAAATCTTCTTGAATAATATGAAGTTTTCAAGAAGCCTGATTTAGAGTATGGGGAAGATTTTGATATAGATGATATTTGTGGGATGTATGAGATGAATGAAGTGGAGAAAGTCTTGAAGCAAACGAAATTTGAAATTAGGGCCCAACAACTTTTCTATCAAATAAGGGATTACCAATTAGATAAGCCAAAATTAGATAGGATGGAGGAAAGGTTAGAGAAGGAACATAGGCTGGACAAAGTTTCGTGACCTTGTAACCTTTTCTATTCCTTACTTTTATGAAATTGAGAATGTAGCCAAATAAGCTTTCCTAATGTAGATGCTTACATTAATAAAATTGGGTTTCTGTGTTCCATCGTTTGTATTTGTTAATATACATGACTTTTGTCATTCAACTTGTTCATATAATTAACAAATATTATTTTTGAAGTAACCCATCTATTTTGAAGCCTGGATAGTTTCCCCCAAGAAGTGATAATATCCTTATTTGAAGGGCTCTGCTCAACAACAAGCCCAAGAATGTACTTTCATATTTATGAAATTTAAAGGCATGGGTTTTTTTTTTTTTTTTTTTTTGCCTGTTTGCAAATCTTTTAATCTGCAAAACTCTCGCACCATTCTAGCAAGTATTGGCCCCACAATACATCCTTATTTCGAAGCCAAACAAAACACTTAAAAGTACATTTTCTTTCCTCAAAAGATAATAAAATAGTCCTTCGAAGGAAATCTTCTTTGGCAAAACGCTTATGATCATACTTTTAAGACCTTTGAATTGTTAAACATGCTCTAACTTTACTTAAGTTAAGGTATAGTTTTAAGCATTTTAGCAAAAAACTGGCTTCGAAGCCAACAACTCATTTCGAAGCCAAGCTAAACACTTCGAAGCATATTTCCTTCCTTTACAAGGTAATAAGATGCTGCTTTGAAGGAAATTTCTTTATAAAGGGTCAACAATGTGTTTTAAGGACTTTTAAAATAAAGGCCTTAATCCCACAAAGGTAAAAAATAAACCATCAAATAACTTGGGCCTATTTGACCTGTTAGGTTGAATGTGTAATTTTGGACAAGAAGGTTTAAAACCCCAATTTCTTGTGCTCTCACCCATTTGCTTGCCCAGTCTTTACTCTCACTCCCATTGTTGCTAACTTCAACTTCTTACCCTTCTCTTACTCACTCTACTCACTCTCCTTTCAATCCCTTACCGATGACTTCTTCTTCCCCTGCAAAACTACCAGCTGTTGAACATTTACGTCCCTTAGTGGCTTTGAGGAGATGCTTCACTGATAAGATAGCTAAATACGAGACACCAAAGGGTCAACACGCGATTGATGGGAGAATCTTCGTCCCTCGTCACCATGCTCAAGGAGAATATGTTCTTGGTCCCAACTTCAAGGAGGCTCTTGTTACACTTCCTCATTTATACCTACGCTTGGAGGAACACTACCTCATTTACGAAGAAAGCTACAACTGGCGAAGTTGGAGGGTTAACCGACCTCACCGTTGCTGGCCCACATTGAAAACTGAGTGGGAAGAGTGGGTATGATAGAGTAGTTGGAGCCCGGGAACAAGATTTAGAGGAACTCTGCATTCTTGATGCCCTTCGACTCTCTAGGTTTGTAATTCCCAGGGACTCTTTTCTTATCCCAACTGCCCTTTGTTTTTGGAATCTTGAATTTAACTTTTTCTAATTTTGGTGTGGCATGATGGCCCCCACTGTTCTTGACTTCACCTGTTGGTGGCACTTTTGGCCCTCATTATCCAAACCTTACGGTCTCCTTCTCTGTTCATTCTTTTAATTCTTTTTATAGTGATTTCATAGCCTCTGAGAATAAGAAGGAAGGTCCAGTGACCAATCGTGAGTTTTTCTCCTTCATCCTTTATTGGCTTTGTAAATTCCTTTTATGTACTTCTTCTCAGAAAATAATGCCTAAATTTGTCTCCCTTACCAAGGCTCTGGCTTCAAGGAAGAGAATAGCCCTGGCTCCTTATGTTCTGGGCCATGTATATAGGGTATGTTTTCAATTTTGTGAGAGGCCTCTAGAGCCTAATCAAGGGGGTCCAATTTTGGTCCTCCAACTCTGGCTCTTTGCATACTTTATTGATCTCCACTCACATAGCTTAAGATTTTTGGTACAAGATCCTACCACTTATTGAGAGAAATATGCCAGAGTTTCTTTATATCCCTCTAGCTTTGTTTATTACTTCTCTTTCTTTTATCATCTGCCACTGGTTGCTCGGTGTTCCTTCTTCCACCCCTTCTATGTTATTGTTAGGCCAGTATGGCTGAGGGAGTTTTTGGCTGATTCCACCTGTTCCAGGCCTATTCATAAAGAAATGTGGGCCTCCATTCTGCTGCCAAGGGAGCACTTTATTAGCACTTTAAACCCTTGAGCTTACAAGTGTATCTCTGAAACCTACTGCCCCTCCTAGTTTGCAAGGCAATTTAGGCTTAGCCATGGGATTCCTGTTCCACTCTACAACCACTCCAACTCTGGTCTTGACACTAGAAATCCGAAGGTACCAAAATCCTTGTTGGATGAAGCAACAGTCAAGTACAGAAGAGATCTTTCCAGCTTCGAATTTGTACATTTTACTGGCTACAGCGGGGCCATGATTAGGTTTAAGAACTGGTGGTCTGCCAACATGGAAGTGTAGCTTGCTATCCCCATCCTAGATCTACTAAAGAATTTGGATCTACCATCCTAGGCTGGGCAAGCCAAATCCATAGAAGCTAGCATCACTATTACTTTTGTTCCTACTGCAGCCCTCTCAACCAGAATTAGTAGGGCTGCTGTAAAAAAGGGTACATGTTCTGCCCTGTCTCTTGCCTTTCTTTTATACTACTCCTTTTATTTAAAGTTTCTTTTATTGTTATAGGAACTTTGCAGAAGGCCTTGTCTTAGAGAGCAAAAACCTTGGCCACACTGAAAGGCAAACAGTAGAAAAGAAAAGCCTACGTTAAGCTTCTCCTACTACCTAACTTCCCACAGATGCTGTTTATGAAGTAACTATTAAAGCAGTACAAAAGGAACAGACCAAGGATGTTATTGTATTTCAAAGATCTGAGAAGAAGAGACAGTATAAGATTTTGAAGGAAGAAGCCACTGTTGTCAAGGCAACATAACAGGAAGCTACAAAGAAGAGTAAAGCTGCTGAACATCATACCCTTCGTAGCTCCCCAATTATCATTACTATAACTGCTGGTAACTTCTTGTTTTTTACAACACCTCTGGTTTTGCTTTACTCTTTCAGCTTTGATTTTATAACTTTATTATTTTGATACGCAGCAGCAGCTAGCCTACCTATTCCTTATTCACTGCCTTATTCTTCTCTTCTACAAAGCACTAAGGGACCATTCTTGAGCTCTACAGATTTGAAGAAGGCCTTGAAAGGAAAAGGGAAAGCAGATATCAACTTTCCAATAAGTGTAGAGCCTCTGCAGATGATATTCCTAACCCTTGCCTCTACACTTTCTATGGCCTCTTCCTTGATTCCTTTCAAACCTGACTTGCCAATCATCCTTTCCTCCTCTTCTCCTAATCTTGTCAAATTTCTTAATTGGCCCCTGGTGATCATTTCCTCACATTTGCCCGCTTCCATACCGTCCAAAGTCCTAGCCATTCCTTTATTTGCTGAGAGTACATCTGTTACCCCCCTTTCTTCATTAGCAGCTACTACCCCTAGGGATGGTACTGGTAGCCCATTAATATTTCCTTCAATACCCTGCTCTAGTCCTCCTTCCTTGGACCTGTTGGTAGCTTGGACCATTGATAGGGATGGCAATTTGAAACTGGCCCGACGGGGATCCCCGATCCCGACCCCGATTTAAACGGGTTTTTCCCGAAAAATACCCCCGCGGGGACGGGGATGGTATTCAAAATTGAATCCCGAATAGCTTTTGGGGACGGGATAAGTGTCCCAGCACTGCATCTGCCCCCGCCCCCGCCCCAATCCCTGCCTCGATGTGAAGTTACGATTTTACCCCTATATATATAATTTATAAACCAAACCCTAAATCACTTTCATTCCTCCCTCTCTCACAAAGCTGTGTGACTCTCGTCTCTCGTCTCTCTCTCAGACCTCTCTCTCTCTCACCGTGGCCCTCATCTCTCTCTCCCTCACTCAATGACTCAAATCTCACTCTCCTCTCCCTCTCCCTCTCCCTCACTCAATGACTCAGATCGAAACAGAGATCTGAACAGATCTGCCGCCGATCGTCCACCACCACCGCCTCCGTCGCCATGGCTTCTTCTTCGCAACACCGCCGATCGTCCACCACCACCGCCTCCATCGCCATGACTCAAATCTCCATCACCTCGTACACCACCGATCCCGCTGCCACCGCCGTCGTACAGTATTGCAGCAACGTGACTCACCGATCTCGTTCTCACCTTGGTTTTTTGAACAGATCTATGTTTTTTTTTGAAAAGTTTTGATCAATATATACATATATATATATATGTATTCGGATAACAGATCTGTTTTTTTGTAACAGATCTACGATTTTTTCTGATCAATTTAAGATTTTTTTAAAGATTTTTTAAGATGATGATAGATCTGATCAGATTTTTTTTAAAAGATTATTACGAGTATGCCCGTGTATATATATGTAATGTTTGTGTGTGTAATGTTTACAGGTTCAGATTTTGTTTTGTTTTTTTAAGTTGTTGATGAGGATTGATGACGATGATGATGTTGTATACTGAATACAACATGAAATTTTTTTTTGTTGTTTTTGTTGTTGATGTTGTATCTAATACAACAGTCGGGATTTTGGCTGGGAAACCCGATCCCCGATCGGGGCGGAGCTGATGGGGTCCCGTCGGATCGGGCCGGTCGGAAATTTCTCACTATCAGGATCGGGACGGGAGGTGGTCCCCGCCCGCCTCTGCCATTCCTAACCATTGATCTTGTTGAGGCATCTTCCTCTCTAGGGGTGAGCATGGTCCGGATTGGACTGGATTGGGGTAAAACCAGAACCAATCCGTTATCTATGGTTCCTGAAAAATCGGAACCAATCCAATCCGTTTAAGTCATGGAACCAATCCGAACCAATCCATTTATATACGGATTGGATCGGTTTAGGACCACGGATTAACATAATTAAATAACAAAAAAATATATATATAACACTTTAATTTCATAAAAACATAAACATAGCGCTATATTAATTCCACAATAATAACATGTTTTTTCTATAATAACGACACAATGTTCTAGAATTTAAACAATCATAAGAAAACTGGTTTCACCATAAGTATTTAGACCATTACAAATTAAAACTAAAACCTAACAAACAAAAATAATAAAAGAAGATATTATACGGGGTTTAGGTTTTATATAGAATAAGAGAATATATTTTGGGGGAGGATGTATAGTAAAAATATAGACTATTTGTATACGGTCTGGATCGGTTCTAATCCGGAACCGTGGGGTTCAATCCGGAACCAATCCGTGGACTACGGATTTTTAATTCTTCAATCCGGAACCAAACCACGGATTCAAAAAACCAATCCAAACCTATCGGATTGAACTGGACTGGATCGGATTACGAATTTTACGGATTCCTTGCTCAGCCCTATTCCTCTCATTCTCATCCGCTAATCACTTCAGCATTGACTTCCACGTAGCTCCTCCACACTTCCCTTGTCAGAGGAAGAGATGGACATCTTGGAAGCTCAACTAGCAAGTTTATTTGGCATATCTACACCAGTGCTTCCATCTGGCAGTTAGGTTGAGCCAAGGGATTTAGCTGACTCCTTTTTGGAGATAATTAGAGGCTCTTCTGCTGCTGAATCCACCATTCCTTTTCCTCAGGTATATTCAAGCATCTGTATATAGTTGATTAGGACTTTCTCGAGGATCCCATTCGAAGCCTTAGAAAAGCCAACAATCTGGAATGGGTTCCTCAAATGTTGCTAATTCTTTGAGCAGACCAATGTTACCTTTAGAGGCCATTTGTCTTAGGTAGCAGCAACTATCGAATTTTATGTCAACATTCATCAACTGTAAAATTAATCTTGAATATTACAGAGAAATTGTTCCAAGTAATGACCCTTGGCTTATCAGAGATTTAGAAGAAACAAATAATAAAATAAATACAATCCAGAATTTAATCAACGAACAAATTTGCCTTTTGGCAAGAGCCAATCGGCCTTTTCCTCTAGCACAGTAAATACATGGACCATATATGATATAACTGAATTTAAATAAAACAAAACTATGATTTATATTATTCCTGGATTTGTGCCATATGAGAGGTAGTCCAGTGTGAGGTTGAGTGGGACGTCACCCAAGTCGCGTTGCTCTGTATGTCCAAGTTTGCGGGTTAGCATTTTAAGACTTTTCTGTAGCGTAAGTCGTTGACAGACGTGCTTAGCCTTTACCCTGTGATGAGCACTGTTATTGGTATTAGAGCCATGTTTAATGTATTTTATAGCTTGTTTTATTCATACTTAATTATTCATATATGGTCACATACAATCTAATGAGTATTGTTGCTTCAGAACAAAATACAGTAGCCCCTACAGTAGCCACAACAGGACCCTCTACTTCAAAAGCTAGAGAGCTTGTTGCATACCAAGAAGTCAAGGAAGCTTTGGACAAATGGACAATCCCGAAAGTAGATCCAAAGGCCATTTATAAAATTGGTACTTTAAATTTTTTCAGTAAAAAGATCGTTAAAACCTTTGAACATACAGCTCCAGTAGAAAATAATGATACATTAATGTATTTACTTAATGTCCAGGATCTTATGCCTTTCTTTAAGGAATACAAATACGTCCACATAGGGCTTGTCCAGATCGCTCTAAAACCTTTAACTATCTTAGGTCAAAATACCAGTATTCAGTGTACTCTACGAGATGGTAGGTGTACTAATTGGAGAGCTTCGCTCATGGGAGCTATGGAAACCAGTTTAGCTCATGGTCCAGTATATTTTGACATCTATCCAAATTTCAGTATTGCTCTCTCTGATCAAAACCTATTAAGGTTTTAGAATTCAGAGTTCTTACCTATGGGTATGAGTATCTTCCAGGATCTCTTCCATTCTCGGTAATTTCCAGAATCTATTTAAAAGTCTTATCAACTTTAAATCCTTATGTGACGAAACAAAGTATTAATGGACAAACAGTGTTAATTGACACTAACCTAAACAGTAGTTAGGTTGCTGTTCCCAAGCTTATAGAATGGGAAAAAATTACCTTTCTAGAACGATGGCAGATAACTAATGATGTTCCTCCAAGACCAATTGTGCGACACAATTTAGATGATATTATCCAGACCCATCTGTAGACACCCCATTTTTGACTGTCCTCAAGACTCGGACGTCACCGTTTGAACACTCAGTGATTATCCATGTGTGTGTTCGTTTGGAGTTCCCGGAGTTCTCGGCTCGCGCGCCTTGCCTCAGGACCTCCGAACTTGACCGTTTTGTGTTTGGTTTTGCACCAAACACTTGTGTTTTGCCTTGAAAGGGCAGGGAATGCCTTGTGAGGCATCCCCACACACCACCGGCTGGGGCTAGAGGCCACCGGCTGGCTAGAGTTGCCACCGGCACTCTTTTGTGCCGGTCGGCACTCAATTTTGTCAAAATGACATTTTCTGCCGGCCGGGCACTGTGCACTTGCTTTCTGAGATATTTTCAGACAGCTATGTGCAATTTGCTTCCCCTCCATACACGTGTATGGAGGGATGAGCTTGTTTGGTAACTTAACTTGTAAGTTTGGTTGCCTATACAAGAGAACTCTCTTCTCTTGGCTTAGGGTTAGAAATTCTAGAGAGGTTTCAGCCATTTTAGAGAGAAACCAAGCTCTGGTTTTAGGTTAGATCATATATCTATCTTATCTCTCTCTTTTCTTGCTTATTTAGTACACTAGGTGCTTTAGTTCACTCTTTTGCACACAAGCACCTAGTGTTTCACCTTCCTTTGGTTCTTGAGGGTCCAAAGGTTTGTTTTGAAGCTTTGGAGCTGGTTTGGAGCTCAAGGAAGCCAACACATCATCTTTGTTGAAGAGGCTTCAAGGGTAAGACACTATACCCTCTTTTTACCCCATTCTTGCAATCTATTTTTGCTTGCTTTAAAACAGTTTTTGAGCTTAGTGTTTGGCACAAAAAAGTTCTGATTTTTAACCCTCTTTATTGTATATTAAGAGTGTTTTGTGGTTTGGGGAGGTTTGACCACCCTTAGGCCTTGAAAAGGGCACTTTTTGTGCTATTTTGTGAGAGATCCGAGATTTTGGTGATAGGATCTCTTCACCACTGAAATCTTGAGGGATTTCAGTGGTGAAGAGCATGCCTTGAAGTCTCAAGAAGGGGAGGGTCACCCCCTCTCCTTGATGTCCTTGAAAAGGGCATGTTTTGGTCTCTTAAGTGAGTCTATGCTTGAGTGTGTGTTGAGCATGTTTGGCTTGTTTTTCATGCTTATATTGTCATGATATAACATGTTTCTAAGTTGGTTTTAGCACTCCTTGCATGTTTTGCATAGTTGCTTTGTAATGCCTTTTGATGCCTTAACATGACTAGCTTGTTAGCCTTGGTTTCTAGCATGATTTAGGCTTGCTCTTGTGAAGTTCATGTGCTCATATTACCATGTTTTAGCTCTGTCCATAAGTGTTTTGGTCAATCTTAGCATGTTTAATATAGCCCCTTTGCATTTGGCTTGTTGGCCTTAAGAGCATGTACGTGTAGCATGCCTTTGTTTGCATCATTTTTGGTGGTTTGGAATCACCAAGCATGCTATTTCAGTCCATTTGGTGTGCTTGTATGTTTACATTGCATGCTTCTTTGTGACTTCTGCTTGTGTTAAATACTCCATGTTTTGGTCATGTTGCATGCCTTTGATTCCAAGCTTCTTAGATGCCATCTAAGTGGTCCTTTGGGCCTTGCTTTAACATGCTAAGAACCTGTTTTTGGTTGTTTGATGCATGCCATATGTGTTTGTGCTAAGTGTGGTTTAATGCCCTATTGACTTGTTTTAAGCCTAGGCCATTTGCATGCTTTGTTTGGCATGCTTCATCCCATGATTTGGCATCATGTTTGACATGGATTTCAGAGCTTTTCATGCATGCTATTAGCCCATGTTTGTGCCTCTTAAGTGTGCATGAGAGTTGCTTTTGTATGCCTTGGGTTTGGACCTTAACACTTGCACGTGTGTGAGTTTGTTTAGTCTCCATTTCTAGGCACTTTGGCCACTGATTTTGGGCCCATTTGAGATGCCTAATTCATGTCTAAATCCACCATTTCATTGGTTTGCATGCTTGTCTTGAATGCTTACTTGTATGCTTGCATAAGTGTATCACATTGTCCATCTTGCATCCTAGATAACATGCTTAGGATTGCACCACATTGACATGCATGCCAAGCCTCTTGAAGTGAGTTTGATAGAGGTTTGGCACCCTTTTGTGCCTATGTGTTTTGCATGCATTTGAAAGTGAAGTTGCATTCTTGGTTCTTAGGGCCATCATGCATGAAAATGCGCGATTGGTGGTCCGGGAACCGAGGCACGTGCCCCCTTGAGTCAATAACATGATAGGGAGTGTGTTTGGTGCATAAATGGCTTGAATTGCATTGCCTTGCATGTTGTTTCTCTCGCCGTGAGTTGCGTGTTCTGCAGAATTTTGTGCCGACGGCACTATTTAGTGCCGACCGTGATCAATCGGCACCGATGAGTGAATTCAAGGTTGCGGTGGCCTCTTCCTTAGCCGGTGGTGCTCTGCCCGGTGGTACTCAAAGGCTCGAGAGGCACTCCTGGGATTTTGGTAATTTTCTGAAGAGGAGAGCAGAGGAAACAGAGGCACACTTGCACGACAGTGCGGTTCCGAGCCAGTCCCGAGTGCGCGCTGCTTTCGGCCCTCATCCCGAGGCGATTTACTGTTTAATTAGATTAATTAATTTAGTTGATTTGTAATATTTAATTAGCTTGCGTAGTTAATTAATTTGTATTATTATTTTGGTCCCTCTGTGTGAGGGCATAATTGTAATAAGCGTGGGTGAGTGGGTGTATGTCTTCCAACCCCCATTTCTTTCTCCCTTTTATTTACCTGCTTATGAGGGTAGATTAGGGCACGTTTATTTTAGCATACCTTATGCAATGCATGCGTACATTCATGCATTTGTTTACATGCATCGGGCTCGGCACATCATGCAAACCACATCGTACTTTCAATTCCAAATTGAATACGTGATAGTTGTTGCATCTCATGTGCCATGTTTAGGGTTAGCCGAGCCTGTTTAGATTGCACCCCTGTATGTGTCGCATTAGCCACTTAACATGAACTAGGTCATGCATGTTTGCTAACTAGTTTACTGCTTTTGGCACGAGTACGATGTAAGTTTTATGGCTTTAGCATATCGCATGCGTGTGAATGTTTACCATGACAAGATGCTTGCCATACTGGCTAAGTGCTTACATGATAAACCTGCTTGAATGCCTATGGGTGGAGGTTGATTGCTTGAGTTGGAACAACTCGTTGAAATCTGAATTTTAGCCTACTTAAGTAGTAGCAAAAACTAACACGCCGAGACAAAACGGATATACAATGTTTATTTCCAAATTAGGCAATCTAGTCTATACTTTTGTGTTGTGCATCACATAGTAAATTCTAGGCTAATAATCTAATAAGAACGCATAAAGTTTTCAAAAACGGATATCACAGTTAGTAGAGGCCGGTCTTCGGTCCGGGCGAAAGGGGGTGCTCATAGCTGACCTTCCCCAATCGTACCCAAGCTCCCGAGCCAAGACCACTTTGGTGATGACGGACATGTGACCTTCTTGCACCGAGTCGTGGTTTCTAAATTTCCCATTTTAAAATATTTAGGTGGCGACTCAGAATCCGCAAAGCAGTCCATGTTTGGCACTACTTTTTCAAAAATCTGTTTTCTCAAACGATTTGCCGGATTTGGACTCTTTGGTTCAGATTTAGAACCGCGACACAAATTGAGTCCGAACTGTAGCAAGGTCCCCCGCGGGCTTGCCACACCATCAAGGTAATGTTTACCTTCAATTTCAAAGACCTCCTGTCAAATTATCTAGAAGCATGTCCAGTGCCAGTTTTTGCATTGCACCTACTCACCAACCTTACAAGGTAGAGTATCCATAATCATCTAGACAGTCTTATTCTGAGCCTCCAGATGCCATCTTCCAGGGACAACCTTCTAGATCCTATTCCAGACCAGCATCTGATGAACCTCAAGATCCAGATCAAGATCTAATCATTCGAGGTGTTCAATATTCTGATCAACAAATTCCTCATGGAATTTATGATCAGCAAATTCCTCAAAATGTTTATTCAGTTTCTAAGGAGTCCAGAAAAGGCCAATATAGCCCTACAGCCAGTGATATGGATTTTCGAATCTAAATGGATTTTACACCCGGAAGTGAAAATCGCAAAATCCTCAATCAGGATTTATTTCAGGAAAAATATACAGAATTCAGAACATGGTACTTCTCGGTTCACACAAATGAACAATTACAGGATTATAAAATTCAGTATTACGCCTATCTTGAGGAAATTCAAGTTTTATTCCCTTTTCCTTTATGGTATGTTCAGAATATTTTCCCTCCAGAATCTCAAATTAATGTTCTAGAAAATATCCAGCAACGGTGGGTGACCACCGACGGTCAGGAAATCTATTCTGTCCATCCCCTAACTCAGCCTTTAGAGCTTCAACCTATAGGACCCAATACTAAGCCCATGACTATAGCGGCTTATATAGACATTCCTCATAAAACACAAAACAGAGACCCTGTGGTAATTCAAGATCTAATTCCAGTCTTAAAACAGAATAATTATACTAATTTATTTTGTCAAACCGCAGGAAAGCAGCTTTCCAGAATTGAAGAGATGGTTGCTCATATTAAGAAAAGCTGCAAGTTAGAATCAAAACCTCCAGAACCTACTGAGCCTGTCTTAATTAAACTAACTCTTGTTCTTAAAGATTTCAAGTTGAAATCCAAAGAGGAAACTGATTTTATGGAAACTCTTCTTTCTAAAATCCAAGGTTTAAAAATTAGTGAACCTCTGCAGACATCTAAAGCTCAGGTTTTAATGCTATCCAGCACGTCTTTAGGACCCCTAGCGGAATCCTATGATAAATTAACTTCTCAACAAAATTTTGAAATACAGCAAACCTTCCAGCCTGAATCCTCATGGTCTGAACCCTCTTCCATTAATCGTGTTCATTATGGATCAAAAATCCAGCAAACTGCTCCCACTGGTTCCAGCCGTTTTTATTATCCTCGTCCTACCCGAATGGATATTTTATATGAAGAAGATTTTCTCCAAACCTAACGCTGTTACCACAGTAATACCATTTACGAATGGAATATTGATGGTCTTTCTGAATATCAAACCTATGAACTTCTCCAGCATATGCTTATGTTTGCCACTGTTTGCAAACAAAATAACAATTCTGATCACCAGGTTGCCCGTTATATTGTTAGCGGCTTTACAGGTGTGCTGAAAAGATGGTGGGATAACATTCTCACTCCCAATCAATGTGCAGAAATCCTTTCAGCCACAAAAACCGTTATTGTTATTCCAGAATGCACAGGCCCTAGTACTGGTCCTGCTCCAGAACCTGTTGAAAAAGAAGAAGAAGATGCTGTCTATACCTTGGTCAATACCATTGTTTCCCATTTTGTTGGTAGCACAGTAGGTGTGGCTGATCGAAATAGGGAATTGTTAATGAAATTACGATGCCTCACTTTATCCCATTTCAGATGGTATAAAGATGTTTTCCTGATGAAAGTCATGCAGAGAACTGATGGAAGTGCTGAACATTGGAAAGCCAAGTTCATTGATGGTCTTCCTACCCTTTTTGCTGAACGCATTCGTAAGAAATTACGAGACAGACATCGTTCAATTAACATTCCATACTATCATTATACTTATGGTCAGCTAGTAAGTCTAGTTACAGATGAAGGTCTTGCCCTTTGTATTGACCTTAAACTCCAGCAGCAACTTCGCCAACAATAGCTTACAGGGAAAAGAGAGGTAGGTGACTTTTGTGACCAATTTGCTTATGATCCCCAAATTCAGTATCCTTAGAAGCAAAGGAAACACAAGAGTTATTCTAAGCCTTATAAAAAATCCAGAAAATATAAAAATCTTAAACATTCTAAAACACAAGCTCAACCTCAACCGAGGAGTAAACCTAAATATAAGGGCAAAACTTTCCAGAAAAAGAGATCCACGATTAAATGTTATAAATGTGGACAGATAGGTCATTATGCTAATAAATGTAGAGCAAAGATTCAATCTAAGCTTAACGAATTAGCAATAGATGATGATTTACGGGCAGAAAATTTTACAGTTAATTTCTGACTCTAGTTCATCATCAGACCTTTCTGATAATGAATTAGCAGCCATTTATTCATCTACCTCTAGTGATGAGGAAGATGAATGTCCAGATAATGAAAATTGTCCTTGCAAACCTACGGTTAATCAACTTTTAGAAGAACTCAATTATTGGAAATCAATAGTTGAGATGAATGGACTTAATATTGGTCCCAGTATTAATGTCCTGACTGATTCCGAGCAAAATCTTTTAGATATTGCTGACGAAATCAAAGATCTAGCCATTAAATTAAAATTTCTTGAAATGTGTTATAAGCAAAAGCAAGAAGAAGTTCTTCCACCTAAACATTATAACATGAAAGAAGTTTTTAATCGTATGCAGACACCAACACAAGAAAAACCTACTACTGTTCAAGAATTAAAGATGGAAATTAATGCCTTGAAAGTAGAAATAAAACATTTACAAACTTTAAATATTGCTATTAATTCTGAAATCAGGAAAATTAATTCAAAACTACAGAATAAAGAGAAAGGAAGAACTGAGGAACAGTCAGATACAGACTATCTTATGTTATTAAATAGAATTACATTCCAAAAATGGTATATCCACATTACTTTTATGATTCAACCAGATTTCATTATGCGAGATGCAATTGCTTTGGTTGATAGTGGTGCAGATATGAATTGCATACAAGAAGGATTGGTTCCAACCAAGTATTTTCAGAAAAGTAGCCAGTCACTAACCAGTGCAAGTGGTAATAGTTTGTATATTGATTACAAACTTCCAGAAGTTTTAATTTGCAATCAGGGATTATGTTTAAAGACATCTTTTGTTCTTATTAAGAACATGGCACAAAACATAATTCTTGGTACTCCTTTCCTGAATCTTTTGATGCCGATTACTAAAATTGATACTATTGGCATCCATACGACCCTTGATAATCAGAAGATTATCTTTGAGTTTATCACCTCACCACACACTAAAGAATTAGATCAAATTACTGATTTAGTTTCTTTAAAACAAAATCAAATTAATTTTCTCCAAAAGGAAATTAGTTTTTTAACTACCGAACAAAGACTACAGCAAACATCTTTTTAGCAAAAAATAAAATTGCTTGAAAAAGAATTCCAGGAAGAAATTTGTAGTGATGTGCCTAATGCTTTTTGGGATCGCAAGAAACATATTGTTTCGTTGCCTTATGAGCCTACTTTTGATGAAAGAAAAATTCCTACCAAGGCTCGTCCCAGTCAAATGAAAAAAGAGTATATGGAATTATGTAAAACTGAAATTAATACTCTTCTCCAGAAAAAATTAATTAGACCCAGTAGATCTCCATGGAGTTGTACTGCTTTCTATGTTAACAAAAATGCAGAAATTGAAAGAGGTGTTCCGAGGTTAGTAATCAATTATAAACCTCTTAATGAAGCTTTACAATGGATCAGGTATCCAGTCCCTAATAAAAAAGATCTTTTAGATAGATTACAGGATGCAGTGATATTTTCTAAATTTGATATGAAGTCAGGATATTGGCAAGTTCAAATTACAGAAAATGATCGTTACAAAACTGCTTTTACAGTACCTTTTGGGCATTTTGAATGGAATGTTATGCCATTTGGATTAAAAAATGCACCATCTAAATTTCAGCATATTATGAATAATATTTTTAATCCTTATACAGAATTTGCTATATGCTATATTGATGATGTTCTCATTTTCTCATCTTCAATAGACCAGCATATGAAACATCTTAATATTTTTAAGCATGTTATTTCCAGAAATGGTCTTGTTGTTTCTGCTTCAAAAATGAAACTTTTCCAAACAACGGTAAGATTTTTAGGACATAATATTCATAATGAAACTATTATTCCTATCAATCGAAGTATGGAGTTTGCTTCCAAATTTCCTGATGAAATTAAGGATAAAAGTCAGTTGCAAAGATTTTTGGGTAGTTTGAATTACATCCATGATTATTATCCTAATCTTGCTACAAATGCAGCTATTCTCTACAGCCGACTTCGAAAGAATCCACCTCCTTGGGATTCAGAACATACAGCTGCTGTTAAGAAAATTAAAGCTAAAGTTCAGACTCTTCCTTGTTTATGTTTACCCCATCCAGATTGGAAGAAAATTGTTGAAACTGATGCCTCAGATTTAGGATTTGGTGGCATATTGAAACAATTAAACCCTAATACTAAGAAAGAAGAACTTTTAGGTTTTCATTCTGGTATTTGTCATGATGCAGCAAAAAGATATCCGACAATTAAAAAAAGAATGTTTAGCAATTGTCAAATGTGCCTTAAAATTTCAAGATGATTTATTAAATCAACAATTTTTAATCCGTGTTGATTGTTCTGCAGCCAAGCAAATCTTTAAAAAAGATGTTGCTAATTTAGCTCAAAGACAGATTTTTGCCTCTTGGCAGTCTGCCCTTTCTGCCTTTGATTTTGATATTGATTACATTAAAGGAGAACATAATTCTCTTCCCGACTTTCTAACTCGTGAATATTTGCGCTATTTTGCGCGGCGCACTGTTTTGTGCAGTTTACACTCGGGCCATTTTTTTGCCTCGAACTGTTTTGTGCAGTTTACAGTCGCGCTATTCTGCGCATCGCACTGTTTTGTGTAGTTTACACTTGCGTTATTTTGCCCATCGCACTGTTTTGTGCAGTTTATCACTCGCGTTATTTTGCGATCGCACTATTTTGCACAGTTTACAGTCGCGCTATTTTGCACGTTGCACTGTTTTGTGCACTTTACAGTCGTGCTATTTTGCGCGTCGCATTGTTTTGTGCAGTTTACACTCGCGCTATTTTGCGCATCGCACCGTTTTGTGTAGTTTACACTCGCACCATTTTGCGCGTCGCACTGTTTTGTGTAGTTTAAACTAGCGCTATTTTGCACATCGCACCATTTTGTGCAGTTTATCACTCGTGCTATTTTGCGCATCGCACTGTTTTGTGAAGTTTACACTCGCGCTATTTTGCGCATCGCACTGTTTTGTGCAATTTACACTAGCGCTCTTTTGCGCATCGCACTGTTTTGTGTAGTTTACAGTCGCGCTATTTTGCGCATCGCACTATTTTGTGCAGTTTACACTTGCCCTATTTTGCACATCGCATCGTTTTGTGCAGTTTATCCCTCGCGCTACTTTGCGCATCGCATTGTTTTGTGCAGTTTACACTCTAGCTATTTTGCGCGTTGTAATCGCTTTTGTGCGATTCATCGTCGCTATTTTTTGCGATCGTGACCGCTTTTTGTGATTTACACTCGTGCAATTTTGCACATCGAATTGTTTTGTGCAGTTTATCACTCGCGTTATTTTGCGATCGCATTGTTTTGTCCAGTTTACAATCGCGCTATTTGCGCAGAAGAATCGCTTTTGTGCACTTTACGCGCTTATTTTGCGCGTCGCCTTTTTGTGCTTCTGATCACGCTATTTTGCGCGTCGCACTGTTTTGTGCTGTTTACACTCGCGCTATTTTGCGCGTCGCCCTGTTTTGGGCAGTTTACACTCATCCTATTTTGCGCGTCGCACTGTTTTGTGCAGTTTACACTCGCGCTATTTTGCACGTTGCACTGTTTTGGGCAGTTTACAATCGCGCTATTTAAAAGACAAGGAGTTCATTTCTCATGTCCACTTTGAAGTTTCAATGCTGAAGGGACAACACTCCTCTCCCACACAGCTTTAAGCTCAGCTACTACATAGGAAGGCAGAATTAGAGAAAGAACTACCAGCAGTCAACCTAGCTTTGGAGCAAAATGCAAAGAATCTACATTATTCTCACTAGGGGCTATCAAACCGCAAGCAAGAGATGAACACTGCCATTCAGCTGTTTCCAGCTCTTAGAAGTAGAGAAATCATTGTAAGGGAACGGTTGAGACATTGTAATGAATTTTGGGCCAAATTGTGGCAAAATGTACCTGATTTATTATGAAATGAAGCAGTCCTATACTCCTTGTGTTTCCTACACAGTTGGGAAATAATGTTTCAAATATTTATAATTAATTTTTTTGGGATGCACATATCCATTTAGATTTTCCAAATGGTAGGCTCCCCTAGGCAGAACCCTATGGACCTGGTATGGCCCCTCCCAACTAGGTGACCATTTGCCAAACTTGTGGCTTTTAATTCCTATTAGAAGTATTGTTTTCCACACCAAGTCCCCTTTATCAAAGCTGATGTGTTAGACCCTTCTATTATAGCTTTTGGTTGTTTTTCTCTTTTGTAAAAGGATGTTGTTTAGTGCCAAAATTTTGGTCTCATTGTAGATTTTCTAATTCCAAACGCATGCTTTGATGACACAGATCAGTACTTAGGTGATCTTGGCATTTGACCATTAAAGACTTTGTATTGATCTCAATAGGTAATACTGCATGATGTCCATATACCAAGGCGTAAGGGGTAATTTCTATGCTTGATCTTTGAGAAGTCCTATAAGCCCATAAGACATCTAATAGTAAATTATGCCAATCTCTAGGATTGTTCTCAACAACCCTCTATATTCCTTCCTTCAAGGATTTGTTCGATGACTCTGCTTGGCCATTTGCTTATGCATAATAGGGGGTGGAATTAATAAAACTAATTCCAAATTCTGCTGCGAAAGCCTTTACTAGCTTTCCGTCAAACACAGCCCCATTATCCACAGTTATGGTCTGTGGAATACCAAACTTGTGGATCAATTCCTTGATGAAATCAATTACTTATGTCGGATCCATAGTTTATAAGGCTTAGCTTCAACCCACTTAGTAAAGTATTCTATCGCTACTAGAATGAAACAGTGTTGTTTCAAAGAAGGAGGGTAAATTTTTCTTATGATATCCATTGCTCACCCTCTGAATGGCCAAGGCTTTGCCACTACATGTAGATCAGTTATTGGAACATGTCTTATCATACCCCGCTTCTGGCATGCTTGACAATCTTTTGCATAATCTATGCAATCCTTAAGGATGGTTGGCCAGTAATAAGAGTGCTGTAGATACCCCATTTTTGACCGACCTTAAGACTCAGACGTCATCGCCTGTGCACTCGGTGAATGTGCATGTTTGTGCTCGTTTTGAGTTTCCAGAACCTTTAGCTGAGCGCCTTGTCTTCGGACTTCTTACCTTTCTCCTTTTGGCCTGGTTTTTGGACCATGCCTTGCTGCCCTTGCTTAGAGGGAGACAGAGGCCTGTAGGCCACTTTTTGTAGCCGTAGACTACCTTTCCCTCTTGTAGGCCACTTGTAGTGGCCCGTAGACTAGTTTTCGGGGCTTCCGGTTGAGTGCCTCGCCTTGCGGACTCTTGTCTTGCTTCCTTTTTGGTTTGTTTTTGAACCAAACCTTGTTACCCTTTACCTGGAGGGTGGAACAGGGGTGTAGACCAGTTTTCCCCTCCTGTAGACCACTTTTCTTCCCTGTCAACCACTTTTGGTGGTTGGCCAGCTAGGGTGGGTGGTCTGTAGACCACCTAAGGTGGTCGGCAGCATGCCACCACCTTCTACTCTCTTTATAGACCCTCTTTCTCCCTTGACAACTAATTTTGTTCCCTGTAGACCACCTTTTGTGGTCAGTCGACTAGGGGAGGTGGTCGGCTGACCACCTTAACTAGTCGGTGGCCTTTCTGCACTTTCTGCATATATTTTCCTTGCCAACTGTGCCAGCTGTTGGGCACAGAAAGCATGCTCCATACACATGTATGGAGGGATTGCACCAAGCTTCTAGCTTCTCCAAGAAGCTTGAAGCTTAGAATTCTATAAGACGGAGGCTTTCTCTCCTTTTCCAAGTTCAGAAAATTTGCTTAGGGCTATACATATATATATCTCTTGTTTTCTCCCTCTCTCTCTATATTTGTGTTATTTTGTGCTCAAAAGTGCTATTTCTTCACACTTTTGCACACAAACACCTACTCAAACACCTTCATCTTCTTGTTGAGGCTTTTGGAAGTCTTATTTGAGTGGTTTTGGCTTGGTTTTTGCCTCTGAAGTTGCTGTTTTGAAGTTATGCTTCAAGGGTGAGTAATAGCCTCTTCAAAGCTTTGTTTTCATTGCTTATTTGGCCCTATTTGCATGATGTTTTAGGCTTAACTTGCAACTACAAAAACTCTTTTTTTTTAAATGCTTAAAGTGTTTGTTTGCGGCCTCTTTGGTGTTGGGGGTGGTCTACCCCCTTTTGTGCCTTATTTTGCCTTATTTTGAGCTATCCTTTTAGGCCTTTGAGGTCACCTTTGTTTGGTCTCTTTACCACTAAATTCCAAAGGAATTTCAGTGGCGGAAAGTGTGTTTTGGGACCTAAAATAGGTGGGGGTGGTCCCCCTATTTTGTACCTTGTTTGCATGTGTTATTGGCTTATCAAGTTAGCATGTTTTTCTACCTTCTTGGGGCCCTATCTTACCATGCTTTAGGCCTTGTTTTTCCATGATATAGCTCTATTTGGGGTTGGTTTGGTTACCTCCTGCATGCTCCTTGCACTTGTAGTGCAATTCCACTCACTAGCCTAGCATGCTTACTACTTTGGTCTGTGGCTCTAGCTTGTTTTGGCTCTATTTCAGCATGCTTTTTGCCATGATTTCACATGCTCTAGGTCTGGTTTGGGTGGTTTTGGTCATATATGCTTTGTTTTGTATAGCCATAGTGTAAAGCCTCTCCACTAGCTTTGTGTTTTGAGTCCACTAGCATTCATTGCTTGTGCTATTTCCATGATTTAGCATCATTTGATATATGATTTCAGAGCACATTTCACTGTCATACCCTCATGTGTATCACTCTTTCAATGGTTTGGAGGGTTATGCTTTATGCCTTAGCCATGAGCCAATATGTATGCATGCTTGCCTAAGCTTTTGGGCTACCATCTCAGCATATTTTTGGTGTTATTTTACCATGTTACAACTTTGATTTTTGTTGGTGAACTCATCTCATGCTTGGTTTTGGTATGTGTATTGTAATCTTCCTCTTTGGCCTTGCATGCGTCATGCTTTATGCCTCCCATCCTAACATGTGTTAGCTTTACTCCATGCATGTTTTGGCATTGTTTTGACCTGCCTTGGGACTGTTTTGAGTCATCTTGTATGGCTTTGGTGCAAGTGCCTTTGCTAGCCTTAAGCTTTGAGCCTCCTAGTATGCCTCATTTGTGATGTGTGCATGATTTGGCATCATTTGGAATGTAATTTCAGAGATTATGTCTTTGCTATACTCCCATGTTTATGACTCTTTCATTGCCCTTGAGGGTTATGCATTATGCCCTGTTTGTGAGCCAATGAATGAACATCCTTTCCTTAGCTTTTGAGCCTATGTTTTAGCATGCATTCAGCCTTGATTTAGCATGCCTCAACTCTGTTTTGAGTAGTTTGGGTCATATGGGATTTGTCATGCGTGGTTGCAGTACAATAGCTTTGACTAGCCTAATGATTCAAGGTCCTTAGGATGCTATGCTTGTGTTGTTTGGATGATTTGGCATCATTTCACACATGGTTTCAGTGCATATAGTGTAGCTACACTCTCACATTTGTCACTTCTTCATTATGTTTGAGAGTTGTGCTTCTATGCTTTGTTCATGGGTTAATGCATGAGCATCATTTTCTTATCTTTCATGCTATCATCTTAGTGCATTTAGGCCACTGTTTTGGCACGGTTTACGTCTGCCCATAGTTGGTTTAGCCATTTAAACTTGGTATTGCATGCCTCTTGTGAGATGCTCTTTACTAGCTTTGATGTTCTTGGCCTCCGAACATGCCATGCATGCATTGTTCATGTGTTAGAACCTTGTGCATGCCACATTAACATTGTTAGATAAGCATGTTGTTTGCATGTGTGTTGCATTGTATTGTGTTTGGATCAGATGTTGATCCAAACACGAGAAACGAGGGGCGTTTCATACTTGAAGTGATGAAATGCGCCTCATTTCTCGGTCGCTGACCCTCTTGATCAAGCATGATAGAGGTGGAGGCCCTTGTGTGTTATTTGTGTGCATTCATTGACATTGACTCGTGCAAACTTGGCTTCTTGGCCATCGTGCATTGTGATGCTCAGTTGGTGGCCCGAGAGTCGAGTACCGCACTCCCTTGAGCTTAAGAAATGATAGGGAGGGTGGTTGTGCACACATATCTTGCAAATACACTGCTATGCCCCCTTCTTGTTCTCTGTTGCAACAAAATTGGAGCTTGGAAAATTTTCTGGTTGGCAGACCAATAAAGGTGGTTGACCGACCACTTTTTTTGGTCTACTACCAGTTTTTTTGGCCTACACGTGGTCTCCAGCCCTCTTTTCTGGTCGGCAGCCTACCAGGAGGTCCCCATGTTAGAGTAGAAGCAATCTGGAAGTTAGTGCACTTTTCAGAGATCAAATCAAATGCAAACAGAGGCAATTCTGGGCATAGCAATGGATTTCCGAGCAAGGTGATCGAGCATGCATGCATCCCTCGTCCCGAGGCCTTCTAACTGCTTTGCTTAGCTAAGTTACCTTAGTCATTGTTGTAATTGATTTGTTCAGTGTTTAATTAATTAATTTGGTTTGTAATTACTTAGCTTAGATTAGCTAGTTGCTCAATTTGTGTTGTAATAATTAATTAGCTAAGTTAGTTAATTAGTTGATTTGTAATAAGTAGCTTAGCTTAGCGTAGCTAGCTTAGCTTATTCATTCAGACCCTCCGTCGAGAGGGCGAATGTTGTAATAAGTGTGCGTGTGTGTGTGAATGTCTTCCAACCCCACGTCTTTCTCCCTTTTATTTACCCGCTTTCAGTGGTTAGATTAGGGCATATTTCGATTAGCATACCTTATGCTTGCATGCGTGCATCATTCATTCGTATTGCATGCACCGGGCTCGGCGCATCATTCAAACTGCATTGTATTTCAATACTTCTTTGAATACATGTATCAAATTGTCGCATTCATATGCCATCCTAGATAGTCGAGCCTACTTAGTTGCATTTTGCATGTATTGCATTAGGCATCTTAACATAGATAGGATCATGCATGATTACTAACTAGCTTTTGTTTTGGCTCGGAGTACACTGTGAGTGTTTACGCTTTAGCATACTGCATAAGTGTGTATGTTGCCATGATATCATGCTTGCCATAAGGCTATTTGCTTAATTGCTATAACTACATGAATGCCTGTGGATGAAGGCTTCATTGCTTGAATTGGAACAATTCATCAAAATGTGTATTTTAAGCCCACTGGAAGTGGCAAATTATCACGTTTTAAGCCTACCTTGTTTGGTGGCAAATCCGCGTTTTAGCCTACTTGCGAGTAGCATCTTCAAACCATTTTCAAAAAACAAACATGAGATGTTTTGTTTCAAATCGAGCGATTTAGTCTATACTTGTATGCTATGCGCATCACATAGTAAGCTAGCTAATAAACCGGAATAAGAACACATGTGTTTTCAAAAACAACATATCATGTTAGTAGAGGCCGATCTTTGATCGGGTGAGTGAGGGTACTCATTTCAGGACCTTCCCCTCTTATACCCAAGTTCTTGAGCCGAGGCAACTTTGGTGATGACGGACACGTGGCCTTAGGCACGAATCAGGGTTTCCTAAATTTTCCAAAAACAAAATATTTAGGTGGCGACTCTGAAATTTGGCAAAGCAGTCCATGTTTGGCACTTTTTTTTATTCAAAATCGATTTTCCAAAACGATTTGTCGGATTTGGACTCTTTGGTGATTTATCAGTCTTACATTGCACTTTGTGAGATTAGATTCAGAACCATGATAGGAGTCCGAACTGTAGTAGCTAGAATCTAATTCACGCCCTCTCCGAAAGGGGGGCGCGCAGAGCGAGTTCGGGGCGGTCTACAGTTTTTGGCGACTCTGCTGGGGATTTAGAGAACTTGACTCAAACTTATGATATGTTGTTTTGTCTACACTTTTGTGTTTCTTTGCATTGCATTTGCATAGGTGTGCCTAAGTCACAGTGTTTGCCGTCTGCTATTCCTGAATGGTTTGCCGGAGGCTTGCTTGGAAAAACGTGCCATAAGGCTGACCGGTTACGGGCTCTGCCACAATGGGAACACAAACCTCAATTTTTACCAAGGTGTCCTTTTTGACCATTCGACCTAGTTGCATATTGGAAGCCGTAAAGACCATTCCAAACTAGGACAGGTTGCTTATCCGAATGTAGGTTGTTTGAAACCGCATGCGTGCGTAGTGAAACCCTAGCTCTTGAAAAGATAGGACAGGGAAACCCTACCCTTCCATAGGGGTGTTTTGGCTCTTACTTGCTTGCTATGTGCTTTTAGAGTGTGTCTCTACAAGAATGCATGTATCAGTTTGCAAGTTTGGGTATCAGTCTGAGGACATCAGTATTTGGGGGTATTAGATTTGAGGCAGTAATTTGGGGACAGCGATCAGTGTTGAGAACAGTGTGTTCAACTTACAATGTCAACTGTGTGTTGTGTTTATTTAAGCCAAAATGCTGTCCGTTTTTCTGGTTGTTTGTTTCCTTATTTTACTTTATTTATCTTTTTGCAAGGTAGTATAGCCTCATTGCTTCCAAAGAGGCAGTTTCCCCAAAAGCACTCTGGGTTAGAGGTAGAAGGCTTCATTGATCCGAGGATCTAGTTGACGGACAAGCCGTGTTCTTTTCATTACCCTTGGTTACTAGACGAAGGTTAGTTAGGCGCAGTTTATTAGTACAGCGGTTACCAGATCAACGGTCTTTATCCACCCCACAGTGTGTAGTAGGGCCGAGGGTTTCGTTTCTACCGCAGAGAGAGATATACCTGTTGTTCAGTCAGATCAGCACCTTATGACCAGTATGGAGGACATGATGCGTCAGCTCCAAGAGACTATGCAAGCCATGCAACGAGATGCTGCCCACCAGGCAGAGTTTGCCGCGCGTCAGGCAGAGGTTGTGGCTCAATAAACAGAGTTGATTGCTAGACTCCAGCAACAGCAGCAACCACAACAAGCCAGAGCATCTATTTCGCATCCACCCCCACCCCCACCTAGAGTTCCAACACTCGGGGATACTGCAAACATCCAGGAAAATACGGACGTCCCAACGGGGCCAGTTCCACCCCTAATCCTACCTCAGATGTCCAAAGCACCGACTAATCCAGTGGACACACCGTTTGAGTTCGAGGTGGATCCAATAGCGCTGAAGGTGAGCAAGTTAGAAAAGCTGTTCAAAAAAGCTCAAGGCGTTAATTCCATTCCAAACATAGAGGATGGATACACCGATTCAGCAGTGACATTGCCAGACCGGTTCAAGATGCCTCGTATAGACCGTTTTGACGGTTCTGGGGATCCCATGGTACACTTGTGGTTGTTCTCAGATATCCTAAGGCCAATGGGCCTCTCCAGACTGCAAAAGCTTTTCCTCTTCGGCTGGACCCTATCGGGTGTTGGGGCCATCTGGTATGCGAAGTTAGAAGATTCTATCAAGAGAATTTTGGAAGAAATAGCCGAGGCCTTCATTGCCCAGTACTTATACAACACACAGATCGAGATCACAACTCGTGATCTCGAGACAACGAGGCAAGAGCCAAAAGAGGGCTTCTTTGACTTTGTAACCCGTTGGAGAGCCAAAGCTTCTATGATGACCACCAAGCCGGTCGAGAAGGATCAGATACGGATGGTTGTACGCAACCTCCAACCCAAACTGATGCAAAAGATGATCGTCTTACCCCTCCCTACCTTTGCTGATTTACACGAGAATAGGGTACAGATTGAGGACACCATGAAGTAAGGTCTGATTGACCACGAGAGAGAGCAGCCCAAGAGGGCATTTACCCACAGTTCGAATGCAGGCACGAGTAATGCTGCAGCTGCCAGAACTTTCAATATGGGCATGGTCACTACCACCACACCAAAAACAGCCACCCCATTCACCGATGCGTCTGGTACTAGCTCACAAACAGCCAGATATCCACCCCGAGGCCAAAGGACCTTTACTCCATTGTACATGCCCCTTTCCAAAGCCTTGGGGGTTCTCATTAGAAAAGGGCATTTGAAGCCCTTGGAACCACGGCCATTACTAGACAAACTTCTTGCTTCCCATAACCCGGCCAAATACTATGCCTCTCACGAACAGCATGGTCACGACACCGACCAGTGCTACAGACTGCGTCATGAGATCCAGGATCTCATTGACAACAAGGTGATTGCACCTCTAGAAAAACCAAATGTCACAACCAACCCACTCCTACCACATAACCAAGCTCCACCACCCAAACACATCAACCTGATCCAAACCGTGGCCATTCCATATGACCCAAGTATATACATCATGCCCTCCCACCTACCTAAGCCTAAGGTGTTCATCCCGGACAGCACGGACTTGTGCATGTTGAGCATCTCCCAAACCTAACCTGAACCGGTGGTGGTGACTGTCGAAGACAGAACCGAGATGACTTTGGAGGTAGATGGGAATGTTGATTCAGAGCTTGAGGGATTTGAGAGCTTTACCGAGGGAGCATATAACCCGAGTGGCTATATCGTATCGTCGGATCAGGTCAAGCCGAGGGTAGAGTTGCTAGCTAGGGCAGAGATCAGTGTGGTCCGGGAGGATAGACCAAGTCTGGGGTTAGATGATCTAGCAGAGCTGGAAGAGGATATTGCCAATCTGCAGTTTTTCAACGAGCAGGACTCAGGGGATGTGAACATCAACTGGTTCGACTTGGATGGATCAGCAGAGAATATGGGGTGGCTTAGTGACCAGCCAGATGTTGTTAAAGAATCTCAGCCAGAATAGGGACTGTCAGGAACGAGAACATCAGCAGTGGCCAGAATGGCCAAGAATCAGGAAGAATAGCCGAAGAGCACCGGTGTGAAGAATTTTGCTCGAGATTCGAGCAGTTTGATTACGGTAGATATTGAACAGGAGGCTGCATTAAAGGGTCTTAAGCAAGAAAAGATCGAGAATCTTGAGAGGGCTAGGAAGGCCAAGGCACCCAAGGGGGCGGAGTGTGCTGTGAGCATAGAAGTAATTACAACAGAGCCAGATAGCTGTCTGTCGGTTGCTGATGGTATGTGGTGGGAAGACGATGACTTGCGTCTGGTCCACACTGACAAAGACTGGGGGTAGACCCAACTGGATAACACCTGGTATGTTGAGGAGGTTGACCATATGACTAGAAGCGGACGGTATTTGAAATCCCCACACTTGGACCAGCCGGAGGCGTTTGGAAAAGACAAAGATGTGGAGAGGCAGAAAGAAAAAATGCTGGAGGAGGAGGCTGTACTGAAACAGCTAAAGAAGATTCAAGCAAACATCTCCATCTGGGGACTGCTAGTGGCCTCGAGGGTTCATAGACAGGCCGTCCTTACAGCCATGGATAGGGCCAAGCTTTCAATCGATACAACTCCTAAGCAGTTGGTAGGGCTAGTTTTCTCGGGAGGAGCTTCTCCGACCTTGACCTTTACCGACAAAGAACTACCGCCCGAGGGCTCAGATCATAACAAACCACTCTATATCTCTGTGGAGTGTAGAGAGAAATGGATACCTGTGGTCCTGGTTGACACAGGGTCCGCAATCAATGTATGTCTGTCAAGAACAGCATATGCTATCGGGTTGAAGCCCGTGGATTTTGTGCCTACAGCCCAAGTGATATGGGCCTATGATAATACCAGTCGAGAGGAGATGGGGACCATACAGATTAATACTCAGGTTGGTCCGGGGTAGCAGGACATTGAGTTCCATGTCTTGGATGTACCAGCAACCTTCAATCTACTCTTTAGGCGGCCGTGGCTGCACCAAGTGAACGCCGTCTCTTCCACCTTACACCAAATGCTGAAATACCCCCACGGGAAGGGGGTGTGTAGACACCCCATTTTGACCGGCCCTAAGACTTGGGCATTTTATTTTGACCACCCTCACCAGAAAAATCAAATTTGAAATTTTAATCCCAAACCTCACCCATTAATTTGTAGTATTATATGTGTGTACATATTTTTAGGTGGTATTATATAAAATGATACATTTTTAGCTATTTTAAGAAATAGAAAATGATAAAAAAAAAAAAATAAATAAATAACAAAAACAAAACAAAAAATAAAAAATGAAAAAGAAAAGAAAAAGAGAGGGTCAGGAGATGATAAGTTTTGAGTGGAAAATAATTCAGTGGAATGGTACTCAATTTGGTGAAATAAGTTTGAAAAATGGTGGAGGAATTTAAAAATAAAATACATACAACTTTCGGTGGATGGTGGAAAGAAAGGGGTATGCGAATGATGATGTTTGGAGTGGTGGAAAATTATTTTGAGAAAGGAAGACAGCTAAGAAAGAGACATTATGAGGATGGGGTGGGGTTCAAATGTGAGAGGATATTGTTTTTAAAAAAGATAAGGGGGAGCAGATGAAGAAAATGGGAAAAGGGGGGAGCAGGTGAAGAATAAAAAAAATAAAAGGGAGGAGGCACAGTCAAGAGAGGGGACAGGCATGCACATGGAATATAGAGAGAATTGACTCTTCTCTCTCGGATAGAGCTGGAGACCCATTCAATACACAGACCATCTCACTCTCTCTCTCTCTAAGAAAAATGTAAGGAGAAACACGGGTTGACAGAGAGGAGGAGGGGAGCATCACCATACATGCACCTCCCACACACGGCTGATACCCATGCACACCACTCACACAACACCTCTCTCGCTAAAAACACCCACGGCCATTGAGACATGAGAGCCACGACCATTCACTCATCACACACCCAACAAACCCAGCTGAGACACACGGCACATGAGAGAGAGATAGACAGAGACACATGCATGAAACACACACACACACACACAGAGCTCACATACACACAAGGATGACATACACGGCTTGAGGGACACACGGGAGAGGGAGGAGAGACCCACATGCACACGAGCACAACTCTCTCTCTCTCGGCAGATTCACAGAGACACATGCATGAGGCACCACACCACCACACACATCATAGAAACCATTGACACACCCAAAGAAGACAGCCCATCTTCACCACCGTGGTGACACACCAACACACACCGCCATCACCACCACCGTGGTGACACGCACCAACACACACCGCCATCTTCACCATCAGAAATGACACACCAACACATACTCACCATACAGACACGACACTCACACACATGCACAAAACTAGCGGCTCTCATCTCTCTCTATCGGGAAGTTTCGCCATGGCTCATCTCCTCCCTCTCGGATAACACACTAAACACACTCACACGCAAGTGCTCTCTTTCTCTCTCACTCTCTGACAAACCTCTCTCAGACAGACAGGCTCGAAGCTCACCATTGCTGGGATCTCAGCAGATCCACCACTCAATCCTCTCTCTCTCTCTCTCCAATCTTTTCTTTTGTAGATGAACAATGAGACTAGTTCTTCAAACTTATAACTCTTGAATTGATTGTGTAATGATGTAGAGAGAGACACGGATGAGAGAGAGAGAGAGAGAGTGAAAGTGTGTGTGTTTTTGATAACTTCTATTCGGGTTTTGGTTGGTTGGCTTGATTGTTTTGTGGGTTGGTTTTACGGGTTCTGCTTTATTTATTTTGTTTGGATGGGTTTGGAGGGAGAAGAAGTATTGAAAAAGGAGAAAGATGAGTTGAACTTCTTGAAAGCCGCCGTGGTCAAGATAGTGCTTACATTGGATGCATGAAGTCTGGAGATGTGATAATTGAAGATGATTTTGGTGGGGTCTACATGGAAGATGTGTTTATATGGGTTGGATTGGATTGAAGATACATGGATGTTTGGGGTTTAAAATTTTTATTTTTATTTTTTGAGTGTTGTGAGGTTTTATTTTATTTTATTTTTCTCTCATCTCCCTCATTCGGATCTGTAATAATTCAAGTATTGTAATAATGCCCCCACCCCGCTTCTTTCTATCCCATTCTTTTATCGCTTTCCCTAACTGTGTGTATGTATATATCTGACATATCATGCATATCCCTGCTTTACATCCATGATCCATGCATAAGATTTGGCTAAATTTGTATCTTTATGCTTCAATTGATTATCCCATGATTCTGTGTGCTATCAAATATTTTGAGATGATTCACATGCCATATTCTAGAAGCCAAATCTTTAGTGCATCTTATGAGTGAATTGCATTAGGATCCTGTATATAAGATCATGCATATTTTACTAACTTTTGTTGTTTTGTAGTTGTTCGAGGGACGTCGGTAAATCTGTGAGTTTTTATGCTTTAGCATCTTATTTGTGTGTGATTTTCTTATTATGTTTAGCATCCTACCATGTGGCTATTTGTTTAAGTGATAAACTGTTTGAATGCCTGTGGATGAAGGCTTGTTGTTTGAATTGGAATAATTCGATAACTGTACGTTTTAAGCCCACTCTGTAGTGGCAAATTCACAAACTTTAAGCCCACTTTGTCAAGTGGCAGATTCAAACCCTTTTCGAAAAACAAACATGAAGTTGAATTGTTCCAATTTGAGCAAACTAGTCTATACTTGTATGCTTCACATAGTAAATTTTAGGATTTATTCAATAATCAGAACATGAACATATAAAGAAAATAAAAGTCATATCATGGTTTAGTAGAGGCCGATCTTTTGATCGGGTGAGCGGGGGTGCTCATTATTGACCTTCCCCTCTCATACCTAAGGTTCCGAGCCAAGCATCCTTGGTTACGACGAACAGTGGCCTTTGGCACCGAGTCATGGGTTTCCTAATTTCCCAAAATATTAGGTGGCGACTCTGAGATCTGATGACTCAGTCCATTTTTGACAAAATTGCAATAAAATGAATTTTCAATAAAAGTTGCCAAATCTGGACTCTCATCTATGTTTCACATTGCACTCGTGAGACGTGAGATCAAAGAGATCTCGGGAGTCCGAACTGTTTAACGCGCGCGGGTACCCCCCGGGCATGTTACAGTTTCTGGCGACTCTGCTGGGGATTTATGAAACCTTGACTCGAACTCCATGATATGACTTTTATTTTCAATTGTATGTTTATTGCATTGCATGCATTGGTGCACTTAAAGTCCCTGTGTTGCCCAGATGCTGGTGGGAACACGGACACACTTTTTGTGACATTACACCTACCTTTACGATACTTTAGAGGCCTTGTGTTGTAACCTTTTAAGATCTGTCAAAAAGGTAGCTCTGCTACGTAGCTCTGCTATTTGGCTTTGCTATCTAAGGTTCTTAGACTCCGAAGAGAGGCTATTTGACTCTTCTGATTTCCTGGGATTTTTATTGGTTATGACCCAAAGGACTCTTTGGTAACGTCACCTTGACTTCAACCCCTAGGGTAGAGCTAACCTTATACATATAGTGAGCCATAGTACTTTTCAAACTTAGGACAGGATGCTCTCCTATTTCTAGGATGTGTGATACCACTTGTCTGAATAGTGAAACCCTAGATCATTTCAAGCTAGGATATGATAACCCTACCCTCCATAGGGATGTTTGTTCTCTTTCCTGCTATGTGTTATGTGCAATGTATTGGATCTATACAGGGGTTCTCAAATTCGAATGAGTGGTTCATGTTGTTCAGTGTAGCACCATTACTTCAGAAACAAAAAAAATAACAAAAACATAAAATCAAAAAAAATTTGTAAAAAAAAAAAAAAAAAAAAAAGTTTTGATATCCCACAAAGTCCACCAGTGTAAATAAATAGAACTTGTGGGATATCCGACCATTTCTATAATTGGGGAGTGACCACCTGTTGAGTACACGGGCTTTATTTTGAGTGTTGTCGATGGCCCACACTTTGACTGGCAATTTGAGAATGGTTTTACTTTGAGTTCTGAATTGAGTATTGAGTCTAAGTTTAATTCCACCAAGTTTGTAGAGTTGGGATTAAGCTCGAGTCATTCTAGTGAGTCAGAGTCTGTTGATTTCGAGAGTGCTAACCTAGACATTTCTGTCTTGTCTAGGTCTTCTTTGTCATTTTCTTTTGAGTCTGTGTCATTGCTGAGTCATAGTCGCTTTTCAAAAAAAAAAAAAAATTCAAAAAAAAAAATATATATATAAAAAAATACCATAGAGTCTGCCTACTTTTCTGTGCCTTTAAATCATTGCATTGACCAAAGTTTTTCAAAACTTTTTTCAAAACTCTGATAAAAACAAAGAGGAAGAATTTCCTCGGGATTTGCAAATTTTGATCAACTGAGAGAAAGAGAGGTGTGCTAAACCCTTGATGAATAAAATCATTTTTGTTAATGTGGGTACTGAGAAGGATCCTGGCTTGGTCCAAATTGGTTCTATCTTATCTTCGTAAAAGTACGAGTGATTAGTCACTTTGTGAAAAGATTTCAAAAACTGTTTTTGCGTGGTCCTATGAAAACATGCCTGGAATTAGTTATACAGCATAGGATCCCTCTTGACTTGTGGTCCGACCTCCTTAGCTTTCAAATCGTGATTTGAAGTATTCCATGATCAATCAAAGTGTAAAGTTTGCGTAGCCAAATTGGAAATAGCTCTTGAAATGGAGGGCCATGATGTGATTCAAATGGAGGCAGCCCTTCAACTAAGGGCAATAAGGTCAATAAGGTCGAATATGATTTAGATTGGAAATAGCCCTTGAACTAGGGGCAATGATGTGATCCAGATTGGAAACAGACCTTGAACTCAGGGCAGAGAATGTGATTTCGATTTGAAACAGCCCTTGAACTAGGGGCAAAAGTGTGAGGCTTGCATAGTTGAAATGGAGGTAGCCCTTGAACTAGGGGCAATAAAATATCACCCTTGAGAGGCTCGCTGGGCCGAAAACCCGGAAGGGCGACCCAGGCAAAAGTTAGAGCACAAAAAAATAAAAAATAAAAAATAAAAAGAAAAATGAAAAGCTCGCAAGGTTGAAAACCCGAAAGGGCGGCTTTGGCAAAAGTTAGAGCATAAAATGAGAGTGTCAATACCCGAGTGAACCTTAGCCAAAACTATGTAGGGCCTATGATTCAGATTGGAAACAGCCCTTGAACTAGGGTCAAGAAGGTCGGATGTAATTTAGATTTGAAGCAGCCCTTGAACTAGGGGCAAAAGGTTGGATGTGATCAAAGAGTTACGTTTCCCAATGAAGACCGCCCAGAAAGGCCAAACCCAGAATTTGAGAGAATGAATTTTATTATTGAAGGACAGTCGAGTTTTTATCCACTACATTAGGGGCAACACTAGAGGCAAATCAGACCCAAGTAGCCTAATCCCTACATCATCATATCTCCTGGTCAAGTGTAGCAATCATTATTATAGATTTTGATGGCCTAGAGATTTCACACCCAATCAACATGGACAAGCTGAACTGAAACCCATGAGAGGCTCGCTGGGCAGAAAACCCGGAAAAAGTTAGAGCCAAAAAAAAAAAATGATGAAAAAAATGAAAATAAAAAAAATGATGAAAATGAAAAAAAAAATGAAAAATGAAAAGCTCGCAAGGTTAAAAACCCGAAAGGGCGGCTTTGGCAAAAGTTAGAGCACAAAAGGAGAGTGTCAATACCCGAGTGAACCTTAGCTGGAACTACGATGGCCTGATTCCTATCTTTGGGATACGTAGGTAGCTTCATCTTGAAGTTCGGCCCTAATAATTTTTCAACTCATTCATTTCGTCCATGTTTGATTGGTGTATCTTTAGTCGACTTGGTTGTCCTATCTACATTTTCTTGGTTTGTCTTCGGTCTGGTCAGTTCAGTTGGTTCGATTAATTTTGGCACTGGTTCGGTTCGGTTTGGTCCAGTTCTGCTCGGCTTCATTCGGTTTGGTTTTGCTTGGTTCGGATATCACCTTTGATTATCTGGTTTGGGACTATGCACCCCAATGGTTGATTCCATGTTAGTTGAGTAGTGGCCATTTGCAAAAATAGGTTTTGATTAATTTGAATGAAGTTGACTAATTTTTCTCGAAAATTGTTCCATTTTTGCAAAACTTGAACCATTCTTTGGATTTGAAAAGGAAAAATTTTCAGTGCTCACAGTTTAGCTCACATGATTTGAAACAGAAAATGGAATAAGTATGCTACTCTAACTCTCATGTTGATCAAAACATTTTTACAAAAAAATCAAGAAAACAAAATCAAGGCAATGAATTAGGGGCATAGTCGAGTTAGAGATTCTGTCTTCTCCACCACTCGAGTCAACTTGTCAGTATATATGAGTGTGTATTCATACCAGTCAGTGTATTTATACCAGTTAGGATATTCATACCAGTCAGTATATATAAGTGTGTTCCTTTCATACCAGTCAGTGTATTTATACCAATCAGTGTATTCATACCAATCAGTGTGTATAAGTGTGTTTGGATTGTTTTACTTCGTCTTTCTTGCGTTGAGTCATTTTTGTTTTTGATTCCAGTCAGTATAGAATCAATGTCCAATTCAGAGTTCAAAACTCAATCATTCTTAAGTTCAATTAAAATTGTTTTCAAACTCAAAGTGATATGTCAGTCATGCCAGTGATAAGCAAAAAATAAACTGATTTTATTGAAGTCAGGGGAGGACATCCCCGATTACAGAGACACCAAAAAAAAAAAAAAAAAAAACAAAACAAAACAAAAAACAAAGAGAGAGAGAGAGAGAGAGAGAGAGAGAGAGAGAGAGAGAGAGATGGATCTTTTTCTTCTTTCTTCTCTGGCAGCAGGCCAGCGGCGAAGATTACAACCAGCTTTATTTGCACACAACTTTGTTGCCAGACTTTACCATCAGTTGCCTTGCTTCGTCTTTACTCCTTCGGAGCTTTTGAAAACTCTGCCTCGGCCTTGGCAGAGCTTCCAAAGAAGATTATTCCTCGCCGGCCATCAACTTGGTTATGCGAAGGAACTCCGAATCGACTCACAGAGGTCGTCAGTCGTTTTAGCTCTTTGTTCTGCTTCTTCAGCGCACTAACTTCCCCTCGAGAATCTTTGTACATATGTTGAAGTAAAGAAAGTTGTGCATTCAATCGATGTACCTCACACGCTCGCTCGGCAATGACGGACAAGTTGAGATCGCATCACGGTCTCCACACATGACCTCAACAGATACGAAGTTTGCTTCGATGTCGACTGTGGCACCATGATTTGTTCAAGTGACATCGCTGGAAAGTTAAAAACAGGAGAAGGAGGAGGAGCTCGTGGTTGAGGTCCAGAAGAGTCAGAATTGGTCATCTCTATTGTGGACTCATTCAGTCTGGAAAAGGTTGAGAGAACTGTGAAGAAGCCATGGCAGAGGAAAGTAATGCAAAAGAAAGAGGTTGCGAGTGGTGGCAGAGGAAGTTTATCGCTTTTGCTCGCCTCTTTCAAGCAGCCTCAACTTAAGAAGAGGATGAAGCCACAGAAGAAGACAAAGAGGGAGAAAGGCTCGAGATGATCATTGACAATCGAGGCAGGATTGGATAGCTTGCTCAAAGCGCCATGATTGTTGAAATCACGATAGACACCACAAGAAGATGAAGGAAGAGAGAGTGAGACAAAAATAGGAAGAGAGAGTAAGACAAAAATAGGAGACGCGGGAGAGTTGTGTATGCATATATGTATATATATTGTATAGCTATGTAATATAGATATTTGTTTCAACATTTGGGTCACAGGAGTGGCTTGGGTTCAGTGGTGTGGCTCAATGGTTGACGGCTGAAGGCTGAGTTCGAGGTCAGGGGTTCGAACCTCACATCGAGTCTTTCTTTGTTTTGTTTTGGTTTTGATGTATATATGTTTTGTCCACCTATATATAGATATATATATTTGTTTGAATTGTTTCTGTCACCCGAGTGGCTTGGGTTCAATGGTTAGGCCCAGTGGTTGAAGAGTGAGAGATTGAGCCTGAGGTCAGGGGTTCGACCTCCACATTGAGTGTTTCTTTTTGATTTGTTTTGGTTTTATGTATATATATGTCTTGTATAGTATATATATATATATTTGTTTGTATATTTTGTCGCAAGAGTGATGTGGCTCAGTGGTTACGGACTCAGAGGCCGAGCTTGAGGTCAGGGGTTCGACACCCCGTGTCCCATGTCCATGCATTTTGTGTTTTTCCTTTCTTTTTGCGTGTTTTGCGTATGTGTGCTGACGTCAGCAAACGGAATATGCCTTCTCAGTAACGGCATCTTCCCGCTAACGGTTGCAAACGGAATATTCTATGTCTATGTATATATCCGTATATGTTTGTGTATAGGTCCGTATATGTCTGTGTTGTATATACCTGTATATATACTATATATGTCTGTGTATATATCTGTATATAGCTGTCTCTATGCTGTCTGTATATGTATATATGTATACCGTATGTATATATCTATGTGTATTTTTGTCTGTGTATGAACATATGTATACCGTATATGCATGTCTGTATATTGTCGTATTTGTATGTATTTTGTCTATACATGGTATATGTATATGGTATTTGGTTCGAACATACAATTCCTTCTTTCATCCTATGCATCTATCGCACAATAATCTCACCTCATGCACCTACCACATAAATCTCAATTTCAATCGCTCGCTGGGCACCGTGACCGCTTTTGTGCATCAAATCCAACCGCCTTGCTTTGGGCACCGCACTGCTTTGTGCATCAATTTCAATCGCCCTGCTTTGGGCACCACACTGCTTTGTGCATCAATCGCCTTGCTTTGGACATCGCACTGCTTTGTGCATCAACTGCCCTGCTTTGGGCACCGCACTACTTTGTGCATCAATCGCCCTGCTTTGGGCACCGCACTGCTTTGTGCATCAATTTCAATCGCCCTGCTTTGGGCACCACACTGCTTTGTGCATCAATCGCCCTGCTTTGGGCACCGCACTACTTTGTGCATCAATTTCAATCACCCTGCTTTGGGTACCGCATTGCTTTGTGCATCGCACTAACTTGCGTATCGCACTATCTTGTACACTCTCCTGGTCTAGGAGACCTTAAATCCTCTAAAGGTGCAATTCCTTTGGTGTTTGTCGTGCCCGAACGACTTCAATTGACTATGTTTGTAATGAGTTCCTAGGAGATCAACTGAGACGGTGGAAACTAGAGTTCGAATGGCGATGCCTAGAACGCAAAAGGTTTAGGATTTCCGAGACTAAAGTTTGGTTTAAATACCCAGGGGTGTATCCCCGCTTGAAATCAGTATGGCCCCATAGGTTGAGATAGCTTGTATGCCAACTCGAAACCGAACCAACCTAGTCTGCACACTGTTGGAGAATAGGAAAGTTACAAACATAGCCAAGACTCCATGACATTGCATTGTATACATCATGAATTTTCTAACAACCCGCCACAGGCGTGTAAGTCCACTTGCCAACCCGGCCACAGAAGTGTAAGTCCACATGCCAACCCGGCCACAGATGTAAGTCCACTTGCCAACCCGGCCACAGAAGTAAGTCCACTTGCCACCCGGCCACAGAAGGCGTGTAAGTCCACTTGCCAACCCGGGCCACAGGCGTGTAAGTCCACTTGCCACCTCGGCCACAGAGTAAGTCCACTTGTAAGTCCACTTGCCACCCGGCCACAGAGCGTAAGTCCACTTGCCAACCCGGGCCACAGAGCGTAAGTCCACTTGCCAACCCGGCCAAGCCACAGAGCGTAAGTCCACTTGCCAACCCGGCCACAGAAGCGTGTAAGTCCACTTGCCACCGGCCACAGAAGCGTGTAAGTCCACTTGCCAACTCGGTTTCGCGTAGCGTATAAGTCCAATTGTCAAACCGGCTTCGCGTAAGCGTATAAGTCCAATCTTCAAACCGCAGACGTGGCGAGTAAGTCAATTGTCAAAATCGGTTAAAAAAAAAGAAAAGGCTGTCAATGCACCCGCCCACCAAAAAAATAAGCGGTCGCTGTTTACCACCTTCCTCTCTCGCATGAGACGCGCGTTAGGATGTTGATTCACCGGTTAAAATACGGCGAAAGCGCTGTCATTTTACACCACCGGTTAAAATACGGAAAAGGCTGTCACATAATTACCCTCGGTTAAAATCTTAAAGTGCGCTGTCTGTTTACACTACCGTTAAAATACTGATCAGTGCGCTGTCGTTTACATACCACCGGTTAAAATACATTCAGTCGCTGTCTGTTTACACCACCCTCGGTTAAAAATACGTCAAAAGGCTGTCTGCTTAATTACCTCGGTTAAAATACAAAAGTGCGCTGTCTGTATACACCACCTCGGTTAAAATATCTGAAAGCGCTGTTCGTTACACCGCCATCGTTAAAATCTGATCAGGTGCGCCTGTCTGTTTACACCACCCCCGGTTAAAATACAGTCAGGTGCGCCTGTCTGTTTACACCACCCTCGGTTAAAATACAGTCAGGTGCGCCTGTCTGTTTACACCACCCTCGGTTAAAATACAGTCAGGTGCGCCTGTCTGTTTACACCACCCTTCCTCCTCTCGCGTGAAACGCGTTTGGATTGCAACTCGGTTAAAAACAAAGCGCCGCTGCATTTACACCACCTTCCTCCTCTCGCGTGAACGCGTTTGGATGCACTCGGTTAAAAAGCGGCGAAAAGCGCTGTCTCATTTACCACCACTTCTCCTCTCGCATGAGATGCGTTAAGATGTTGATTCACTCGGTTAAAAAAACAGCAGGTGCGCCTGTCTGTTTACACCACCCTTTCTCCTCTCGCGTGAGACGTGTTAGGATGTTGATTTCTCTTGGTTGAGGTCTTGCCTCTCTTGCATAAAACATGAATTTTCAAAGAAACTGGCTTCGCGAAGCGTGTAAGTCCAACTTTCAAACTACATTTTAAGCATATCATTTGCATTCTGCCCCTGAACTACGCTGGTTTGATTCCTTGCAAAGGGATACGTAGGCAACCTTCGGGTTCAACCACATGCATTGCATTTTGTTTGATTGCCCAAGTCTTACGGCCTTGTCAAAAGGGTCGTCTTCTGGCTTTGACATTCACTCACGTCATTTCATGACTTCGAGCTCTGCCAAAGAGGGGCAACTGTAGACACCCCATTTTGACCGGCCCTAAGACTTGTGCATTTTATTTTGACCACCCTCACCAGAAAAATCAAATTTGAAATTTTAATCCCAAACCTCACCCATTAATTTGTAGTATTATATGTGTGTACATATTTTTAGGTGGTATTATATAAAATGATACATTTTTAGCTATTTTAAGAAATAGAAAATGATAAAAAAAAAAAAAATAAATAACAAAAACAAAACAAAAAATAAAAAATGAAAAAGAAAAGAAAAAGAGAGGGTCAGGAGATGATAAGTTTTGAGTGGAAAATAATTCAGTGGAATGGTACTCAATTTGGTGAAATAAGTTTGAAAAATGGTGGAGGAATTTAAAAATAAAATACATACAACTTTCGGTGGATGGTGGAAAGAAAGGGGTATGCGAATGATGATGTTTGGAGTGGTGGAAAATTATTTTGAGAAAGGAAGACAGCTAAGAAAGAGACATTATGAGGATGGGGTGGGGTTCAAATGTGAGAGGATATTGTTTTTAAAAAAGATAAGGGGGAGCAGATGAAGAAAATGGGAAAAGGGGGGAGCAGGTGAAGAATAAAAAAAATAAAAGGGAGGAGGCACAATCAAGAGAGGGGACAGGCATGCACATGGAATATAGAGAGAATTGACTCTTCTCTCTCGGATAGAGCTGGAGACCCATTCAATACACAGACCATCTCACTCTCTCTCTCTCTAAGAAAAATGTAAGGAGAAACACGGGTTGACAGAGAGGAGGGGAGCATCACCATACATGCACCTCCCACACACGGCTGATACCCATGCACACCACTCACACAACACCTCTCTCGCTAAAAACACCCACGGCCATTGAGACATGAGAGCCACGGCCATTCACTCATCACACACCCAACAAACCCAGCTGAGACACACGACACAGGAGAGAGAGATAGACAGAGACACATGCATGAAACACACACACACACACACAGAGCTCACATACACACAAGGATGACATACACGGCTTGAGGGACACACGGGAGAGGGAGGAGAGACCCACATGCACACGAGCACAACTCTCTCTCTCTCTCGGCAGATTCACAGAGACACATGCATGAGGCACCACACCACCACACACATCATAGAAACCATTGACACACCTAGCAAACTGACCATCTTCACCACCGTGGTGACACACCAACACACACCGCCATCACCACCACCGTAGGCACACGCACCAACACACACCGCCATCTTCACCACAGGTGACACACCAACACATACTCACCATACACAGACCACGACACTCACACACATGCACAAAACTAGCGGCTCTCATCTCTCTCTCTAGGAAGTTTCGCCATGGTCATCTCTCTCCCTCCCTCTCGGATAACACACGAAACACACTCACACGCTAGTGCTCTCTCTCTCTCACTCTCTCGGACAAACCTCTCTCTCAGACAGTGCTCGAAGCTCACCATTCTTTGGGATCTCACGCAGATCCACCACTCCAATCCTCTCGTCTCTCTCTCTCCAATCTTTTCTTTTGTAGATGAACATGAGACTAGTTCTTCAAACTTATAACTCTTGAATTGATTGTGTAATGATGTAGAGAGAGACACGAGAGAGTAGAGAGAGAGAGTGAAAGTGTGTGTTTTTGATAACTTCTATTCGGGTTTTGGTTGGTTGGCTTGATTGTTTTGTGGGTTGGTTTTCCGGGTTCCTTTTATTTATTTTGTTTGGATGGGTTTGGAGGGAGAAGAAGTATTGAAAAAGGAGAAAGATGAGTTGAACTTCTTGAAAGCCGTGGTCAAGATAGTGCTTACATTGGATGCATGAAGTCCGAGATGTGATAATTGAAGATGATTTTGGTGGGGTCTACATGGAAGATGTGTTTATATGGGTTGGATTGGATTGAAGATACATGGATGTTTGGGGTTTAAAATTTTTATTTTTATTTTTTGAGTGTTGTGAGGTTTTATTTTATTTTATTTTTCTCTCATCTCCCTCATTCGGATCTGTAATAATTCAAGTATTGTAATAATTCCCCCACCCCGCTTCTTTCTATCCCATTCTTTTATCGCTTTCCCTAACTGTGTGTATGTATATATCTGACATATCATGCATATCCCTGCTTTACATCCATGATCCATGCATAAGATTTGGCTAAATTTGTATCTTTATGCTTCAATTGATTATCCCATGATTCTGTGTGCTATCAAATATTTTGAGATGATTCACATGCCATATTCTAGAAGCCAAATCTTTAGTGCATCTTATGAGTGAATTGCATTAGGATCCTGTATATAAGATCATGCATATTTTACTAACTTTTGTTGTTTTGTAGTTGTTCGAGGGACGTCGGTAAATCTGTGAGTTTTTATGCTTTAGCATCTTATTTGTGTGTGATTTTCTTATTATGTTTAGCATCCTACCATGTGGCTATTTGTTTAAGTGATAAACTGTTTGAATGCCTGTGGATGAAGGCTTGTTGTTTGAATTGGAATAATTCGATAACTGTACGTTTTAAGCCCACTCTGTAGTGGCAAATTCACAAACTTTAAGCCCACTTTGTCAAGTGGCAGATTCAAACCCTTTTCGAAAAACAAACATGAAGTTGAATTGTTCCAATTTGAGCAAACTAGTCTATACTTGTATGCTTCACATAGTAAATTTTAGGATTTATTCAATAATCAGAACATGAACATATAAAGAAAATAAAAGTCATATCATGGTTTAGTAGAGGCCGATCTTTTGATCGGGTGAGCGGGGGTGCTCATTATTGACCTTCCCCTCTCATACCTAAGGTTCCGAGCCAAGCATCCTTGGTTACGACGAACAATGGCCTTTGGCACCGAGTCATGGGTTTCCTAATTTCCCAAAATATTAGGTGGCGACTCTGAGATCTGATGACTCAGTCCATTTTTGACAAAATTGCAATAAAATGAATTTTCAATAAAAGTTGCCAAATCTGGACTCTCATCTATGTTTCACATTGCACTCGTGAGACGTGAGATCAAAGAGATCTCGGGAGTCCGAACTGTTTAACGCGCGCGGGTACCCCCCGGGCATGTTACAGGGTGGCAATCGTTTTTGGGAATTCTTAAATACACCCGCTGGCAGAGGTTTCTACACCAGTTTTGGAGATTAAGCATGGCGCAACGGTTGTATTTTTGTCAGGATTCACCCTAGCTAAGGCTCGTGTTATACAGAATATACTAGCTGTTGATGAGAGGCTATACGTCAGTGCACAGTCTGTCTACCTTATGAACAAGCTTCAGCACATGCTCGGGATGGGATTAGGGCGAAGTGGCCGGAAGGGCGTTGCAGCATTGGCCGAAGTGCTGCACAACCCATATACCTTTGGATTAGGTTATCTGCCTACCAAAGAGGATTGGGTAAGGAAAGGAAGAGAGATAGCCGGAAGAGCCAAGGTAAAGCAAGCCGGGAAGCACTACGAGTTGGTGCACAAGCCTATCCAGGGGACCTTGAACGGATGCTTTGTCCGGGAGGGGGAAGACTTCCTATTTTGCGGCTTTCCAAAGCCCTGGTTGAATTCAGAGAAGCGGCGTTTGCCCGGCTTCGAAATCTTTTTTGATTTTCAGTTGTTCAGGGATGAAGTTGCCAAAGAGCATGCAGACCCACCAGCTGAGGCTGAGCAGTGCAAGGAGGAGGATTCTGAGAGCACATAAATTGAGATAGGGGTAGCACTGGCTTGTCTCATCTTAGATTCTCAGATCGTACCGGAGTGCTTGGGAGATAACTTCTCAGTTTCCATGATCGGGGATGTAGCGGCTGTGGGCCCATCTTCAGGCATTCTCGATGCATCCATCGCACCCTCCCTCGTCTGGCAATACGAGGAAGGCTTTTTATCGGGAAGTTCTGGGTCAGGTAATGAGCCGGAATCTGATTCCACTGAGTCTGTGGAGTCGGAATCAGATTCCAGCTCTTCTGAGTCTGAGTCCGGTATTCTTGGAGGTGATAACCCGGATGCCACTGTCCTGTCCAGGTCATCTTTTTCTTTTTCCTTTAAGTCTGTTGTAAATCAAGGATCGCATGATGGATGTTATTAATGAGAATGGTAATGCGTGGCTTCCAGTACTTTTCAGGTTTAAATTTATTGCATTAATAAAGACTTTCAAAATTTTGATGAAAACGACGAGGAAGAAATTCCTCCGATTTTGAAATATTTTCTTGATCAAGTGCAGGAGAGGTTTGTAAAACCTTTGGTTGATGAAATCACCACAATTAATGTTGGTACTGAAAAGGACCCGCGGCTGGTCCAGATCGGGTCCACGTTGTCTTCGGAGGAGCGTGAGTGCTTAGTCACTTTATTAAAAGATTTTAAAGATGTTTTCACATGGTCCTAAAAAGACATGCCTGGAATCGATCCTGAGATTGTACAGCACCGGATCCTTCTTGACCTAGAGGCCCGACCTATTAAGCAGAAGCTCCGAAGGATCTGCCCGGACTGGGCTCTGAATATCAAAGAACAGGTCACCAAGCAGATCAATGCAGGGTTCCTGTTAGTATCTGAGTGTCCAACTTGGTTGGCCAATATAGTTCCGGTGCCAAAAAAGGACGGCAGAATTCGGGTATGTGTGAATTTCAGGGATTTGAACAAAGCCAGTCCGAAGGACGACTTTCTTTTGCCACATATCGATGAATTAGTGGACTTCACTGCTGGGCATACGCTGCTCACGTTCATGGATGGGTTTTCAGGCTACAATCAGATTTTGATGGAACCCGAAGACAGGGAGAAGACTGCTTTCACCACCCCGTGGGGAACCTATTGTTATAAGGTGATGTCGTTCGGCTTGAAGAACACTGGGGCTACATATTAACGGGCTGCGACCATGATTTTGCACGATATGATCCATAAAGAGGTTAAGGTGTACATGGACGACATGATTGTCAAGTCCAAAGAAAGAGAGGGCCACTACACCGCCTTGCATAAATTTTTCCAACGGATCAGAGAGTATCGGTTGCGGCTGAATCCTCAGAAATGTACATTTGGTGTTACAGCAAGGAAAATGCTGGGGTTCTTGATCACATAGAGAGGCATCGAGGTCGATCCTTTCAAAATTAAGGCCATCTTAAAAATGCCACCACCGAGGACTGAAAAGGAGGTGCAAGGCTTTCTGGGTAAAGTGCAATTCATAAGACGGTTTATTACAAAATTAACCTTGACTTGTGAACCACTGTTTGGTCTCCTGAAGAAAGGAAAGAAGTTCCAATGGGACGACCGATGCCAAGTTGCTTTCGAGCAGATCAAGCAATATCTACAGAACCCACCTGTGTTGTCACCGCCTGAGCTGGAAAAACCGTTGATTCTGTACCTATTAGTGACCGAAACGACAATGGGCTGCATGCTTGCATAGGAGTCTGAAGACAAAGTGGAGAAAGGTATCTACTACCTCAGCAAGAAAATACTGGATTACGAGACCCGCTACACTCCGCTGGAGAAGGCTTGTCTGGCCTTGGTATAGGCTACCAGGAAGTTGAGGCACTACCTATTAGCTCACTCTGTAATATTGGTTTCGCAATTAGATCCCATCAAATATCTCTTCGAGAAACCAGCACTTACAGGTAGGCTAGCTCGTTGGTTGCTTCTATTTTCCGAATTTGATCTGAAGTACATGATGCGCAAGTCAGTGAAAGGGAGAGCGGTAGCGGAGTTCCTAGCTGACCACCCAGTTGAAGGGGAAGAAGCAATAGAATATCTGTTTGCATGTCGAAGAAGAGACTTGGATAATGTACTTTGACAAAGTGTCAAACCAGTACGGGTATGGGATAGGGGTATTGCTGATAGCGCCCGACAATTCCCGCATACCTTTAGCATTCAAACTTCGGTTCAAAGTGTCGAAAATTGAGGCAGAATATGAGGCATGTATTGCTGGATTGGAAGCTGCCTTGGAACTAGGGGCAAAATGGTTGGATGTCATCGGGGACTCGAACATTGTTGTATCTTAAGCTAAAGGAGATTGGAAAGTCAAAGAAGAAAAGATGAGAATCTATCACCAAACCTTGGATGTTCTGATTCCTCAGCTTCAAAAACTGAACGTCGCTTATCTGTTAAGAGAGAACATAAGGTTTGCCGATTCATTAGCAACTCTATCTTCTATAATAGACATCCCTTTTGGAGTCCGGATGCGTTCGATCATCATTGAACAGAAATTCGTGCTAGCCTACGAGCTGATTGCTGCCATAAATAAGGTACAAGATGAGAATCCCTGGTATTACGACATCTGAAACTTCTACGAAAATGGGGTGTATCCACCAGGGGCAAATGCCAAAGATAAGAGGGCAATTCGAAGAATGGCTGCTCAGTTCATCGTCTGCGGGGGTAAACTGTACAAGCGGGGTCATCTCGGGATGCATAAGCTGTGTGTTGATGCTGAAGAGTCCAAGCGCCTGATGGAGGCCATCCATGGAGGAGAGTGTGGAGCGCACATGAACGGGTTGATGTTAGCTCGAAAGATCCTTTGACAGGGTTATTATTGGTCAACCATGGAGGAGGATTGTATTGGCTTTGTTCGGCGATGCCACAAATGCCAGATCCATGCAAATCGCATGAACATTCTGCCATCGAAGCTGTATAACATGACTTCGCTATGGCCATTTTTAGTCTGGGGGATTGATGTGATTGGGGCTGTCACTCTGAAGGGGCCAACGTGCATGAGTACATTTTGGTAGGGATAGACTACTTCACGAAGTGGGTTGAGACCCAATCTTACACGGTGTTGAAGGCATCGCATGTTGCTAAGTTCATCAGGAACAACATTCTTTATCGCTACGGGGTCCCGAATGAGATTATTTCGGATAATGGTTCCCACTTCAAGAAGGAGGTGATCGACTTCTTGGAGAAGTACAACGTGGCTTTTCATAAGTCATCTACATATCGACCGCAAACCAACAGAGCTGTTGAGGCCGCCAACAAGAACATTAAGCATATTCTGCAGAAGATGGTGGAAACCTACAGGGACTGGCCAGATAAGCTGCGATTTGCTCTTTGGGGCTACCAGACTTCAATTCGAACTTCTACTGGGGCAACTTCATATTCCTTGGTTTATGGGATGGAGGCTGTTCTGCCTATGGAAGTTGAGGTTCCGTCATTACGGGTATTGGCTGAGTGTCAGATACCTGAGGCAGATTGGCAGCAAAACAGGTTCGAAGAACTCATGCTCTTTGATGAAAGAAGGCTGAAAGCACCATACCATGTCCCGGGTTATCAACGAAGAATCGCTAGGGCTTTCAACAAGAAGGTTAAGTCCAAGAATTTGAAAGAGGGGGATCTAGTGCTCAAAGACAACCGAGCTCCCATTCACGACCCTAGGGACAAGTTCAAACCCAATTGGACTGGTCCCTACATCATCAAGTCTATCTGGTCGGGTGGAGCTATCGTTCTGATGGATTTAGATGGCCTTGAGTTCTCCTAGCCGATTAACATGGACAAGTTGAAGAAATACTATCCCTGAGTGGCTCGCTAGGCCGAAAACCAGAAAGGGCGACCTAGGCAAAAGTTAGAACATGAAAAATTTGAAATAATAAAAACTGAGCTTGCAAGGTTGAAAACCCAGAAAGGGCGGCCTTGGCCAAAGTTAGAGCACAAAAGGAGACTGTTAATACACGAGTGAATCCAAACCGAACTACGTAAGGCTTGATTCCCATCTTCGGGATATGTAGGCAACTTCATTCTGAAGTCCAGCCATAAACACTTTCAAATCAACTTTGTCCATGTGATCATGTTGGCCATCTTTGTCTTTTCTACATTCAAGGGCTCGGTTGTGATCTCCAGTGTAGTGCTATTCAGACTAGGGGCAACTTTTCAGTTACTAGATCCAAGGTTGTACATCTCAGTGATAGATCTCGGGTGTGTCCAGTTGTGATCCATATCGAAAATGGTTTTGAAAAGTTTTAATAAAAGTTGATTTTGCTAAAATTAATCTTTTTATGACTTAGACCATTTTTGGACGAAATGAAAAATTTTCAATACCCACAACCTTCAATTACATTAATTTCAGTACAGAATTCTCCTACTCTTGAATACAAATTGAAGTTGCTTTTTATTACATTCATAAAGAAAACTTGAAAGTACTGATAAAGCAATAAACTCGGGGCATAGTCAGGTGTTCCTGCGCCCCCTCCCAGAGCTTATGGAAGCCTCTGATGCCAAAGTAGGCCCAACCTACACCTCTTCATTGAGCCAAGCTATACACTCATTAGAGAGGGTGCAATTGAAAGTGGGAGCGGGGACCAGAAGCTCTCTCGTCCTCCATGCTGTGGCATACCGAGCTAGCTGTGCGCCTCAGGCTAGAAATGCGGTAGGGTACTCTGTCCCTTCTTCCGGACAAGTTTGATCATGCCCAAATTCGTGCCGGAATCGAAATGGGAAGTAAAAGACATAGTGTGTCAGGCTAATTAGCTGAATGCCCGGCTGGCAAGACATGCTATAACTCATCGCCGGCAGATTGAGCCAGGGGTAGCGCCAAGCAATGTTGACAGCAGACATACTGCACATCCATTCGCACCACCATCCCTCATCAGGGGCATCGACTAGATGTCACCGGAAGAAATAGCCACGAGCTGAATATGCTGGGCATGAGTCCACCACTTTCAACTTATTCATCAGCCATATCTGGGGAGGGATAAAAAATGAGAGATTAAAGAATAGAGGTATACGTGGAGAGAAAAGTGAGAAAAGGGTTTTGATACAAAAACTGAGCCTAAGGGCCGAGTGATGTGAGAAATATATGTGAGATATGGTGGGAAACATTACCTGTAGCAGTAGTGGACTCCCCGCGAATCTAGTCATCTCCCGCCAATGGAAGGCATCCAAACCCATCAGTGTCTTAGCTAGCGCCATGGCAATACAACTCTCGGCCTCTTTTAAACCTTGGGCAACCTCAATCAAACGGACGCTAGACCCCCTCGGAGCTTAGGGCAAGCAAGAAATGAGACAACATGCACAAGCAAAGTGTATGTCGCCAAAAACCCTGCCAGTGATGATCGCCGTGGTCACCAGCATCAGAAAATCGACGAATCAGGCTCAGAATATCCAATTCTCCGTTGCGAATCAAAGACCAAGCATCATGCAAAGTGAGCCTGCACATCCGTCTTAAGGCTTGGAGGTGGCCGAAGTGGAATTGGGGCAAGATCTCTTCATCGCGCTGAGACTCCATCAAAGCTTTGAAGTCTTCGAAAGTGGGACATATCTCTTGTTCGCCAAAGCTAAAAACGTGCGTAACTGGATTCCAACACTAAGCCGCAGCATGAAGGAACGGAAAACACAGCGGGGTGCGGCTCAACGTGAATAGTGCATTTATCCCGAAGCCCGGAAATTCAGCTTTTCCGAGCCATCCAAGTTAGCAATCCAATTTGTGAGATTTTGGACAAGAAATGCCTCCATTTGGTGCAAAAACTGAGTTAGAATAAGGGAACCACGAAGCTGGAACCTTTATAGAAGATAAGGCACTGTTTAGAGGACAAGTGGCAAAAATCTAGAAACCCCCTACATAACTGGTTGACCGACCACTTTTTCTGGTCAACAGACCACAAAAGTGGTCGACAGATCTATTGTGGTGGTCGGCAATGGCCCTGAGTTGTCTCCGGGTGTTTCTTGTCTCCAGGAGAGAGTCCCTAGCCTTTCTATGTGTTGAGAATGCTGAAGGTCTGAGTTTATTTCTGCTTTGGATGCGTCCTGTTGTTTTGTTTGTCCAATATGCATATGCTTATCGAGTTGTTGCTTATTTGTTTATCGAGTTGTTAACTTTGTTTATCGAGTTGTTGAGCTTTGTTTATCGAGTTGTTGCAATTTGTTTATTGAGTTGTTGTTTTGCTTATCGAGTTGTTCTATAAGTTGTTTTGTTTAGTTTGTTGTGTTGGTTCACTACCTGACTTGGCAGTACACGAGTGTTCAAACTTCCAACAATCTCATTTTTGTGCAAAATGGTGCGATGTGATGCTTAGAGTACAAATGCAACACTTTCTGAACAAAAAGTTGTGTTCATTCCATCATGGTTTCTTTTTACAAAGTACAAAGGTTTTAAAGAAAATAAAACTGCCTAAGGCTATACAATGTGCAAATACTAAAGCAAAAGAGAAATAAAGCAAAAAGCAAGAACATCTAAGTCGGTGCTATCTGGCTCAAGACCGAGAGGCCCTCTTCACCTTCATCGGCTGAGCAGCCTCTACACCACCGCCGTCGGCACCCCCGTCTGACCAAGAGCCGCCATCCTTGGAATCCTTCTCGGCGTCATCTCCGCCCTCAGAACCTGAACCGGTGTCACTACCTCTGCCCTCGAATGTCTCTGACTGAGGATTTGCTGGCTCCTCCTTCTCACTAGTCTCATCATCACGTCTGGCAGGTGCTCGACGTCTCCCTCGGCCGCGTGTCGGGATCCCTCTCCTCACATCGAGAAGGCAGTGGCTCGAAACAGAGGTGTGACCTGAAAAGGCAGTTTGAATACATCAGCTAGGGTATGTATATCAGATGCAAATATGGTGCATGGAGTGAGTGCATGTAGATATAGTATGTGAATGTGATATGTCAGATGTGATCTATACATCTAGGTGAATCAGTGTAGTGAAATGTTCAGTTTCAATATATCAGCAAAAGTATGATAAATGCAAGGAAACTGGAAAGTACCGGGATGCCGTGGGAGTGCAGCATCGTCTCTCTCCTCAAAACCATAAACTCAAGTGAGGCCATCGCCTCGAGCAACCCTTCAACATATCCTGTGGAAGGCTGCAGATGTAAGTTCAAGTCATCAGTGAATGAATGGCTAAGTATCTGAGTGATAAATGAAACCTGTAATGCATACCGGTGCTGAGTCAAAAGCCCTGACATATCGATGATCTGGCAATGGAGGCTTAAGCGGAATTTGATAAGGCGTCCCATACTGCCAACCTGTCAGCTCGGTCAGAGGATCTGGCCATCTAGCACACTGCCTAGTGGGAGGCATCCCCCTAGCCCTACCTCTCGATGCTCTGGCCCTGCTCGTCAAGGGGACGTTTGCAGCTCGGGCACTCCTTGACGAGGGAATGTCAGCAGCTCTCCTCATAGGGATACAAACACCTGTCAATAGGAGCATCAGATATGTATGGAGGTATGTCGTATGCTCCCCCTCCTCGAGAAAAAGAACTGCGTCAGCACCCTACATGAGGTCGCTAACCTGCCGAGGGGAGAGACTCTCTGTGGTGCACATGTCTGACGGAGGCAGTGAAGGGATCTCCTGAATGGGATTGCCTAGCATCTGGCGCATGAAGCACTCCCCGAGAAACCAGGCTCTGCCAAGTGGTCCCTCAAACAGAATCCAGTATCGGGAGGTGTCCCATGCCCCAGCAAACTGGAACTGAGAAAACCCTAGCATCGCTACCCAAGGCTGCCAGGTGATCTGCGGATAGCAAGTGCATGAATTGATTAGTTGTCATAGATATGCAAGATGAACCGAAGCTGAAAGCATAAAGAATTGAGAGTTCTGGATTACCTCGGTCACCCGTACTGTGTCAAAATAATGCCTGAGATATGGCAAGGTCTCTCAGGGTTTGGGTCGGCGTCAACCTTCAAATCTACGCGAGTACGACACCTCAAGTGGTGTCTCAACCTCCGGATCAGGAGCAAGCGTCGGGAAATAGGCGCATACCCATAGATGTGAAAGGCAAGACAGTGGCAATGAAAATACAGAATACACAGAAAATGCAGAATGCGAAGTGCAGAATGTGGAGTATGGGATGTAATGTGTGCAATGTGTGGAGTGTGCAGTGTACAGGTAATGAAAAGTAGAAATGTAAATCAAAAGGGTAGAATGTACCTCCCAGGCTCTCTAATAGCCGCCTACTATGTTCCCGTACCTGCGGGAGGTCGAGCTCATATAGCAATAAAGGGTAGCAAGGCCAGTGCTGCCCCAATCGAAGTGCCGAACCTGGGATAGGTCTGTTAGAGCCCTCAGAAGATGTAGCCCGACCGTGTTCCCCTTATCAGAGAATAATGTGGTCCCAAGAAGGAACATTAGGAATCCCCGGGTGTACTGCTTCGTGTCCTCAACAGTCTCGGGGCACAGTCCCTCTGTACTGCTCTGTGAACCAGGTGTATCTGACTGTGCCTGATGATTGGTAGATCGGCGGATGGGCTCCGAGTAGATAAGTCCAGGCTGTCTCCCACTCACCCATATCAGAATCATATGGGATCGGCCGCCCTCCCACATCGAGGCCTGTCAGCATAGCAAAGTCGTACGGGGTCATCGTAATGTCCCCGGCAGCTGAGAAATGGAAGGAGTTGGTGTTGTCCCACCATCTCTCTACTAGCGCACCCAGGAGGGTGCTACTCGCCGCAAGACGCGATAACCTCATGTGAAATGGGCCGAACCTTGCCTCATCAACAATCTGCCGAACACCATCTGGGAGCTCCATGTACCACTCCCTTGCTATAATCGACCCAGATCCTGGGTAAAAGCAGAAGCTACTGTGTTCGTAATGAGCGAAATGTGGTTGTAGAATGTTCGAAATGTAGTGTGTAAGCTGTGTTTAGAATGAACGTAAATGCAATGTGTGAGTTGTGTTCAGGATGAGCAGAAGTGCTGTGTATGTAAATATGTTTAGAACAAGCAGATAAAATACAGAGCGAAAGCATGAAGTGTGCAAGAAATACAAAATATATCACAGAAAATGTAAGAGTCAAGATATACCTCGGTAGTAGTGAGACAGGTGAGACTCCGGCTCCCATAGTAGCAAGTCCGTGGGTGCTCGTCTCGTAAAGTTTGTAAAATGATGAAAAGTGCTGGGTGGTAAGATGTGCTCCTCGGGACGGTACGTCATAGGGTCGAAGGGCCGGATCCTAGGCGGCAGCAGAATGATGTCGGGTTCCTGCTCCATCCCCGGAAGACCCTCGTCGTATGGAGCATCGTTAACCATCTGAAAAGAAGGTGCAAAATGAGAAAAAATGAGCGCAATGAGCTAAAATTCCCAAAAGTCAACAAAAGTCAACTCTCGGGAAGAGAAAAAGTCAAAGAAAGTCAAAACCCGGGAAAAGGTGCTAAACTTCGAGAGAAACATACCTCAAGTGGTGAAGATGGTGAAAGAAGCTCCGAAAACAAATTCTGATCGGTTCAAAGTGAAGGAAATAAGAAGATCTTAGTAAGTCAACTTCGCATAGGACGTTGGAAAACGCATGCAAAGCCCGAATCTGAGAGGGAAAAGGGTCTAGGAAGGAAGATGAGTGATTTTTGGCCTTGTGTGTGTGAGCAATTGTGTTTTGAAGTTGTGTATTTACAGAGCCGAACCTCAAAAGACCAAACTGTCCCGGATTTTACTAAACTGGTCGACCGACCAGTTTTTCAGGCCGACCGACCAGTTAGGTGGTCTACAAGTGGTTTTGGTGGTCGGCAGCTCTCCAGGGTGGTCTTCAGGGTCCCACTATCCTCTCTGTGCGTTTTTATGCAATTTGGAGTCCTTGGCTCTCGAGAAAGTGCAAGAAAAGTTAACTATATTCAGCTCAAAATGCCCCGCGGGAACTTCGATTCACGTCTTCGATGCATGACTCATCGTCAATTGTTAGGAGCGAGATATATCCTTTTGTAACTCTCCGATAGGTAAATCGGAAGCTACCATTGAGTGGCCTTTATCATACGCGCTTCGGCTGCTGCGTAGGTGTGATAACCATACTCCGTATTATGCTAACTAGTCTTAATTATGATTGTGATTATGTGTTTGATATAATTTTGAATGCCATTTATATGAATATATGTGATTTTGAATTTCTATCTGTTCACCATAGGAATATCTGTTCAACTTACTGTTATAAACTGAAAATTGAAGGCCTTATCGGCCACAGAAACCGAAATTGACTACGCCATTGTGATTAGCGTAATTTTTAGAGCATACAGTGAAATTTAATTGAAAATTGATTTGGATCAAAATAATTAGATTCAGAATGATTAATTAAGTGCTATTAATTGGCTATAATCAATTGGATTAAGAGAGGCTATATAAGGGCCATTATACACTCTCATTTTGTTTCTTTTGAGCTCAACATCTGAAATTATACTCTAGAGAGAAGGACCAAATTTAGTGAGGGAGGGAGCTCAAGATAGAGATTCGGCTAAGGAAATTGGTGATCTTGAAGCTACACTTAAGAATTAACCATAATTTGGAAGATTTGAGCCTCTAGGCGAGTAAATTCATAGATTTTAGTTGGTAACTTTGTGAATTCAAAGTTGAATGATGATCAAGAACAAGAATTGTGTTATAAGTGATGAATTTGAAGCTAATATGTACATGCATGTATAGAATTACCATGATTTGGCATAATCAAGCATGTATTAAGTTGAATATGGGAATATGAGCATTGAAGCATACATGCAACTATAGTTTTGTTGATTTTCATGTTTATGAGCATCATTGGTGCTATTTGAAGTAGAAATGAAGTCAAAATTTACATGCATGTTTGGTTGTTGGAAATATGGAGCTTACATGAGATTTGAAGGCATGAGTTTGATTATACAAAAGAAGTGTTGAATAATTTGAGAATGTGGCCATGATTTTGAGCAATTGACCTCATCTTGCTTGTATACTCATGATATATAATGTAATTGCATGTTTTTGAAACCAAAATTATGAGTTTTGAACCCTTGGAGGTCGAGTTTGAACTTGAAGAACAATTCTGGATTGTCCAAAATTTGGCATGTTCGCTCGAGCGGGGAAGGCGCCGCTGGCGCGGGAAATACAAGCTCCCAGAAGTTTTGCAGACATGGGTGTCCGCTCGAGTGAGGATATTCACACTCGAGCGGGGAGCCATGTAGTGAGACCTTTAACTCGAGCGTCCGAATCCACGCTCGAGCGTAAAAAAGATGTAACCAGTACTTTTGCAAACCTAATGGGTCCACTCAAGTGGGAAAGTCCATGCTCGAGCGGGGACCCCTGATTCAGAAAATTTGTAAAGATGTTCTGCGTTTCGTTTTCCGTTCTCTTTCATTTCTAAGTACTCTTAGGCATGCATTGAGCATTATGAATGAATTAAAAGAATAAGAAAGAAGCCTAAGAGGGATGTATGAATTAAGAACGGATTGAATCGTTTGTGACCCATATGTGTTATGTAAAGTGTAGGGTCGAGCTCAAGGGTGAATCCACCGGTAGAACACTGTGAGTAATATCTTAGTAAAGATACTTTGAAGCATGTTATTTGTCCAATTGCTCATTTCCCTATAAGTCTTATAAGTCTATTAATTTGAATTGTGGACAAATGTTTGCTATGCCATATGGTTGGGCCAAAGGCCGTTTGACATGAATGAAAGAATGAATGGGGCGAAGGTCGTATGACATGAATGAATGGGCGAAAGGCCGTTTGACATGAATGAAAGAATGAATGGGCCGAAGGCTATATGACATGAATGAATGGGCCAAAGGCCGTTTGACATGAATGAAAGAATGAATGGGACCGTATGACATGAATGAATGGGCCAAAGGCCGTTTGACATGAATGAAAGAATGAATGGGCCGAAGGCCGTATGACATGAATGAATGGGCCAAAGGCCGTTTGACATGAATGAAAGAATGAATGGGCCGAAGGCCGTATGACATGAATGAATGGGCCAAAGGCCATTTGACATGAATGAAAAAATGAATGGGCCGAAGGCCGTATGACATGAATGAATGGGCCAAAGGCCGTCTGACATGAATGAATGGGCCGAAGTCCATTTGACATGAATGAATGATTGGGCCGATGGTCGTTTGATGAGAATGGATGGGCCAAATGCCGTCGGACAAGAACAATTGGGCTAAAGGCCGTCGGGGTATGAATAAATTGGGCCCTAGGCCGTTTGATGTGTTTGGAATCGCAGTCACTTGACCTATATATACATATATACATACTAGATAGAAATATGAATTGGGCCCAAGGCCGTCTAATGTACGTTGTTCTAAATACCGTTCGCGTATCTTCTTTATTTGATATTATTCACTGGGCTTTCGCTCACGCTCATTCATGTGTCTGTAGGTGAGCCAAGGGAGGTCCAAACCCAGCCTCAGTAAAGTTTGTGTGAAACGGTCAAGGTTTTGAAGAGTCAGCCCATATGTCTCACGCACGTGACTTGTTCTTGCCCTTTTGCCATTTTATTATATTTTGTCATATTGGCGAGAACTTTGTATTACAGTTGTATATAGTTTTGATTGGCTGACTTAGATTTGAATGATCCTGTATGCATAGAACTTTGTGTTATTACATATCTTAATGTGAGTTATTAACATGTATGTGTATGGATTGTTTTGACGTGCCATGTAAGCACATCTCTATGGACAAAAGTTTGAAATTGCTTTCATTTGGCCCCTTAACTCTATTAAAACATATCTGATTTGGTTTAAGGCCGTAGGTGATCTCATGATTACTGGCCAGTTATGTCCTTAACCCATGGGGGCGGCTTTGGGGTCATGACAAAGTGGTATCAGAGCATAAGTTAATAATTCACACACTTGTCCAAATGAGCAATAAGCGTCTAGAAAAGATCTAGGATGCATTTATGTGATAAGTATGAATCTGAAAGCATCTAGAATACGCTTAAGTGTTTTAATGTGAACGATTATGTGTTATAAGTTGTGATTTGCTTGCATTGCAAATTATTTGAATATGTATGCACTTTAGTATATGCATACATGTGACTCTTTTGTATAAAGTATAATGCAAGTCTAATCAAATGGTGAGAACAAGAGGTGATGGGATAGAGGAGTCCTCTATTGCCAGAATGGATAGAATGGAAAGATTGATTCAGGAAATGACAGAAACATTGAGGCAACAACAAGAGTGGCAACAACAGTGGCAGCAACTACATCCTCCACCTCCACCTCCACCTCCACCTCCGGTCCCTCCTTTGCCAGACTTACAGAATAATGACTAAATGATAGCTCTCACCAAAGAGTTTAAGAAAATGAAACCACCACAGTTCCATGGGGGATTAGATCCGTTAAAAGCCGAAGCATGGGTTCTCGCCATCGAAAAGCTATTTGAAGTGTTCCCTTGTTCAGAGACACAGAAAGTACTTCTAGCCACCTTTATGCTAGAAGATGAAGCAAGAAGATGGTGGATGTTAATGCGTGAGAATCGTAAGGATGTTAACTGGACCAAATTTTTGGAAATTTTCTATGATAAGTACTTCCCGCAATGTGTCCGGGACAGGAAAGTATCAGAGTTCATGGAATTAAAGCAAGACAGTATGACTGTAGCTGAGTATAATGCCAAATTCACTGAGTTGGCCAGGTTTGCACCACATGTAATTGATACTGACTATTAGAAAGCGAGGCATTTTGAAGGTGGGCTTCGAAGTGACATTTTAGAAAGGGTAAATGTCTTGAAGCTAGAAACCTCTATTGGGGTGCTAGACCGGGCCATAATATCAGAAGCTAACATAGCTAGACAGACTAAGTCAACAACTGACTGGAAAGGCAACAAAAGGCAAGGCTTCTTTTCAAAGAAGAAATTTTTGAAAAAGCAAAACACGGGCTTCTCAAGTACTTCGAATTCTTCCCGAGATACATCTCCTATGTGCAATATTTGTAGTAAAAGGCATCGTGGGGTTTGTTACCGTGTGTTGGGAGCCTGTTTTAATTGTGATAAACAAGGGCATATGGCCCGGGATTGTAATCAGAATAGCGGGAAGATAGCTGCTAGTTCCACTGCATCGATCCCAAAACCGGAAAATACTATGAGATCTACTACTACCGGATATACCGTGAGGTAAGGGAGAGTTTTCGCGCTTGTTCCGGGCAATACGCGGAATGCTAACGCAATTGTCTAAGGTACTATTTCTATATGTAATCAGGATGCTTTTGTGTTAATTGACTTCGGATCGACACACTCTTTTGTGACATGTGCATTTGCATCTAGACTCAGTCGACCTCTAGAATTATTGCCATATCTGCTATGTGTATCTACTTCATCTGGGGAATCTGTATTGTGTGAATCTATATACCGATTTTATGACACGCATATTGAGGATGCCATTCTATATGTAAATTTGTTGCCCTTGGACTTTAGACATTTCGATGTAATTTTGGGCATGGATTGGTTAACTAAATATTGTGCCACTATTGATTGTGTGACAAAACGGGTTGTATTTAAACCACCAGAACATAAAGAAATTGTGTTTGTGGGAAATGGGGTAGTGCCTCAACCTTACTTAATATCTGCAATGAAGGCATGTAAATTAATCAGGAAAGGGTGCCAGGGTTATTTGTGTTATGTGTTGTCTGAACAATCTATGGATGTTGAACTGAGTAGTATCCTATTGTTAGAGAATTTCCAGATGTATTTCCAAGTGAATTACCAGCGGAATTGGTAGACAGGGAGATAGAGTTTACAATTGAGATCATGCCAGGCACCCAACCTATTTCTAAAACTGCCTACAGAATGGCTGCTACTGAAATGAAAGAGCTGAAGGAGCAGTTGCAAGACCTGCTTGACGAGGGGTTTATTTGACCTAGCACTTCACCATGGGGTGCACCAGTATTGTTTGTGAAAAAGAAAAATAGGACCTTGCGTTTGTGTATCGACTATCGAGAACTGAACAAGGTAACAATAAAGAATAAATAACTCCTACCCCGTATTGATGACCTGTTTGACCAGTTGCAGGGATCACAAGTGTTCTCCAAAATTGATTTGAGATCCGGGTACCACCAGTTGAAAGTAAAGGGAGAAGATGTTGAGAAACCCGCATTCAGAACGAGGTATGGTCATTTTGAATATCTTGTTATGCCATTTGGGGTAACTAATGCTCCGACAGTGTTTATGGACTTAATGAACCGAATTTTTAGAACCTACCTTGATGAATTTGTTGTGGTTTTTATTGATGACATTTTGATATACTCCAAGAATAGACTTGAACATGAACATCATTTGAGAACCGTCCTGCAAACACTTAGAGAAAAGAAATTATTTGCTAAACTAAAGAAATGTGAGTTTTGGTTAGATGAAGTTATTTTTTTAGGGCATGTGATCAACAAGGAAGGAATTTCAGTCGATCCACAGAAAATAAAGGCAATTGTGAATTGGCCTACACCGACAAATGTAATAGAAGTCCGCAGTTTCATGGGCTTAGCTGGGTATTACAGGAGGTTCGTGAAAAACTTTTCAAGGATAGCTGTACCTCTTACCCAGTTGACATGCAAGGGGCAATCATTTGAATGGAACAATAAAAGAGAATCTGCCTTTCATGAACTAAAAACGAGACTGACCATTGCATCATTATTGATATTGTCAACAGGTACGAAAATTTTTGTAATTTTCAGTGACGCGTCTTATAAAGGTTTGGGTTGTGTATTAATGCAGAACGGAAAGGTTATTGCTTACGCCTCTTAAAAATTGAGACCACACGAGAAGAACTACCTAACACATGATTTAGAATTGGCTGCAGTTGTTTTTGCTTTCAAAATGTGGCGGCAATATTTGTATGGGGCAAAGTGTGAAGTCTACACGGATCACAAAAGTCTAAAATACTTCTTTACACAGAAGGAGTTGAACATGCGACAGAGGAGATGGCTTGAACTGATAAAAGACTGTGATCTTGAGATTCAGTATCACCCCAGGAAAGCTAATACAGTTCCTGATGCCTTGAGTAGAAAATCAACAGGGAGTATGGCTTGTTTGCTTACTGAACAGAAAGAGATCTTGCAAGATTTTGAGAAGTCTAAAATTGAAGTGGTATTGTGTGAACAGGGCGGATTGATAGCCGCTATTTCAGCCGAACCAACAATCATTAATGGAATTAAAACAGAAACAAAAAGAGGATGAATTCCTCAAGAAAGTGATTGATGAATTTGAGACAAGTCTGAAAGTAGAGTTTAGCATTAAAGGTGAAGTGTTGAGATTTCGGAAAAGAATGTATCCCAGATATTTCGGAACTAAAGAAGAGGGTTCTAGATGAAGCCCACAAATCAGTGTTTGCTATGCATCCGGGTAACAATAAAATGTATCAGGATCTGAAACAAAGCTATTGGGGGCCTAACATGAAGAAATAGATTGCAGAATATGTGTCCAAATGTCTTCAATGTCAGCAAGTTAAAGCTGAACATCAGAAACCGGGCGGTCTACTTCAACCTCTCCCTATTCCTGAATGGAAGTGGGAGCATGTGACTATGGATTTTGTTGTTGGTCTACCTCAGACTCCTCGAGGTATGGATTCTATTTGGGTTGTAGTTGATAGACTGACCAAGTCTGCACATTTTCCACCTGTTAGAACTACATTTGATGCTTATAGACTGGCTACTATATATGTTGATGAGATTGTTGATTTACACGGAGTCCCAGTATCTATTGTCTCGGATAGAGACCCGAAATTTGTGTCTAGATTGAGGAAGAGTTTGTAAAGGGCTATGGGGATGGAATTGAGGTTTAGTACCGCATTCCACCCATAGACAGATGGACAATCAGAACGGACAATACAGACTTTGGAGGATATGCTAAGGATGTGTGCCTTAGATTTTCAAGGGAGTTGGGAAGACTATTTACCACTTGCAGAGTTTGCATACAATAACAGCTTCCACTCTAGCATCAGTATGGCACCATACGAGGCTTTGTATGGTAGAAGGTGTAGATCACCAATTTGTTGGACAAAAGTAAGGAATAGAGCTTTACTTGGGCTTGAAATTGTGCAAGACACTTCTGAGAAGATTAAGACTATTCAGCAAAGGCTCAAAACAGCTCAGGACCGACAAAAGAATTATGCAGATGTTTGAAAGAGACCTCTCGAGTATGAGGTTGGTGACCATGTGTTTATTCCTGTAACTCCAATGAAAGGCCAAGTTAGGTTTGAAAAGAAGGGTAAGTTGTCGCCCCGTTACATTGGGCCGTTCCAAATTCTAGAAAGGCTTCGTCCAGTTGCTTATAGAGTTGCTTTGCCGCCGGGATTTGAGCAAATCCATAATGTGTTCCATGTGTCGATGTTGAGGGGTTATCTTCGAGATCTGTTTCATGTGATTGATTATCACTGGGTAGCTCTTGATGAAAATATGGAGTACGCCCAGTGGCCGGAACGAATCATTGACCAGCAGGTGAAACAATTGAGAAGCAAGTCCATCCCAATGGTGAAAGTGGAATGGAGGCCACGTGGGAAAAAGAGGATGAAATGCGATTATGCTATCCACATTTGTTTCCTGACGAAGGTAAAATAAGTTTGGAGGACCAAACTTCCTAAAGGGGGGAAGACTGTGATAACCCCGCTTTGTATTATGCTAACTAGTCTTAATTATGATTGTGATTATGTGTTTGATATAATTTTGAATTTCTATTTGTTCACCGTAGGAATATCTGTTCAACTTACTGTTATAAACTGAAAATTGAAGGCCTTATCGGCCACAGAAACTGAAATTGACTACGCCATTGTGATTAGCATAATTTTTAGAGCCTACGGTGAAATTTAATTGAAAATTGATTTGGATCAAAATAATTAGATTCAGAATGATTAATTAAGTGCCATTAATTGGCTATAATCAATTGGATTAAGAGAGGCTATATAAGGGCCATTATACACTCTCATTTTGTTTCTTTTGAGCTCAACATCTAAAATTATACTCTAGAGAGAGAGAAGGACCAAATTTAGAGAGGGAGGGAGCTCAAGATAGAGATTTGGCTAAGGAGCTTGGTGATCTTGAAGCTACACTCAAGAATTAACCATAATTTGGAAGATTTAAGCCTCTAGGTGAGTAAATTCATAGATTTTAGTTGGTAACTTTGTGAATTCAAAGTTGAATGATGATCAAGAACAAGAATTGTGTTATAAGTGATGAATTTGAAGCTAATATGTACATACATGTATAGAATTACCATGATTTGGCATAATCAAGCATGTATTAAGTTGAATATGGGAATATGAGCATTGAAGCATACATGCAACTATAGTTTTGTTGATTTTCATGTTTATGAGCATCATTGGTGCTATTTGAAGTAGAAATGAAGTCAAAATTTACATGCATGTTTGGTTGTTGGAAATATGGAGCTTACAAGAGATTTGAAGGCATTAGTTTGATTATACAAAAGAAGTGTTGAATAATTTGAGAATGTGGCCATGATTTTGAGCAATTGACGTCATCTTGCTTGTATACTCATGATATATAATGTAATTGCATGTTTTGAAACCAAAATTATGAGTTTTGAACCCTTGGAGGTCGAGTTTGAACTTGAAGAACAATTCTGGATTGTCCAAAATTTGGCATGTTCGCCGGCGGGAAGGCGCCTTGGCGCTGAAATACAAGCTCCCAGAAGTTTTGCAAACATGGGTGTCCACTCGAGCGGGGATATTAACACTCGAGCGGGGAGCCATGTAGTGAGACCTTCAACTCGAGCGTCCGAATTCACGCTCGAGCGTAAAAATGATGTAACCAGTACTTTTGCGGACCTAATGGGTCCGCTTGAGCAGGGACCCCTGTTTCAGAAAATTTGTAAAGATGTTCTGTGTTTCGTTTTCCATTCTGTTTCATTTCTAAGTACTCTTAGGCATGCATTGCGCATTATGAATGAATTAAAAGAATAAGAAAGAAGCCTAAGAGGGATGTATGAATGAAGAACGGATTGAATCGTTTGTAACCCATATGTGTTATGTAATGTGTAGGGTCGAGCTCAAGGGTTAATCCACCGGCAGAACACTATGAGTAATATCTTTGTAAAGATACTTTGAAGTATGTTACTTGTCCAATTGCTCATTTCCTTATAAGTCTTATAAGTCTGTTAATTTGAATTGTGGACAAATGTTTGCTATGCCATATGGTTGGGCGAAAGGCCGTTTGACATGAATGAAAGAATGAATAGGCCGAAGGTCGTATAACATGAATGAATGGGCGAAAGGCCGTTTGACATGAATGAAAGAATGAATGGGCCGAAGGCCGTATGACATGAATGAATGGGCCAAAGGCCATTTGACATGAATGAAAGAATGAATGGGCCAAGGCCGTATGACATGAATGAATGGGCCAAGGGCCGAAGGCCGTACGACATGAATGAATGGGCCAAAGGCCATTTGACATGAATGAAAGAATGAATGGGCCGAAGGCCGTATGACATAAATGAGTGGTCTAAAGGCTGTCTAACATGAATGAATTGGCCGAAGGCTGTTTGACATGAATGAATGATTGGGCCGAAGGCTGTTTGATGAGAATGAATGGGCCAAAGGCCGTTTGACACGAATGATTGGACCAAAGGCCGTCGGTTTGGAACGATTGGGATAAAGGCCGTTGGGTTGGGATAAATTGGGCCTGAGGCCGTTTGATGTGTTTGGAATCCCAGTCACTTGACCTATATATACATATATACATACTAGATAGAAATATGAATTGGGCCCAAGGCCGTCTGATGTACGTTGTTCTAAATATCATTCGGGTATCTTTTTTATTTGATATTATTCACTGGGCTTTCGCTCACGCTCATTCCTGTGTCTGTAGGTGAGTCAAGGGAGGTCTAAACCTAGGCTCAGTGAAGTTTGTGCGAAACGGTCAAGGTTTTGAAGAGTCAGCCCATATGTCTCATGCAGGAGACTTGTTCTTGCCCTGTTGCCATTTTATTATATTTTGTCATATTGGCGAGAACTTTGGATTACAGCTATATATAGTTTTGATTGGCTGACTTAGAATTGAATAATCCTGTATGTATAGAACTTTGTGTTATTACATATCTTGATGTGAGTTATTAACATGTATATGTATGGATTGCTATGACGTGCCATGTAAGCACAGCTCTATGGACAAAAGTTTGAAATTGCTTCCGTTTGGCCCCTTAACTCTATTAAAACATATCTGATTTGGTTTAAGGCCGTAGGTAATCTCATGATTACTGGCCGGTTATGTCCTTAACCCATGGGGGCGGGTTTGGTGTCATGACTGCGTAGGGCATATATTGTTTTGTTGTTACATCGAATGTGTGTTTTGAATTCTTGCATTGTTATGCACACTTCATTTGCATTGTTATGTGCACTTCACTCGCATTGTTATGCATTGTTCTACTTGCATTGTTATGCACCGTTCCACCTGCATTGTTATGCACCGTTTCACTTGCATTGTTATGCACTTTTCACTTGCATTGTCATGCACTTTTACCTTGCATTGTTATGCACCGTTTTCCTTGCATTGTTTTGCACATTCCGGTTGCATTGTTATGCACATTCCAATTGTATTGTTATGCACTGTTCTACTTGCATTGTTATGCACCGTTCCCCCTACATTGTTGTGCGCCATTTTGTGGATGCGTCCCGAGGGCCTCATGCAACAGTTCGGACTCAAATTGTCACGGTTCTTAATCTGATCTCACAATGTGTGATGTGAGATTCATAAATCACCGAAGAGTCCAAATCCGGCAAATCGTTTTGGAAAACTGATTTTGTAGAAAGAAGTGCCAAACATGGATTGCTTTGCCAGATACAAAGTCGCCGCCTAAATATTTATTTTGGGGGAATTTAGGAAACCCTGACTCGTTGCCTAAGGCCACGTGTTCGTCATCACCAAAGTTGCCTCGGCTCAGGAACTTGGGTACGATTGGGGAAGGTCATCTATGAGCACCCCCGCTAGCCCGATCCGAAGATCGACCTGTACTAAGCATGATATCGAGTTTTTGAAAACAAATGCGTTCTTATTCTGGTTATTGGCTAGAATTACTATGTGATGCACACAACACACAAGTATAGACTAGATCGCCTAATTTGGAACAAAGCATCACATATTCGTTTGTTTGGAAAATGGTTTGGATTTTGCTACTCGTAAGTAGGCTAAAATGCGGATTTCGATGAATTGTTCCAATTCAAGCAATCCATCCTTCACCCACAGGCATTCAGGCAGTTATATCACATAAGCAATTAGCTTCATGGTAAGCATGCTGTCATGTTAACACACATATATGCAAGATGCTAAAGCATAAACACTCACAGTGTACTCTGAGCCAAAACAAAGAACATGTTAGTAATCAAATGTATGACCCAAGTCCATGTTGAAATGGCTAATGCATCGCAAGCAAAAATGCAACTAGAATAGGCTCGGCTAATCTAAAATGGCATGTGAGATGCGACAATTCGATGCATGTGTTCAACTTAGAATTGAAATAAAATGCAGTTAGTATGATGCGCCGAGCCCGGTGCATGCTATGCCTATGTCGGTCCTGATAAAATTTGCGCTCTAACTTTTGCCAAGGCCGCCCTTTGCAGGTTTTCTACCTTGCGAGCTATGTTCTTCTCTTCTTTTCAATCCTTTTCATTTCTTTTTCTTCTTTTTTCATTCTTTGCATTTCTTTTTTTTTTTTCATTTCTTTTTTCATTTTTTGCATTTTTCTATTTTTGTTCTTTTTCTTTTCTTTTCATTTGCTCTAACTTTTGCCTGGGTTGCCCTTCCGGGTTTTTGGCCTAACGAGCCTCTCAAGGGTAAAAGTGTAGCTTTGTCCACGTCGAATGGTTTTAGGATTTCGAGGCCATCTGAATCCAGAAGAATGGCTGCTGTTCGCTGATGATGTAGGAGTTTATCCGATGGGGGCTGAATTTGCCCCTAGTGTTGTGGATATGAACTCGGTTGTTCTTCAACAAAACTTTCTTCTTTCTTCCCTTCTGGGATTTGGCATTCTTGCCGATCTTCATCTTTGACTCTTCGAGTGCATTATCTGACATCTTTTGCCCCTTGTTCGAGGGGTGCTTCTGATCTGGCTACACAGGCTTCACATTGTGGTTGACTGTTGAACATTCTGAAACCAAGTTCAATTGTTTGAAAGTAAGGGGGTCTAGTCTCGAGGCTAAGAGCGATCCTAAGCTGCACAATCTCAAGAGCGATTCCACACCAGTCTTCGCAAGACGGTGCAAAACATTTTTTGAAATCTTTTAAGAAAGCGACAAATCACTCGTGCCAAAGGCAGTGTAAAATCAATCTGGATCAAGCTAGGATCCTTCTCAGTACTCACATTAACAAACATGATTTCATTCATTAAGGGCTTAGCATGCCTTTCTTTTTCTCAATTGATCAGATTTTGCAAAACCCGAGGAATTCCTTCCTCTTTGTTTTCAACACATTATTCGAAAAAGTTTTGAAAAACTTAGGTCAATGTAATGATTTCAAGGCGTAGAAGAGCAAGTGAAATGTACTGCCGTTTCATTCTAAACTTGTTGGCATAGTAGGCTCAAAGTAGCAATAAGCACAAAAACAAGATGCCACAACCTGTTTGCTCAGATTTCGTTGCAACTGCTCCACAAGAGAGACAGACTCAAAAGAAAGCAAAAGGACAATCACAAAACTAAATAATGATGTCCGAGGTGACACCCTCGGAATCACCCGACTTCAGCATAACAGATCGACTCGATACAACAAGACAGACCTTAATCAAAAGGACTGACTCAAAACAACGAGACAAACTCGAAACAAAAATCACAGAACTGATTCAACACCCAAGTCAGAAAATACAAAAATTAGCATTCGTAAATGCTCAAAATAGTGCGTGCCAAACGCCACATCTGACATAAACCGAGTGCCCTCCGCAGGTGGACCAACCCCTGATCACATACTTGTATTATCCTCGAAGTCCACGAACTCAGTGGTGATAGACTTTGCTGAGCTAGGTGGGAGGATGACCTCATCATCGATCAAGTCTTGCACCTCGTGGCGAAGACGAAAGCAATTGTCAGTGGTGTGACCAGCTTGTTGATGGTACGCACAGTACTGGGTAGCATCATGTGAGAGAGGGAGATTGCTCGGGAGAGGTCGAGGCTCAAGAGGTTTGAGGTGACCCGTTTCAGTGAGGATTCGAAGAGCCTTGGACAAAGGCATGTAGAGGGCATGAAAGACCCTGCGCCCTCGAGCGACCTTGCCTTGGCTCTCTGATCTTTTCGGTTTCGGTCTGCGGGGTTAGAAGTGAAAAAGCTGGTTTTTGACGGTCCCTATCTTGATTTTCCCTTTGGCTTGAACTGCTCTCGGTCTGAGCAGGGAAAATGTCATCCGTAGTCTTAGCCACGACTGCGAGTACTTGTTGCTTATTCAAGCCCCCGGCTATTAGAGCCTCAACAGCTTGCTGGAGTTGTTCATAGGGATCAGCAGGTGCTGCCTTGGCTCTCTAATCTTTTCCAGGTGCAGGGTTAGGAGTGAAAGAAACTGTTTTGGTACGACGGTCCCTATCCTGATTTTCCCTTTGGCTTGAACTGCTCTCGGTCTGAGCAGGGAAAATGTCATCCATAGTCTTAGCCACGACTGCGAGTACTTGTTGCTTATTCAAGCCCCCGGCTATTAGAGCCTCAACAGCTTGCTGGAGTTGTTCATAGGGATCTGTGTCGACCTTCATCTTGTTCTTTCCACTAGCCTCAGCTTGGTGGACGGTTTGGGTTGCTACTTTAGTGCGAAGCCCCATTGTCGCCGACATATCATTGCTGGAGCTTGAGACTGCTTCAGATTGGCTGAGCTCAATTACAATTCGCCCCAATAACGGGGGCTCTTGCGGTATGAAGTTCCCGGCATACGATGCAGTTGGTGGCGGGGCTGACATTCCGTAGACTAGATCAGCCACAAATCTTTGAAGGTCGCTAATCAATCCCATTAGCTCAAAGGTGGTGGGTTCACGAGCTTGAAACAACTGGGGTTCCTAAATCGGGCGCGCGGCAAGTGACCTAGATGGGTGTGGTACCTCAACATCGGTTTCACCTTGTAAGATAATTCCTTGGTTTAATGCAGCTGCCATAACCACAATTTCCTCTGAATTTTGTGCCATGATGAATCTGCTGAACTGAACGGAGGTGATGTGACTAGTGATCGACGAATCAGATGTCTGCCTGGCTTCAACAAAGGAGAACACTGGCTATTCTGAACTAAATCTCTGAACTGAAAGAGAAAACAGGCAGCATTTCAGCCAAATTTCATCAGGACCGACATAGGCATAGCTGAATAACCGTACTCTACTACTGATCACTGTTCCCAAATTCACTGCCCCAAAACTGAATCTGATACTCGCAGATATTACTGATTCTCAAAACAATGATACTGATGCTTGTAGGCCTGATACCCAAACTTGCAAACTAATACGTGCATTACTGTAGAGGCACAACTCTAAAAGCACATAACAAGCAAATAAGAGCTAGAACGCTCCTATGTTGGGGTAGGGTTTCCCTGTCCTATTTTTTCAGGAGCTAGGGTTTTACTACGCACGCAGCGGTTTCGAACAACCTATAATCGGGTAGCAACCTGTCCTAATTTTGAATGGTCACTATGGATTCCGAATATGCACCAAGTCGGATGGTCGAAAACGGTGCCGCGATAAAAACTGAAGTTTGTGTTTCCGTTGTGGCAGAGCCCGCAATTGGTCAGCCTTATGGCACGCTTCTCAAAGTGAGCCTCCAACAAACCGTTCAGGAATAGCATACGGCAAACACGGTGTCCTAGGCACACCAATGCAAATGCAATGCAAAGAAACGCGTAAGTGTAATCAAAACAAGATATCATGAGTTCGAGTCAAGCTCTCTAACTCCCCAATAGAGTCGCCAGAAACTGTGGATGCGCCTCGAGGGCCTCATGCTACAGTTCGGACTCAAATTGTCATGGTTCTTAATCTGATCTCACAATGTACGATGTGAGATTGATAAATCACCAAAGAGTCCAAATCCAGCAAATCGTTTTGGAAAACCGATTTTGTAGAAAGAAGTGCCAAACATGGACTACTTTGCCAGATACAGAGTCGCCACCAAAATATTTTTTTTGGGGGAATTTAAGAAACCCTGACTCATTGCCTAAGGCCACGTGTCCGTCATCACCAAAGTTACCTCGGCTCGGGAACTTGGGTACGATTGGGGAAGGTCATCTATGAGCACCCCCGCTCGCCTAATCTGAAGATCGGCCTGTACTAAGCATGATATCGAGTTTTTGAAAACACATGCGTTCTTATTCTGGTTATTGGCTAGAATTACTATGTGATGCACACAACACACAAGTATAGACTAGATCACCCAATTTGGAACAAACCATCGCATATCCGTTTGTTTGGAAAATGGTTTGGAGTTTGCTACTCGTAAGTCGGCTAAAATGCGGATTTTGATGAATTGTTCCAATTCAAGCAATCCAACCTTCACCCACAAGCATTCAGGCAGTTATATCACATAAGCAATTAGCCTCATGGTAAACATGTTGTCGTGTTAACACTCACATATATGCAAGATGCTAAAGCATAAACACTCACAGTGTACTCTGAGCCAAAACAAAGAACATGTTAGTAATCAAATGTATGACCCAAGTCCATCTTGAAATGGCTAATGCATCGCAAGCAAAAATGCAACTAGAATAGGCTTGGCTAATCTAAAATGGCATGTGAGATGCGACAATTCGATGCATGTATTCAACTTAGAATTGAAATAAAATGCAGTTAGTATGATGCGTCGAGCCCGGTGCATGCAATACAGACGAATGATGCAAACATGCATAGCGTAGGAATGCTAATTGAAACGTGCCCTAGAACTAACCATCATAAGCAGGTAAGTAAAAGGGAGAAAGATGTAGGGTTGGAAGACATGCATCACACACACGCATGCTTATTACACAATTCGCCCTCTCGACGGAGGGACTGAAAGAATAATACAAATCAAATAATTAACTAACTAACGAGCTTACTAATTATTACATAATACTTAGCTAATTAAACAAATTAACTAAGCTACTGAAAGCAGTAAAGCAGCCTCGGGAAGAGGGATGCTTGCATGCTCGGACGGCTTCACTCAGAAACCCATTGCCATGTCACATGTTGCCTTTGTTTACACTGCTTTGCTCCTCTTAAAACTTTGCAATTTCCAAAGATGCCTCTGAATCACCTTCTGAGCACTGTGGAATATCACCGGCGAGAAACCAAGGCCACTGGCCAAGGGGAATTGGTCGTCGACCACTTGTAGGGATATCAGCCAAAAATGCATAGCCGGCCAGCACTAGAGATGGCCAACCGGCCATATCTTCCTACAGCGTCCGATTTTGCTGCGGCAGAGGACAGACAGAGCATGGCAATGCATTTTCAAAGCAATGTTTGCACCACCACCCTCCCCATCATGTCATGAGCTCAAGGGAGTATGGCTTTCGACTCTCAGGCCATCAGTCACGCGTTTCAATGCATGATGGCCAAAGGTGTCGAGTATGCAAGTTGATATCAAATGAAATGCATACAAGCACACAATATATCCTAACCTCTATCATGATTGATCAAGAGGCAATGGATGCAAATATGCAAGCAAAACTAATGCAACATGATCATGTTAAGGTAATAAGCACGCCAAATGCAATGCAACCTAGGCAAGCATGCAAGATACAACGTGGAAGTTCAAGCATGTAAGGCGAACATGTGAGGATAGGCAAGCATGTAGCGACATGTGAGACAAGCATGCAACAACATGTTAGGCAACTTAACAAGAGATGCATACCAAATGCAATACGACTTAAACATGCAACAACATGTTAATAGGCCAAGTATGCAACAACATACAAGGCAAGCATGCAACAACATGCAGGAATGCTCTTAAACCAAAATGGGCAGCTCTCAAATGAGCCCAAATCAGTGGCCAAAATGACGCGGCAAAGGCATGGAATGCACATACAAACATGCATGCTAATGGTCCACTACTTTAAGCATAAAAGAGCAACTCTTAAGCACACTTAAAAAAGGATAAACATGGACAAATGACATACATTGTAAGCTCTGAAATCATGTTATAAAGAGTGCCAAACCAACTAAACAAAGCAAGCAAAGCATGTGACAAAGCCCAAAACTTGAAACTAGCCCCGGGACTCAAACCAAGGCTACATGAAGCAAGCCCCAAAGGGCCAAGGGGACCTAAGATAGTCCCAAGGTAGTTCTAAACAAGACCGAAAACCCACTTAGATAGCATCTAAATGACCTAAGCATGATGGCATACACAATGGCACATTCAAGACGCACAAAACACAAACCCTTCAAAGCATTAAAGGAGTGATAAGTGCAAGTGTTCGAGCATGCTATATGGACTGAAATAACATAACAAGTGATGCCAAACCACTGAAATGGCCCAAGTAAAGCATGTCAAAGGATTCTACACTCAAAGCCTACAAGCTGGATTACATGGTGGCTATACAAAGCAAGTCATGGACAACCAAAATGCCCAAAATCAGAGCTTTAGCATGTTGAAACTAAGCTAGAAGCTTCATGAAGTTAGGCCAAAATCATGCTAAAAAGACATGTTACAACATGGTGCCTGTTAAGGCAAATCATGGGATTACAAGACAAGTATACAAAGCATGCATGGTATGTCTAAACCAACTTGAAACAGTGCTATATCAAGGCAAAACAAAGCCTAGTATATACTGAAATGAAGCTAAAACAAGCTAAGTATACATGCTACAAACATAAGCCATTTATGCAAGCATGAAAGACAACAAGGAGAGGGGACCTCTCATTCTTAGGACCTCAAAACACCATCTCCACCACTGAAATCCTTCTGGATTTTAGTGGTGAGAAGGCCAATACAAGGTGGTCCCAAAGCTCACACAAAAAGGCACAAAAATGAGGCCAAACAAGGCCTAAGAGGGGGTAAACAGCCCCAAACACAAAAGTGATCTTAAACAAAGATCAAAAGCATGCAAAATCAGAACTTCTTTTAGTTGGACACTAAGCTTAAAACTGTATGTAAATATTGCTAAAAGCTTAAGTAAAAATGGGGAATAAAGGAGTAGTTTCTCACCCTTGAAGAACACTTCAAGAACACCAACTCCAGCACCTTCTTTTGACCAAAACCAACTCAAAAACTCTGAAAACAACTCCTTAGCACCTCAGCAACTAAGGGATAGTGTACCACTAGGTGCTTTAGTGCAAAAATATGAACAAAACACCCTTTTAGAACACTATTGCACACACAAATCAAAAGAGAGGGAGATATAGAGATAGATAGATATAAAACTCCTAACCCTAAATTTTTAGAATCTCTGAGAAGGGAGGAGGAGCTCCCTTCTTATAGAATTCCAATTCTAAAGCTTCTAAGAGAAGCTAAGGAATGGAAGCAAATCCCTCCATACACGTGTATGGAGGGGGGGAATAATGGGTGCCAGCTGGCACAAAATATCTGCATAAAGTAGATGAACAGGGTTCGGCCAGCAAAAATGGCTGATCAACCAAAATAAGTGTCACTCGACCAAATGTTGTGCCGATCGGCCAACACTCTCGACCGATGGCAAGAAAAAGGGGCCGATGGCCTCATACCATGGCCGGTGGGGTGTGGGGATGGCCAACAAGCCACCCTCTTGCCTTAGAAGAAAAAACACAAGTGTTTGGTCCATGACGAAGCACAAAATAGATAAGTTAAGAGATCTTGAGGCAAGGCGCGTAGCCAAGACCTCCGAGAACTCAAAACGAACACGAGCATGGATGATCATCGAGTGTTCCAACGATGACGTCCAAGTCTTGAGGACGGTCAAAAATGGGGTGTTTACACATTTCACTTGCGTTGTTATGTACATCTTCCATGCATTGTTATGCACCTTTCCATTGGCATCATATGTTCACGCGTTTATCTTGTATTGAAATTGTATCATGATATAGCGTTGATTATGTGTTCCTATTATGTTGTACTTGTCAAAATCTCTTTTTTGTGCAGGCACGATATTGTATCTACGGTTCATTTGAAGTTGGTGAAACCAGGCGATATTGTATGTACGGTTCATTCAAGGGAGGTTCTGGTTTAGTTTGACTGCTATCTATCACGCATGTTCGTATTTGGCATGCGTTCGGCTACCCTTCTCCATTCGCATTTGACATGCGTTTGGACATGCCCTTCTCCACTCACGTTTGACATGCGTTTGGACATGCCCCTCTCCTTTCGCGTTTGCCATGCGTTTGGACGTACCTTTCTCTTCTCGCGTTTGACACGCATTTGGATGTATCTTTCTCCTTTCGCGTTTGACACGTGTTTGGTCACCTTTCTCCTCTCGCGTTTGATACGTGTTTGGATGTCCTTCTCCTTTTGCGTTTGATACACTGAGAGATGTTGTGTTTGAGACTTTGGGTATTCTCGGTAGTCGCTTTTAGCCTTCTCTGCGTGAGACGCAGTGAGAATCATATAATTTTCTTACATCCTTTCCACATGAGATGTAGTTTGGTTCATGTTTACTTGCTTATTTACAAGTTTGCTATAGCATTTCTTTGCATAACATTCGCTTAAAATGTCGTATTTATTTTTCATAAATGCTTCATTACAGTCCTTTTTGCATAATCATAAGTTATGTTCTGCATTGTGCATGTCATTTGCATTTTGCCCCTACCTGCGGGCGCATCTCTTTGTTATCTTGCCTGCTTGTCTAAGTCTCTGGCCTTGTCAAAAATGGGCTGTCTCTGGGCTTTGACATTCACTTTCGTCATTTTTTGACTTTCGAGTTCTGTCAAAGAAGGGTAACTGTAGACACCCCATTTTTGACTGACCTTAAGACTTAGACGTCATCGTCTGTGCACTCGATAATTGTGCATGTTTGTGCTCGTTTCGAGTTTCTAGAGCCTTTGGTTGAGTGCCTTGTCTCGGGACCTCTTAACTTTCTCCTTTTGGCCTGGTTTTTGGACCATGCCTTGCTGCCCTTGCCTAGAGGGAGACAGAGGCCTGTAGGCCACTTTTTGTAGCTGTAGACTACCTTTCCCTCTTGTAGGCCACTTGTAGTGGCCCGTAGACTAGTTTTCGGGGCTTCCGGCTGAGTGCCTCGCCTTGCGGACTCTTGTCTTGCTTCCTTTTTGATTAGTTTTTGAACCAAACCTTGTTACCCTTTGCCTGGAGGGTAGAACAGGGGTGTAGACCAGTTTCCCCCCCCCCTGTAGACCAGTTTTCTTCCCCGCTAGCCACTTTTGGTGGTCGGCCAGCTAGGGTGGTGGTCTGTGGACCACCTAAGGTGGTCGGCAGCATGCCACCACCTTCAACTCTCTCTGTAGACCCTCTTTCGCCCTTGCCAACCAATTTTGTTCCCTGTAGACCACCTTTTGTGGTCGGTTGACTAGGGGAGGTGGTTGGCCGACCACCTTTACTGGTCGGCGGCCTTTCTTCACTTTCTGCAGATATTTTCCTTGCCAGCTATGCCAGCTGTTGGGCACAGAAAGCATCCTCTATACACGTGTATGGAGGGATTGCACCAAGCTTCTAGCTTCTCCAAGAAGCTTGAAGCTTAGAATTCTATAAGAGGGAGGCTCTCTCTCCCTTTTCCAGGTTTAGAAAATTTGCTTAGGGCTATACATATCTCTCTCTCTCTCTCTCTCTTATTTTCTCCCTCTCTCTCTATATTTGTGTTATTTTGTGCTCAAAAGTGCTATTTCTTCACACTTTTGCACACAAACACCTACTCAAACACCTTCATCTTCTTGCTGAGGCATTTGGAAGTCTTATTTTAGTGGTTTTGGCTTGGTTTTTGCCTCTGAAGTTGCTGTTTTGAAATTGTGCTTCAAGGGTGAGTAATAGCCTCTTTAAAGCTTTGTTTTCATTGCTTATTTGGCCCTATTTGCATGATGTTTTAGGCCTAACTTGCAACTACAAAAACTCTTTTTTTAAGTTCTTAAAGTGTTTGTTTGAGACCGCTTTGGTGTTGGTGGTGGTCTACCCCCTTTTGTGCCTTATTTTGCCTTGTTTTGAGCTATCCTTTTAGGCCTTTGAGGTCACCTTTGTTTGGTCTTTTCACCACTGAATTCTAGAGGAATGTCAGTGGTGGAAAGTGTGTTTTGGGACCCAAAATAGGTGGGGGTGGTCCCCCCTTTTTGTATCTTGTTTGCATGTGTTATTGGCTTATCAAGTTAGCATGTTTTTCTACCATCCTGGGGCCCTATCTTAGCATGTTTTAGGCCTTGTTTTTCCATGATATAGCTCTCTTTGGGGTTGGGTTGGTTACCTTCTGCATGCTCCTTGCACTTGTAGTGCGATTTCACTCACTAGCCTATCATGCTTACTACTTTGGTCTATGGCTCTAGCTTGTTTTGGCTCTATTTCAGCATGCTTTTTTCGTTGATTTCACATGCTCTAGGTCTAATTTGGGTGGTTTTGGTCATGTATGCTTTGCTTTGTATAGCCATAGTGTAAAGCCTCTCCACTAGCTTTGTGTTTTGAGTCCACTAGCATGCATTGCTTAGGCTATTTGCATGATTTAGCATCATTTGATGTATGATTTCAGAGCAAGTTTCAATGTCATACCCTTGTGTATCACTCTTTCAACGCTTTGGAGGGCTGTGCTTTATGCCTTAACCATGAGCCAATATGTATGCATGCTTGCCTAAGCTTTTGGGCTACCATCTCAGCATGTTTTTGGTGTTATTTTACCATGTTAGAACTTTGATTTTTGTTGGTGAAGTCATCTCATGCTTGGTTTTTGTATGTGTAGTTGTAGACACCCCATTTTTGACCATCCTCATGACTTCGACGTCACCGTTTGAACACCCGGTGATCATCCCTGTTTGTGTTCGTTTGGAGTTCCCAAGGTCTCGGCTACGCGCCTTGCCTCAGAATCTTCGAACTCGACCGTTCCGTGTTTGGTTTTGGCACCAAACACTTGTGTTTTTGCCTTGAAGGGCAGGGAATGGCTTGTTGGCCATCCTCACACTCCACCGGCTGCCCCTACCCATCACCGGCTATTTATGGGTGCCACCGGCCATGGTTTCTTAAAACCAACAGTCGGTCGGCACTATATTTGGCCGGCGACCTCTTTTGCTGGCCGGTGTGACTCCTTTGAACCCTTGAGGCATGGTGCATCCCAGCAGCTGGGATGCACCATCACTCCTCCCCGTGCGGTTGGTGACTGCTTTGAACCCTTGACCCCCTAATTCCTTCTAGAAGGTTGACCCCTTTGGCCAAGCTTCTTGGAGAAGCTTGGCCAGCTGTATTGGCTTCCTCTAGAAGCCTTGAACCTCTTGGCCCCCTTGACCCTTTCTCTTTAGCTTAGCCATTAAGTTTCTTGGCTTTGCTTGGCCCATATAAGCACCATTCCTCTCTCTTGCTTAGAGGTTAGCCATTTTTGAACAAAAACTAGAGCTTATATCTATATATCTGTTAGATACATCCTCTCTCTCTAGATTCCTCTCTCTCTTCTCTTTTGTGTGTGTTTCTAGGCCTAAAAGTGTATTTCTACCTTACTTTTGCACTAACACACACACTATCACACCTTAGCTCGAGTTTGAGAGGCTTTGAGGGTTGATTCTTGAGTTTTTGGACTAATTTTGATCAGAAGAGGAGGGCTGCATTGACTGTTCTTGAGGTGTTCTTCAAGGGTGAGACTTTTGCTTTAGTTTCCCCATTTTTGCAACAACTTTTTACCTATCTTCCATGCTGATTTGAACTTTCTGTATAACATAAAAAAGCCTTGTATTGTCATGCTTTAGAACTTTCATTAAGGGTGTTTTGGCATTGGGGGTCGAAATCCCCCTCTTAGGCCTCTTTTGGCCACTTTTGGTGCCTTTTCCTTAAGCCTTGTTTACTTTGTTGTATTAGCCTTCTCACCACTGAAATCCAGTGGATTTTCAGTGGTGAAGAAGATGGTTTGAAGTCTTGTATAGGGGAGGGACACCCCTCTCCCTTCATTGCCTCATTTGCTTGTCTTTTGGTTCATAAAGGTAGCATGCATGTATAGTCTTGTGTGGCTTCATTTCAGAGTTTATTTGGATGTTTTGGAGCATGTTTTACCTCTATCCCATGTGGGTTTGTTGGCCTCTTTAATGCATGTTATACTTGCTTTGCATTCCTCTATTTGGCATAGAAATGCATCTTGTGTTTAGGCCGTAATTCTTGCATGCATTAGCCTAATTCCATGAAGGTACTAGCATCATTTTGCCATGTGTAAGGTCTGTTGGCCACTGATTTTGTCGTGTTTGGCATGCTTGGTATAGTTGCCTTGCATTTTGGCTTATAAGCCTTGGTTGTATGGGTCACTAATATGCTTGGCATAAGCTCCTTATCATGGTTTGGCATCATTTAGGATCATGTTTCAGCCCATATAATGTGATCTTACATTGTCATTTATGTCCCTTACCATGCTTTAAGTTGTTGAAGTTTTGTGCCTTGAAATGGGCCTTTGTGCATACTTGTATGTTTAAAGCATTTGGGTTGCCATATTATTGAGTTTTGGTGACCCATTTCACATGTTAAAAATCTATGTTTGGTTGCTTAATCCATGCCATGGATGGCCATGTTAGTGGTAGTGGAGTACCGTCTTTTGTGCCTTAGCTTTAGGCCCATTAGCTTGCCTGTTTGTTGTGTATATTGTCCACCTTTTTGGGCCTTTTGGCCACTGTTTATGGCAAGGTTGAGGTCTACCATATATGGTTTAAGTCCACCATTGCATGCTTATCATATGCTTGTTGCTTATTTGGTTCATTACATGTTGTCCCATGCTAGCCTTATGGTGATTTGTCCATGTTCACATTACATTTGCATCTTGCATGTCTAGCATTGCATACTTACCATGATAGTTGCATGACATTTGGCATGTTTTGCATCTTAGTATCATGTTACATTTTGAGTCATGTTTGCATAACATGCATTGTATTGCTTGGTTTGGGGTGTCAAACCAAGTGTGAGGGATGAGGGGTGTTTGTACTTAAAGTGACAAAACACATCTCAACCCTCGGTCACCGGGGCCCTTGACTTCGACATGATAGGGTCTTGGTCCTCATTTGTGTGTTGCATGCATTTTTACATTGAATTGCAACCTTGGCTCCTTAGGCTATCATGCATCAAATGCACAATTGATAGCCCGAAGGTCAAGGGCCATACTCCCTTGAGTCCGTTACATGATTGGGAGAACAGCCATGTATACACTTACTTGAAATTCCATGCCATACACTGTCTGTCCTTGTTGCTGTCAAAAACCAGATTCTGCAGGGATTTTTGGCCGACCGGCAGTATAGAGTGCCGACCGGCCATTGGTGAATGGCCGATGACTCCATCAGCAGCCGATGGATATTTTCCATGGCCGGTGGACATTTCCTCCAGCCGATAGTGTTCTGCAGTGTTCATAGAAGATACCCTGGGACTTTGGTAGTCTTCAGAGAAGAAAGGCAGTGAAAACAGAGGCATCAGTGGTATGGTACGGGTTTTCCGGGCAAGACGGATCGAGCATGCATCATTCACGTATTCTGAGACAGGGCTAAGGCCACCTTCTTTTTACATTTATTTTGTTAATTAATTGGAGGTTTTGTAATAATTAATTTAGTATTATTTATTCGGACTGTAATACTTATTCGGACCCTCCAAGCGAGGGCAATGATGTAATAAGTGTGCGTGAGTGTGTGTATGTCTTCCAACCCCACGTCTTTCTTCCCTTTTACTTACCTGCTTTTGATGGTTAGTATTAGGGCATATTTAATTTAACATACCTTATGCTATGCATGCGTGCATCATTCATTTGTATTGCATGCACCGGGCTTGGCACATCATGCAAACTGCACTGTATTTCAAATCCAACTTGAATACGTGTTAGTTGTTGCATTTCACATGCCATCCAATAGACTAGCCGAGTCTATTCTAGCTGCATCCCGCATGTGTTGCATTAGCCATCTTAACATGAACTAGGATTACACATATGATTACTAACTAGTTTCTGTTTTGGCTTGGAGTACTAGGTAAGCTTTTATGCTTTAGCATAAAGCATGCGTGTGAGTGTTGCCATAATAGCATGATTACCATGAGGCTAGCTGCTTATGTGTTATAACTGCTCGAATGCCTGTGGATGGAGGTTGAATTACCTAAATTGGAACAATGCATTGAACCGTGAGTTTTAAAGCCCACTGAATAGTGGCAAAACCATCTTTTCTAAAAACCCACTCGAAGGTGGTAAAACCTACATTTTAGCCTACTTGCGAGTAGCAAACCATTTCCAAAACAAACATGAAATGTTTTGTTCCAATTTAGGTGATTTGGTCTATACTTGTTTGCTACACGCACAACATAGTAATTCTAGGCTAGTAACCGGAATAAGAACATGTAATGTCTTCAAAACAAGATATCACAGTTAGTAGAGGCCGGTCTTCGGACCGGGCGAGAGGGGGTGCTCATAGCTGACCTTCCCCGATCGTACCCAAGTTCCCAAGCCGAGGCAACTTTGGTGATGACGGACACGTGGCCTTTGGCACCGAGTCAGGGTTTCCTAAATTTTCCAAAATAAAATATTTAGGTGGCGACTCTGTATCTGGCAAAGCAGTCCATGTTTGGCACTTCTTTTCAAAAATCTGTTTCCTAAAAACGATTTGCCAGATTTGGACTCTTTGGTTCAAATTTAGAACCGTGACAATTTGAGTCCGAACTGTAGTAAGCCCAATATGAACAGACGGGAGTCATCCTCCTGGGGCGTTCGGGGATATCTACAGTTTCTGGCGACTCCGCTGGGGAGTTTGGAGAGCTTGACTCGAACTCGTGATATCCTGTTTTGATTTCATTTATGTGTCTCTTTGCATTGCATGTGCATTGGTGCGCCTAGGACACCGTGTTGGCCATCTGCTATTCCTGAGCGATTTGCCGGAGGCTTGACTTTGTCAAAGCATGCCATAAGGTCGACGGTTCGCTATGCTCGCCAAGATGGGAGAACAAACCCTGGTTTTACCAGGGCACCCTTTTCGACCATTTGACCTAGTGCATATTCGGAATCCATAGTGACCATTCCAAACTAGGACAGGTTGCTTACCTGATGTCAGGTTGTTTGAAACCGCTGTGTGCGTAGTGAAACCCTAGCTCCTAACAAAAATAGGACAGGGAAACCCTACCCCAACATAGGGGTGTTTTGGCTCTCTTTTACATGCTATGTGCTTTTAGAGTGTATCTCTACAGGGAATGCATGTATCAATTTGCAAGTCTGAGTATCAGGCCTGAGGGCATCAGTATTTGGGGAATCAGTTCCACCTGAGGGTATCAGTTTTGGGACAGTTATTTGAGGAACAGTGATCAATATTTGGGGGACAGTATGTTCAGTTTATTGGCAACATGTTTTGATACCCAACCATGTGTTGTATGTTTATTTTACGCCGTTACGCTGTCCGATTGTCTGTTTATTTATATGCTTTATTTTATCTTTTTGCTAGGTAGTTGAGCACAATTGCTTCCAACCCAGCAGATATTCCCCAAGCACTCTGGACTAGAGGTCGTCGACTCCATCGATCTGAGGATCTGGTAGACGGACAACCAGTGTACCACTCTCTACCCCTACATTACTAGACGGAGGTCACTTAGGCAGAAGGCATCGTCAGAACAAGACAGAGGGCTTTGTCTACCCCACCGTGCAAGAGGGATCAGACTCCGCCTCCCACGTAAAGGAACATACACCGATAACTCACCAGAGTAACAAGATGGCTAGCTTAGAAGAGATGGTGCGCCAGCTTCAGGAAAGCATGAAAATGATGCAGTAGGATGCTGTCCGATAGGCAGAGTTTGCCAAGCAACAGGCCACGGTTATGAATGAACAAGAAGAGTTAATTGTCCGGTTACAGTAGCAAGCCAGAGCCTCCACTTCGCAACAAGTTCCTCCCCCACCAGGAGTTCCAAACCTCGGGGAGACGGCCAATGCTCAGAATGATACAGAACTTCCCACAGGGCCACCTCCACCCCCGATCCTCCCCGAAATCCAACCGCAACTATCAAAGACACCCACCAACTTACCAGACTCTCCCTTTGAGTTTGAGACAGATCCCACCGCTCTAAAGTTGAACAAGCTTGAAAAGCTATTTAAGAGATCCCAAGGAGCCAAGACCATCCCCGACATTGAAGATGGCTACACTGACACAGCTGTAACGCTGCCCGACAGATTTAAAATGCCCCATATTGATCGATTTGACGGGTCCAGGGACCCCATGGTGCTCCTGAGACTGTTTTCAGATATCCTAAGGCCAATGGGCCTCAGTAGACTACATAAGATGTCTTTGTTCGGTCGGACCTTGTCAGGTGTGGCGGCCATATGGTATGCCAAGTTAGAAGATGATGTCAAGAGAAATTAGGACGAGATGGCTGAGGCCTTCATTGCACAGTATTCATACAATACACAAAGCGAGATTACAACCCGTGATCTCGAGACAACAAGACAGGAACCTAAAGAGAGTTTCTCAGAATTCGTAACTAGATGGAGGGCCAAGGCTTCGATGATGACCATAAGACCTACAGACAAAGATCAGATTCGGATGATTGTGCGCAATCTTCAACCAAAGTTTACGCAAAAGATGATCGTACTCCCCTTTCCTACTTTTTCTAACCTACATGAAATGGGGGTGCAGATTGAGGATGCCTTGAAGCAAGGCTTAATTGACAATGACCGGGAGCAACCCCGAAGGACTTTCAACCGCAACACTAATACGGGCCCGAGCGGCACCGCAACTACAAGAGCCTCCGAAGTGAGCATGGTCACCACCAACCCCCCTCCGAGAACCTCGGCAGCTACACCATTCTCCGATGCGTCCGGAAGCAACCCACCAACAGCCAAATACCCACCCAAAAATACCAGAACCTTCGTTCCACTTTATATGCCCCTGTCCAAAGCTCTGGGGGTTTTAATCAGAAAAGGGCATTTGAAGCCCCTAGAGCCGCGGCCCTTACTAGAAAGACTTCCTGCTACCCACAACCCAGCCAAGTATTGTGCATTTCACCAACAGCACGGTCACGACACCGATCTATGCTTCCGATTACGTCATGAGATTCAAGATCTCATCGATAACGGTGTGATCTTGCCTCCCGAAAAACCCAACATTACTACAAATCCCCTCTCCGCACATAACCAAGCTCCACCACCCAAAAGAATCAATTTCATCCATACCGGGGTCGTGTCCTACGATCCTAGTATCTATATCACCCCTTTCCACCTGCCTAAGTCAGAGGTGTTCTTTTCCGATTGCACCGATTTGTGCATGATGGACATCTCCATGACCCAGCCTAAGCCAGCGGTGGTAACTGTCGAAGACAAAAGAGAGGATGTTCCAAAGGAGAAGAGGATTGTTGGGCCAGAGTCTGTAGAATCTGGAAGTTGTGTTGAGAAAACATATAATCCAGGTGACTACATTTCATCGATAGGCCAGGATGCACCAGATGTGGAATTTCCAGCAGGAGGAGAAATGTGTGTAATCCAAGGGGATAGTCTGGGACAGGGAACAGATGATTTATTAGCTATGGAAGAGGACCTTGCCAATCTCCGATTTTACAGCAATCAAGATCCAGGAGATGTGGCAGCCAACTGGTATGATTATGAGGAGTCGACAGAGGCTACAGGGTGGTTAGACGATCAACCAGATGTGGTAGAAGAATTCCAGCTAGAACAGGGCCCAGCAGGGGCGAGAATGTTAGTAACAGCCGGAAAGGTCGAAGAACAGAGTGCATCGTCGGAGAGCGCCGGTGTCAATAATTTCGCTCAGGATTGGAGCATTTCAAATACGGGAATAACTGAACAGTCGGTTGCATTAACACACCTAGAACAGAAAAAATTCGAAGACTCCGAGAGAATTAGGAAGGCAAAGGCCCATATGGGGACTAAAACTGCTGTGTGCACAGAAACTGAGAATGCCGCGAGCATCTGGATGGAAGGTGCTGCGAGTACAAGAACAACCATACCAGAGTCGGGCAGATGTTTGTCAACTGCTGATGGAATGTGGTGGGAAGATGAGGACCTATGTCTTGCCCACACAGATGAAGATCGGGGGAACAACCAACCCGATAACACCTAGTACCTTGAAGAGGTCGACCATATGACGCGGAGTGGGAGGTATTTCAAACCCCCACACCTAGATCAACCAGAGGCCTCGGGGAAGGATAGAGAGGTTGAGAAGCAAAAGGAGAAATAACTTGAAAAGGAGGCTGTACTCAAATAGCTTAAAAAGATACAAGCAGACATCTCCATATGGGGACTACTCATGGCATCACGGGTGCATAGAGAGGCTGTCTTATCAGCCATGGACAAAGCAAAGCTTTCAATAGAAACCACACCAAAGCAGCTGGTGGGATTGGTCTTTTCGGGAGGAGCTACCCCGACGCTGACTTTTTCCGACAAGGAATTGCCACCCGAGGGGGCAGAGCATAACAAACCCCTCTACATTTCTATGGAATGTAAGAATAAATGGATACCGGTGGTTCTCGTCGATACCGGATCTGCCATCAACGTCTGCCCGGCAAGGACGGAGTTTGCAATTGGCTTGAAAGTCGCGGATTTTGTACCGACAGCCCAAGTCATCCGGGCGTATGACAATACAAGTAGGGAAGTAATGGGAACAGTTAAAGTTCAGACTAAAGTTGGGCCGGGACAGCATGAGATAGATTTCCATGTCTTGGAAGTGCCTGCAACTTTCAACTTGCTTTTAGGGCGGCCGTGGCTGCATCAGGTAAAGGTGGTGTCATCCACTTTGCATCAAATGGTGAAATACCCCTACGGGAAGGGAGTGGCCATTGTTTTCGGGAATTCATCAATCCATCCACCACCGGAAGTATCCACGCCTGTTCTAGAAATCGAACATGGCATGGAGGATGTGTTCATATCGGGTTTTACCCTGGCTGAGGCTCAGGTTGTACAGAACATCATGGCTGCTAATGAAGGGATCTATGTCAGTGCCCAAGCAGTGTATCTCATGAACAAGCTCCAACATATCCCCGGGATGGGATTAGGAAAGAGCGGCCTCAAGGGCGTTGCAACATTGGCCGAAGTGCCACACAACCCCCATACCTTTGGCTTAGGTTATCTGCCTACCAAGGAAGATTGGGCAAGGAAAGGAAAGGAGATGGCTGGGAGAGCCAGAGCAAAACAAATGGAGAGACCTTTCGACTTAATGCACCGGCCCATTCAGGGTACCCTAAACGGACGCTTTGTCCGAGAGGGGGAAGACTTTCCATTTTGTGGTTTTCCGGAGCCGTGGTTGAACGCGGAGAGGAAGTGTATACCAGGGTTCGAGATTTTCTTTGACCTACAGTTACCTGGGGATGATGTTGCTGAAGAGCAGACAGACCCAACAATTGAGGATGAACAGAATAGGATAGTGGAGTCTGAGGACGCCGAACTTGAAATGGGGGTAGCACTGGCGTGTCTACTTTCAGATCCTTCGATCGACCAGTTGTGCTTGGGGGATAACTCCTCGGTGTCCATGATTGGGAATGAAACGGCTGCGGGCCTACCATCAACCATTTTAGATGCATCCATCGCACCTCCTCACCGGCAAAGAAAGAGGGATTTTGTCGAGCAAAGACCGGTTAGGTAGTGAACCAATCGATTCCTCCGAATCTGCTGAGTCGAATCAGTTCCACGACCGAGTCCGAGTCCCAGATTCTGGGGTGATAACTCGGATGCCACCCGCCTGTCGGTCGTTTTTTTCTTTTGAGTCTGTTGTATGAAGAATCGGACGGTTTGGAAGTACATAATGAGAACGATATGAATGTGGTTTCCGAGTACTTTTCTGTGCCTTTGATTTATTGCTTAAATCAGGACTTTCAAAATTTTGATGAAAACGATGAGGACGAAATGCCTCCAGTTTTACAACGTTTAATTGAACAAGAGCAGGAAAGGTTTGTCAAACCTTTAGTTGATGAAATCATTAATGTGAATGTTGGTACTGAGAAGGACCCGCGGCTGGTCCAGATCGGGTCCACGTTGTCTTCAGAGGAGTGCAAGCGCTTAGTCGCTTTATTAAAAGATTTCAAAGATGTTTTCGCGTGGTCCTACGAAGACATGCCTGGAATCGATCCTGAGATTGTACAGCACCGGATCCCTCTCGATCCCGAGGCCCGACCTATCAAACAGAAACTCAGGAGGATCCGCCCTGATTGGGCCATTAAGATCAAGGAGGAGGTCACCAAGGAAATTGACACAGGCTTCCTGCTGGTATCCGAATACCCGACTTGGTTGGCCAACATTGTTCCAGTACCGAAGAAGGATGGCAGAATTCGGGTATGTGTAGACTTCAGGGATCTGAACAGAGCTAGTCCAAATGATGACTTTCCCTTGCCACACATTGATAAGTTGGTGGATTTCACAGCGGGGCATGCTTTGCTTTCATTTATGGATGGCTTCTCAGGCTATAATCAGATAGTAATGGCACCCGAAGACCGGGAGAAGACTGCATTCACCATCCCGTGGGGTACATATTGCTACAGAGTAATGCCATTTGGGTTGAAGAATGCCGGGGCTACTTATCAACGGGCAGCGACCACAATATTGCATGATATGATCCATAAAGAGGTTGAGGTGTACGTAGACGACATGATTGTCAAATCCAAAGAAAGACAAGGTCATTACACCACCTTGCAAAAGTTTTTCCAAAGGATCAGAGAATTTTGGCTGCGGTTGAATCCTCAGAAGTGCACATTCGGTGTTACAGCGGGAAAAATGCTTAGCTTAGCTTCCCTTGGAAGCCTTGACCTTTTTTGAATAGCTTCCCCTAGAAGCTTAGTCTTTGCATTGTCTATATAAGAGACCCCTCTTCTCCTTTGATTGGGGTTGAGCAAAACCAGAGCAAAATACATATATATTCTGATATATACACCTTCTCTCTCTATACCTCCCTCTCTCTCTCTTCATTTGTGTGTGTTTAAGAGCCTAGAGGTGTGTTTTATTCTTAGTTTTGCACTAACACACCGTTACACCATACTTCGACTTGGGAGGTCTTAAGGGTTTGTTCTTGAAGTTTTGGGTTGGTTTTGATCAGAAGAAGGTGGCTGACCTTGCTGTTCTTCAAGGGATCTTCAAGGGTAACATTATTGCTTTATATTCCCCAATCTTGCACTAGTCTTTAACCTATCTTGCATGTTGTTTTAGACTTTGTGTATAACTGAAAAAAGTCTTGTATTTGCATGCTTAAGATGTTTCATTGAGGTCATTTTGGTGTTGGGGGTTGACCCCCCCTTCTTAGGCCTTGTTTGGCCCTTTTTGTGCTCTCTTTGTTAAGCTTTGGAGACTTTTGTGTGTTAGCCTTCTCACCACTGAAATCCAGTGGATTTTCAGTGGTGAAGAAGAGGTTTTGAAGTCTTGCATAAGGGAGGGACACCCCTCTCCCTTTGTCCCTCTTTTGTTTGTATTTTTGGCTCATAAAGGTAGCATGCATGCTTAGGTGTTTTTGGCTCCATTTCAGAGGTTTTTGGGTGTCATTTGGTCATATTACATCTCTGCTTTTGGTCGGATTAATGGTCCTTTGCATGCATAATACACTTGCTTTGTACTCCTCTATTTTACCTAAAAATGCATCTTGCCATTAGGCCATCACGCTTGCATTTTTTTTCCCTAGCTTTGTGAAGCTTTTGATCACGTTTCATCATGCTTGAGGTCTGTTAGGCATTGTTTTGATCATATTTGCCATGTTTGGTATAGCCCCTTTGTATTTTGGCTTGTGAGCCTTGAGGGTGTAAGTCATGAGCATGTTTTAGTTGGGTTGTTTCAATGATTTGGAGTCATTTCACATGCCATTTCAGTCCCTAATCCATGTTCCTATGCTTGCATCCATCACCCTTTTCATGCCTTGAAGAGGTGTCCTTTTGTGCCTTGAAATGAGCATTGTGCATGCTTATGTATTTAAGTCTTTGGGGCTGCCATATCAGTGGGTTTTGGGGCATATTTTGATGCATAAAAACTCTGTTTTAGGTTGCTTAGTTCATGCCATGTTTGCATGGGATAGGTGTTGAGCAATGCTCTCTTTTGTGGCCTTGAATTCCTTCTATTTTGCATCCATTCCCTAGCATGTTTTGGTGTCATTTTTTGCATGCTTTTTAGAGTTTAACATGAGTGTTTAATGTCCAAGCATATTGCCTTTAAGTATGCTCAGAGTTGTCCCCTTCCATGCTTAGATGATAGGCCTTGGTGTGTGCATGCTTGCATGCACAAGTTGTGCCATTTTTTACCCTTTTGGCCACTGTTTTAGGGTGTGGTTGAGGCCTCCCATTTCAGTCTAAGTCCATTCTTGTACATAGTTGTATATTTCACTTGTTACCTCTCATTGCATGCTTGCATTGTACCATGTTTGCATCACATGTTAAATTGCATTGTATTGCCTCTTGCATGATTAGCACATTGCATGCTTGCATAATAGATTGCATTGCATTTGGCATGTTTTGCATCTTAGCCTCATGTTGCATTCTTGAGCCATGATTGTATACATGCATTGCATTGCTTGGTTTGGGGTGTCAAACCAAGCATGAGGATTGAGAGTATTCGTACTCCAAGTGACGTAACACGTCTCAATACTCGGTCGCCGACGCCCTTGATCTCAATATGATAGGATGTTGGCATTAATCTCTTTTGTTGCATGCATTTTACATTGAATGGAAAACTTGGCCTCTTAGGCCATCATGCATCAAAACGCATAATTGATGGCCCGAGGGTCAAGGGTCATGCTCCCTTGAGTCCATTGCATGATAGGGAGTGTGGCCATGCTCACATTTGCTTGAAAATTCCATGCCATACACTGCTTGCCCTCTGCTGCTGCCAACTGTAGGATTCTGCAGGAAGAAATAGCTGGCTGGCTACTTGGAGTGCCGAACGACCAAATACAATTAGCCAGTGGCTCAACCAATGGTCGATGACCATTCCCTTCGGCCGGTGGTGTTCCCACTTGGTCGGTGATGCTTCCCGGTGTTCAGAGAAGCATCCTTGGGACTTGTGCAAACTTTCAGAGGAGTAGGGCAGTGTAAACAGAGGCAACAGTGCTATGGCAGCAAGTTTCCGAGCGGGGCGAGTCAAGCATGCATCATTCGCGCATTCCGAGGCAGGGCTACGGCAGTCTCTTTAGCTTCATATTTAAATTATTTTTGTTATTAATTTGTTAATTAATTAGAGGGTCTGTATTAATTAATTAGCTAGGATAGTTGATTCATTATTCGAATTGTATGATTCTTTCAGTCTCTCTGAGTGAGGGCGTATTTGTAATAAGTGTGGGTGCATGTGTGCATGCCTTCCAACCCTCACTTCTTTCTCCCTTTTACTTACCTGCTTTGATGGTTAGTATTATGACATATTTAAATTAGCATACCTTATGCTATGCATGCATGCATCATTCATCAGTATTGCATGCACCAGGCTCGGCGCATCATGCTAACTGCATTGTATTTCAATTCCAAGTTGAATACGTGTTAGTTGTTGCATTTCACATGCCATCCATAGATTAGCTGAGCCTATTCTAGCTGCATCCTGCATGTGTTAGATTAGCCATCTTAACATGAACTAGGATCATGCATATGATTACTTACTAGTTTCTGTTTTGGCTTGGAGTACTAGGTAAGCTTTTATGCTTTAGCATACCGCATGCGTGTGAGTGTTGCCATAATAGCATGATTACCGTGAGGCTAGCTGCTTATGTGATATGAACTGCTTGAATGCCTATGGGTGAAGGTTGGATTGTTTAAGTTGGAACGACTCGTTGCAATCTGTGTTTTAGCCTACTTGCGAGTAGCAAATTTCAAACCATTTCCTAAACGAAACGGATATGCAATGCTCTGTTCCAAATTAGGCGATCTAGTCTATACTTGTTTTGCTGTGCGTATCACATAGTAATTCTAGCTAATTAATTGGAATAAGAACGCATGTGTTTTAAAAAATGAGATATTATGGTTAGTAGAGGTCGATCTTCAGATCGGGCGAGAGGGGGTGCTCATAGCTGACCTTCCCCAATCGTACCCAAGTTCCCGAGCCGAGGCAACTTTGGTGATGACGAACATGTGGCCTTAGGCAAACGAGTCAGGGTTTCCTAAATTCCCCCAAAATAAAATATTTAGGTGGCGACTCTGTATCTGGCAAAGCGGTCCATGTTTGGCACTTCTTTTCTACAAATCTGTTTTCTAAAAACGATTTGCTGGATTTGGACTCTTTGGTTCAGATTACGAACCGTGACAATTTGAGTCCAAACTATGGGGTGAGGCCCTCACCAGGGCGCGTCTACAATGAGCAACCCCTAGATGGATATGTCTACTTGAATCTTCTTCAACTACTTCAGTATAGCTTCTTCCTCTGATAGTTTTTCCCTCTATTTTTCAGCTTCTTTATCCTTTCCGGATGCCTCGGGTTGGTCCAGGTGTGGGGGCTTGAAGTACCGCCTGCTTCTAGTCATATGGTCCACTTCCTTAGAATACCAAGTGTTATCTGGCAAATCCTGACCCCAATCTTCATTAGTGTGGGCAAGATGCAAATCATCATCTTCCCACCATATTCCTCCGGCAACCGACAGGCAATTGTCCGGTTCCGTAGCATGTACTCCCATGTCAACATCATTGTCATTCCTCACAGGGCCTTTGGCTTTTCCAGCTTTCTGACTATTCTCATCCCTTTCCTGCTCAAACCGCTTCAGTGCGGCCTCTTGCTCCGTATCAGCTGTACCAACACTACTCAATTCCTAAGCAAAATTCTTAATATCAGTGCCCTCTGGCAATTTTCCCTTGTTCTCGGCCGTTCCGGCCCTTGTAGCAGTTCTTGCTTTTGGCTATTCCTGTTTTGGTTGAGGTCCTTCATCCACATCAGGTTCATCACTGAGCCACCCCGAGTTATCTGTTGACCAGTTCAGATCGAACTAGTTAATCTGTACATTCCCCAGATCTTGCTCATCGTAGAACTACAAATTGCTGATGTCCTCCTCGAGGTCAGCTAAGTCATCCAATCCCTGGCTTGGTCCATCCTCCCGGACTACATTGACCTCCAGCCCTGTTGGTAACTCCAGCTCTAGTTTGGCTTGATTGGTTGGCACAATGTAATGGCACGGGTTGTATTCCTCCTCAGATAAGTCCATGGAGCCCTCCGGCACTGAACTGACACTCTTATTCTTCACCAAGGCTAGCTGCCTTTATCTACCACAGTCACCACCACAGGTTTGGGTTGGGATATGGACGCACTCATCAAGCACAAATCTGTGCTTTCCGGGATGAATAGCACCGACTTAGGTAGGTGGGAGCAGGTGATATATATACTTGGATCGTAAGGGATGGCCAGTGTATGGATAAGGTTTACGTGCCTAGGTGGAAGGGCTTAGTTATGTAGTGGGAGAGCATTTGTAGCGACATTGGGTTTTTCGGGAGGCACTATCACTTTGTTGTCAATGAAATCATAAATCTCATGACGTAATCTGAAGCATTGGTCGGTGTCCTGACCATGCTATTGGTGGAAGGTGCAGTATTTGGCCGGGTTGTGTGTAGGAGGGAGAGGATTAGGCAATGGCATTGTTCTAACAGCTTCAGGTGCCCTTTTCGGATTAGGACTCTTAGGGCTGTAGATAGAGACATGTAGAGTGGGGTGAAAACCCTCTGCCCTCGGGGTTGTTGCTTTGAGGCTTGTGACCTGGTATCAGATGTACCGGCAAAAGGGTTGGCAGTTTTCGATGTGTTAGTAACCATACCCACATCATAAGGCCTTGCAGTTGCACTACCACTCGTGGTCGCATTAGAATTGCGAGTGAAAGATCTCTTCGGCTGCTATTTCTCGGGGTCTATCAAACCCTGTTTCATTGTATCCTCTATTTTCACCCTTATTTCATGGGGGTTAGCAAAAGTCGATAAAGGTTTGACTATCATCTTCTGTAACAGCCTCGGTTGCAGGTTACGAACCACCATTCGGATCTGGTCCTTTTCAGCAGGTCGGATGGTCATCGTGGAGGCCTTGGCCCTCTATCGGGTTACAAAATCTGAGAAGCCCACTTTTGGCTCTTGGCGAGTTACTTCGAGATCATGAGTTGTGACCTCAATCTGTGTGTTGTAGGAGTATTGAGCAATAAAGGCCTCGGCCATCTCTTCCCAGTTCCTTTTTACATAGTCTTCAAGTTTAGTGTACCAAATGGCCGTGATGCTCGATAGGGTCCGACCGAAGAGTGATAACTTCTGTAGTCTAGACTGGTCCATCAGCCGTAAAATGTCTGAAAATAGCCACAAGTGGACCATGGGATCACCCGAGCCATCAAAGCAGTCTATATGCAGAATCTTAAACCTTTCTGGCAATATCACTACCACATCAATATAGTCGTCCTCTATATCCGGGATAGAATTGGCGCCATGTGCCCTTTTGAAGAGCTTCTTAAGCTTGCTTACTTTTAGCGCAGTAGGGTCGACCTCAAACTCAAAGGGGGCCTCCGTTTGGTACATCGGTGCTTTGGAGGTCTGGGGTAGAATTGGATCCACTAGGATGTCCGCATTTTCTTTGACATTAGCTGTGGAAGCAGGAGCTCCAGGTACTAGAATGTTTGCAGGAGGTGGATGGGATGCAGAGGCTGCTGCTTGCTGCGGCTGTTGTTACTGTAGCCTGGCGATCCACTCAACCTGCTAGGTTGCAATTTCCGCTTGGCAGGTGGTGACTTCTGTTTGGCGGGCAGCATCCAGCTGCATATTCTCAAAAGTCTATTGAAGTTGGCGGAGCATTTCTTCCGTGTTGACTAAGTGGTGCTGTAGACCGCCCAAATGTCACGGCTCCGTGCGCGAAGGCGCAAAATCCGTTTTGTTCATTAGCTACTACAGTTCAGAGTCAATGTCATAGTTCTGAATCTAATCTCGCAAAGTGCAATGCAAGACCGATAAATCACCAAAGAGTCCAAATCCGGCAAATCATTTTGGAAAACTGATTTTAATAAAGAAGTGCCAAACATGGACTACTTTGCCAGATACAGAGTCGCCACCTAAATGTTTTTGTTTTGGGAAATTTAGGAAACCTTGACTCATGCCTAAGGCCACGTGTCTGTCATCACCAAAGTTGCCTCGGCCTGGGAACTTGGGTACGAGAGGGGAAGGTCATGCAATGAGCACCCCCGCTCGCCCGATTAAAGATCGGCCTTTACTAACATGATATTTTGTTTTTGAAAACACATGTGTTCTTATTCCGGTTTATTAGCTAGCTTATTACGTGATGCGCACCGCATACAAGTATAGACTAGATCGCCTAAGCTGGAATAGAACATTTCATGCTTGTTTGAAAATGGTTTGAAGGTGCTACTCGCAAGTAGGCTAAGACGTGGATTTGGCACCCTCAAGTGGGCTTAGAAAAACATGATTTTGCCACCCTCAAGTGGGCTTAAAACTCGCATTTTGATGAATTGTTCCAATTCAAGTAATCCAACCTTCACCCACAGGCATTTAGACAGTTATATCATCTAAGCAAATAGCCTAATGGCAATCATGCTATCATGGCAACACTTACACACATGCAAGATGCTAAAGCGTAAAAGCTTACCTAGTACTTGAGCCAAAACAGAAGCCAGTTAGTAATCAATGCATGATCCTAGCTATGCCAACGATGCCTAATGTAACACATGCAAAAATGCAACTAAGATAGGCTCGGCTATTCTAAGATGTCATGTGAATGCAGTTGGATAACATGTATTCAAATTGGAATTGAAATACTATGCAGTTTGTATGATACGCTGAGCCCGGTGCATGCGCACATGCACACTTATTACAAAATTTGCCCTCTCGACGGAGGGTCCGAATGAGTAATACAAGCTAGCTACACTAAACTATTCTAACTAATTTGATAATCTAATTAGACTAATTGTTACATAATCAAATTGGAAATTGGCTAACACTAAGCTAATTAAGAATTTACAACAATGAATTAAATTAGCTAACACATTAACTAATTAATTACAAATTAACTAACTATACAAAACAGTTAAAACGGCCTCGAGAAGAGGGGCATATGCATGCTTGGTTGGCTTCGCTCGGAAATCTGTTGCCATGGCTCATGTTGCCTCTGTTTGCACACTTCTGCACCTCTGAAAATTATGCCAACTTCTGTGATGCTTCTGAACCACCTCATGGACACTCTGAGAGGTCATCGGCCAAGAGGGGTAACCATCGGCCAGAGGATAACGGTCCTCGACCAAATTTGAGGCTATCAGCCAAACATTGTTAGCCGATCGACACACTAGATAGCTGATCGGCCATCTCTTCCTGCAAACATCCCCTTTTTGCTACAACAGAGCACAAACAAAGACATGGCAATGTATTTGCAAGAAAATGTGTGTGCGACCACACCCCTTATCATGTTTGAAACTCAAAAGAGTGTAGTGCTCGACTCTTGAGCCATCAATTACGCATTCCAATGCTTGATGGCCAAAGAGGCCGAGTTGCACAAATCAATGTCACATGAATGCAAAAAAAAAAAAACCATAAATGCCTTGACCTTTATCATGCATGATCAAAAGGGTCGGCGACCGAGAATTGAGGCACGTTTTATCACTTCAAGTATGAAACGTCCCTCGTTTCTTGTGTTCGGCTTAACACCCCAAACCAAACACAATGCAATGCATGCACAACTTGACAAAGCTAATGGCATGCGAACACAATGCAATGCAACCTAAGCATGCAAACAAAGCTAATGTAACAAGCATGCAAAATGCAATGCAACCTAAACATGCAAACATGAAATGTAACAAGCATGCAAAATGCAATGCAACCTAAACATGCAAACATGCAATGTACCAAGCATGCAACAACATGCAAAATGGACTTAAACTAAAATGGACAGACCTTAATCATGCCCAAATCAGTGGCCAAAATTTTGAAATGATGGCATGAAATGCAAGATAATGTATGCACATGCTCTAGCCCACCAACTAAGCATAAAAGTATAACTCTCAAAAGTGCTCAAGGAGTGACAAATGTAAGAGTGTAGCAACACTATAAGCACTGAAATAAGGTATGAAATGATGCCAAATCATTCAATCAATACAAGCATGGCATGCTAGGGTCCTTAAAGCATAAAGCTACCGAAGAGGACTACAAATGAGGCATGCAATACATGGTACAAAGGCATGAACCAATCACGGACAGAGTTCAAATAGGTCTAAACAAAGACCAAAATATGCTAAGATTGAGGCACAAATGCCTAGGCACAGATGCATACACATTAAGCCACAAACAAGGTAACAAATGCATAACCCTTAGAGGCACTCAAAGAGTGAATGAAGTGGAAACATGACAATGATACATGCTCTGAAATTTTATGTGGAATGATGCCAAATCATGTACATGATACAAATGAAGCATGCTACGGTGCCCAAAGCTTAAGGCTAGCAAGGCACTTGCACTACAACTATGCAAAACATGAAGCATATGGCAAGGGCAACCCAAAATAGTCCTAAAGCATAAGGCATGATGCATGCAAGGTAAATAAGGTGGATTACACTACACCAATCAAAACCAAGCATGAGATGGCATCGCCAACAAAAATCAGAGTTATATCATGGCAAAATAACCCCAAATACACATTGAAATGATAGCTCACAAGCTTAGGCATGAATGCATACACAAAGGCTCATGTTCAAGGCATAAAGGTCCAACCCTTCAACGGATTGAAACAAGTGAAAGAAGTGAGTGCATGGCAATGAAACATGCTCTGAAATCACATAACAAATGATTTCAAATCATTCAAATAGGTCAAGCAATGCATGCTAGTGGACTTGATGCACAAAGCTAACAAGCTAGGATGAACCATAGCTATACAAATCATGGCATGCATGCCCAAAACAACAAAAATCAGAGCTTAAGCATGCTAAAACATGACCAAAAGCTTCTTAGAGTTAAGCCAAAATCATGCTAGAATGACATCTTAAAGCGTGATACACATTAGGCTAATTCATGGAATTACACTACAAGCGCATGGAGCATGCAAGGGCCAACCAAACCAAACCTTAACAAAGGTATGACACGGAAAACATTGCCAAAAACATGCTGAAATAGAATCAAATCATGCTAGAAAGGCATGCTACTTCAAGAAGCATACAAGACTAGTTTGTGAGGGATACACTACAAGTGTATGAACCATGCAAGGAGTGAGTCCACCAATCAAAATCAGAGTTATAACATGTCAAAATAACATCAAAAACATGCTTGAACTAAGCTCATTCAAACCAGGAAAGCATGCTACTTTGTAAGGCTAACAAGGCTAGCAAAGAGGATTTACACTACAAGTACAATAAGCATGCAAGAGGTGACCAAGACAGCCAAAAACAGAGTTATGGCAGGTCTGATAAGTCACAAAAATGAGCCTAAACAAAGCCATAAAGAAGTAAAAACACATACTCATTAGGTTGGCCATCAGCACTGGCAAGCAACACAAGAGGAGAGGGGACCACCCTCTCCTATTTGGGCCCACAAAATAGGGTTTTTAGCACTAAAAATACTCTAGATTTCAGTGGTTCTAAGGCCAAAAAGAAGTTGTTTGAAAGTTAGCTCACAAGGCCTTACAAGCCAAGGAGCAAAAGGGAGGACAACCCCCTAGCCAACCAAGGCACAAACAAAGCCTCTTAGGAGTGAAAAACATACGAAAAACAGAGGTTTTTTTTTTAGTTCAACACCACCCCAAAAAAAAAAAGCCCCAAAGTAGTGTGAAAAGATGGCCAAGCAAGTGTGTAAAACAAGCTTAAAGGGAGGGAGATCTGACCCTTGATGTACAGCTGCAAAACCAGCCCAAAATTTGAGAGAAAACACCTTTTGTAGCTCAAACAAAGTCCCAAGTAAGCTTCAAGCAACCTCCTCCCAAAGATAGGCAACTTTGATCTAGGATGCATAGGCAAACTAGTTGTATTTCTCTACTTCTATGCACTTATTTGCACCAAAGGGCAAGAAAGAGAGGCTTTAGAGAGAGAGGCAGAGATCAAAACTCTGAAAATTGTAGAGAGAGAGGGATTTTAGTGAGAGATGCTCTCAAATGTGCTTAAGAAGTTCTCACCCTTTAGAAATGAGATATTTGGCTCCATATATAGCAAAAAGGCAGGAGTTTGGTCGATGAAATATCTTTAAAAGATCTGAGTTTGGGCCACTCTTGGCCAATCGGCTATCTTTTGTGCCGATCTGCCACTTATCTGCTACTTTTTTGGCCGATCAGCCAACAAAATCTGCTTTTCAGGCCCAACTTCAAATGGGCATAACGCCTTTATACGAACTCCTTTTTAGGTCATTCTTGTGTCTAAATTAAAGCCCCAGAAGTAAGGCCCAACAAAATTCCGACTGTGCTAAGAGATATCCCTCTTTTAGTGAAGGCTGCTCAGTTTCGGTCCAACCGGAATGCTTCCCAACTTCAACCAACCATATCTCTCCCATCCGGACTCGGTTTGAGGAGATTCTTGAATGAAAAATGAAGCCCTAGAAGTATTCTTTCCAACGGTGGTGGCCTCATAGCTTAAGTCCAAGTGCATAGACAGATAGGCCTGATTTAGCGAGGACTGCTCGGCTTTCTATTAGCAATTCATACCCAACTCCTTCCTCAAGTAGGTTTCTTCCCTCCACTTCTATTTTCTTCAACTCCAAACCCTTAAACAAGGTGTTTTGAAATATTTTTTAATGATTTCATCTCTCTTTCATTCATTTCCACTTTGTCCTTGCTCGGTTTACCGAAAAGTGCAACATTTGACAAAATGCGAGCCTCGGAACATCGTAGAAATTTATTTTCAAAAACATTTTGAAAAAGAGGGTTTTAATGTCTAAAAACCATTCAAAATAGCTTTGGTCCAAAATGGGGTGTAAGGTTGGGATTTGACTCTCCTCTTGCCGAAGAAATCGAACATTTTCCTTGCACACCTTTCATCACCAAGTAAACCATCAGTAACGCCCAAGTCTTAAAGGCGGTCAAAAATGGGGTGTCTACAATTGCCCCTCTTTGACAGAGCTCGAAGTCATGAAATGGCGTGAGTGAATGTCAAGGCCCAAGGACGACCCATTTTTGACAAGGCCAAAGACTTGGACAGACAAACAAAATATAGATAAATAAATGGTTGCGCCCACAGGCTGCCTGCGTATCCCATTGCAAAGAATCAAACCAGCGTAGTTCAGGAGCAGGATGCAAATGATATGCAATATAACAAAATAGACGATATGCAATGCAACCAAACAATGCACATGATACACAATGTAATTGAATTGATGAAACCACAAGCAGTGCAAAACTACACAAATATCATAAAGGGATGGAGATGCAAAGTCAAACTACGTGTAACATAGGAAAGGTGCCAGAGCGCTCTAACCACAATTCTCTTAGTAGAATAGGTGCATGCACAGACAGAACGATGTGTTTCGCAAAAAGAATACAAGTAATTGGGTGGCTGATATAAGTGAGGAATGACCTACTGAGGAAAGATCGTGATCCTACATGCTAAATGCAACAAACTACAAAATACGATGCAATGGATACAATGGATGCAATGAATAAGGCGCACGACCAAACCATATCTTGCCTAGAAAAGGCATGAACACAAAACAGACCACGTCTAACACAGAAAAGGTGCTGACACCCTCAGACCACAATTCTCTTAGTGGAATAGGTGCGTACACATAATCACAGAACCATACTTTAACACGAAAAGTATGGGCACATGCCGAACTAAGCTTAACATGGAAAGGATGCAAGCGATAAATGGACAATGCAGTATATGCAATGTAATAGGCATACTAGCTGATGCAGTAGTCAGGAAGTGAAGGTACCTTATAGGGGCAATTGGCGATGACTCACCTCGGTAATGTCTTACCTCATGTTGACGGGGATCGTCCCTTTCTTCTCGATTGAACCACAGGTACTGCTTTTCTCCCTAGCTATGGTCGGAGCTTTCCTTATTCTCCAACAGGGTGACAGACTAGGTTGGTTCAGTATCCAGAATTGAGGCGCATACACATGCTATCTCAATCTATGGGGCTGTCATACATATTTCAAGCCGAGGGTACACCCCTGGGTATTTAAACCAGACTTTAGTCTCGGAAATCCTGAACCTTTGCGTTCTAGCTATGATCCACTCGAACTCTAGTTTCCACTGTCTCAGTTGATCTCCTAGGAACTCAACGCAAACACAGGTAGGTGGCTATATCAGACCATCGGAAGTCATTTGGGCATGACAAACACCAAAGGAATTGCACCTTTAGAGGATATAAGGTCTCCTAGACCACTAGATAAAACATATACGATGCAATGGATTTAACAAATAGAGCAGTAGATGTAAAAAGGGGTAACACACTCCAACCACGCCGGAATTGTGAGAGAAGGAAGAACAAAGAAAACCAATCAAGAGCGCGTTCCACACAACCTGAGATAAATTTCAAACACGCTGAAATTGTGTAAGGAAAGGAACACTATAACCAAGCCAAAATCGTGAGAAGAGGCCTGAAAAACAACTGCTCCGGCTCGCGCTTCACGCGTCCCGGGATAAAACACGCCCAGGGCGGCGCTTCACGCATCCTAAGATACACCCCGCCCAGCGCCGCACTTCATGCATCCTGAGATGAAACATGCCCAGGGTCGCGCTTCACACATCCTAAGATACAACCCACCCAGGGCCGTGCTTTACGCGTCCTAAGATAAAACACACCCACGGCCGCGCTTCACGCGTCCTGAGATACAGCCCGCCCAGGGTCGCGCTTCACACGTCCTGAGATAAAACACGCCCAGGGCCACGCTTCACGTGTCCTAAGATACAAGAAAAAGGTATGAGACTGTACCACAAATGTCACGCCCCAAACTCGCCCCTAAAAGTTCGGGCATGACCTATGCATATACGGACACATGACCTGATATACATAATATACAGGGCCTGAACGGAAGCATTTAATATTACAAAGTAACATAGAATAACATCCATTGAGCTAAAACTAACATGCCAGGATCACATACGTGAGAGCCATTTATCTATATACATACCCATACATATAAATGAGCGTATATCCGAACATTGGTAACGAAAGAGGGTATATACATACATTTTAACCGTAAGTAAATAATTAAAGTGCAAGCCAAAATCTTAACAAAACTTCACATAAATGCATGGGCTTGGTCTGGGAGTCTAGGCATACTGAGGTTGACAATTGAAGGGTGAGCATCAAGGGTTAAGACGGACTCCCAAAGTAATTACCTACAGAACAGACATAACACAAAGTGAGCGAAGCTCAGTGAATAATAGTATATAAATGATTCAATAATCAACTTAATCATAATACATATCAATGCGTATGTAAATGCGGAGATCATATAATTAATCTGATTCTGTACTAATTTCAGAATGGCCTTAGGCCCAATCTTGAAACATAATGGCTTTAAGCCTTTGAATGGATTGGCAATAGCCCTTGAACATATTAACATTAAGCTTTTACACATGTTGGCATATAGCCCTTGAACATATGGCATGAAGCCCTTAAACATGTTGGCATCAAGCCCTTGAACATATGTATGGACTCAAGAAGTGGCTTGTACGGATTTTAGAGGTGACTCGCATTGCAGCACTTAGTTCCGTACAACACTTTGTTCCATACCAGAAATCATTAGGTCTTAAAGACCGATCAATTCATATCATGTTATAACATAGCATAAATGGAACGGATAAATAGAAATATATTCATACATATTCTTACTTATGCTTGAATCAGAAACAGAAATCAGAGTTCATGCTTGATCATAACCCACCAATACAAGATCGTCGGTGGTACCATCCGTACAAGACCGTCGATGGTAAAACATAATCCACCCGTACAAAACCGTCGGTGGTACCATCCATACAAGACCGTCGGTGGAAAAACATAACCCACCAGTACAAGACCGTCGATGGCAAGAGATATCTTGTAACATACTTAAACCACGGTATTATTACCCCCTGGCAAGGGCCATAAGACCACGGTATTATTACCCCCCGGGTAAGGGCCTTGTGCTAAGGATGCCATGAATACTTTTACATATATGGATAATCATTCATTAATTCATAGCGTAACATATCATAAAATAGAGCATTTCTTGGTATATCATGTCATTACCGTATGCTTAACAAAATAGAATAATTCATATTCTTATGTGGGTCACATAATGATGTTAAACTTTTGCGTTCATGTCGTAGATTCTGAATAACTTCGAGTTCATATGTAACACAACAAAATATCTTCAAATTCATATGGATTCACATAACTTTCCAATTATTCTGATTCTTCAAAGATGAACAGAAATTCTCTTTATTCATTAAGAAATGACATGGTTCACCTGAGCTATTAATCAATAACATACACCTTTTTTTAATCGTTCATATATGTTAACATGGTTGACCTGCAATTAACAGAGTACTAATGGTAACCATTGCATCATTCACATGAGTTAATGTAGTTAACTTAAGTTTAACAGAATGTTCTTGATAATTATTAATGAAAGGTAAACACATTTTACCGATTGAATAATTCCAGAGATACCAGAATACCATAGTTCCATAATGCTCATATGTTTTATTTGTTCGTCATGAATCACTATAGCTATCTTGCAAATAATAGAAAGTTAGTATTCATTGTCAACAGTAAACAGAATGGACTGCTCAATAATGCCTCTAGATTTTCCAATCAACATATTGTTAACTTAATTACTTCCAAGGGACAGAATGTTAACAATGAGAATCATTAACAATACTTGAATGTGCGACTATAGTACTACTACTCACAGCGGTAGGTCTCTGATAGCTGTGGAACGATGTCCTCGTCTTGACCTGCAAACACAATGCATATAACAGATTATGAGAATAAAACCAATCTCTTTTTATTCTTCACTCAATAGCTATGGTGGTTCTAGACTCATTAGTCCTCCATAGGTTATAATCCATGCCTCATAAGATAGGAGGAATCGATAGAATAATGGTTCAGACGAAGAAACGGTACAAACCGATAAACAGAAAGTGAACAGTCGTCACTAATTTGGGAATAACTGTTTTTGTATTTAGAATTTGGAAGTGAGACCACAACCATTGGAGACTAGACTTCCGGGGCTTGATTTTAGGCTCAAGAATCACTCAAAAAGGAGTCCGGATACAAAAGATATGCTTGTTCAAAGTTGGTTGGACAGAGCTGTCTCCGCACGTATGGGGAAACAGTGCCGCACGTGCGGCCCTGGACAGTTTGTAGTCCGAAAATGGCTGAAAATTTGGGACTTCTCATTTTCAAAATCCAACCTTAATTACATGTAAATCAAAGCCCAAAACCCTTTAATACATGACCAATTTCACATTATTATTCTGCATCAAACATCATAACCTCAAAATAAACAAATATAATGACTTTAATTCTTCAATTAACCAACTCTTAAGGAATCAAGGTTCAATTCATGAAAAGAGTTCATCTAAACTTATATCTATCAACCCCAACTCAATTAGGTGGTTTCTCTTCATTTGAGATCATGAATTTAAACTAGTAATAGATCAATCTTAAGGAGTTAAGTTGATTTCACATACCTAGAGCCAATCTCTTGAAGTAATTCCATCAATTTCCCCATCTTTCCTCTTCATTCTCAAGCTCTTCCTTCCTTCTTCTCCTTGAGTTCTCTATCTCTCCCTCTCTCACGTGGCTCCCCCTTTCCTCTAGATATTTTTTTTTGATTCTAAGAGATGAGTCCATCCACTCATAAGGCACCCATAATATAAGTATACACATACACACCAACATAACACAATAGACAGAGCCAAACGTGGCCTTACGATTTGTACAAAATCAAATTTCAATTAAACTTTCCAGATAACTCTAAAAATTATGAGGATCATAAATACGTCCACTGTTCTGGTTTCTGAAGCCTCTAATGCCTTCAATTTGCAGTATAAAGTTAACTACCCGAACGTGCATTAACGAATCAAACAAATTAGATTTCCAATTAATTGTCCCAAATAGTTCCAAAAATTCGCATTAACATATCCAAGTACTCAATTTTCATTTCTGAACCCATATAGGTCGGTATTATCAATTTTAAAGCCGTAACTCAGTAGATAATGCTTCAATTCCAAAAGATATAATTAAATTAAAACACCTCATCTTATAGTTAAATACCAATGATTTCTTATACGCATTTTGGGGTCATTACAACAAATACACAATTGTAACAAAATTGTGCGCTAGATGCACAAAGTAAATGAGTATGATAGACAACAATCAAACTGAACCAGAACTTCTCTTAAATGAACCGCACATTCAATATCGTGCCTGCACAAAAGAGAGATTTTGACAAGTACAATATAATAGGAACATGTAATCAATGCTATATCAAGATACAATTTCAATACAAGATAAACGCGTGCACATATGATGCTAATGGAAAGGTGCATAACAATGCATGGGAGATGTGCATAACAATGCAAGGGAAACGGTGCATAACAATGCAGGTGGGACGGTGCATAACAATGCAAGGGAAAAGTGCATAACAATGCAACTGGAACGTGCATAACAATGCAGATGGAATATGCATAACAATGCAACTGAAAGGGTGCATAACAATGCAAAGAGAACGATGCATAACATTGCAAGTAGCGTGCATAACAATGCAAGTAGAAGGGTGCATAACAATGCAGGTAAAGTGTGCATAATAATGCAAAGAGAACGGTGCATAACAATGCAAGTGAAAAGCTACATAACAATGCAACTAGAACGTGCATAATAATGTAGGTGGAGTGTGCATAACAATGCAGAGAGAACGGTGCATAACAATCCATTTTCAGTGCAACATTTACGATAATGAAAAGTAGAAATGTAAATCAAGAGGGCAAAAAGTACCTCCCAAGCTCTCCAATAGCCACCGACTATGTTCCCCCGCCCACGGGAGGTCGCACTCATGTAGCAGTAGAGGGTAGCAAGGCCGGCCCCACCCCAATCATACTGGCTGACCTGTGGTAGGTCTACCAGAGCACTCAGCAGATAAAGTTTAACGGTGTTCCCCCTATCGGAGAACAAAGTGGTCCCGAGGAGGAACATCAAAAACCCTCTAGCGTACTACTCTATCTCCTCGAGAGTCCCGGGCATAGTCTCTCTGAAATGTATGGAAAACCAAGTATACCTGACTCTGCCCGAAGATTTGTCAATTGGTGGGCGAGCTCCCAACAGATAGATCCAAGCGGCCTCCCACTCGCTCATATCCTCGTCGTAGGGGACCAGTCGGCCAGCCGAATCAAGGATCGTCAGCATCGCGAAGTCGAACGGGGTCATCGTCATATCCCTGGTAGCTGAGAAGTGGAACGGGTTAGTGGTGTCCCACTATCTCTCCACGAGTGCCCCAATCAGGCTCCTACTCGCAGGATAACGTGATATCCCTGCGCAGAAGGGTCCAAACCCTGCCTGGTCAACGAGATCACGAACAGACTCTGGGAGCTCTACGTACCACTCTCTGGCGATGATCGAGCCATAGCCTCGTGTAACACGAAAAGATACATGCATTCAGAACGAACAGATGTATTCAGTTTCAAAGTGAAAGTACGAGCTGTGTGCAAATCAGATACAATGTTGTTGACTGCGTGTTTAGTGTGAGCTGTGTGCAAATACAATGAATGAGTCGTGTATTCACCAGTAAAGTATGTGAGCTGCGTGTTCAACATAAAGTATATGGGCTGTGTGTTCGTAATCAAAAGTTTTAGCTGCGTGTTCAAGATAAAGTATATGGGCTGTGTGTTCATAATCAAAAGTTTAGGCTGCGTGTTCAGATTTCAAAAACTGTGGGTTGTGTGTTCAACTTTCAAAAACTGTGGGCTGTGTGTTCACCTCAAGAGTTTGGGCTACGTGTTCTGATTTCAAAAATTGTGGGCTGCGTGTTCACCATCAAAAGTTTGGGCTGTGTGTTCAACTTTCAAAAACTGTAGGCTGCGTGTTCAACTTTCAAAAACTATAGGTTGTGTGTTCACTTCAAGAGTTTGGACTGTGTGTTCAGATTCCAGAAAACTATGGGCTGTGTGTTCATAATCAAAAGTTTGGGCTGCATGTTCAACTTTCAAAAACTGTGGGCTGTGTGTTCACTTCAAAAGTTTGGGCTGTGTGTTTAACTTTCAAAAACTGTGGGCTGCGTGTTCAGATTTCAAAAACTGTGGGCTGTGTGTTCACATCAATAGTTTCGGCTACGTGTTCAGATTCCAGAAAACTATGGGCTGCGTGTTAATAATCAAGAGTTTGGGCTGCGTGTTCAGATTTCAGAAAACTGTGGGCTGTGTGTTCACGACAAAAAGTTTGAGCTGTGTGTTCAGAAATTCAGGTGCTTGAGCTATGTGTTCAAAATCCAAACAGAATGCTGTGTTATAGACTAAGTGTTCAGAACAAGCTGTGTGCCAACTCAATAGAATTTTGTGCTGTGAGATATGTGCTAAAATAAGCAGAAGTATGGTGCGCAAACGTGTTCAGAACGAGTGGATAAGTGTACATAGCGAAAGCATGAAATGCGCAAGAAATGCAGAATACATTGCAAAAAATGTAAAAATGAAGTACGTACCTCTCGTGCCTGGTGAGAGAGGTGGGACCCTGGCTCCCATAGCAGCAGATCTGCGGGTACCCGGCAATTGAAGTCGGTGAAATGGTAGAAAGTACTCGGGGGAAGGATGTGCTTTGGAGGGTCGTACCTCTCGGGATCAAAGGGGTGGATCCTCAGAGGCAAGGACATGATGTCCGGCTCACCCTCGGCACCTGGAGGACCTCCAACATGAGGAAGATGACCCGCCATTTCGAGAAATTTGCAAAAAGAAGCAAAAATGAGCAAAATGAGCCAAAATTGCAAAAAGTCAAGTCAACTTTCGGGAAATGAAAAAAGTCAACAAAAGTCAACTCCCGAGAAAATGTTCCAAATGTCGAGATAAACTTAACCCAAGTGGTGAAAATAGGGAAAGAAGCTCCGAAATCAAATTTTAATCGGTCCAAAGTGAGGAAAACTGAAAGATTTCGCGAAACAACTTTGCGTGGGGCGTTGGAAAGCGCGTATAAAGAGCAGATCTGAGAGAGAAAATGGTCTAGGAAGCAAGAGGGACTAATTTCGGATCTCAAGGTGTGAGCAAAAAGTGCCTTGGCCAAGTATATTTAAAGAAACAAGTGTAAAAGGACCAAACTGCCGCCTGTTTTAGCAAAGTGGTCAGCCGACCCCCTTTTTTGGTTGTCCGATCACCTCCTTGCACCAAACCTGGTCGGTGGCTCTCTAGGGTGGTTGGTAGCCCTCCTGGGTGGTCTCCAATGCCTCTTTGTTCTCGCTGCAAATTTTGGTGGTGATCGGAGTCCCCGGCTCTCAAGAAAGTACAAGGAAAGTGCACTTTTCGGCACAAAATCTCTCCGTGGGAACTTCAAATCTCATCTTCGATGCGCGGCTCATTGTTCCTCGCCAAAATCAAGGTGTATCCTTTTTGAGTACGTTGCGACCCCTCCGAGTAGTAAACCGGATGTCGCACTTGAGTTGCCCTCGTCGAGGCTTGTATTTCTTTGCTCAATGTTTTGTTTCAAATACACTTTTGAAGTTGCACTTATCCTGCATTGTTATGCACATCACTTGCATTATTATGTGCATTGCATGCATTGTTGTGCACATTTCACCGGTATCATCATACCTCCATGCTTAACTTGCGTTGTCGCACACATTTCTTTTTGCATTGCGATGTACCTTTTCATTAGTACCATGTTTGTCTGCATTCGATGTAGCGTTGAACATATGTTGCTAACTATGTTGTGCCTGTTAGGTTTCTCTCTTTTGCAGGCACAATATTGTATGTACGGTTCATTTGAAGCTGGTGCGACTAGACGAACCGGATAGGTATTGTATCTTCTCCGTGTGAGACGTAGCAAGAATTGTAATTCTCTTACATCCTTATTGCATGAAATGTAGTTTTGCCTTGCATTCTTGCTTAAAACTGTTGCATTTATTGTGAATATTTACTTCATTACAGCTTGTTGCTTTGCATGATCATGAGTTACGTTCGGCTTTGTGCATGTCGTTTTGCATTTTGCCCCTGCCTGCAGGCACACCTGCAGACCCATCTCTTGTTTATCTCACCTGTTTGTCTAAGTCTTTGGCCTTGTCAAAACTGGGTCGTCTCTAGGCTTTGACATTCACTCCTGTCACTTATGACTTTCGAGTTCTATCAAAGAGGGGAAACTGTAGACACCCCATTTTTGATCTACCTTAAGACTCAGACGTCATCGATTGAGCGCTCGGTGATTGCGTATGTTGTCCTCGTTCTGAGGTTTGAGAGTCTCGGCTAAGAGCCTTGCCTCCAAGCCTCGGACTCCTTTTGTGCTTTGCCTCGGTGTGCGAACCAGGTTCTATTTTCTCTTCCCGAAGGGAGGGAGAGGTCTCATAGACCATCTCTCAGTGGCCGTAGGCTACTCTTCATGGCCGTAGACCACTTTTTTCGTTTGGAGACCAGTTTCCGGTTTTCGGAGCCGTCAGTCGTGCGCCTCGTTTCGGGACCACCTAACTTTCTCTGTTTGCTCCGATTTTTGGCACACACCTTCTTTCCTCTCTCTAGAGGGACACTGTGGCCCGAGAGACCACCTTCGTGGTCGCACGCCACCTTCGATGCTTAACAGTCTATTTTCGGGGCACGCGGCAGTGCGTTTTGACCCCCGAACCCTCGTTTTGCATCCGTCTTTGTTCATTTTTGGCATGGACCCTATTTTCATTGTTTAGAAGGTGGTACAAAGGTGGGAGACCACCTTTTCTCCTTGGAGACCATCTTTCCCCGGTCGGCCGGTTTTCTTGTCAGGTAAGTGGTCTCCTTTACTTTTGGGCCACAATTACTGGTCTCTCACCACACCACTTGCTTGCCTTGAGTGTGGAGACCACCCTAGGAGCCAACCGACCACCTGAACCTTTTGACCCTGGTCGGCCGACCAGGGGGAGTGGTCGGCCGACCACCTGAACAGGTCGGCCAGCTTTCTCCTTTTCTGTCTCACTGAGTTGGTGCCAGCTGTGCCAGCTGGAAGCCACAGATTGCATCCTCCTTACATGTGTATGGAGGATGTTTAACCTTGGTTTTAAGCTTCTTAAAGAAGCTTTAGACCCTTGGCTCTATAAAGGAGGGCATTGCCTTCCTTGTAGACGGTTCAGATTTTGTCTTGTTCCATCTCTTAGCCTAGTTTGCAAGCATATTTGGGCTTTGTCATAAACTAAAAAGAATTTTATTTTGAGATTCTTAACATGTTTGTTTAAGACCATTTTTCTATTGAGGGTCTTCTACCCCCTTACATGCTTCATTTCATCTTGCTTTAAGCCACGCATTAGGGCCTTTGTGTTGAGCTTTTTTTACCCTTTTGACCACTGAAATTCAGCAGATTTCCAGTGGTTATTATGTGTTTTTGAGCACAAAAATCAGAGAGGGGTGACCCTCTCACCCGTTGTCTTATTTTCTAGCATATTTGGCCTAACAAGGGAGCCCATGTGTGCATGCTTCCTAGCCTCATTTCAGGCCCTTTTCAGTGAGTTGTATGGCCTGCATAACCTATGTCTAGAGGTGGTTTTGTCATATTGGGTGCCCATCTTGCATGTGTAGAACAACCCTCTTCATAGCCTATCAAAGGGCCTATCATTCTTGCATGTGTAGACCACATTTTAGTGGGTTTTTGGGCTTTATTTGGCATGTCATACCTCTTAATTTTTCTGGTTTAGTGACCTCTTGAATGCTCCATATACTTGTAGTGTAAACCCTCTTCACTAGCTTGTATTGCATGCTATTTTGGTCCTTGATTCTAGCACTTTTTGGCCATGCTTTAAACTGATTTTGTGCATGTTTTGGACTGCCTTAGCTCTGTTTTTATGCCTCATGGTCGAATGATGCTTGCTATGCATGGTTGTAGTTCAATACCCTTGCCTAGCTTTAAGTTTTAGAACCTATTGCATACTTAGGTTGTGGTGTTTCTATGTTTTGGGACCATTGTGCATCATATTTCAGAGCTTACATGTATGCCATATTGCCATGTTTTCCACTCTTTAAATGTGTTTGAGAGTCGGGCTTGCATGCCTCGTTTTCGGACCATCACATGAGTTTCATTTCTTTGCATTTTGAGCCCTCATTTTAGACCATTTTCCCACTTTCTTGGACCTGCATAAGGACTGTTTGGGGCTGGTTTTGCCATTTGTTCATTGCTTTGTGTACCTCTAGTGTAATACGCTTCACTAGTTTCGGTATTCGGGCCATCTAGCATGCATTGTGTGAGGTGTTTGCATGATTCAGGACCATCTTGCTTGTCATTTCAGAGCTAGAAAATAAATGATTGTATGCCATATTTCATCCCTTGCCATGCTTCGGTAGAGTGGCATTTGATGCCTTAGGTTCGGTCCCTTGCATCGGGCATGTTTGCATAAGTGTTCCTGCCTTTAATTTCATCATGTTTGGCCACTGATTTGAGTGTGGCTGAGGTCCACTCATATTGGTTTAAGTCCATCTTGCATTATGTATGCCACATTATGTCATGTGCATTGAGTATGCCATTGATAGTTCATAGCATTGCGCATGCTAGTTGCACCTTTGCATATCACTCCTTGCATGTTTGCGTGTCTTAGTTGCATTTCGTTAGGATTGCATGCTAGTTGTTGCATTGTGTTTGCATGCCATGCCATTCTAGTTGTTGCATAGTGTTTGGAGTATGGTTTAGTCCAAACATGGGAAACGACGGACATTTCGTACTCAAAGTGACAAAACGTGCTTCAATTCCCAGTCACCGACACTCTTGACTATCCATGATAGAGTTGTTGGCTTGAGGTGTCCATTCGTGCATTCATTTCACATTGATTCATGCAATTCGACTCCTCAGCCATCCTGCATTGAGATGCATCATTGGTGGCATGAGGATCGAAGACTACACTCCCAAGAGCTCATGCAATGACAGGGAGAGTGGTTGTGCATACATATGTTGAAAATACTTTGCCATGCCCCTTTCTTGCTCTCTGTTGCAGCAAATCCGAAGCCAGCAGCAAAAACTGGTCAGCAGTATCCCTACAAGTTCCCATGGAGTTGTATACAGTGTTCCGAGGTCAATTGTAAATAGAGGCAAATCGGGGCATCGCAATGGATTTCCCGACAAGGTGACTCGAGCATGCATGCATCTTTCATCATTCCGAACAAAGCATAGTCAGTCTACTTCATGTAGCATTGCATACTAGTTTACTCGCTTTCTTAGTTAATTTGTTAATTAGCTAGTGTTGTGTAATAATTAGTTATTCATTTTGGTTGTGTAATATTTATTCGGACCCTCCGAGAGAGGGCAATGTTGTAATAAGTGTGCGTGTGTGTAATGTATGTCCTCCAACCCCACGTCTTTCTCTCTTTTATTTACTAGCTTATGATGGTTAGTTTAGGGCATGTTTCAATTAGCATATATATGTTCGCATGTTTGCATTCATTTATCTGTATCGCGTGCATCGGGCTCGGCGCATCATGCTAACTACATTGTATTTCAATTCCAAGTTGAATACATGTATCAATTGTTGCATCTCAGCATAGTTAGGATTCATGCATGTTTTCTAATAAGCTTCTTTGTTTGGCTCGGAGTACTCAGTAAGTGTTTATGCTTTAGCATCCTTGCACGCGTGTGAGTGCCTGCCATGATAGCATGCTTACCATGAGGCTATGTGCTTATATGATATAACTGCCTGAATGCCTGTGGGTGAAGGCTGGGTTGCTTGAGTTGGAATAATTCGTCGAAACCAGTGTTTTAGCCTACTTGTGAGTAGCACCATCAAACCATTTTCAAACAAACAAACATGAAATGTTTTGTTCCAATTTAGGCAATATAGTCTATACTTGTATGTTGTGCACATCACATAGTAATTCTAGGCTAATAACTGGAATAAGAGCTCATATTGTTTTCAAAACTCAATATCATGGCTAGTAGAGGTTGATCTTTGATCGGGCGAGTGGGGGTGCTCACAAAGTGACCTTCCCCAATCGTACCCAAGTTCCCGAGCCGAGGCAACTTTGGTGATGACGGACACATGGCCTTAGGCAACGAGTCAGGGTTTTCTAAATTCCCCCAAAATAAATATTTAGGTGGCGACTCTGTATCTGGAAAAGCAGTCCATGTTCGACACTTCTTTCAAAAAAAATCTATTTTTAAAAACGATTTACCGGATTTGGACGCTTTGATGATTCATCGGTCTTGCATTGCACTCTGCGAGATTAGATACGGGACCGTAACATTAAGTCCTGAACTGTAGTGAGCCCAATGAACAAAATGGGATTCCCTCCCGGGACGTTCGGGGACGTCTACACATGCGTACACATGCACACTTATTACAAAATATGCCCTCTCGACGGAGGGTCCAAATGAATAATACATGCTAGCTATGCTAACTATTCTAACTGATCTGATAATCTAATTAGACTAATTATTACATAATCAAATTGGAAATTAGCTAACACTAAGCTGATTAAGAATTTATAACAATGAATTAAATTAACTAACACATTAACTAATTAATTACAAATTAACTAACTATACAAAGCAGTTAAAACGGCCTCAAGAAGAGGGGCAAATGCATGCTCGGTCGACTTCGCTCGGAAATCCGTTGCCATGCCTCATGTTGCCTCTGTTTGCACACTTCTGCACCTCTGAAAATTATGCCAACTTCTGTGATGCTTCTGAACCACCTCATGGACACTCTGAGAGGTCATCGGCCAGGAGGGGTACCCATCGGCCAGTGGATAATGGTCATCGACCTAATATGGGGCTATCGGCCAAACATTGTTAGCCGATCGATACACTAGATAGCTGATTGGCCATCTCTTCTTGCAAACTTTCCCTTTTCGCTGCAACAGAGCACAAATAGAGGCATGGCAATGTATTTGCAAGAAAATGTGCATGCAACCACACCCCTTATCATGTTTGAAACTCAAAGGAGTGTACTGCTCAACTCTCAAGCCATCAATCACTCATTTCAATGCATGATGGCCAAAGATGCCGAGTTGGACAAATCAATGTCACATGAATGCACAAAAACACATAAATGCCTTGACCTCTATCACGCATGATCAAGAGGGTCGGTGATCGAGAATTGAGGCACGTTTCATCACTTGAAGTATGAAACGTCCCTCATTCCTCGTGTTCGGCTTAACACCCGAAACCAAACACAATGAAATGCATGCACAACTTGACAAAGCTAATGGCATGCGAACTCAATGCAATGCAACCTAAGCATGCAAACAAAGCTAATGTAACAAACATGCAAAATGCAATGCAACCTAAACATGCAAACATGCAATGTACCAAGCATGCAACAACATGCGAAATGGACTTAAAATAAAATGGACGAACCTCAATCATGCCCAAATCAGTGGCCAAAATGTTGAAATGATGGCATGAAATGCAAGATAATGCATGCACATGCTCTAGCCCACCAACTAAGCATAAAAGCATAACTCTCAAAAGTGCTCAAGGAGTGACAAATGTAAGAGTGTAACAACACTATAAGCACTAAAACAAGGTATGAAATGATGCCAAATCATTCAATCAATACAAGCATGGCATGCTAGGGTCCTTAAAGCATAAAGCTACCGACGAGGACTACAAAGGGGGCATGCAATACGTGGTACAAAGGCATGAACCAATCATGGACAGAGTTGAAATAGGTCTAAACAAAGACCAAAATTTGCTAAGATTGAGGCAAAAATGCCTAGGCATGCATGCATACACACTAAGCCACAAACAAGGTAACAAATGCACAACCCTTAGAGGCAATCAAAGGGTGAATGAAATAGGAACATGGCAACGCTACATGCTCTGAAATGTCATGTGGAATGGTGGCAAATCATGTACATGATACAAAGGAAGCATGCTACGGTGCCCAAAGCTTAAGGCTAGCAAGGCACTTGCACTACAACTATGAAAAACATGAAGCATATGGCAAGGGCAACCCAAAATAGTCCTAAAACATGTATGGAAGGAAGCCAAAATATGCTAGCATGAAGGGCATAAGGCATGATGGATGCAAGGCAAATAAGGTGGATTACACTACACCTATCAAGACCAAGCATGAGACGGCTTTGCCAACAAAAATCAGAGTTATATCATGGCAAAATAACCCCAAATACACATTGAAATGATAGCTCGCAAGCTTAGGCATGAAGGCATACGCAAAGGCTCATATTTAAGGCATAAAGGACCAACCCTTCAACACATTGAAAAAAATGAAAGATGTGAGTGCATGGAAATGAAACATGCTTTGAAATCACATAACAAATGATGCCAAATCATTCAAATAGGTCAAGCAATGCGTGCTAGTAGACTTGATGCACAAAGCTAACAAGCTAGGATGAACCATAGCTATACAAATCATGGCATGCATGGCCAAAACAACAAAATTTAGAGCTTAAGCATGCTAAAACATGACCAAAAGCTTCTTAGAGTTATGCCAAAATCATGCTAGAATGACATGTTAAAGGATGATACACATTAGGCTAATTCATGGAATTGCACTACAAACGCATGGAGCATGCAAGGGCCAACTAAACCAAACCTTAATAGAGGTATGACATGGCAAAACGTCACCAAAAACATGCTGAAATAGAATCAAATCATGCTAAAAAGGCATGCTACTTCATGAAGCATGCAAGACTAGTTTTTGAGAGATACACCACAAGTGTATGAACCATGCAAGGAGTGAGTCCACCAATGAAAATCAGAGTTATAACATGTCAAAATAACATCAAAAACATGCTTGAACTAAGCTCATTCAAACCACAAAAGCATGCTACTTTGTAAGGCTAACAAGGCTAGCAAAGAAGATTTACACTACAAGTGCAATAAGCATGCAAGAGGTGACCAAGACAGCCAAAAACAAAGTTATGACCGGTCTGATAAGTCACAAAAATGAGCCTAAACAAAGCCATAAAGAAGTAAAAGCACATGCTCATTAGGTTGGCCATCAGCACTGGCAAGCAACACAAGAGGAGAGGGGACCACCCTCTCCTATTTGGGCCCACAAAATAGGGTTTTTACCACTAAAAATCCTCTGGATTTCAATGGTTCTAGGCCAAAAAGAAGTTGTTTGAAAAGTTTGAAAGTTAGCTCACAAGGCCTTACAAGCAAAGGAGCAAAAGGGAGGACAACCCCCTAGCCAACGAAGGCACAAACAAAGCCTCTTAGGAGTGAAAAACATACGAAAAACAGAGGGTTTTTTTTTAGTTCAACACGACCCCAAAAAAACAGCCCCAAAGTAGTGTGAAAAGATGGCCAAGCAAGTGTGTAAAACAAGCTTCAAGAGAGGGAAATCTTACCCTTGATGTACAGCTGCAAAACCAGCCCAAAATCTGAGCCAAAACACCTTTTGGAGCTCAAACAAAGTCCCAAGTAAGCTTCAGGTAACCTCCTCCCAAAGATAGGCAACTTTGATCAAGGATGCATAGGCAAACTAGTTGTATTTCTCTACTTCTATACACTTCTATGCACCAAAGGGCAAGAAAGAGAGGCTTTAGAGAGAGAGGCAGAGATCAAAACTTTGAAAATCATAGAGAGAGAGAGGGAGTTTAGTGAGAGAAGCTCTCAAACTTGCTTAAGATGTTCTCACCCTTTAGAAATGAGATATTTGGCTCCATATATAGCAAAAGGCAAGAGTTTGGTCGAAAATATCTAAGTATGGGACAGCTGGAGGTTGTGTGGAGCAGCTGGAGATGAAATATCTTCAAAAAATCTGAGTTTCAGCCACTCTTGGCCGATCGGCCATCTTTTGTGCCGATCTGCCACTTATCTGCTACTTTTTTGGCCGACCAGCCAACAAAATCTGCTTTTAAGGCCCAACTTGAAATGGGCATAACTCCTTCATATGAACTCTTTTTTAGGTCCTTCTTGTGTCCAAATTGAAGCCCTGGAAGTAAGCTTTCCAATGGTGGTAGACTTGCATCAAAATTCCAACTATGCTAAGAGATATCCCTCTTTTAGTGAAGGCTGCTCAGTTTCAGTCCAACCGGAATGATGCCCAACTTCAACCAACCATATATGTCCCATCCAGACTCGGTTTGAGGAGATTCTTGAATGAAAAATGAAGCCCCAGAAGTCTTATTTCCAATGGTGGTGGCCTCATAGCTTAAGTCCAAGTGCATAGATAGATAGGCCTGATTTAGCGAGGACCGCTCGACTTTCTCTTAGCGATTCATACCCAACTCCTTCCTCTACTAGGTTTCTTCCCCCCCACTCCTCTTTTATTCAACTCCAAACCCCTAAACAAGGTGTTTTGAAATATTTTTCAATGATTTCATCTTCTTTCATTCATTTCCACTTTGTCCTTGCTCGGTTTACCGAAAAGTGCAACATTTGACACAATGCGAGCCTCGGAATATCGTAAAAATTTCTTTTCAAAAACATTTTGAAAGAGAGGGTTTTAAGGTCTAAAAACCATTCAAAATAGCTTTGGTCCAAAATGGGGTGTAAGGTTGGGATTTGACTCTCATCTTGCCGAAGAAATCGAACATTTGCCCAGCACACCTTTCATCACCAAGCAAACCATCAGTAACGCCCAAGTCTTAAGGGTGGTAAAAAATGGGGTGTCTACAGGTGCTGATTTATCGAAACTGGTGTGTACTCTCTTTCCGAAGTGGAAGTAGAAAACTGGACTTCACTGAATGAAGGTAACTGTGAAACCAGTGAGTTATGCCCTACTCTCCTCCGTCTTGTTACCGGGGGTAGCGAAGCAAACACTGGTTGTCCTCTTACAAGATCCCCAGATCGGTAAAGTCGTCTTACTCGAGTCCAAAGTGCTTTGGGAGTAACTGCCTTGTTTGAAGCAATGGTGAAAAACTACCTTACAAAAAGAAAATAAAGCAAAAAGAAACAAAAATCAGAAACCGCACAGTACCTCGGCTTAGATAAAATCAGCACACAATTGCAATCATAAGTTGGATGACTCTACTTAAACACTGATTTCTGCCCCAAATTTCTGCCTCAAAACTGATACCCTCAAACTGATACCCAGACTTGCCACTGATACATACATTCTTGCAGAGTTTCACTCTAAAGCACGTATCAAGCAAGTGAGAGCCAAAACACCCTTATAGTAGGGTAGGGTTAACCCATCCTAATTTTGTCAGGAGCTACGGGTTCACTACGCAAACAAGCAGTTTCATAGAATCCTGCATTCTGGTGAGCAACCTGTCCTACTTTGGAACAGTCTCTATGGCTTCCGATATGCAACTAGGTCAATTGGTCAAAAAGGGTACCTCAACAAGACTACCTAATATACCTCCCACACCTGACACTGAGAAGTGAAAGTAGGATCAAACGGTATAGTAGTAGTCCAGATCCAAGGGTTGTGTTCCCATCGTGGTAGAGCCCGCAACCGGTCAGCCTTTTGGCAAGCTTTTCCAAGCGAGCCTTCGGCAGATGGCAAACACTGTGACTTAAGCGCACCGACACAAATGCAAATGCAAAGAAACACATAAGTGTAAATAAAATAACATATCATGAGTTCACGTCAAGTTCTCTAAGTCCCCAGTAGCATCACCAGAAACTGTGGACTCGCCTTTTTCCACGCCCTACCTTTCAAAAAGGGTTTGGAAAGAAGGCCTCACAGATCTACTCCCACAGTTCTGAATCTAGTCTCACAAGTGCAATGTAAAACTGATAATCACCAAAGAGTCCAAATCCGGCAAACCTTTTTTGAAAAATCGATTTTAAATCAAATAATGCCAAAATTGGACTGCTTTTCCAGATACAGAGTCGCCACCTAAATATTTTATTTTAGGAAAATTTAGGAAACCTTGACTCGGGACAAAGGCCATGTGTACGTCATCACCAAAGTTGCCTCGGCTCGGGAACTTCGATACGAGAGGGAAAGGTCTTGAAATGAGCACCCCTGCTCGCCCGATCAAAAGATCGGCCTCTACTAATCATGATATGATGTTTTATAAACATTATGTATTGTTGTTTCAATTATTAGCTAACATTACTATGTGATGAGGACACGCAAGTATAGACTAAAATTGCAAGAATTGGAACAACTCAACTCATGTTTGTTTTGCAAAAATGGTTTGAATTTGCAACCCTCAAGTCGGTTTAAAAGCGCGGATTTGCCACCAAACATTGTGGGCTTAAAACAGGAATTGCTACTCAACAAAGTCGGCTTAAAACGCACATTCATTGAATTATTCCAATTCAAACAATAAGCCTTCATCCACAGGCATTCATGCAGTTTAGCTAGTAAGCACGTAGCCTCATGGTGAGCATGCTAAACATGGCAACATTCACACTTATGCAAGGATGCTAAAGCGTAAAAACTTGCCGAGTACTCCAAGCAAAACAGAAACTAGTTAGAAAGATGCATGATCCTAACTATGTAAGATGTCTAATGCAACACACGCAATATGCAATTAATAGGCTTGGCTAATAATATCGCATACGGATCAATTTGAACAACAAGCGATTAAACACGTATTCAACCAAGTATTGAAATTGCAATGCTGTTTGTATGATGAGCCAAGCCTCGGTGCATGCGAGACAAATGAATGGATGCAAACATGCGATCATAAGGTATGCTAATTGAAAATGCCTCTAATCTAACCATCGAAAGCAATTAAATAAAAGGGAGAAAGACGTGGGGTTGGAAAACAAACACACATGCACGCACACTTATTACAACATTGTGCCCTCGTGAAGGAGGGTCCGAATGAATAATTAGCTAATATAAGCTAAGCTAATTAATACAAAACAAAATAAAGAAACAGCTAAGCTAAGCTACTTAATTATTACAACAATCTATTAACTAATCTAAGCTAATCAAATACATATTGCGCTAATTAATTAAACTAAATTAATTAAGTCCAAAACCAACTCAAAAATAACAATAGACATGTTGTTCTAATTAGTTAGACTTGAGATGCATCAAATGCACATGCACGCCCTTGTTTTCCACCCAGAATGCCACTGCTTTGCTGCCGACTTTCTCTGTTTGCACAGTTGAATTCTAGTATGTTGAAAGGGCATTGCTCTGAGAGTACATCAGTGGATGGCCGGCCACTGATGGAGGCTGACGACCATGTGCATGCTACAAAAGGGCACTACCAGCCATCAGTGTATGGCCTATCGGCAATTAATGAACAACTTCATTCTGCTACAACAAAGCACAACACAGAGCATGAAAGAAGTAGTTTCACAAGTTGTGTGTATTGTGTACCACTCCTTATCATCAAAACATCTCCAAGGATTGGTACTTTTGGCTCCAAAACCACCAACCAAACACTTTCAATACATGATGGCCAAAGAACCAAGGAATACAATTTCATTGTATGCAAAAAAACAAGACACAAGACAATTTCATTGTGTGATCAAGGGCAATGGGGACCAAGGAGATTTGCTCATTTCATTACTTTGAGTATGAAATACTCCAATCTTCCTTGTGTTCACTATAATGTCCGATTGAACACATGCAACGCAACACAATATGCTTATCTTGCTCAAGTTTTACTTATCACTTTTGTTTACTCATTTTAAAAATGCTAGCTCATTCTTTAATTAGTTTAGTCCATTAGTGAGAGTCCTCTAAAGAGAAAGAAGTGTCAACCAAGGGATGGTGTAAGGCAAGAGAGAGTTCATGCCGTTGATAATGAACCCTCAAAAAGGATTAAACCATTAAGCATAAACTCTATCTCAAGCTTAAAGAATCCCAAACTTGAAACAACTCTCAAAAGCAATTGAAAGAGTGAAACAAACGAGAATGTGACAGAGCTATATATGCTGAAATTACATGCAAAATGACATTACAACATGCAACCAACTCAAGCAACTCATGTTTAAAACTGTAAAACACTAAACTAGTGAAGCCCTTTACACTACAACTATGCAAAGGACTACTCATACAACACAAACAGCCCAAAGCAAAGCCAAAGCAGCCCAAATCAGAAGCAAAAACATGCTGGAAATAGGCTAAGTTAAGCTACAAGAACATACTAACATATGAAGCTAACTAGGCATGAAAACAAGACACAAGGAGGGGAGGCTAATCCCTCCAATTTTGGACTTCAAAACATAGTTTTTACCACTAAAAAATTTCTGAAATTCAGTGGTTAAAAGACCAAAAAAAGTTGATTTAAAAGCTTTGAAAGATGGCACAAAAGCTTAACAAACCAAGTAGCAATAGGGTGAACCACCCCTAACCCAAAATGAGCCTCAAACCATCATTTGTAAACTACAAAAACAGAGTGTTTTTGGTGTCCAAAACCAGCTCAAAAATAGTGTAAAATGATGGCAAAACAAGTATTTAAAACAAGCTTAAAAGACAAGTGTTGTACCTCTTGAAGACAAGATGTAATTTAGAGCAACAAAACAAGCAAAACCAAGCCAAAATCCTCTTCTAGAGCTCAAACAAAATTCCAAGCGACCTCAACTCCAAGGCAGTCAAGTTTGATCAAGGGTTCATGTGCAAAAGTATAGAGAAACTAGAAGGCACAAAAATAACTAGAGAGAGAGAATTCTAGAGAGAGAGATTTTTTGTCTTCAAAATTTTCTAACCCCTCCACATGCAAGAGGGGGGCATATATATAGAAGATGAAAATTCCCTTCACAAAGATCCAGCCACACACGTGTTCGCAGATGCATGAACATGTGCATACAGCTGGCACAAAATATCACAAAATATCTGTTGGAAACACTGATGGCTGGCCGGCCATCAGTGATGGCCAGCAAGCACATCAATGGCCGGCAGGCCAAAAGCCATGGCCGGCAGCCTTCAAGGATGGCCGACAGGCAATCAAAAACTTCATGCTCAAAAGACCTAAGCATGGTCCAAAGATGAAGGAAAAAGGATACGGGGTTTGGAAAACTCAAACCTGTGGCGTTCTATCGCGGACTCCAAGCGTTCGATGAGCAATCAAACTCGCCATTGGATATACCTGCAAGAACATCCAAGTCTTAAAGGACCGTAAAAAATGGGGTGTCTGCAGATGTATATATGCTTGCATAGCAGCAAAAACAAAAATGAACTAGCATGTTGCACAGGTTGGTTTAATGATAAAATTTACGCAATTGGGTCGAATTCTAGGGTCAGGGTAAACTTTTGCCAGCCATGTCTGAAAGGCGATATGCTCCTGTACCGGCAATCGAATCGATCTGGTAGGGGCTATCCCACTTGGAGCCTAGTTTTCTATCTACCAGTTTTTTAGCAACAGAAAACTCTTTTTTGAGGACCAATTCTCCAGGAGTGTAATGGCACAGTTTCATGTACAGATTATATGACTTGGTGAGCTGTTACTGATACCATGCCATACATGTAAGAGCCTGATCTCGACGTTCCTCAAGTAAATTCAGATCCAATGCCAACATCATGTCGTTATGCCCCATGTCCAAATCCATTGATTTCAAAGTGGGAAGGCCAATTTCAAGGGAAATGATGGCTTCTGTTCCAAAGCACAAGGGGAATGGCGTTTCCCCCGTGGGCCATCTCAGAGTGGTGTGGTGAACCCATAATACAATGGGCAACTCTTCAACCCATTTTCCCTTGGCCTTCTCCAATCGTTTCTTGATTTTGCCAAGAATCACTTTATTAGAGGCTTCAACCTAACCATTGCTTTGTGGGTACGCTGGTCAGGAAAAATAAGGTCGGATATCGTATGTGTTACATAGCTCCCGATAGAGGCCGTAGTCGAACTGGGTGCCGTTATCGGATACAAGTGCTTTAGGTATGCCTAATCAGGTGATTATGTTTTTCCACACAAAGTGTTTATTAGTGACATCTCAAATATGTGCCAGCGACTCTACTTTGACACACTTCATGAAGTACTCTATTGCAATGATCAATAATTGTTTGTGGGCCAACGAGCATCTGCCAAAATGGGCACCACAACTGCCTTCATGTATTTCAGCCAACAAATCCTTGACTCTATCGAGGTGCACACATTCCAAATATGGCCCTGAGAGGGATTTTTTTGTAAAGCTTTCCCTGAGGATCTAGGTAGTATCGTAGGGCTTTAGTTCCATAGCTTATGGGTTTCTTTCTTATCTACTGGCAACTATTCGGAAGAAAGAAATACGACAATGGGATCCATCCAACTTGGTCCTAAGTCAATGGTGTTGACCCGAGCAGGTTCGGGGGAGTGGATACTCGGCTCTGGAATGAATCCCACTTCGATGGTTCATTTGATCTCTGAGTTGATGGTAGAAGCTAAGCATACGAGGGCATCTGCATGTGTGTTCTAATCTCAGGTTATCCGATTCAATTCATGGTGATCGAACTTTGTGAGAAAGGCATTTTCCGTTCTGATATGGGCCGCCATTCGGTCATCCCTAGCCGCATACTCTCCTTTCAGTTGGTTGATGACTAATTTTGAGTAACAAAAAACCTGTAATCTTTTGGTGCCTAGGTGAAGTGCATTATGGAGGCCAATTAACAGAGCTTCGTATTCAGCCTCATTATTGCATGCATCGAAACCCAGTTTGACTGCCAGCTTGATTATTGCCCCTTTAGGGGTCATGATTACTACGCCTACCCTGCTGCCTTGCTAATTGGATAATCCATCACAATACATCTGCCAAATGTCTCCCACGTACATTCTCTAGTCTGGGTGAGATTGAGGGGCGAGATGGTCAGACTTGAAGTCGGCATGGCATCCTGTAAACTCGGATACGAAGTCGGCCAACACCTGTCCTTTAATAGCTGTTCTGGGAGAAAATTGGAGGTCATACTAGCTGAGTTCCAATGCCCATTTTGAGACTCACCTTGATGCTTCTGCACTGTGGAGCGCTGCTCGGAGAGGGTAGTCCGTTAGTACCCCTACGATATGAGCTTAAAAAGTAGTGCATCAGCTTTCTGGTAGCCACCAAAAGAGCCAGGTTGAGCTTTTCTAGTGGGAGGTATCTTGTTTTGGCATTAACCATAGCCTTGCTTACATAGTAAATTGGTCGCTACTCCCTGAGTTGCTCCTTTAGTAATGCGGCGCTGATCGCCCGATCAGATACCACTAGATACAAAATAAGCGGATCACCTGGCGATGGGATTTCCAAAAGAGGCACTGATCGGAGATATGTTTTCAATCCGCCTAATGCGGCCTGGCACTCTGTGGTACACTGGAATGCTTTGCCCCGCCAAAGTGTGTGAAAGAATAGTTGGCAGCAATCCGAGGAACGGCTGATAAACCTATTGAGAGCGGCGACTATTCACATAAGCTTTTGTACTTCGTTGGCCGATTAAGGAGAGCCGAGTTCAATAATGGCCGTGATTTTCCTCAGTCTGTCTTCTATCCCGTGGTGGTTCACTATATAGACGAGAAACTTGCTAGATCCGATGTCAAATGCATAGTTTGAGGCATTGAGTTTCATTTTGTACTTCCGAAGAATGCCAAAAGTCATCGCTAAGTCGGCTAGATGAGCATGCTTTGCTTTGGACTTCACCACCATATCATCGATGTATACTTCCATGGTACGACCAAGTTGTTCCTTAAACATGGTAATGACCAGCCTCTGGTACGTTACCGCCGCATTCTTCAGTCTGAAGGGCATGACCTTGTAGCAATAGGTTCCCCCTGGGGTGAGGAATGTGGTCTTTTCCTGATCCTTTAGATGCATGGCAATTTGGTGATAACCCCTGTAAGCATCCAAGAAGCTCATGCGCTGATGGTGCGGCATTGCATCCATAAGCTGGTCGATTCTGGGAAGAGGAAAGCAATCCTCAAGATTGGCCCTATTCAAGTCTGTGAAATCCACACAGATGTGCCAAGATCCGTTTTTCTTCTTTACAACCATGGTATTGAACAGCCATGTGGGATAAGTTACTTCACGAATTGGCCCAGTATCCAGCAGCCTATCAACTTCATCGACAACGGCCGAAGTATGCTCCACAACTGACTTTTCTGAATGATTGGTTTGACTTTTAGGTTGACATTTAAACGATGTTGGGCCACACTCGAATCCACCGATGGCATTTCGTATGGTGTCCGAGCAAATACGTCGATGTTGTCGAGTAGGAAGGAAACCAGCTCCTGTCTCTTAACTTCGCTCAGAGAAGTGCCGATCATGAAGAACTTGTCAGGGTCCCCGTTGATTTCGACTCGATCAAGGTCTTTAGTGGCCTCCTCGCTGGGGGTTTTTCCAATGTTCTCGAGGCTATCTTGATCGGAAACTTCAATTGAGTTCACTTCTAGTTCCTTCGGCCTTTTTGAAAAAGCAATAATATAGCATGCCTTTGCCAATTTTTGAGAAACTCAAATTTGCTCAATGCCATGTTGCGTTGGAAAACGAAGTAGTTGATGGTAGGTGTTTGGTACAACCTGCATAACGTATAGCCAGGTTTTCCCCACGATGAGATTGTATGGTGACGGGAATTTGACGACCAAAAATTATACGTTGACTGATTTGGTACCCACCCATAATGAAAATGTGATCTTGCCCAAAGGGTACTCGGGGTTAGCATTGAAGCCAAATAGTGGGTAAATGACTGGCAGTAGGTCTGAATTAGTGAAGCCGAGTTTGATAAATGTCATGTACTACATGATTTCTAAGGTGCTTCCCTGATCGATCAAAATACGCTCGACTGTGAATCTATTCACGCACAGCTTACTGACGAGGGCATCAGCATGGAGGAGAGTTACTCCATCCAGATCGGTGTCGTTGAAACTGATTTTGCCAATTTCATTGGGCCATTGGGCTGGTGTGAACGGCTTGGAAAAGCTAGGTTATAATGGAATTGTATATACCTGAGATGGAGGCTGTAGGTTGTATATCATATGAATCACACCAAATGGACGTGAATCCAGGCGTAGGGGTTCCTTTAGCGCATAACAGCTGTCAGTTTCACAGCCATGGTCCTTATGCTATTCACACCACCTGTCCCTTCGTTGAGTGTTAGGGGGTCCAATCATTTTGGACGACCACTTAAAGAACGACAAGTGCTGGACCTTAGATAGGATGTTGCTGATCGGCTTAGCCAATTCGATACACTTTCTATTTGAATGTATGGGACGCCTACTATCCACTTGGTATTCCTCATTTGGTGATCGTGGGCACTATTCATTTGACCAGCGTAAATCAAGCTGATTACCTTGTTTTGTCCGGCCCAGCAGTTCAGGGCATGGTGGTACGGCGTTGAAAAGCTGGACGAGACTAGATGGTGTCGATTTTACGACCTTTTGACCGGCCTTGATGCGAAGGGCATCATCTTCCACCTTGCAATATTCCTCCAGTTTCTTCATTAATACTCAGACCATTTTGGGAGGACGTCTAGTTAATGAGCTTCTGAGGGGACTGTGGTGGTGTAATCCATTTTAAAGGCAGTGATGTCCATGGAATTGTTGCAGGCGTCATCCACCAAGTTGAAACATTCCCAGTAGCGCGCCGAATATTCGTGGAGGGTCTCTTCTGGCCCGATCTGCATTGCCCAAAGAGAATCGGCTTACTTTGGCTGGACCTCATTGGTGATGAATCTTGCCCTGAAAGACTTTTGAAGTTGATGAAAACTTTTTATTGAGGCCGGCTCTAGTTTATAATACCATCTGACGTCCCATCGCCTTGAGTTGTTTGGAAACATTCAGAATATAAGTGCTTTATCCTCAACATGCAATGTCATCAGTTGCTTGTAATGCCGGATGTGATCCATAGGGTCATATTTACCATCACACAGGTAAACGTTGGTGTGAAAATCCACATTTAATTATTCCAAAACTAATAATTATGTAATTAATTAATTTTATCCAGAGTTTATCTGAAGTATATTAGTGTATAAGTTAGTTTTAAATTAACCCAATTCAATCACTAACAAAGACATTATTAAGAATAATAATTTTGTGGATGTTCAATATTTATAGTTTATAAAATGTTTTAATAAGGATTCAACATGATAATTATCTTTGCTAAATAACTTAGTTAAAAACCTTAGTGTATTAATTTTAAGAAACGAAAAAAAAAAAAAAAATCAACCTCGGCAGATTTTTTGGTGGCAGCATTTCCACTTGGTTGCATGCATGGAGATATAGAAGATCCTCCTCAGAAAGTCCCATTATATTCATTGGAATTTGAAGATTTGATTGGACTAGATAGAATGGATGGAGAGAGAGATTTGATTGGACTAGATAGAATGGATGGAGAGAGAGAGAGAGAGAGAGAGAGAGAGAGCCTCAGGATAGAGCCTCAGGATTTGAACTTATATATGTATATATGAATACTTGCATTGGAAGAACACGGAGAACAGAGAAGGAAAAGAGTCAGTGAGCAAGCTAAGCAATAGGGAGAAGAAGAAAAGTAGGAGATTAAGGGAGCTAAAATTTTCTACCATTTCATCATCTTATATTAAGTAAGAAAACCCTCTCCACCCTCTCATTTTTTTAATTGTTGAAATTTTTAGATTATATTTACATGATAAAATGACTAAACTTATAGATAGAATTTTATTTACAAATGTATATAAATTTTGTGATGTGTATATCAAATATTTGAATATATTGATAGTCTTAAAGTCATGGTATTATTGTGGAAATAGGCTTGCATGTGTAGTTTATACCATTAAAGAGAGGATTGAAGATTTTATTTGGCCCTTAAATCTGCCAAACAGTTGTACGAATTTTTAGATAATTTTATACACAAATTTGAAGATAATTGCTTCTACAAAATTGTTGAGAACGATGTCTAGTTCGTCCAAGAATGTTTGCAACGATTATTGAGTTTCTTACGAATTTATATAAATTTTAAACAAATATGGAACTGTACGAAGGATTTTACTATGTGTTTGAAAAATCAATAAAAATTTTATATTAAACCAAATCTACTAATTTCTAAATAAAAAATGAAATTTGAGAATTCTAGTTTCATAATAAATTTTTATATTATGGATTTGATTTATAAATTTAAGTATGGAATTAATTTAAGAAAATGTGATAAATCTGTGTCATGAAATGTCTGGGAATTTTACAAAATTATTTATAACTTATTTTTGGGAAATTCTTTCTGAAAATTGACCTACACATGTTTATTGAATATTCTGTAGATTTTCACAACTTTTAGAATTGTATAAATAATTTATTTATAATTTTTATTACCTAAGGTATATCCTGGGAATTTCTAGGCAAGTTTAAGATCATTATTTCAATTAATTAATTGGATAAAAATTAATTATTGTGTTGGTCTAATTCATTAAATATTGCAAATTAGTAATCCATGTATGGGTGTATTGTGGTTTATTTAATATTGTGCTAGTCTAATCTTGTAAATTAAAAATCTATGCATGTGTGTGATTATGGTTTGCTTTCTTTGTATCTAAATTATTATTTCATACCATGGTTTAAATAAATTGTTTATTTAAATTTTGTACATTTATTTATTATTGTCTGACATGTGTAATATTTTATGTTGGCAATTTTAATGAGTTGGTATAACATTATTGGTGATTGAAATTTTGAATAATTTGTGATTAATATAAAAACTAATTGAAATGATTAACGGTATATATAAAGTTAATGATCGGGGGTTAATACTGGTAATTCAGGGTGAGCCCTGGTTTTTAATAATTTTCATATAATTGTGTCGCGAAACCCTAAGATGGCACGAGACTTATTTGAACCCTTATCGGTATTTGGTTTTGGGATAAGGGTGGATGTGTGGGTGGCACACATGGAGGTTACATACCCCTGGCAGACCGTTCCCTTGGGGCTATGGACGCGCCCTCAGGCCTCCGTGCTCTTCCACAGTTCGGACTCATTTTGTGTCATGGTTCTTAATCTGATCTCACAATGTGCAATGTGAGATTGATAAATCACCAAAGAATCCAAATCCAGCAAATCGTTTTGGAAAACAGATTTTTGTAAAGAAGTGCCAAACATGGACTGCTTCGCCAGATACAGAGTCGCCACCTAAATATTTTTTATGGGGGAATTTAGGAAACCCTGACTCGTTGCCTAAGGCCACGTGTCCGTCATCACCAAAGTTCCCTCGGCCCGGGAACATGGGTACGATTGGAGAAGGTCAGCTATGAGTACCCCCGCTCACCCGATCAAAGATCGGCCTCTACTAACCATGATATCTAGTTTTGAAAACATTATGCATTCTTATTCCGATTAATTAGCTAATCTTACTATGTGATGCGCACAACACAAAAGTATAGACTAGATCGCCTACTTTGGAACAAAGCATTGCATATCCGCTCGTTTGAAAGACAATTTGAAATTTGCTACTCGCAAGTAGGCTAAAACACGGATTTCAACGAGTTGTTCCAACTCGAGCAATCCAACCTCCACCCACATGCATTCAGCCAGTAAATCAACTAAGCAGTTAGCCTCATGGCAAGCATGCTTTCATGTTAACATTCACACTCATGCGAGATGCTAAAGCATAAACACTCACCTAGTACTCCAAGCCAAAACAAGGAACATGTTAGTAATCAAATGTATGATCCAAGTCCATGTTAAGGTGGCTAATGCATCGTAGGCAAAATGCAGCTAGAATAGGCTCGGCTAATCTATGGATGGCATGTGAAATGCAGCAGATGACATGTATTCAAGTTAGATTTGAAATACTATGTGTAGACACCCCATTTTTTACCGTCGTCAAGACTTGGACGTCATCGTTTGAACACTCGGTGATCATCCATATTTGTGTTCGTCCTGAGTTCCCAGAGGTCACGGCCACGCACCTTGCCTCAGGATCTCTCGACTCGACTGTTTTGTGTTTGGTTTTGCACCAAACACTTGTGTTTTGCCTTTGAGGGGTAGGGAATGGCTTGTTAGCCATCCCGACACATCACCAGCCATGGCTTGAGGCCACCGGCTATGTTTTGTTACTACCGGCAAAATATTTGGCCGGTCGGCACTATCTTTGGTCGGTCGACCATATATTTTGGTCAAATTACATTTTTGGCTGGCCGACCACTGTGCATCTGCTTTTGTTGATATTTTTATGCCAGTTGTGCCAACTGGTATACACTTTGCTCCTCTCCATACACGTGCATGGAAGGATTTCACTCTTGCTTAGCTTGTTTTGGAAGCTTTGCAAGAGTGAATCTCTATATGAGGGAGCCTCTTCTCCCTCCATTAGGGTTACAAAAAATTTTCAGAGCTTTGAGTTTTAGGGTTAGGGTTTGTTCAAACTCTATCTCTATATCTCTCCCTCTCTTGAGTGTTCTAGGTGTGTTTAGTTTTAGTTTTGTGCACAAACACCTACCATTACACTACACCTTAGTTGCTGAGGCATTAGCGGCTTGTTCTTGGAGCTTTTTGACTGGTTTGGACATAAGGAAGCTACTGGTCTTCCATTTTTGAAGGAGGTCGTCAAGGGTAACAATATTACCCATTTTCCCTCATTTTTGCATAGCTTTTTAACCTATCTTGCAACTGTTTTTAGACTTTGTATATAACTAATAAAAGTCTTTTTTTTTCATTGCTTTAAATAGTTGTTTAAGGGTGTTTTGAGCTTTGAGGTTGTTTACCCCCTCTTAGGCCTTGTTTGGCCTCTTTTTTGTGCTATTTTGGTGAGCTCCGGGACCACTTTGTTTGCGCCTCCTCACCACTGAAATCTTGAGGGATTTCAGTGGTGATGATGGTGGTTTAAGGTCCTAAGAAGGAGAGAGCCATCCCCTCTCCTTGTTGTCTTTAAACTTGCTATTTTAAGCCTCACGTGTGAGCACCTTGTTTAAGATCATGTTGGCCATGTTTTAGTAGTTGTTTGGTAGTATTTTGCCATGTTTTACCTCTATTTTTACTTGGTTTGGACACACCATGCTTGCTTTGCATACATGTCTTGTAACGCCATGAATTGCCTTAACATGCCTTGTGCTTTGAGCCTTGTTTCTAGCATGTTTTTGGCTTAGCTTTGTGAAGCTTATATGCATGTTTTGATGTGCTTGAGGTCTATTTTGGGTCATTTGGGTCGTCCATGATTTGCTTTGTATAGCTACCATGTAATCCCCCTTTTGAGCCTTGAGTGTTGACCCCTCTAGTATGCTTTACTTGCACTATTTCAGTGGTTTGGAACCACTTGTCATGTTATTTCAGTCCTCATGGTGTGCTTGTATGTTTGCATTTGATGTCCCTTTAATGCTTTATAAGGTTGACATCTTATGCTCCATGTTTGTGCCTTCATGCATGCCATCATGTTTAGGCCTCTAGGATGCCATGTCATTGTGTTTTTGGCTTTGTTTTAACATGCTAAAACTCTGATTTTGGTTGTTCAATTCATACCATGTTTGGTTTTGTTAAGGGTAGTTCAATATCTCCTTGGTGAGCCTAAGTCCTTGGGCTTGGTTGCATGTCTTGCTTGCATTGATAGGTTGATTTGGCATCATCCCTCATGTATATTTCAGAGCTTAATATGCATGCCATTTGTCCATGTTTGCATCCACTTAAGTGTGCTTGAGAGTTGTCTCTTTATGCTTAAATGTTGGTCCATTTGCATGCATGTTTGTATGTATAATTGTCCTTCATTTCCATAGCAATGGCCACTGTTTTGGACTTGGTTGAAAGCTATCCACTTCGGTTTAAGACCATTCTAGCATCTGGTTGCATGCTCGCCTTGTGTGTTGTTACATATTCGGCCTTGTTCCATGTTTGTCACATTTCATATTTGCATGCTTAGGTTGTAATGCATTTGGCATGCATTGTACTTAGCATGTTGTCCATGTTGCATCCTGCATGTTTGCATGGTTAAGATTACACTTTCCATGTTTGCCAGCTTGCACACTTGCTCTTATGCCCATGTTGCATGCTAGCTCACATGCCTAGATTGCATTGCATTGGCATGCATTGCCTTGCCTTTTGAATTGAGTATGATAGAGGTTAGGTTTTATTTGTTTGTTTGATGTGCATTTCATTTGAAATCAAAATGCATAACTTGGTTTCTTGGGACATCACGCATTGAAATGCGCAATAGGTGGTCCGAGAATCAAAGACCATACCCCTTTGAGCCACAACCATGATAAGGGATGTGTTGGTGCATACATTTGCTTGAAATGCATTGTCATACCTTGTTTTGCCCTCTGCTGCTGTCAAAACAGGATTCTGCAGGAAGCTTTGGCCGGCCGGCCATCTTTAGTGCCGACCGACCAACAATTGGTGGCCGAGAACTCAACCACTGGTCGATGACCACTCCCTCATGGCCGGTGACCATTTCCCTTGGCCGGTGGCATCCCACAGGGTTCATATAGTGCACCTTCAGATTTGTGCAATGATCAGAGGAGCAGAGCAGGGAAAACAGAGGCAACTTGTGCACGGTAGTGGACTTCCGAGCGGAGCCGAGCACACTTTGCATTAGGCCCTCTTCCCAAGGCTGTTTACTGGTTTCTTAACTTAGTTAATTTGCTTAACTAGTTAATTGTTCGTAATATTTAATTAGCTTATAGGTTAGTTAAATTGTATTATTCTTTTGGTCCCTCCGAGCGAGAGCGAATTTGTAATAAGTATGGGTGCGTTTGTGCATTTTTTCCAACCCCCACTTCTTTCTCTCTTTTACTTGCCTGCTTTGATGGTTAGTATTAGGACATATTTAAATTAGCATACCTTATGCTATGCATACGTGCATCATTCATCAGTATTGCATGCACCAGGCTCGGCGTATCATGCTAACTGGATAGTATTTCAAATCTAACTTGAATACGAGCTACTTGTTGCATTCCACATGCCATCTTAGGATTTGCCAAGCCTATTCTAGTGACATTTTGTATGCGTTGCATTAGTCACTTAACATGGACTTGGATCATGCATGATTGCTAACATGTTTTTTGTTTCGGCTAGGAGTACGATGTAAGTATTTATGCTTTAGCATCTCACATGAGTGTGAATGTTAACACGACAGCATGCTTACCATGTGGCTAAATGCTTAATTGATAAACTACCTGAATGCCTGTGGGTGAAGGTTGGATTGTTTGAGCTGGAACGACTCGTTGAAATCCGTGTTTTAAGCCTACTTACGAGTAGCAAATTTTAAACCATTTCCTAAATGAAACGGATATGTAATGCTTTGTTCCAAATTAGGCGATCTAGTCTATACTTATTTTTCTGTGCACATCACATAGTAATTCTAGCTAATTAATTGGAATAAGAACTCATGTGTTTTCAAAAACAAGATATCATGGTTAGTAGAGGCCGATCTTCGGATCGGGCGAGAGGGGGTGCTCATAGCTGTCCTTCCCCAATCGTACCTAAGTTCTCGAGCCGAGGCAACATTGGTGATGACGGACACATGGCCTTAGGCAAACGAGTTAGGGTTTCCTAAATTCCCCCATTAAAAATTATTTAGGTGGCGACTCTGTATCTGGCAAGCAGTCCATGTTTTTCATTTCTTTCTAAAAATTTGTTTTCTCAAAACAATTTGTCGGATTTGGACTCTTTGGTTCAGATTAAGAACCGTGACAATTCGAGTCCGAACTGTGGCACGTGAGGCCCCTCGCGGGTGCGTCTACACTATCCAATTAGTATAATGCGCCGAGCCCGATGCATGCAATACAAATGAATGGATGCAAACATGCTATCATAAGTATGCTAATCAAAACATGTCCTAATACTAACCATCAAAAGGAGGTAAGTAAAAGGAAGAAAGAAGTGGGGGTTGGAAGACATGCATCACACACACGCACGCACGCACGCTTATTACACAATTTGCCCTCTCTCGGAGGGACCAAAAGAATAATACAAATTTAACTAACTAACAAGCCAATTAAATAGTTACAGACCACTTAACTAGTTAAGCAAATTAACTAAGCTAATAAAGCGGTAAAACAGCCTCGGGAAGATGGTCCAATGCATGCGTGCCCAGCTCCGCTCGGAAATCCACCACCATGCACAAGCTGCCTCTGTTTGCACTGTTTTATGCCTCTGAAGACTGAACAAGTTCCAAAGTTGCTTCTGAAATACTCCTTGAGGGTTGTGGGAGACCACCGGCTAAGAAGAATGGTCACCGGCCATGGAAAAGTGGTCGTCGACCACCTATGATGCTCTCGGCCATCCATTGTTGGTCGATCGGCACTGAGAATGGTCGGTCGACCATCTCTTCCTGCAAAACCCTATTTTGACAGCAGCAGAGGGCTGACAAAGCATGGCAATGCATTTTCAAGCAAATGTTTGCACAACCACCCTCCCTATCATGTTTAAGACTCAGGGGAGTATGGTACTCAACCCTCGGGCCACCGATCGCGCATTTTCAATGCGTGATGGCCCAAGAGGCCAAGTGTGCAATCTCAATGTTAAATGAAATGCACACCAAACAAACAAGGGACCCAACCTCTATCGTGGTGATTCAAGAGGCAAGACATGCATGCAAAATGCAACCTAAGAATGCGCGTTAAGTATGCAATATGAGCATGCAAACAAACATGCAAGCATGTGAGCATGCAACAATATTCAAACATGTAACAACGTGTTGAGTGACCAAAAGAGAGAATGCATGCTAAATGCATTACAACCTAATCATGCAACAACATGTCATGGATTGAGTACACAATGAGGCACAATTGAACTAGCATGCTACAACATGTAATTCACCAAATATGCAACAAGTATGTGACAACATACAAGGCAAACATGCAACAACATGCGGGGATGGACTTGCACCAATTTGGGAAGCTCTCAAATAGGCCCAAAACAGTGGCCAAAGTGCTAAAGGATAAGGGATAAAGTCACATACAAACATGCATGGCGATTGGTCTAATACTTAAGCATAAAGAAGCAACTTTTAAGCACACTTAAAATGAGGCAAACATGGAAAAATGGCAAGCATTGTAAGCTTTGAAATCATGTTAGAAAAGGTGCCAAATCAATTAAACAAATCGAGCGAAGTATGCAACCAAGCCCAAAACTCAAGGCTAGCCAAGGGGCTCAAGCCATGACCATACGAACCAAGCCTCAAAGGGCCAAAGGGACTCAAAACAGTCCCAAGGCATTCGAAAACAAGGTCAAAGACACACTTAGATGGCATCTAAATGTCCTACACATGATGGCATACACAAGAGTCCAAATATGGAGCATAAGACATCAACCTTTTAAAGAACTAAAGGAGCATCAAATGCAACCATATAAGTATGCCATACGGACTGAAATGACATAACTAATGGTGCCAAACCACTGAAATGACGCAAATAGAGCATGCTAGAGAACCCAATACTCAAAGCTTACAAGGGAGATTGCATGGTAGCTATAGAAAGCAAGTCATGGGTGACCCAAATAACCAAAATCAGACCTTAAGCACACCAAAACATGCATAAAAGCTTCACAAAGCTAAGTCAAAATCATGCTAGAAAGTCATGGTACATCGTGACGCATGTTAAGGCAATTTCATGGCATTACATGACAAGTATGCAAAGCATGCATGATGTGTCCAAACCAACTTAGAACAGTGCTACAACATGGCAAAATAACCACAAATACCAACTAAGACATGGCCAACATGGACTTAATCACGGTGCTCACACATGAGGCTAAAATGACAAGTTTTGAAGACAAGAAAGAGATGGGATGGCCCTCTCCTTCTTAGGACCTCAAAACACCATCCCCACCACTGGAATCCCTCTGGATTTCAATTGTGAGGAGGCCAATACAAGGTGGTCCCGAAGCTCACCAAAAATAGCACAAAAAGGAGGCCAAACAAGGCCTAAGAGGGGAGAAACAACCGCAAACCTCAAAACAACCTTAAGAAAAGTTCAAAAGCAAGTAAAATTAGAACTTTTACTAGTGATACACTCAGTTTAAAAACAGATGCAAGATAGGTCAAATCCTTGTGCAAAAATGGGGAATAAAGGGGTAAGGTTCTTACCCTTGAAGACCTTCTTCAAGAAGAGAGCTCCAATACCTTCCTTCGGTCAAAACCAACCCAAGAACTCCAAGAACAACCCTTTGGCTCCTCAGCAACCAAGGTATGGTGTAACACTAGGTGCCTTAGTGCAAAACTAAGAACAAACACACCTTATACACACACAAATCAAAAGGAGAGGGAGATATAGAGATACGATAGGTACAAGACTCCTAACCCTAAAACCAGACCTCTGGAACTTTTTGAAACCCTTCAGGAGGGAGGAGAAGCCCTCCCTTTATAGGAATTCAAATCTTGCAAAGCTTACAAAACAAGCTAAGCAAGAGTGAAATCCCTCCATACACATGTATGGAGGGGGTGCATTGCGGATGCCAGCTATCACAGCTGGCATAAAATATCTGCCAAAAGTAGATGAACAGTGGTCGGCCAGCCAAAAATGACAAATTGACCAAATCAATGGTCGACCGACCAGAAAGAGTGCCGACCGGCCATCACCAATGGCTTATAGCAACAAAACAGGGCCGGTGGCCTCAAGCCGTGGCCGGTGAGGTGTGGGGATGGCTAACAAGCTTTCCTCTACCCTCAAAAGCAAAACAACAAGTGTTTGGTGCAAAACCAACCACAGAACAGTCAAGTTGAGAGTTCCTAAGGCAAGGCACGTAGCCGAGACCTCCGAGAACTCAAAACGAACACGAACATGGATGATCACCGAGTGTTCAAATGGTGACGTCTAAGTCTTGAGGACGGTCAAAAATGGGGTGTCTACAGTTGCCCCTCTTTGACAGAACTCAAAAGTCATAACAATGTCGGGAGTGAGTGTCAAAGCCCAAAGACTACCCATTTTTGACAAGGCCGAAGACTTAGACAAAGCATGCAAGCCGCAGACAAAGATATGCGCCCGAAGGCAGGGGCAAAATGCAAAACAATGCATAAAGCCGAGCATAACTAATGATCATGCAAAGAAAGCTGTAATGAAGCAAATCATGCAACAGTTTTAAGTAATCAAACACAAATCCAACTACATTACAATGCAGAAAAGATGTAAGAGAATTATGTAATTCTCGCTACACCTCACACGAAGAATAGAATACCTGTCTGGTTCGTCTGGTCGCGCCAGCTTCAAATGAACTGTACATACAATATCGTGCCTGAAAAAGAAAGAAACTTAACAGGTACAATATTGTTAGCAACATGCATAAAAATGCAATCTAAAACTGTGTGACAATGCGAGTGAAGGGGTGCATGACAATGCAACCTATGCGTAGCGCATAACAATGCGGAATGGATGCATGATAAGGCAATATTTATAAAACTATGTATAAACAATGCAAATGATATGCAATGCATTTGAGATGATCAAACCATAAGCAATACAAAACCACACAAATATCATAAAGATGATGGAGATGCAAAATCCGTCTACCATAGAAAAAGTGCTGACACCCTCAAACCACAATCCCATCAGTGGAATAGATGCGTACACATGCAGAACTATGTGTGTGTAGACGGAACACAAGATACAAGTAATTGGGTGGGATGATATAAGTGAGGCATGCCCTGATCAGGAAAGACCATGATCCTAAATGCTGGATGCAATAAACTACACTGCAATGCCATGAATGCAGTGCATAAGGCGTATGGCCAAACCGTATCTTGCCTAGGAAAGGCATGGACACATACAAACCGCGTTTAACATGGAAACGGTGCCGTCACCCACAACACTAGGTGCGTACACATAATATCATAACCGTGCTTCAACATGAAAAGTACGGGCTCATACCAGACCAAGCTCAACATGGAAAGACGCAAGCCATAGATGCATAATGCAGCAAATGCATGCAAACTACAATGCAAAATATATTCTATATGCAATGGAATGGAAACTATATACAATGCAAGTGGAGGCGAAACATACGTGTCGACGCAAGTGAAGAATGCATGACAATGTAGGTGGAAGCGAAACATGGGTGTCGACGCAAGTGAAGAGTGCATGACAATGCAGGTGGAAGCGAAACATACGTGTCGACACAAGTGAAGAGTGCATGACAATGTAGGTGGAAGCGAAACATGCGTGTCGACGCAAGTGAAGAGTGCATGACAATGCAGCTAGAAGTGAAACATGCGTCTCGACGCAAGTGAAGAATGCATGACAATGCAGGTGGAAGAGAAACATGCGTGTCGACGCAAGTGAATAGTGTATGACAATGCAGGTGGAAGCGAAACATGCGTGTCGACGCAAGTGAAGAGTGCATGACAATGCAGCTGGAAGCGAAACATGCGTGTCGACGCAAGTGAAGAGTGCATGACAATGCAGCTGGAAGCGAAACATGTGTGTCGACGCAAGTGAAGAGTGCATGACAATGCAATTTGAAACATAAACACATATAAGTAAAGCATAATGTGATAATGCATGCAATGTGTATAGGAACTTGAACACATATAAGTAAAGCATAACGTGACAACGCATGCAATGTGTATAGGAACTTGAACACATATAAGTAAAGCATAACGTGACAACGCATGCAATGTGTACAGGAACTTGAATGGAAGGGTGCAATGCAACCTAAGAATACAAAAGAACGCGGGTGGAAGAATGCAAGACAATGCAACCTAAGAATGCAATGTGGGCGGGAGGATGAAAGACAATGCAACCTAAGAATGCAAAACAACGTGGATGGGGGAGATGCATGACAACGCAACCTAAGAATGATGCAATGTAGGTGGGAGGATGCAAGACAATGCAACCTAAGAATGCGAAACGACGCGGATGGGGGAGATGCATGACAATGCAACCTAAGAATGATACAATGTAGGCGGGAGAATGCAAGACAATGCAACCTAAGAATGCGAAACAACGCAGATGAAGGAGATGCATGACAATGCAACCTAAGAATGCAATGTGGGTGGGAGGATGCAAGACAATGCAACCTAAGAATGCGAAACAACGCGGATGGGGGAGATGCATGACAATGCAACCTAAGAATGAAATGTGGGCGGGAGGATGCAAGACAATGCAACCTAACAATGCGAAACAACGCAGATGGAAGGATGCAAGACAATGCAACCTAAGAATGAAACAATGTGGGTGGGAGGATGCAAGACAATGCAACCTAAGAGTGCGAAACAACGCGGATGGGGGAGATGCATGACAATGCAACCTAAGAATGCAATGTGGGCGGGAGGATGCAAGACAATGCAACCTAAGAAAGCGAAACAACGTGGATGGGGGAGATGCATGACAATGCAACCTAAGAATGCAATGTGGGCGGGAGGATGCAAGACAATGCAACCTAAGAATGCAAAACAACGCGGATGGGGGAGATGCATGACAATGCAACCTAAGAATGATGCAATGTAGGCAGGAGGATGCAAGACAATGCAACCTAAGAATGCAAAACAACGCGGATGGGGGAGATGCATAACAATGCAACCTGAGAATGATGCAATGCAGGGGGGAGGATGCAAGAGAATGTAACCTAAGAAGGCGATATGGACATGTAATGTATGCTATGTACAGTGCAATAGGCATACTAGATGATACAGTAGAGAGGTGCATGACAATGCAAATGTGACATGTATGACAATGCAAGTGTGGCGTGCGTGACAACGCATAACATATGTGCATAATAATGCGAGTAGGAGTGCATGACAATGCATGTGAGGTACGCATGAAAATGTTACCTAAAGAAGATGCATAACAATGCAAGCATGGCGTGGGTAACAATGCATAAAACATATACATAACGATGTGAGTGAAACGACGTATAACCAACACGCGCTCTCGACAAAGCGTTGTAAAGCAAATTCTGAATCTCGCAAGAGACAAAAAGGATACCAAAAGGATACACTGCATACGTATCAAGTACCACGCACAGAAGACATGGCTAGAGGTCAATGCGAAGGCCGGTCAAGCTTCAGAAATGCACTCTCTTGCACTATGTTGAGCAAAGAAGGTCCCAAACCACATAAATGACCCAATCAAGGGTGTAGGAGGTTCACCGACCATTGGGAGAGTCCATCGGCCATCCACCGGCCACAAAATAAGGCCATCGGCCAACTTTTTGGCCGACTGGCTAACAATTTGGCCGACCGGCCAAACATGCCTGTGCCGGGGCAGTTTTGTCAATTGGCCACGGGTCTTTAAATATAGGGCTTCTAGCCCTTATTTCTCACTTTGCCCTAGCTCAAAAACTTTTCCCCCTTCTCTCTAGGTCATTTCCTCACCTTCGATCCGAGTTTTTCCTTGGTTTTAAAGCCCTTTTCGTCATTCGATTCGTGAAATCCTCCGCGTTTCGCGCATTTTGAACCGAACAAATCTCCGTTTCGGTACACTTTTCTCGATTTCCACCACTTGGGGTTTGTTTCCCCCAAGTTTTCCTCGATCTCTGTGCCCTTTTCAGACTTTGACCTTTTCGCCCATTTTTCACCCTCTCGGGGTTGACTTTTCAGTTGACTTTTCGCATTCGCGCCCGATTTTCCGCATTTTCGGCCATTTTCACACCATTCTTGAGATAGCGGACGACCTTCCAAGCGGTGGGGCTCCCCCAGTGATGAACGTGGATCCCGAGGCCGAGCTCCTGCCTCTTCACATTCGGTCATTTGATCGGGCAACCTACAGGCCGACGATACACGTATTGCCTCCTTACGGCATCTGCCACTTCAGCAGCTTTGTGAGGGGCGTGGCACCGGAGCTTCTATTGTGCGAGCCAGAGTGACATCTGTCCTTCGGCGCTTTTGAGGTACACTCTTCTCTGTTTCATTTTCTGCAATGTAGAACATATAACTGCAATAGTCAAACTTGTTCTTTCACTGTTTGAACCAAATACACTCACACATCATACACTGTAATTCACTGCGAGCACACCCACACCCGATATCTGTTTGAATCTGAACACGTGCACACACACTGTATTTTCACTGAACCACTCAAACACACTGATACATCATATGTTGTAGTTCACTGCAAGCACATCCACACCCGGTATCTGTTTGAATCTAAACACGTGCACACACACTATATTTTTACTGATTTTGAATGCATTTAACACTGTATTTATAACACTGCTTCACGACCGTTTGTTCTGAAAACAGGGAGATTCCCATGCCTTCCGAGGGTATGGGAATATCGTTGCTCACGGATGGTACATGGAGTTGCCTGACGCGGTTCATCGGATCGTTGACCAGGCTGGCTTTGGGCGTTTCTGCATGGGGTTCTCGTGCCTCACTGCGAGCAGGACTCTTCTTGCTGCCTTGGTGGAGAGGTGGTGGGACACCACCGATTCCTTCCACTTCTCTGCCACCGGGGAGATGACGATGACTCCCTTCAACTTCTCCATGCTCACAAGCATTGGAGTGGGGGGTGATCCAATCCCCTTCGATACAGACATGGACGAGTGGGACGCCGCTCATCTCTACTTACTCGGCACTCAGCCACCTCTCACTCGAGCAGGGTTTGTGCGATACACATGGTTCGAGGATCATTTCCAGATCCAGGCACCTACTACATGGGAGGAGGAGGAGCAGTATGCTCGTCGCTTCATTATGTTCTTGCTGGGGACTACTCTCTTCGCCGACCGAGCGAACACCGTCGCCCTCTACCTGCTGAGCGTACTGGTTGATGTGACTAGGATCCATGGCTACGACTGGGGTAGCGTTGGCCTGGCCACACTTTATGGATATATGACCTCATCCTCCCGCCTCAGCGGGCAGCTACTTGGAGGCTACTGGCAAGCCTGGGAGGTACATATTCCCTTTTCTGCCTTTTCAATTCTTCCTTTCATTATCTGTACACCATACACACTGCGCACACGCAATCTGTTTTACACTGACTGTACATTGCACACACTGCACAACACACTGCACACATTGCACAATACACTGCACACTGTTCTCTGATTTCTGCCTTTATCTGTATACTGCTTTATCTGATAAGCCTACTCAGGCTTGTTCTATCACACTGTACAGCTATGGGTGTATGCCTACTTTCCAAGGCTTGCCCCAGTGCCAGATGAGGAGATGCCTCCTATGATCCCATTCTCTCATCGCTTTGATGTGAGGTGCGAGCGGAGGGCGCAGGAGCCCTTCATGTTCTTCCGCCACTATTTTGACACCATCACTACAGCCGAGGTATGTCAAACATTTCAGTTTATTGGCTTTGCTTTGTAATATACTTTAAATAGCGGAAAACAAACTGTATTTCTTGCCACTTGTAGATCACCTGGCAGCCGTGGGCTTCGTTGCCCATCGCAGTTTGGGAGCGGTATGTCGGTGCTCAGGAGACGGCCTGATTCAGAGTTCTACTAGAGGGCCCCGTCTGCTGTGCCTGGTACTTGGGGGAGCGCTTCTTGTGGCAGACCCTAGGCGTGCCAGATCAGGTAGTTCCGCAGCCACCTTCTACTCATGTGAGGCATACCGAGAGGTACACTCTCGAGGAGATGATATACTACACGATCTGCTGGGACTCCGAGCCTTTTAGGGAGGTGGGCGACTATGCCGAGTACATTCGGGCTTATCTGATGCCACCTTTGATCGGTCCTCGCCGAGCTGAGAGGGAGAGACCTACGGCACCAGCGTTCGGAGTAGGAGCACGAAGGGCGGCTCAGGCCCGTGGTAGGAGCGGATCTTAGAGAGAGCAGAGAGGCGAGTGGCCATCGTTACTTACGATGATGACATGCCGAGGGCAGGGTGGGGAGACTTATCAGATCCCCATTGCTCCCCCTCCGGCTGATCACGAGCTAGTCAGATTCCACGGTTTGCCTCCGGCATGTATTACTGCACTTTGCATCCTGTACAGTTATTTCATTTCATTTCTCTTGATATTTCGCAGAATACTGATGCTTCTAACACTTTTGCAGGCTTCTGCTGAGTACACTCGCCAGTCTCTGGAGTTGACCGCCTCCGTGATGGGGATGTTACAGCGGAGCTTCGGCCTGTTGGCTATTTACGATATCCTGGTAAGCTCTTTCGACCACAATCTCAAACTGTGCATAATCTGACGTATCGCATTATCAACACAACACTTAATACACGGCCCTCACGGCATTTGACACACTATAACTCGCAGATTGTTCACAACATTGCTCACGACATTCATACACTGCACTCACTCACTGTATTCTGTATTCATACTCTGCTCACAGCATTCATACACTGTACTCATACACTACACTCTGCACTGATATACTGCTCACGGCTTTCATACATTGTACTCATACACTGCATTCTGCACTGACATACTGCTCACGACTTTCATACACTGTACTCATATACTCCATTCTCGCGCGATATCGCCTTGCGTAGTATAAGCGATGCATTACCATTGTCCTTTTCAGCCCCATTCCGGATGTCGGTGCGGAAGTGCTCAGCGAGACCATCTGCACTGCCGAGGAGGAGGAGAGCGAGCGAGGACATGATTCTCGCACCAAAGCGGGGCGCACTCATGTTGGGAATAGCTTGCATGCACCGATTTCGGATGACGATGAGTCCGAGACAAAGGCAGAGGCGGAGTCGTTGAGGAGGAGACCGGAGATGACTCGAGCTCGGATTCAGATGGTGGAGCCGACGACGATGCTCCTGGACCTTCGTCCAGGAAGAGGATGAGGACAAACTCTCATGCCTGAGATGATAGATGCTGACTCAGACTTTTGTTGCCTTTTATTCTTTTTCTTGCTTTGTTTTTCTTTGAGCACACTGTACTGCTTCAGGCAGATTTTGCTTTCTCAAAACTAAATACTTTGCAAAGATGATGGAATGAAACAAGTTTTTTTGCCAAAAAAAAGGTGTTGCATTTGCCATTTCACACATCGCATTGCATTATATCGCATCATATTACATAACAATGTAATCGAATGGGAATTGAACATGCATGTGTCACCAGGTCAGGTAGTGAACCAACGTAATAAATTGGCTCAACAAGCAACAATAAAACCTTGACAAGTTTACAACTCGATAAGCAACGAGCAACAACTCGATAATCAAAATTGCGACAACTTGGTAAACAAATGAGCAACAGCTTGATAAGCAAATGAGTAACAACTCGATAAGCAAATGGGCAATCACTCGATAAGCAAATGAGCAACAACTCGATAGGTAAATGAGTAACAACTCGATAGGCAATTTGAAGTAACATGTGTGACTTCAGAAATCAACAAGGAAGGCATCAAGAAGGAACCAATCACAAGTTCCCAACATGTTCAACACGAGATCGCTTGCTCAACACGACCGTAACACAACACTTGGTTCCTTCGAGACACAAATCATACAACACATCGCTTATTCTCAACATTCAAATTTATAACACAGCTTGGTTTATTCTCAGATATCGGCTAATCCCGACTAACAAATTCAACTGAAAAGACGAGATGCAAAGGTGGAATCGGCAGAAGCTGAAACATACTCAGATGCTCCAAAATTTTCCCTTTTCTTCTCCTTCGCAATCCAGAACACAAATATTCACTATTCTCATATGACCTGGGTTGGACCCTGCGGTTTTATGAAAGAATAAATCTTGTTTTGTACAAATTTTGAAGAATGGCACAGCACTCTGAGCACAAAATGGCTTTGTTTTGAAATTGAGTTTTTAACCAGTTATTGAGCCTACGACTGACCATAGTGCACTACGACTCAACAAAGAAAAACAAAAGGCAAACAACCTATACGCATCGAGAAACACTTGAGACGAATCAAAACAAGAGATGAACAAAACAACAGAAGACACGACACACAGACGTGTTACAAAGAGAAAAGACACCATCGTCACGAGGAGCCAGCTTCTTCGGGTATTGTTTCCCACCCTTTCTCATTTGTGATTCTCATATCACTCTGGCACTCAATCTCTATTTTTCTGAAAAAGCCATTTTCTCACTTTTTCTCTCATTGCACATCTCTTTATTCTCAATCTCTCATTTTTCAATCCCTTTCCTGGGTGGTTGACGGATAAACGAGAAGTTGTGGGTTCATGCCCAACATTATCAACTCACGGCTATTCCTCCGGTGACATTTAGTCGATCCCCCGGATAAGGGAGTGGAGTATCCTGATCCACTCGAATTCGTGCTTCGAACTTGGTTTGACACCTCGTTGCTTGGAGAATGTTAAGAGCTTTCAGCCCTTTACTTGTTAGCTTCAGTTGTGCCCTTCTTGGTGAATAGGGTACCCTTCCTGGCAAGTGCATCGACAGTGGGGAAAAGACAGGAAGCCTGACTCAACTGTGCCCTTAATTCATCATTTTGACTACTTTTTGTTTTTGCTTTCTACTAAAACAATTTTAATCAATATGAGAGTCAGATTAGCATGTTTGTTCAACTTTTGATTTAAAATCATGCAAGTTAGGCTATGAACACTGAAAAAATTTCTCTTTTTAGGTCCAAGAAAAGGTCCAGTTTTGAAAAATGGAATAATTTCCGAGAAATTAGTCAACTTCAGTAAAATAATTTCAAAAACTATTTTTGCAAACAGCAACTGCTCAACGAGCACAGAACCTACTCTTGAGATGCACAACCTCAGATCCATAACAATGGAAAAATGCTCTTTATCTGAAGGACACTGCATTGGCAATGGAAAGTTGCCCCTTGTTTGAACAACAACTCATGGCAACAGAAAGTTGCCCCTTGTCTAGATAGCGCCGCAACAAACTGTAATCAGTCCTCACAGCGATGATCACAACCGAACTCTCGAATATAGAAATGACAAAGATGATCGGAACCATTACATGGACACAATCGATTTGGAAGTGTTTATGGCTGGACTTCAGAATGAAGTTGCCTACGTATCCTAAACATGGGAATCAAGCCTTACGTAGTTCCGGGGCAGGTACACTCCGGTATTAACCTCTCCTTTTGCGCTCTAACTTTTGCCAAGGCTGCCCTTTCTGGGTTTTCAACCTTGCGAGCTTTGTTCTTCTTTTTCCTTTTTCATCTTTTCTTTTTCATTTTCTTCATTTTTCTTCTTTTTTCATTCTTTTCTTTTTTTTCTTGCTCTAACTTTTGTCTAGGTCGCCCTTCCGAGTTTTCGGCCCAGCGAGCCTCTCAAGGGTAAAAGTGTAGCTTTGTCCATGTTGAAGAATGGCTACTGTTCGCTGACGATGTAGGAGTCCATCCAATGGGGGGCTGAGTTTGCCCCTAGTATTGTGGATAGGAACTCGGTTGTCCTCCAGCAAAAATTTCTTCTTTCTTCCCTTCTGGGATTTGGCATTCTTGCCGATCTTCATTGATTTGTGGAATGATCCATCTTCAGCTCTTTACGCATAGTCTGGCATCTTTTGCCCCTAGTTCGAGGGGTGCTTCTGATCTGGCCAAACGAGCCTCACATCATGATTGACCTTGGAACATTTTGAATCCAAGTTCAAGGTTTGAAATCAAGAGGGGTCGAGTCTCAAGGGTGAGAGCGATCCTAAGCTGCATAATCCCAAGAGCGATTCCGCACAGGTCTTCGCAGGACAGCGCAAAAAAAATTTTGAATTTTTTTTTTAAGAAAGCGACAAATTGCTCACACTGAAGACAATGCGAAACCAATCTGGATCAAGCCAGGATCCTTCTCAGTACTCACGCTAACAAGCATGATCTCATTGATTAAGGGCTTAGCATGCCTCTCTCTCTCTTAATTTGATCAAAGTTTTGCAAATCCCAAGGAATTCCTTCCTCTTCGTTTTCATCTTAGTGTTCAAAAAGTTTTGAAAAACTTAGGTTAATACAATGACTTATAGGAACAAAAGTGCAGGTGAAAAGCGCTGCCGTTTCATTCTAAACTTGCTGGCACAATAGACTCAAAGTAGCAATAGGCACAAAAAATATGACAGCCACAGCTGTTTCATTCAGATTTCTGGGTTGCAACTGGCTCGATAGCAGAAATAGACTCAAGAGAAATCCAAAAGATAAACACAAAATAGAATAGTGATATCCGAGGTGACACCCCTGAAATCACCGAACTTCTGTACAACAGGACTGACCCGACACAACAAGACAGACCCGGCCAACATAGTACAAAAAGACTGCTTATATACAAGATAACAAAACTGACTGAATACCCAAGTCAGAAAGTGCAAAACTAGCATTTGCAAATGCTCAAAAGTGCGTGCCATACGCCACATCAGAAGTAAACTGAGCACCGCCCACAGGTGGACCAACTTCTGATCACATACTTGTGGTATCCTCGAAATCTAACAACTCAGCAGTGACAGACTTCGCTGAGGTTGGTGGGAGGATGACCTCATTGTCGATCAGATCCTGTACTTCATGACGAAGACGGAAACAGTTGTTGGTGCTATAACCGGTTTGCTGGTAGTATGCATAGTACAAGGTAGCATCATGTGAGGGAGGGAGATTCTTCGGGAGAGGCTGAGGCTCAAGGGGTCTAAGATGGCCCTTTTCGGAAAAGATCTGGAGCACCTTAGACAAAGGCATATAAAGGGCTTGGAATACCCTACGACCTCAAGGTAGATACTTCGAGGTTTGCTGACTTTTGCCGGACGCACTAGCAAAAGGATCGGTAGTCTTTGCCTTGGCTTCGATCTTTTCGGTCGGGGTTGGGATTGGAGGGAACTGTTCTGGCATGACGGGGCCTATCTCGATTTTTCGCCTGGCGGGAACTTCCCTCGGTTGGAGTGGGGAAAGCATCATCCACAGTCTTAGCCACAATTGCGAGTACTTGCTATTTATTGAACCCCCTAGCTTTCAAAGCCTCGACTGCCCACAACAGTTGTTCAACGGGATCAACATCTATTCTCACTTTGTTCTTACCTCTAGCCTCAGCTTGATCGAGGGTTTGGGTTACTATATCAGAGCGAAACCCGGTTGTTGTTGACACGTCATTACTATAGCTGGAGACAACCTCAGGTTGGCTGAGCTCGATTACAATTCACCCCAATAGCGGGGGCTCCTGCGGTACAAAATTCCCAGTGTAGGATGTGGTTGGTGACGAAGCCGACATTCCATAGGCGAGATCAGCCACAGATCGCTGAAGATCGCCAATCATTCGCATCAATTCAGACGTGGTGCGCTCACAAGTTTGACACGACTGGGGTGTCTAGACCGGGCACGCGGCAGGCGACCTGGGCGGGTATGGTACTTCAACATTGGTCTCATCCCGCAAGATGTTTCCTTGGTCCAATGCGGCTGCCATGACCACAATTTCCTCTAATTCTTGTGTCATCATAAGTCCGCTGAACTAAACGGAGATGATATAACTAGTGACTGACAGAGCAGATGAACTAGTAAGCCTTGACTGGTCTTGCCTTAACAAAGGAGAATGCAGGCTGCTCCAAACTGAATCTCTGAACTAAAAGAGAAAGTAGGCAACATCTCAGCTCAATTTTACCAACACAGATACCCGCAGATATAACTAAACTACTGTTCCCCAAATTACTACCTCAAAACTGAATCTGATACCCGTAGACAACTGATTCTCAAACATATAAATACCCGCAGGTCTAACTAATTCTCAAAAACACTGGTACTGATACTCGTAGGTCTAACACCCGGACTTGCAAACTGATACGCACAACCTTGTAGAAATACATTCTAATAGCACGTAGCAAGCAAACGAGAGCCAAAACACCCCTACTTTGGGGTAGGGTTCCCTTGTCCTATTTTGTTAGGAGCTATGGTTTCACTACGCACACAGCAGTTTCAAACAACCTATAATCGGGTAGCAACCTGTCCTAGCTTGGAATGGTCACTATGGATTCCGAATATGCACTAGGTTGAATGGTCAAAAGGGTGCCCCGGTGAAAACCGGGGTTTGTGTTCCCATTGTGGGAGAGCCCATAACCAGTCAGTCTTATGGCGTGCAGCCTCCAGCAAAACGTTCAGGAATATCATATGGCAAACACGGTGTCCTAGGCGCACCAATGCAAATGCAATGCAAATAAACACATAAGTGTAATCAAAACAAGATATCATGAGTTTGAGTCAAGTTCTCTAAACTCCCCAGCAAAGTCGCCAGAAACTGTGGACGCACCCTCGGGCCTCTGTGCTCTTCCACAGTTCAGACTTGTTTTGTGTCACGGTTCTTAATCTGATCTCACAATGTGAAATGTGAGATTGATAAATCACCAAAGAGTCCAAATCCAGCAAATCGTTTTGGAAAACAGATTTTTGTAAAGAAGTGCCAAACATGGACTGCTTTGCCTGATACAGAGTCGCCACCTAAATATTTTTTATGGGGGAATTTAGGAAACCCTGACTCGTTGCCTAAGGCCACGTGTCCATCATCACCAAAGTTGCCTCAGCTCGGGAACTTGGGTACGATCAGGGAAGGTCACCTATGAGCACCCCCGCTCGCCCGATCAAAGATCGGCCTCTACTAACCATGATATCTAGTTTTGAAAACATTATGCATTCTTATTCCGGTTAATTAGCTAATCTTACTATGTGATGCACACAACACAAAAGTATAGACTAGATCGCCTAATTTGGAACAAAGCATTGCATATCCGCTCGTTTGAAAGACAGTTTGAAATTTGCTACTCGCAAGTAGGCTAAAACACGGATTTCAACGAGTTGTTCCAACTCAAGCAATCCAACCTCCACCCACAGGCATTCAGGCAGTAAATCAACTAAGCCGTTAGCCTCATGGCAAGCATGCTTTCATGTTAACATTCACACTCATGCGAGATGCTAAAGCAAAAACACTCACCTAGTACTTCAAGCCAAAACAAGGAATATGTTAGTAATCAAATGTATGATCCAAGTCCATGTTAAGGTCGCTAATGCATCGCAGGCAAAATGCAGCTAGAATAGGCTCGGCTAATCTATGGATGGCATGTGAAATGCAGCAGATGATATGTATTCAAGTTAGATTTGAAATACTATGCAATTAGTATGATGCGCCGAGCCTGGTGCATGCAATACAAATGAATGGATGCAAACATGCTATCATAAGTATGCTAATCAAAACATGTCCTAACACTAACCATCAAAAGCAGGTAAGTAAAAGGGAGAAAGAAGTGGGGGTTGGATGACATGCATCACACACACGCACACTTATTACACAATTCAACCTCTCTCGGAGGGACCAAAAGAATAATACAAATTTAACTAACTAACAAGCCAATTAAATAGTTACAGACCACTTAACTAGTTAAGCAAATTAACTAAGCTAATAAAGCGGTAAAACATCCTTGGGACGAGGGTCCAATGCATGCGTACCCGGCTCCGCTCGGAAATCCACCACCATGCACAAGCTGCCACTGTTTGCACTGTTTTATGCCTCTGAAGACTGAACAAGTCCCAAAGTTGCTTCTGAAATACTCCTTGAGGGTTGTGGGAGACCACCGGCTAAGAGGAATGGTCACCAGCCATGGAAAAGTGGTCGTCGACCACCTATGATGCTCTCGGCCATCCATTGTTGGTCGATCGGCACTGAGAATGGTCGGTCGACCATCTCTTCCTGCAGAACCCTATTCTGACAGTAGCAGAGGGCAGACAAAGCATGTCAATGCATTTTCAAGCAAATGTTTGCACAACCACCCTCCCTATCATGTTTAAGACTCAGGGGAGTATGGTACTCGACCCTCGGGCCACCGATCGCGCATTTTCAATGCGTGATGGCCCAAGAGGCCAAGTGTGCAATCTCAATGTTAAATGAAATGCACACCAAACAAACAAGGGACCCAACCTCCATCATGGTGATTCAAGAGGCAAGACATGCATGCAAAATGCAACCTAAGCATGCGAGCTAAGTATGCAATATGAGCATGCAAACAAACATGCAAGCATGTGAGCATGCAACAATATTCAAACATGTAACAACATGTTGAGTGACCAAAAGAGAGAATGCATGCCAAATGCGTTACAACCTAATCATGCAACATGTCATGGATTGAGTACACAATGAGGCACAATTGAACTAGCATGCTACAACATGTAATTCACCAAATATGCAACAAGTATGTGACAACATACAAGGAAAACATGCAACAACATGTGGGGATGGACTTACACCAATTTGGGCAGCTCTCAAATAGGCCCAAAACAGTGGCCAAAGTGCTAAAGGATAAGGGACAAAGTCACATACAAACATGCATGGCGACTGGTCTAATACTTAAGCATAAAGAAGCAACTTTTAAGCACACTTAAAAGGAGGCAAACATGGACAAATGGCAAGCATTGTAAGTTTGAAATCATGTTAGAAAAGGTGCCAAACCAATTAAACAAATCAAGGAAAGTATGCAACCAAGCCCAAAACTCAAGGCTAGCCAAGAGGCTCAAGCCATGACCATACAAACCAAGCCTCAAAGGGCCAAAGGGACTCAAAACAGTCCCAAGGTAGACCGAAACAAGGTCAAAGACACACTTAGATGGCATCTAAATGTCCTTTACATGATGGCATACACAAGGGTCCAAACATGGAGCATAAGACATCAACCTTTTAAAGCACTAAAGGAGCATCAAATGCAAACATATAAGAATGCCATACGGACTGAAATGATATAACTAATGGTGCCAAACCACTGAAATGACGCAAATAGAGCATGCTAGAGAACCCAATACTCAAAGCTTACAAGGGAGATTGCATGGTAGCTATAGAAAGCAAGTCATGGGTGACCCAAATAACCAAAATCAGACCTTAAGCAGACCAAAACATGCATAAAAGCTTCACAATGCTAAGCCAAAATCATGCTAGAAAGTCATGGTACATCATGACGCATGTTAAGGCAATTTCATGGCATTACATGACAAGTATGCAAAGCATGCATGATGTGTCCAAACCAACTTAGAACAGTGCTATAACATGGCATAATAACCACAAATACCAACTAAGACATGGCCAACATGGACTTAATCAAGGTGCTCACACATGAGGCTAAAATGACAAGTTTTGAAGACAAGAAAGAGAGGGGATGGCCCTCTCCTTCTTAGGACCTCAAAACACCATCCCCACCACTGGAATCCCTCTGGATTTCAATTGTGAGGAGGCCAATACAAGGTGGTCCCGAAGCTCACCAAAAATAGCACAAAAAGGAGGCCAAACAAGGCCTAAGAGGGGGGAAACAACCCCAAACCTCAAAACAACCTTAAGAAAAGTTCAAAAGCAAGTAAAATTAGAACTTTTACTAGTGATACACTAAGTTTAAAAACAGATGCAAGATAGGTCAAATCCTTGTGCAAAAATGGGGAATAAAGGGGTAAGGTTCTTACCCTTGAAGACCTTCTTCAAGAAGAGAGCTCCAGTACCTTCCTTCGGTCAAAACCAACCCAAGAACTCCAAGAACAACCCTTTGGCACCTCAGCAACCAAGGTATGGTGTAACACTAGGTGCCTTAGTGTAAAACTAAGAACAAACACACCTTATACACACACAAATCAAAAGGAGAGGGAGATAATAAGATAGGATAGATACAAGACTCCTAACCCTAAAATCAAACCTCTGGAACTTTTTGGAACCCTTCAGGAGGGAGGAGAAGCCCTCCCTTTATAGGAATTCCAATCTTGCAAAGCTTGCAAAACAAGCTAAGCAAGAGTGAAATCCCTCCATACACGTGTATGGAGGGGGTGCATTGCAGATGCCAGCTATCACAGCTGGCATAAAATATCTGCCAAAAGTAGATGAACATTGGTCGGCCAGCCAAAAATGACAAATTGAACAAATCAATGGTCGACCGACCAGAAAGAGTGCCGACCGACCATCACCAATGGCCGGTAGCAACAAAACTGGGCTGGTGGCCTCAAGCCATGGCCGGTGAGGTGTTGGGATGGTTAACAAGCCTTCCTCTACCCTCAGAAGAAAAACAACAAGTGTTTGGTGCAAAACCAACCACAGAACAGTCAAGTTGAGAGTTCCCAAGGCAAGGCACGTAGCCGAGACCTCCGAGAACTCAAAATGAACACGAACATAGATGATCACCGAGTGTTCAAACAGTGACGCCCAAGTCTTGAGGACGGTCAAAAATGGGGTGTCTACAGGGGCAAACCACGGATGCCACGGCTTGGGTATATAACTTTGGGTGTGGGCATCCTTGGTAGTTCTTTGATATTTGACCAAGGGGGGGTTTCCAAATTAACTGTAGCCATGGCTTAGTGGTTGGCAAGAAAATCTCTTTGGTGAGATTTTGAGTGTCATCTAAACTAATAAAATTGTTGAAATTCTTTTAAATTGTTGTTATATCATCATGCTATTAATTCTGTCATTTTCTCTTAATTGTCATGATTATTATCTGATTATTTTCTTTTACAAAAAATGGTAGGTTGGTTATGTTTTCTTACTGTGTTGCAAAACTCATGGCATATATTTTATTGCCTTAGCGTTTTATGGCAGATTATGACGAGGAAGGAGCTGAAGCCGAAATTGGGGCCGCCGCTAATATAGAACCCTGGCTAACTTGAAATCAAGAATATAGAAAAATAAAATTTTGTTATCTTTTGTTTTTGTAATTGCGAATGTTATAAATTTGTTGTAATATTGTATACAGACTTGTAATTTTGTTTTGTTGGTAAACTTTGACTATGTGAGAATTTAAAATTTTCCTAATTAGTTGTTAAAGTTTTATTTAGCAAGTTATTTGTTATTTAAATTTTATGATGTTCCAAAAAAAAATTTAGGGTGTCACAGTTAGTGCTTTGAATTTTTTAGGCAGTGTAGCCCTCGTAATGTATCGCACGAAAGGATCGTGTTTATCCTCTTCGTCTGAACCTCCTCGTCTATCCCACACACGCGGACTCCCCTCAGATGAGCTGGTTATGTCAACTCGCCCTTTCTTCCTAGGTTCCTGGGATGATGAGTCGAAGGCACTACTAATATCATGTTTGCGATGTCGACATTGTCGATCATCCTTCTTTTCTGGTGACTGACCCTAATCGCGGTGTGGTACGGTTTGTTGGGATTTTGCCAACTCCAAAGCCAACTCCTTATGTAGACGTTCGTTATCAACTGCCATATCTTCTAAACGTTACTCATTTCGCTTTGCTTGGTCCATCGTTGTTTGCATGGTTTCCTGTACAGAGGTGGAAGGCAAAGATGGAGGTATTATGTCAAAATTCAAAACTCTTCGAGCGGTAGTGTTTTTTGGGCCAAACATGACTCTTGGTGTAACATCGTCCGCAATGAGGAAAGGATCATCTACTACGTCTTCCATGGATGAGTTTCAGTATTCCCGCAGATGACGTCAATTGTGGTGAAGTGGTTTGGAAATAATCTTTGATCCAGACAGACGATCTTGATCCTCTAGTTGGTACTTGAAACAGGAATATACTCTCTAGCCGGAGGTGCCGGAATTAGCACTTTGACGGATAAGTCAGTCTTCTCTCAAGTTTTCTTCAATCTCAAGTTATCACCTTTTTTTTACATGCCTCACTCTGGCAAATGCTGCTCCTTTTGATATCACTTTCCTAAGGCTCGTTTTCTTATCATGGGCGTCTTGTCCTCACAGCTGGCCCCCAGTCGTTTTGCAGATTGTATGTATCTACTCGGCCCTTCAGCTAGGTTCTTATTCAGCCACGGCCGACCTACCTCATTCATCTTGGCAATCTTGTCCCGAGGATAGCCATTATGAGCCGACTTGTATACGGCTCATACTTATGTACGACACCTCAAATTCGGCCCCCATAGGAAGCCACAATGTTTAGCGATGCCACATCGCAAGCCACATGTTTTTGAAAATATCACATGGCTAGCCATGTGTTTTGGTGATTTTGAAATTCTATAAATATCCCCCTGTTTTGTTGTCTAGAGAGGAGAAAAATAAAAATAAAAAAAGGATAGTGTTTTGGTAAAGAAAATTTTAGCTTCAACAGTCTTGAGAGAGAAAATTTTGCTTAAGAGAATTTTGGTTTTCAAAAACATCTCAAGGGCGATGAATTGATTTTCAAAAACCAAAGCTTTCAATCAACCTTTCTATTCACTAATATACCTCTCTCTTCATTGATATATGCCACACACAACTCCATTAAAGTTAAAACTTGAAATGTCTTGCAGAGATTCCAAAGCATACTTCATAACCATGAGGGTGTAAAGAATAAAGATTGATAAATCAGAAAATTTATCCTTTCCTCAAAATGTGAGTTTTTGCAATTTTCTCATTTATTTTTTACATTTTCTTTACTGTTTTAAATATGTAGTTTCTTTATTTTAATAATAATGTAAATAATATAATAATATATGTTTCCGTACGGTGGTGGGTGAAACCACCATTCACACTTCTCTCAAATATATGTATATATTTATTATTATATTATAATTATTATTACTATGTTTGATTTGTTAAATTCAACTTATGTTTTGAGTTAGATAGTTGTTTGTTATAATAATTTTTAACCCCACGTCTTTTATTTGGTATTGTAATTATTCAGTGCCGTAATAATACCTTACCCCTGCTTCTTTCTATTCCTTTCATTTACTTGCTTTTCATATATGTAAATAGCATCATATTTTTTTTTTATAATACCCGTGCTTTGCATCCATATTTCATGCATCAAGATTTGGCTCATTTGCATTTGTGGGTTTAATAAATTCTTATGTGATTTTCTGCATTACCTCATGCCTTGACATGATTCACAAGTCATATATTAGTAGCCGAATCTTTAGTCGCATTCTTATGTATGTATCACATTAGAATTTTGCATTTAGGATCATGCATATTTTTCCAAACTCTCTTTTGTAGCTTTTCGTGAGATGTTAGAAAATACAAGGTAAGTGTTTATGCTTTAGCATCTCGCTTTTGTGTGTTTTTCTTATAATGTCTAGCATCATACCATGTGGCTATTTGCTTAATTGATATAACTCTCTAGTTGCCGGTGGATAGAGATTGTGTCGCTTAATTTGAAATAATATTGATTTCATGCTTGTAAGCTCGATTTCCTTTAAGTTATTCATTTTGAAAACCCCTTTTCAAAAATGCATGAGATCGTAACATTCCAAAATGAGTGATGTAATCTATACTAGTTTGCTTCACATAGTAATTTTTAGCCTTTATTAAATAATCAGAATATGAACATATAAAGTTAATGAAACTCATGTCATAGTTTAGTAGAGGCCGATCTTTTGATCGAGTGATTGGGGGTGCTCAATTAATGACCTCCCCCCTCCCATACCTAAGGTTCCAAACCAAGACATCTTTGGTTATGATGAGCAGTGGCTTTGGCATGAGTCATGGGTTTCCTAGTTTTATTAAAAGATTAGGTGACGACTCTGAAATCTAGTGATGCTGCCAATTTCTAGCAAAGGTTTTGCAATAAAATAAATTTTCTATAAAAGTTGCCAAATTTAGACTCGTAATTACGTTTCACATTACACTACTGAGAATAGATCAAAGAAGTCGAGAGTCCGAACTGTTAGCATACTTGGGTAACCCTCGGGCATGCAACAAATATCCATGAAATTTTTGTTAAATTCCTTGAGAAATTGAAGAAATCTTCCTCATGTGGTTGTGCTGTTGAGATACCCACGAAAGGGATAAGACTTCTTGTTGAGAAATTTTAATAACATATTGTGCTTATGTTTAGAACATGAAAATGAATGAATGTTGATTATGAATATGAGAGAATGTCATATGTTATATGGGTATAGAATTGGTATGGATTTTTGCGGTATGAACATAGATAGATATTGAATATCATATTTTTGTTTCATAAGCAATGTTGATAATTGTGGGGGAATCATGTATATTGGAACTAAATTATTGCATTTCAATTCATTCATTTTACACAGTTTCAAAATATGATTTAACTATGGCTATGCGTTGGAAATGGTTATGTTGTTTAAGAAAAATAATTGTTGATATTGAAATGTTTTAAGGTAAATACGGTGGGAAATCCAGTTAAAGCGTGTAGTTTGAGAATTAAGTTGGCCTAAGTGTCCTTGGTATAAGATCAGAAACACATGCTTGTCGATTAGAAGCCCTAGTGGATTTGTGCAAGAAAGGATGTGGTGATCCCGCCTAACTGAGGGCATGGAAATTCTTTTGGGAGTAAGAGGCTCTTTTCATTTGTGATTATTTTTGACAAGCCAATGGTTTAAAAAATTGTATGGGCAAGTTAACTACTTTTGTGTAACCACGCTTGAGCCTCGAAACTTGTAGCCCTTGAGGCATTTCTTTGTTGTTTATTTTTTGTTCTTGTATCGTCACACATGCTATGGATTCAACTTAGGAGGGTTTGAATGTGTAATGCATGTGGATCTTTTTTTGTAAATCTCTTACATGAATGAATTATGAATTTAGAGATTTGATTAACCAAATTGCAATTGTTTAATGAATGGAATCATCAGTCAGTTTATGTCAATTATTTTGGGGGCTGTAACGCCCCAACTTTTATTACATAAATCTATTACCAAATCCTTTATATTATTACCAATTTAACAATACCAAACTTGTGCCAACACAACAATAAATAAATAATAGCATTCTCTCCTGATGCAATGATGATATATAAATGAAATTTGATACAATGCCCTTAGGCTTACATCGAATAACAACAAATAAAAAGGAGTTATTTTTATACATTACATGGCATTCAGCCAATAGGTAAAAGGCCTCGTGGCCAACGTAATCAAAGACTTCAAATCCTGCACAATCTTCCAATCATGTACTTGAAAAATTTGTCAACACGTGGGATGAACGCAAAGCCTAGTAAAGATCCCAAAGATCCTAACCAATCACAACATTAAGCTAGATATGATCATGCATGCACCACAACAAACCGTATAAGTAATGTGATAGTTGATATCCAAAAGTATACTTATATAAATACGTTTTTCTTTCCCAAAACATTCTCTTAACTCAACACAAAATAAAGTCATTTCTTTTCTTTCTAACTTTCGTTTCATTTCTAAACCATTTTCTTAACTCTTAAACCTTTTTACGTTGATACAAAAGAATTTCATTCAAACATTAGTTTTGAAAACACGTTCACACCTACAAGTCATTACTCGGGCCTACATGCCACCACACTACATGAATCTACACAACAATACATCTACTATCTTCCCTGGCCATAGGCCCAAGGACAAGAGACCACCACAATATGAACACGAGAACATACACATCCAAAAATAAATAACTGAAAGTAATACATACTTCAAATACCATTTCCATAGATAAACAACGCAGATGGCAGATGATATAACCCAAATAACACATAACGCTTTACCGGCCTCACTCGGAAGGCAATGCCCCTTAGGTCATACTTTACCGGGCACAAAATGAAAGGCAGAAGAACCTATCACAAGGTGCCATGCTTTACTGGTCCCACAATGAGAAAAACGGACCTCTTTTCACACTTTATCAGGCGCAAATCGGGAGGGGAAGAAACCTCTGTCAAGGCGCTACGCTTTACCAATCTCACCCAGTGGGAAACAGACCTCCAAACAACATGACAATAATAGCACAACATACTAGATACAGAAAGAAATATACAAGTGTAATACATACACTTAATCCAGTCACCAGAACAACGACCACTATCAGTTAAATACATTAACCCATTCCTTGCAAAACGTGCTCCGTGCACCACCGTTCAACATCGACTTTTCCTTCCTTTCCAAAATGTTTCCGAAACACACTATGAGTTACTAATCATCAAAACCATAACTAGTTAATGGCTACTGTTCACCCAAACTATCTATCCAATGACAATGTCATAACATGTACAGCATTCACAGTCGTTCTAATTTATTTCTAACAACATAGTCCACGACACAACGATGGAATTGTGTATTCACAGTGTCCACTAACAACCATTATTACATAATCTAACACACAAACCCTACACATAGCATCTACTAATCAATAAAGAAATACCATTATCCACCAATGGCCAAGGACAAAACTCTACAGACTCCAAATACATAATTAAAAGCATAGAGATAACAATAGGTACTTCCACATCCCAATCTATCCCAAACTCTCACATTTTTTAACGGAGGTAATCAACCACACTTTGTTTTGAAAACCAATTCTCACCATTCCAAATCCCCAACGTACACAACACTTCCCCACATCCAATATCATTAATCAAAAACCCCAACTCGTAAGCCACCAAACACTCCTAATTCCAAATCAACACCAAACATTTTCTTTAACATTCTAAAATTCACAAACTAAATACTAAGTCTTCCAACCCGACACCCGAAACATGCTCCTACAATCATTAATCAAACCTAAACATAAATCTACAAACCCCAAATCTAAACCCAACCAACCCTCATACTTTTTAATAAAACCAAACATCATGACTATACTTTTAATACAATAAAAAGTACTGCAAATCTATCTACAACGAACTATTGAAAAGGGGCTCGAAAATCCCTACATCTTGAAGTGAATAGGAGACAACCCAAAAATCACTGACAACGAAATGATAATCCGCTTAGATTAAATGAAAGCCCTTACCGAGCTTTACGTGTTGGACTATGGGACTAGAGGTAGAAAATGGATAGAAATAGATGAAAACCAAGCTTGAAAGGGAGAGAGAGAGAGAGAGAGAGAGAGAGAGAGAGAGAGAGAGAGAGAAGACAAAATGAACTAAAAAATGAGATATTTTCTACTTCTGGCTCTTTATATAGAAAAACAAACCTCGACCGTGAATAGATAGACCGTGGGTGTGAACAGAGGAAAAAATCAGTCATGGGCGCGACCAAGTGTGTCATGAGCCACCACCGCGAGCTACACAATTCTTTGCAAGCCATGCACCCTCCCCTGGGCTAACTAACCTAAACCCATGTTTTGCTATCGGCTTGGTCGTTGCCCATCGCGGCCGTGTCCTCTGCCCCTCAACCATCACAAGCACAACCACTCCAAGACAGAAAGTTTGGACGATTGTTCCACAGCCAACTCGAAGCACTCCAAGGCCGTAAACCACAGCAACAAGGTCAAAGTTGACTGGGACATCCACGTATTCCCACCAACAAGAAGGAAAATGGGTCGACTCCTAACCCAAGCCACTACGATCTCCTTCATTTATGAAATTTTATCCTAGAAATTATGCAAAGTTGAAACAAAAATTAACCTAACCTAACCACCCACCAAAAGCTCGATTTGTACTCGACATAAGTTCCCGAATTTCGATCCAACACCTCACAGCCCCAAAGACACCCCTCAGTCAACTCTCAAGGAAAAAGAAGACCACACACACAAACCCTGGCTCACGGAGATAACTTTCCGACACAACCAAAAACAACCAACATCACCCGCTCAAAACCAAGGCACATATTTAATAATCAAAGTCAATCCAGAATATAATTCAACCACACTAGGTTGAGTAAGTCAATCACGTAATCTGGTTAAAATTGCAGTTTTCTTATTATGTTGAAAACTCTTTTCTCACTTGCACATTTTTTTTCAAAAAAATTATTCTAAACGCCCTCCAGTTTCCAACAAAATATTTTTTTCAAACACTTCGAATCAAAACCATTTGTTTTGAAAACATTTTCCCAAAACAACAGCAAAATTTCAACTTTAATACTTTCAGTTAAAAAACAAATGCCATAAGAGGTCATAAAACCAACAAAAATAATTTCCGAATCCATTTTCTCAACAACCAACCGGTAAATCCTAATCATCACCCAATCACCTCTATCACACCTATGGTGACGACACATCACAACCACCACAACATAAATAAACAACATGCGAATATATGCTACTGCACAAACGATTTCACAAATGTTGGAAATTCCACACTATCGCAACGCAAACACAGATAATCAACGATGCATAGCGGCACAAGGGCACTAGCAAAACCAAGATTCTAACACAATAGCCCTAACTCGACTAATTCTGTCAACCCACACCAACCACACGCACAATAACAAGGCTCAACACCCCCAGATATAACAAAAAATACCACTTGACCTTACAACGATTCACTTAACTAATGTAATTCCCAAGGTTAGTACTTGTCGACCTATAACCAATAACACCCCTAACTACTGGTTTAAAATCAAACCAAACCAAACCAAACCCAGCGTCAAGTCTCATCTAACGGAACCTTCTACTAGAATCTACCTTCATTACTCGACTCCATCCAACTCACCCATTCTTTACTGTCGAAATCCCAACATCGCCATGCTAACTAACACCATTCACCCATGCCAGGGTTTCAACACATGTCAACATCACACCTAAGTCCAATCTAGACTTCCTAAAAGCCAAATCACACAACTCACCTCCTCGAGTTAACCCACCGTAACACAAATTCCCAAGTGGCAACCCAACACCTCTCATTCCGCTCAAAAAGACCAATAAGGTCAACAACACACACCCAAATCACCTAAACCGAACACACACATAACAACAACATATACACTACCCTCATTCCCAAAAGACACGAGTCCCAGACTCTCTTAAACCAAACATCTGCAATACCTTCCTAGAAAGTGCTCCCACCAGTCTGAAAACTCTAACGAGTCCTATTGCCCCAAAACTAAACACATAAGATAGGATAATCCGATTACCAAGCACCCAAAGCAAATCACAACCTTAGATAGACCTAGAACCATACTAGGGTTTCTAACCTCCATGACACTTCACAACTTAAGGACACTCAACATCTAATACACACCCAAGTCATTGGGACACAAACAAACAGACATATATACAATACTAATAGGCATATAACTCCTACACACAATAGCACAACACAACAACAACAATACTACAACACAATTTCCAAACCTCTGGCACTCTTTGTGTCTCTGGAAAAACCATCGAACAACACATGCCCACACCGAGGGCAATGACGCCAACAACACTCCACTACTCACAAACACTACAGAGGTAATTCTATCTACTGTGCATCTAGCGCTATGCATGATACAAGAAACTCTTCCCTCGATTGCCTCTCACCAGGCCTAGAATTCTCAAATAATAAGAATCACTGATATGGCCTTATCTTTTCCTCCATTCTCACACATACTGTACATCATTTTATCAAACAACAACACACAAAACCCCTTTTCCACCCAACACAACAGCACCTCTCTGCCGCTACTAGCTCCGAGACACAACCCAACAAGCAAATATACCTCGCCTCTAATCTATACCGAATGAATAGCCTCTCGGCACACTCCACAAATGGTTTCTTCAATCTTCTTGAGTGGAAGGAGGAAGAACAAAACAGAATTGAGCTTGAAAAGCCTAAATGAAACCACCCTCAACACACCTAACCCAAGTGGTAATGACTTGTACTAATCAACCACACAAAACCCAACACCAAAATAACACTCTAGTCTCCCTAAGACACTTACTCGCCACCATCAAGTCATGAAGCACACAAAGCGTACAAACTACAAAGTACAAAAGACATTTAAATAATTAGCCACATAATCGAGCCAAGTCCACAAAGATAACTACTCATCCCAAAACTCCCAAGGAATTCCCATAAAAAACTATATCGATCAATCGTTTTTCCGATGAGACCTCAAACCAATTTCACCGACAATAAGTATTATCCGCGAGACTTAACCCCATGCTCTCATAAATGCCACACATAAAGTCCTAACATGCAATTCATCTATATGAAAATGTCCTTACCAAGCATCGTAAACCCATTGTGGTAAAAACCACTTCCCACAAGCCTAAAGTATTTTACCCGACTCGCTTTAATACCAAGTTGTAACGCCCCAACTTTTATTATATGAATCCACTACCAAATCCTATATATTATTACCAATTTAACAATATCAAACTCGTACCAACACAACAATAAAGAAATAATAACATTCTCTCCCAATGCGATGATGATATATAAATGAAATTTGATACAATGCCCTTAGGCTTACATCAAATAACAACAAATAAAAGCAATTTACCCTTATACATTACACGACGTTCAGCCAGCAAGTAAAAGGCTCCATGGCTAACATAATAAAAGACTTCAAGTACTGAACAATCTTCCAGCTATGTAATTTAAAATTTTGTCAATATGTGGAATAAACATAAAGCCCAGTAAAGATCCCAAAGATCCTAATCAATCACAACATATAGCTAGATATGATCATGCATGCACCACAATATACCATCTAAGTAATGTGACAGTTGATATCCGTAAGTATACTCATATAAATACATTTTTTTTCCCAAAACATTCTCTTAACTCAACACAGAATAAGTCATTTCTTTTTGTAATAACCCGACCCTCGTCTATGACCCTGGGATACTTTCGACTTCCTTAATCTGTATAGTTATATGCTTATTGTGAATTTCCATGTGGAATTATGGCTAAGTAAGTAAATCCTAAGTTTAAAAGAAGTCTATCTGTTTTACAAGAAAACTATCTGTCACCATTAACACGTTTGACTTAGAAATTGGGCATCTTAACGGCTTAATGATCCGAAATTAATTATATATCTGTGATCAGCATAATTTTCTGGTAATATTAGGCATGTTTATTTAAATTTCAATTTTGGATTGATAAGGCGATTGGGTTTTGTCTTATTATCCTAATATATATATATCAACCTAGAAGATATTTTTGAGACTTAGAGCTATGTCTTGTGTGACATCAAGAAGAGAGGAAACGTGAGGATAGGAGAGGAAGAATTGGGGGGAAAACGTGATTCAACAAGGGAGCTAAGCAAAATTGTTAGATTTGTGAGATTTAATTCAAGGTAACCCAAGTTCTCTTCTTGTTATGGCAACTTAGAATTGTAATTCATGTTTTGTTTGATTCATGTAAGATTCATGTTTGAATTATGAGGGTTTTCATCAATTGGTTATTTTACCACTCAATTTGGGTGTTCTATGAAATTATACTTCAATTCTTGGTTTTATACCATCCCTTTATGGACTTAGGTATATATATATATACATGTAGATATCATGTGCTATGGTTTAAGAACATGAAGAACTTGAATCCAAAAGTGGAATTTGGGGAAGAGATGGCTTATTTAAGTTCCTAAGTGTGCTTAATTTGTCGTGTTTAAGGTAGAATTCATATTATAGTGATGTTGGGTTGAAATATGGTCTTAGATTCAGTTGGAATTGCATGAGAAGTGGAAAGAAGTTACTAAATTCGAAGTTAATTTGAAATTAGCGTGGTCCGCTCGGCGTAGGAAGTCCCTCGGCCAGGAAAAATGACCTTCCGGCTTTTGTAATTTTTGCGATGCCTCGGCGGCCAAAGTGGCGCTTCGGCGTGGAGGCTTATTTACAGACAAAAATAAATGTTGTCCAGTTTTGCATGCTCGTCCCTCTGGTACTTTTAGAATATTTTTCTGAAGATTTTAAGATGATTGTAAATTTATATGAAATATAATGACACAGGGAATTTATGCAGAAAGAATACTAATTTATCAGTCATGTGGTGTCAGGGGCACACTCGGAAGGAACTAATGCGCCACTACAACACTGTGAGTAATAGTACTCCATTTGTACATTGTACTTACTGTTAATGACTATGGTACTAACGCTCTATCCTTCGTAAGTGAACACATTAGCCTTATGTCAGTTGGCAATCTGTGTGAATGTTGAAAGAGCTGCATACATCGGTATGACTATGGAATCATTACGTTACATGCATGATACATACTAATTTTCTATCGGCATATCGTAAATGATATCGTTTCTTAATGAATAAATGGGACTTATAATGGAATGGCATGTATATCTCTGTTAATAATATGTTCGCTCTTGACCCTCGTTAATGTCATGTTTCGTTAATTACAAGACAACTACTCTGATAGTTGAAATGATATAGGCACATTGTGGCACTATAATACTTCTGTACCTTTGGAGTTGATGGTTGTTGTGTAATCTACTTATGCTAACCCATCTGAATGATAAAAAGAATTGTGTGTCTCTGTGTGACTGTAAGACTAATATGTTTTAATGACATCTGTAGATGTTCCGTTATGATACTCATTTTGTATATATTATGACATGGTGAAACTAATTAATTTACGGTATGGAGCAAAGTCTTGTCTGAACTAAGTGCTACACTTTAGTGGGAGCCACCTCTAGAATCGTCTGAGCCACCTCTTGAATCCATACATATATTCTGAGGCTGATAAGCGCTCGCTATTCCGAGCGAAGGCTATCTGTTGTGCCGCAAGGCTACCTGTGCCGCAGGCTATTTGGGCCAACAGGCCAATTTGTTATTTCTGTATTTGATTTTGATACATATACTTAGGTGCATTGTGATTTTATTATTGCGCACTACCATTCACTGAGCTTGTCTCATTCTGTAGTTTTGTTTGATTCTGTAGGAACCAGCTTGAGGAGCCGACCTAGCACACTTCATGCATTTTGTCAGCCTAAGGATAACCAGGCACTGGAGGAAACCCTTACATATTAGATCAGTTTTCCTTATAAATGTAATTTTTGGTATCCACATCGCTGGTCAGGGATCTGTATTTATTGTTTTGTATGCCTAAAACCTGGGCTGGATTGTGAACCTTATTTTGTGTGCATGTTACCTTTAGTTCAACGTTAAGATGGTCCTGGCTTGTTGATAGTTGCTCAATGGATATTTCTCGATGTCGTTTTAAATTTAATGCTTCCGTTCAGGCCCCCAATGTTATACCATACAGGTTATTCTGTCTGTTTCTGCTTAAGTCATGCCCAAACTTATAGGGGCTGAGTTGGGGTGTGACAAGTGGTATCAGAGCACGAGTTGCTATCTCACACACGGATCCATTGAGCTCTAGGATGTCTAGAAAAACTTTAGGCATCTTGCATGACACCCTGAAAGTATCTGGAAGTTTGATAGCAACGTTAAGTATTCTGGTAAGGCTAACAGTTGTGAATTATGTCTACTGTATAATGGTTATTGTGCAGATTGTGGCGAGAATAAGGACAAGGATCCTACCTCCGTTGGAAAAAAAATTTTTTGGTAGACTGTATAAACAAACAGGTGGAATTGGATCAACAAAGTTGCTGGTAGAAGTGGGGTAGGAGTTCGAGTTGACTGGTAAGATAATTTATGTGTCCACAATGAAGTACACTGTTATGTTATTGGTTGTTATTGATGGATTGATATAACAACGATTGTGCCTTCTAACACCTGTTCAGCTGAATGGCTCACACATTAAATATGGATTATTCCTACAACTTAATGAGTAAACCAGGTAATATATGCAATGTGTACTTTTGGTGGTTAGCCACGTTCTCCTTAGTATAGCAATGTTTAAACCTACGAGGTTATTATAACTAGACCTTTTGATAAGAATAAGATGTAAATACTACGAATTTGTGAGCCGGCACATTTATTGTCAATGTCTCGAGGGGGTGAGGGGTTTGTTTACGAAAATTTGAAACCTGTAATATATTTTGTTATGTATAATCGATAATCCGTGACCAAGATTTCTTATAAAGAATGGTTGGACGACATGAGGAATTTCACCCACATTACATCCTGTTTATATGAGTTCACGGTTTAGGATTGTGAAAGCCTTCAGGTGCGAACCGTTCTGCATGACAATGTGAATTCGAACAGAAACAAATGGAATTGGGAATATGTTATGTTAATGATTTTTGTTTTTAGGTTGAACGATATTCAATACGTGGTTACGCATTGCTTCATGATAAATATCATTGTCCGTTTAGTTTTGACATTACTGAATCGGGGTGAATATGAGAACTATGAATGAGGTATATTTAAGGGGATCTACGATGTTGTAAATGGATCTCGTGGTACCCATGTACGGAAAGTAACCGGGTACACTACTTATATAACATAATTAAGGCGTATGTTGATCTGTAATTTTGTATGCGATTTTGGAATTATTCTGTCATGACAATAATGAATAGTGATCGTTTATTTCCTATGAGCAAACTAAGTTGTTTCTTAAAGAAGAAATGGGACTAGGGACATTTGCAAGTCAAGGTATCTGTATATAGTTAAGATTAGTTTATTGCGTTACGTATGGACCTGAGGATGCTTAGACTCTACGACATGAATGCAAAGGTTTACTCTCATTATGTAACCCATGTTAAAATATGAACTGTGTCATCTTTGATAAGCGTTCTATAAGACATGAAATAGCAAGAAATATTCCATCATCTGATATCTTACGTTTTGAATTAATGACTGATTGACTATATACATGAAAGTAAGCACGGCATCCTTAGCACCAGGCCCTTACCCGGGAGTATGTATAATCAAACATGACTTCTACTCTTTATTTATGATTCAAGCATAACAAGAATATGTATGAATTATTTCTGTTTATCCGTTCTGTTTATGCTATCTTAGGACATAATGTTGAATTTGACTTATGGCTTTACCTTGAATGGCACCTTGAATGGCTTCCTTTGACAAAAAAAAAAAAAAGAAAAAAGAAATTGTTCTATCCGTTTCTAATATCCGGATCCGAATTATCAAGCGTGATTAAGTGACTATCATGGTACATTTGCATGATTGGAAAAAAAAAATAAATAATAAAATAAAATAAAATAAAATAAAGGACTAAATAAAACTAAAATAGAATATGGTGTTAAGATGACATTCTCATAACGATCGATTTAAGACATGATTCTTTCTGTGTTACAGTACTTAGAGGTAAGCTATGCGAAACTCATGATGCGTAATGTGACCCCTCTTTTTGTCGTATTGATCTTATTAAGAGATACTTATTAAAGAAAGATGTTACACCTTATGGTTATGATTAATTAGTTAAGCATGATTTTGAAGTTGATTTCTAGTTTTGATTTTAAGCGGTTTCCTTTGATACTGATTAGGATTCTTCTTCCCAACGCTTTGATTTTATCAAGAATTAGTTATATAGTTTTGACTCAATATTATGATGTGCTATGGATATGTTTCTCAAAACACTCAAAACAGTAAGAGACTAGAAATTACTGATGAAGCTAATGGCTACGTGCCTAAGTGATTTATTGTGACTGTTGGAATGGAATATACTTGTTTTTATTTTAGGCAGAACCTTGTTTAGTAGACCTGATATCTGATTTAATTGTGCATCACCAGATTTGACTTTAATCAAGTAATTAATTTATTTAATTAATATAGTATGTTATATTGAATTAACGGCTTTTATAAATTTGTATTTATTATCTGACCCAACCTTGTAATGACATGACTAAGTTACTATAATGGTATGTTTGCATGAAAAGCTGTACGTTAATCGCTTCGGTAACACCGTACTTATTTGATTTGGAATATGGTCCGTTTGTGCTAACATATGGAGAAGTGCAACTAGAAGAATGAACATTATTGACTAGGAGTCTATTCCCATTTTTCTAATCCTATCGAGTAGTAGATATGATGTTGAAGCAATAGACCGATTTGACCGAGATATGTTTTGAAGAAAGCGAAATAGTAGAAATTAAAATGAAGCTGGTAACTATATACTTATGCAACTCGCTGTGACTGGTAAGATAACATGTAACTTGTCAATCGGACAGAATCTTGCTTAAACGACTCTGAAACCTGATTTACTTGTGCATACCCATATGGGAATCTAGTCACGTAATTAATTTCGTTTAGAACCTGTATCTGTCTTTAATTAATGGCTCGTCTCTGATTTACATATATCTTGTCTTTAATTACTTGACTGGCTAACTTGAACATAGACCTTCTAAGGGAATTTGCATTTGACTTATGACTATTAGGATAATTGACTTACGGATGTTTTTGCATGAGGAGTATGTTTAACTCTGTTCTGTATAAAAAAAAAAAAAAAAACGTGTTTTGGTATATGAGTTTGGCATGAGGAGGGATGCTACGGAACCTGCCTACAAAAAATTTTAGGCCCTACGTGCTCTACAACAGACTCTTGTGATCCTATTCTATTTGGTGTATGCATGCAACTAGCAGATACTCATTATTTGACGCAACTGTGCGGAATAACCCGTTAGCTTGTGAATGGTATGGTGAAGGTTTCATAAGCAATTACATTTACATGAAAAAGCAAGTTAGCAAGTTTGAGGACCAAACTTAATTTAAGGGCGGAGAGTGTAATAACCCGACCTCGTCTATGACCACTGGGATACTTTCGACTTCCTTAATCGTATAGTTATATGCTTATTGTGAATTTCCATGTGGAATTATGGCTAAGTAAGTAAATCCTAAGTTTAAAGAAGTCTATCTGTTTTACAAGAAAACTATCATCACCATTAACACGTTTGACTTAGAAATTGGGCATCTTAAGCGGCTTAATGATCGAAATTAATTATATATACGTGATCGACATAATTTTACGGTAATATTAGGCATGTTCTGAAATTTCAATTTTGGAATGATAAAGCGATTGGGTTTTGTCTTATTATCCTAATATATATATATATATCAACCTAGAAGATATTTTTGAGACTTAGAGCTATGTCTTGTGTGACATCAAGAAGAGAGGAAACGTGAGGATAGGAGAGGAAGAATTGGGGAAGCGTGATTCAACAAGGGAGCTAAGCAAAATTGTTAGATTTGTGAGATTTAATTCAAGGTAACAAGTTCTCTTCTTGTTATGGCAACTTTGAATTGTAATTCATGTTTTGTTTGATTCATGTAAGATTCATGTTTGAATTATGAGGGTTTTCATCAATTGGTTATTTTACCACTCAATTTGGGTGTTCTATGAAATTATACTTCAATTCTTGGTTTTATACCATCCCTTTATGGACTTAGGTATATATATATATACATATAGATATCATGTGCTATGGTTTAAGAACATGAAGAACTTGAATCCAAAAGTGGAATTTGGGGAAGAGATGGCTTATTTAAGTTCCTAAGTGTGCTTAATTTGTCGTGTTTAAGGTAGAATTCATATTATAGTGATGTTGGGTTGAAATATGGTCTTAGATTCAGTTGGAATTGCATGAGAAGTGGAAAGAAGTTACTAAATTCGAAGTTCAGAATTTCAGAATTCGCGTGGTCCGCTCGAGCGTAGGAAGTCCCGCTCGAGCGGGAAAAATGACCTTCCAGCAGTTTTGTAATTTTTGCAGTACGCTCGAGCGGCCAAAGTGGCGCTCGAGCGTGGAGGCTTATTTTCAGACAAAAATAAATGTTGTCCAGTTTTGCATGCTCGTCCCTCTGGTACTTTTAGAATATTTTTCTGAAGATTTTAAGATGATTGTAAATTTATATGAAATATAATGACACAGGGAATTTATGCAGAAAGAATACTAATTTATCAGTCATGTGGTGTACAGGGCACACTCCAGAAGGAACTAGTACGCCACTACAACACTGTGAGTAATAGTACACCATTTGTACATTGTACTTACTGTTAATGACTATGGTACTAACGCTCTATCCTTCGTAAGTGAACACATTAGCCTTATGTCAGTTGGCAATCAGTGTGAATGTTGAAAGAGCTGCATACATCGGTATGACTATGGAATCATTCTGTTCTGTCTGTGATACATACTAATTTTCTATCACCTATACGTAAATGATATCGTTTCTTAATGAATAAATGGGACTTATAATGGAATGGCATGTATATCTCTGTTAATAATATGTTCGCTCTTGACCCTCGTTAATGTCATGTTTCGTTAATTACAAGACAACTACTCTGATAGTTGAAATGATATAGGCACATTGTGGCACTATAATACTTCTGTACCTTTGGAGTTGATGGTTGTTGTGTAATCTACTTATGCTAACCCATCTGAATGATAAAAAGAATTGTGTGTCTCTGTGTGACTGTAAGACTAATCTGTTTTAATGACATCTGTAGATGTTCCGTTATGATACTCATTTTGTATATATTATGACATGGTGAAACTAATTAATTTCTGGTATGGAGCAAAGTGCTGTACGGAACTAAGTGCTACACTTTAGTGGGAGCCACCTCTAGAATCCGTACGAGCCACCTCTTGAATCCATACATATATTTCTGGGCTGATAAGCCGTTCTGGCTATTCTGAGCCGAAAGGCTATCTGTTGTGCCGCAAGGCTACCTGTGCCGAAAGGCTATCTGTTGTCTTAAAGGCTATCTCACAGTCCGTAAGGCTACACATGCCGAAAGGCTATCTCATCTTGAAAGGCTATCTGTGCCGCAAGGCTACGTGCCATAGTTATTTGGGCCAACAGGCCAATTTGGTATTACTGTATTTGATTTTGATACATATACTTAGGTGCATTGTGATTTTATTATTGCGCACTACCATTCAACGAGCTTGTCTCATTACGTAGTTTTGTTTGATTCAGAGGAACCCGGCTTGAGGAGCCGACCTAGCACACTTCATGCATTTTGTCGACCTAAGGATAACCGAACCTTTGGAGGAAACCCTTACATATTAGATCGGTTTTCCTTATAAATGTAATTTTGGTATCCACATCACGGGTCGAGGATCTGTATTTATTGTTTTGTATGCCTAAAACCTGGGCTGGATTGTGAACCTTATTTTGTGTGCATGTTACCTTTAGTTCAACGTTAAGATGGTCCTGGCTTGTTGATAGTTGCTCAATGGATATTTCTCGATGTCGTTTTAAATTTAATGCTTCCATTCAGGCCCCCAATGTTATACCATACAGGTTATTCTGTCTGTTTCTGCTTAAGTCATGCCCAAACTTATAGGGGCTGAGTTGGGGTGTGACACTTTTCTTTCTAACTTCTGTTTCATTTCAACACCCTTTTCTTTATTGTTGAACCTTTTTACGTTGACATAAAAGAACTTCATTCAAACATTAGTTTTGAAAACACGTTCACACCTGCAAGTCATAACTTGGGCCTACATGGTACCACACTACGCACCTCTATGCAATAATACATCTACTATCTTCCATGGCCATAGGCCCAAAGGCAAGAGACCACCACAGCATGAACACAAGAACATACACATCCAAAAATAAATAACTAAAAGTGATACATACTTCAAATCTCATTTCAACCGGCATATAACACGGATAGCAGATGATACAACCCAAATAACACATAACGCTTTATCAGCCTCACCCAAAAGGCAATGCCCCTCAGGTCATACTTTACCTGGCACAAATTGGAAGGGAGAAGAATCTATCATAAGGTGCCACGCTTTACCAGCCCCACCTGGAGAGAAATGCGTCATTTCACAATTTAACAGGAGAAAACCAGAAAGGAGAGGAATCTCTATCAAGGAGCCATGCTTTACCAACCTCGCCTCACAATATTAGCACAGTATACTAGATACACAAAGAAATATACGAGTGTAATATATACACTTAATCCAATCACCATGACAATGACCACTATCAATTCAATACATTAATCCATTTATTGCAAAATGTGTTTCGCTCACCACAGTTCACCAATGGCTTTGCCTTCATTTCCAAAATAGACTATGAGTTAGTAATCATCAAAACAATAACTGGTTAATGGCTACCGTTCACCCAAACTATCTATCCAATGACAATCTCATAACATGCACAACATTCACAATCATTCTAATTTATTTCTAACAACATAATCCATGACACAACAACGGAATTGCCTATTCACAATGTCCACTAAAAAATCGTTATTACATCATCTAACACGCAAACCCTACAAATGGCATCTACTAATCAACAAACAATACCATCCTCCACTGATGGCTAAGAACAAAACTCTATGGACTCCAATTACATAATGAAAAGCATAATGATAACAATAGGTGCTTCCACAGCCCAATCAATCCCAACCTCTCACATTTTATAAAAGAGGTAATCAATCACACTTTATTTTGAAAACCAATTCTCAACATTCCAAATCCCTAACGTACATAGCACTTCCCAACATCCAATATCATTAACCAAAACCTCTAACTCGTAAGCCACCAAACACTCCCAATTCCAACTCACCACCAAAAGTTTTCTTTAAGATTCTAAAATTCAAAAATTAAATACTAGGTCTTCCAACCCTACACCTGAAACATGATCCTAAAATCATTAATAAAATGTAAACATAAATTTATAAACCCTAAATCTAAACGTAACTAGCCCTCAAGCTTTTTAATAAAATCAAACATCATGACTATACTTTTAATGCAATAAAAATTACAAGAAATCTATCTATAGCAAGGTATTAAAAAGGAGCTCGAGAATCCTGACCTCTTCAAACAAAGAGAAGACAACCCAAAAATCACCGACGATAAAACAACGATTTGCTCAGATTGAATAAAAGCCCACACTGAGCCCTACATTTTGGTCTTAGAACTAGGGATAGAAAATGGGTAGAAATAGATGAAAGCCAAGCTTGAAAGCTCGAAATATGAGAGAGAGAAGAGAAGATGAACTAAAAAATAGGACATTTTCAACTTTTAGCATATTATATAGAAAAACAAACCACCGGCACGATTAAAGGACTAACACAATCGCGGGCATGACCAAGCATATCGTAAGCCACTACCACGGGCCACCCCTTCCCTGGGCTAACTGACCCAAACCTATGTTTTGGTCATGACTTGGTCGTGGCCCATTGTGGACGCGACCTCCACCACTCAACCATTCTAGGCGCGACCAACATGATCGTGGGCATGACCACTCCAAGATAGAAAGTCTGGGCTACTGTTCCATAGCCGATCTGAAGCGCTCCAAGGCACTAAACCATATCGACAAAGACAAAGTCAACCGGGGCATCCATGTGTCCCCACCAACAAGACGGAAAACAATTCAGCTCCTGACCCGAGCCACTATAGAGGCATTATAACTTGGTATCAGAACTATGAAGTTTGAATACTTGGGGTTCATGGGAAGTAGTTTTACCACAATGGGTTCATTTTGCTAAATTAGGAGATGTTCCATATTTTAATTATTATGTGATAACATGCTTCTTTGACTAGACATGTATGGGATTGAGCTTTTAAGATGTTGTTTGCATCCATTAAATTCCTTGAAGTCTTATTAGAAGGGCATCTGATCAATGTTTATTCTAAAGAGAATTCTTGGTATTTCGTGGAACAAATGCCATCTTGAAGGGGTAATCTGTATGTGTTTACATGATTATATGTTTACATGAAATGAAAGTTTATGAATTATTATAGTTAAAAGCGTGAGTTTTGGTTGTGAGCATATATATCGTTGCGTGCTAAGTTATTCATTATTGTACTTAATTAGGATGGCAAGAAGAGGTCCAACGCATAGTCATAAAGGGAAAATGTGGGGTAGGCCTCACCGAGGGGCTCATGACATGCCGGTCCATATGGTCTCGGTACAAGAGGAGGGGTTTAGTCAAGCTAATGTGGTCGGCCAAGCGGCCAATGCTAATGTTGTCGAGCAAGTGGGACAAGCTAGAGTCTCGGAGTAAGCTGGTCAAGCTGCTATGGGTCCCTTAACCCGAGAGATAGCATGGGCTATGAGAGAGTTAATAAACAACTTGAGGATTCTTGCGGGCTAAGCCAGATGAGTTTTATAGTGGTCTAAACCGAAGAAAGCAGATGAATGGTTGGAGCAAATGGTGAAGACATTTGAAATGCTTCATATTGAGGATTGTGAGATTAAGGTGACTCTGACGAGTCACTATTTGAAGGGAAATGTGGGCCAATGGTGAAAAAACTCTAAAGGCAGAATTAAGCCAACATGGAAAGCTTTTGTTATTGCTTTCCAAGACAAATATCTATATCCCACTGCTAGGAAGAGATTGAGGCAAGAGTTTTTCAACCTTAAGCAGTTGAACATGACAGTGGCCAAATTCGAAGCGGCCCTAACCAGTTTGTCCTAGTTTGCACCAGAATTTGTGGTGACATAGGATGACTGTTGCACTAAATTTAAGAAGAGACTTAGAACCAAGATTTTTTTTTAGGTGGCTGAAAACATGATCCGAAACTATGGTTGACTTGTGGATGTGGCAACACACATAGAGATTACTGTGCAAGCCGAAAAGGAAACGATTTAGGGTTTGAGATCAAGAGGGCATGAGTCGTAGGGGGCTTAGGTCCAACAAGAAGCATAAAGACTCTATTTTATCACAGTCTTAGTCACAGTAGACCAGATCTACTTTTCCTTTGCCTAGTGTTGGGGCACTCAAGGTGGAGTTACTTATTTAAGTGTGACCAATCGGGTCACAAGGTCAATAGACATCAAATGTTGCCACCACTACCACCTAATCATTCACTTAGTTAGTCCTAGAGTTGGGACAAGGACCTACATGTTTCTGGTGTGGTCAGTTAAGACTCATGAAGAGAGCATCCTTGTAGTTAGGAGGTGCATTAGGGTCGAGGCAAACTCATAGTTGTTAGCTAACTCATTCAATCCAAACTTCACGAGCCACTTCGACTCAATCAGTATAGCAGGCCATATGCTCCAAGAGATGAGCAAGTTAACCAAAGACCCTAGGGGTGCATGTATGTTGTTACCGCTTCAGAGTAGTTGTTAGGATCCTCTATGGTGAGAGGTAATTTTGTTGTGTTCAATTCTTTGGCTAGTGTGTTGATTGATATGGGTACATCGTAGTCATGTATATCTACTGCTTTTGTTTCTTCCTTAGGATTAGAGATCGATCAGCTGGAGTCACCATTGTGGGTTTAGTCACCAATCAGGGGTAAAATGGCATTGTGGCAAGTTTTTCGCTCTTGTGAGATTAAGGTCGCAGATCACCGGCTCTTTTTTCATTTCATCATCTCAAACATGCAAACTTTTGATGTTATATTGGGTATGGATTGGTTGTCACATTTTTGAGCCACGATAGATTGAGAGTGCCACAGAGTGTCTATATGCACACCTGCGGGGGATTGTTTTTATTTTCTTTGTGATCGAGGTGATAGTTCCATTCCACCATTGTATAATCTTAAGGGTTAGGGAGGACTTAACTTTCTTTTTTCCTTTTCCTTAACTAATGAGAGCAGCATGGTCCGAGCTGACTTGCCAAGGGTAGTCTGTGAATACCCAGATGTTTTTTTTCGAAGATCTTATCGGCTTGCCACCCTACTGAGAAATTGAATTCTTCACTGACCTAGTACCCGGTACGGAACCAATTTCCATGGCACCATACAGATTTGCATTTGCCCAGTTGCATGAGTTGAGGATCCAACTCCATCAACTTTTAGATAAGGGTTTTATTTGCTCTAGTACATCGCCATTGGAAGCACCAGCTCTCTTTGCAAAGAAGAATGATGGGTCATTGCGGTTGTGTATTGATTACCACAAGTTGAATCGAGTTACAGTTAAGAACAAGTATCTTCTACCCCGCATATCTGATTTATTTGACTAGCTTAAAGGGTCTTGTTGTTTTTTGAAGATAGATTTGAGATCGGGGTACCATCAATTCAGAGTTAAGGAGAAGGATATCTAAAAAATGGCTTGTCGCACGTGTTACGACCATTATGAGTTCTTAGTCATGCCGTTTAGTTTAACTAACGCACCTGCTTTATCATGGACTTGATGAATCGAGTCTTTCGAGAGTTCTTAGATCATTTCATGGTTGTCTTTGTGAATGACATTTTGATATATTCACCCTCTGAAGAGGAATATGAGGAACACTTGTCGATAGTACTTGACTTGCTTAGAATGCACAAATTGTATGCCAAGTTTGAGAAGTGCCAGTTTTGCCAAACAAAAGTAAAGTTTCTGGTTCATGTTCTGTCAAGGAAATAGGTCAAGATTGATTCCTCCAAGATTGACATCGTACAAGATTGGGAATGGCCTAAGAACGCTTTTGAAATCTAAAGCTTCTTAGGGTTAGCTGGGTATTACTGCCATTTTGTGAGAAACTTCTCTAGATTAGTTGCACTATTAACCAAGTTGACCAGAAAGGGTATCAAATTTGTGTGGAACAAGACTTGTGAGAAGTCATTTCAAGAACTTAAAACTAGGTTGACTATAGCTCTAGTTTTGATAATTCTGGAAAGGGGTTTGGATATGCCATGTATTGTGATACGTCCAAGAATGGGCTTGGGTGTGTGTTGATGCAAGAAGGGAAGTTTGTAGCTTATGGTTCACGACAATTAAAAACCCACCAAAACAACTAGCCCACTCATGACTTAGAATTGGTGGCCATGATTTTCTCCGTGAAAATTTAGAGGCATTATTTGTATGGTGAGAAATTTGACATCTTTTCTGACTATTTTCCCAAAAGGATTTGAATTTGCACCAGCAAACATGGATAGATTTTATGGAAGGACATGATTTTGAATTGTATTATCATCCCGGAAAGGCCAATGTTGTGATCGATGCCTAGAGTCAAAAATCTGTGAATAGTATGGCATGTATAGCCATCTAAGAATGGAATATGTTGGGGGACATCAGTGAATTTGACTCATATCTTGGCCAGTCAAGTGAGGGTGCTACCTTGTTTAATTTAATTGCATAACCCACATTGGTTAGTAAGGTTATAGAAGCACAACAAGATGACCGTGAGCTGGAGACCATCTGTGAGTGAATCTCCAATGAAAAAGAAGATAACGGTTTAAACATCCACTCGAATTTGAGTGTGAGGTATTTAGACCTATTATTTGTACCAAAATCTTATAGAGAAGAGGTACTTCGGGAGTTTCATCATTTACGTTTTTTGATATACGTAGGAGGTACTAAAATGGACCATGATCTTAGTTGTCACTTTTGGTTGAGGGGTATGAAACGAGATGTTGCTTCATTTGTTTTCAGATGCCTTAATTGTCAACAAAAGAAGGTTGAATAGCAACAACCAATGGGTTTGTTGTAACCCTTACCTATAGCCGAGTCGAAGTGTGAGAACGTCACCATGGATTTCGTGGTTGGACTTTCGAGAACACAACGGGTTAACAATGTCATTTGGGTAATTGTTGATAGGTTGACTAAGTTTACACATTTCCTTCCTATGTGCACAAGCGACTTAGTTGATTATATGGTAGAATTGTACATTAGAGATATAGTCCGACTTCGTGAGGTCTCAGTGGCCATAGTTTCGAATAGAGACCACCACATGGTTGTGGCAATGATTTCAAGAAGCATTTGGGACTAAGTTGACATTTAGCACATCCTATCATCCTTAAACCGATGGGCTATCCATATGTACTATACAGATTTTAGAAAATATGCTTAGAGCTTGTGTCCTAGATTCGAAAGGGTCATAGGACAGACACCTACCATTGATTGAGTTTGAGGCCTTGTAAATTACCAGTTTGTTGGAATGAGGTGGGTAATGCATTGATGTTGGGTCTTGAATTAGTTCGAGAGACTACTAAAAAATTTGCTCTCATTCGAAAGAGGTTAGTGACGGCCCAAAGCCAACAGAAGAGTTATGCCGATAAGAGGAGACGACCTTTATCCTTCGAGGTCGGTGATCGTGTTTTTTTTTAAAAAAATTCACCGAGGCGGGGCTTGATGAGATTTGGTAAGAGTGGGAAACTATCTCCAAGTTTTATTAGACCTTTTGAGATTTTAGATCGAATTGGGGAAGTGGCATACCATTTAGCCTTACCGCCACAGCTTTTCATGGACCATGATGTGTTTTACGTTTCTATGCTGAGGAAGTATGAACCCGACTCTTCGCATGTGCTTGATTGGGTTGATTTGGATGTAGATGAAGCCTCATATGAAGAGCGACCGGTTCAAATTTTGTATGCCCGAGAACAAGTGTTGAGGGGCAAGACCATACCCTTGGTAAAAGTATTGTGGAGACACCATGTAGTTGAAAAGGCAACTTGGGAACAACAGGTGAAAGTCAGCTCCAAATGCCCTAATTTTTTTGGTGATGTTCAACTAAATTGAAAAAAAAATAAAAAAAAAATAAAAAAATTGTGACATTTTGATGTTGACTTGAGAATGGGAGAAATGTTGTGCTAATTACATGTTATAGAAATGGTTGTAATTTTAAACATGAAGGTTGCTTTGAATCATCAAAAATTTTGATTTAACATCATGTTTATGAACATTGTATTGGTTGTTATCAAAGCCTTGATTATGACCCTATTGGCAAAATGACTATTATTTCGGATTATTATTGATGTTGTAGCTTTTAGGATAGAAATTGAGTTGTTGTCATTATGCGTATTGTAAGGGCATTAGTGTTATTATTGCCATTGGCAGTTGTCTTTGTGTTTGGAAAGTGGTTATCGTTGTTAAGTTTTGAGCATTGTTCCTTGTTGAGAGGAATGATTTAATTTTGGGGACAAAATTTCCTAAGGTAGGGAAGTGGTGACGTCCCCAGATCTTTTTAAAATAAATTTAGTATTGCAATAAAAAAAAATTATTTCCTTTTGGTCATCCTTGCTATTTTGGAACTTTGTGAATCTCTTATAGTTGTCAATCATTTTCTCTAAAGTTATTCAGATGCATCCTAGTGTGTTTCAAGGTGTCGTTTTGCATGCTTAGGTGTTGGAGTGATTTCGGGGAATGATGGAAATGCTTTTAGGTGGTTGATGCCTCTGTTCCGAGTTAGGACCACTCGAACAGTACTTTCGTCACTGAGTGGTAACATCGGCCTTCTAGTATCTCATTTTATAGTCTGAACTTCTACAGGTGTGTATTCTTCACTTGAGTTAAGGTTTCATCGCTCGAGTGGTCTTTTTCAAGGAGGAGAGAAATTTTGGGAGTTGGCTTTTTTTTCTTTTTTCTTTTTTCACTCAAGCTCAGGATTGTTCGCTCGAGCGGTCTCAGAATTTGAATTGATCGCTCAAGTGCCGGATTGTTCATTTGACCAATCTGTCCGCAGTCTGCTTTGAAAAATGTATCTAATCACTTAAAAGTTGAGTCCTTACACACTTTTATTTCACTTTTCACTTCACTCTCTCTACATTAACTCTCACTTTATTTTCTTTCATCTCTCTCTAAAAACCCTTCACCCACCTTATTTATTTCTTCGATCTCTATATATTCTTTGAGATTTTGACCCTAGCACGTTCTTTAATTTTGGAAAGCTCATCAAGGGCTACATTGTGTATGGTGGAGACCAGATTTTGATGCCGTTGATTTCAAAGCTTTTCATCTTTTCTTCGCAAATCTTGTGGTAGGGAGTTTCTTGAGTTATATATATGATTTTGGCATGTCTTGCCCATTTTGCTATGATTTCGAGTTTGAGTTTTGAAGTAATGGGTCTAGAAAATGTTAGAGAAATGATTCCTTTTTTTTCTTCTTTTTATGATTTTGGTCCAAGATAAATTATTTTGTGAACTATGAACCACTTAGAGATATATGCAAGAAAAATATTTTGAAAACAAAGGAGAATCCCTCTTTTGAGTAAACCCTAGGTTTTGGGGTAAACTGGGGAAAGGTGAAATTTGTGAAATATCCATGAAATTGTTGTTAAATTCCTTGAGAAATTGAAAAAATCTTCCTCATGTAGTTGTGTTGTTGAGATACCCTTGAAAAGGATGAGAGTTATTGTTGAAAAATTTTGATAACATATTGTGCTTATGTTTAGAACATGAAAATGAAAATGAATGTTGATTGTCAATATGAGAAAATTCCATGTGTCACATGGGTATAGAATTGATATGAATTTTTGGAGTATAAGCATATATAGATATTGAATATCATATTTTTGTTCCATAAGCAATGTTGAGAATTGTGGGGGAATCATGTATATTGAAACTAAATTGTAATCATTTCAATTCATTCATTTTACATAGTTTCAAAATATTGTTTAACTATGTCTGTGCCTTAGAAATGATTATGTTGTTTGAGAAAAACAATTGTTGATATTGAAATGTTTTGAGGTAAGTACGGTGGAAAACCCGGTTAGGGGGTGTAGTTTGAGAATTAAGTTGCCCTGAGTGTCTTTTGTGTAAGACTAGAAACACGTGCATATGGGTGCCTAAGACCTCCAGTTAAAAGTCGGTAAGGTAGGATTTGATATTGCTTGATACGCCTACTTGTAGACACTAGCCCTGGGATTTGTCTGAGTCGTATTTACCACCTCATCTTAAATCTTGGAATTTATTGAGATAATTAAGTAACTCTTTAAAGGATCACGACACTTGATTTTTTTTTTTTTTTTAATTTCATTTTTAAGAAACAAAGTTTATGATTTTGAAGCATGGCGAACATTACTTGCGTGTCTGCCATACGTGATTACTGAACATACATATATATATATTAGACTGTTTAAACATATATACTTTATGAAGATATCTCTACTGGGTTTTGTGCTCTCCCCTAATGGCATTTGTGCAGGAAAGGATATCTCCATGGATATACAAACATATATACAAAAATTCTTGTAGTGATATCTCCATGGATTTGTGCAGGAAATGATGCGGTGATCCCGCCTAGCTGAGGGTGTGGAAAGTCTTTTGGGAGGAAGAGGCTCTTTTCTTTTTTAATTATTTTTGACAAGCCAAGGGCTTAAACATTGTATGGTTGTTAGTTAACCACTTTTGTGTAACCAGACTTGAGGTATTTCTTTGTTGTTTATTTGTTGTCGCACATGCTATGGATTCAACTTAAGAGAGTTTGACTGTGTAATGCATGTGGATTCTTTTTGTAAATCTCTTACATGAATGAAATATGAATTATGAAATTTGATTAACCAAATTGGAATTGTTTAACGGATGGAATCATCGGTCAGTTTATGTTAATTATTTGGGGGCGTTACATTTTTTGTGTTTTTGTTATTTTAATCTTAAAAAATCATGAGGCCGAAGGGCTGGTTGTGTGGATCCGAACAACAGTAGTAGGGGAGTTTGTAGTCTTTGAATCTCTCTTTGTGCATTTTATTTTCTTGTACCTTTAATTTTATGTATATATCTATTTGCTCCACCTAGTGGAGTTAGCATTAATAATTGCGTTACGTTAACATATTTTGACAATGATACTTATATCAAGAATTAGTAAAGGCTGATCTTTAGATCATGTGAGATCGGTGCTCAATTTATGACCTTCCTCTTTTATACCTAAACTCCCAAACTAGACTTTCTGGTTCTGATGAGTAGTAGCTTATATTGGTAGAAGTTAGAGTTCCTAGGTTGCGTTTGGTAGAGCTTTCTAAATATGATTTGAGAGTAAGAGTTGTGTTTTGAGTTTTTGAGTTTTAGAATTATAATTTGAGTGTGGAAAATTTGTTTGGTGAAAGAGTTTTGAATTGAGTGAGAAATTTTTGATGTGACATATGATATTTGATACCAAAACTTACAATTTATAACAAAACAAACAACTCAAAATTCTATTAAAGCTCATAAAAAAATTTAAAAAATTCAGAAAATCTTTTTTTCGAATATATAAAAATTAATATGTGTCAATAGCAACAAAAAAAAAATGGTACTGTTCCGGTCAACTGGTCGGATGTTCGATGAGACGACCGGTTAGACCAAATTTTTCCGCCTAAGACAGAGTTTTCAAAATTAAATGTGGACTTAACTTTGGAAAACCATAAACAAACGTCAAACGTGAATAAAGGGGTGAAATTTAGTTTGAAAAGCGTTCCAAACACAACCCTAGTTTTTCCAAAATGATTAGGTGATGACTGCAAGTCTAGTGATACAATCTCTATTTGGCATTTCAATATATTAGTGGGTTTTCGATGATTTTTCAGATTTAGACCCTCACTTGTTTTACACACACTACACATTTTGGAAAAATAGAGGTGAACTGCCAATCAGGCACACCAGATGCCCTTTCGGGAGACCCCACAATAGGATCTTTGTTTTTGGTTGGTTTGAAAATGCATACAATTTATATTTTCACTTTTTGTTTTTGAAACTGAGTAGCAGGTGTAAAAAATTGAATTAATCTAAAAAAAAAATTATGTTAAATTCAGTTGTTGTGGTAATAATCTTATTGTTTTTGCAGATCTTGTTTTGGTGATTGGAAAATGCATTTTGTTTGTAAGCTTAAGTGATGATTTTTTAGATTGAATATCAATGGTCAACAAGGGTAAGAAATTACATAATTCATCTATACTTTTTTATGTTCTGTTGAATTGTTGCGGTAATATCTGTAGAACTTGTTTTGTTGGTTGGAAAATGCATGTTGTTTATAGGCTTTAGTGTTTAATTTTGAGAATGAATATTAATGGTCAACAAGAAATCGCATAATTTATCTATATTTTTTTAATTAAATTTAATTATATTGATAATAGTTTTATTATTTTTTTGTAGGACCTATTTTTCTTGGTTGGAATATACATACATACTGTCCATATTTTCGAATTTTGAGATTGAGTATAATGGTTTGTAATATACTAAGACGTAGATATATAGTTTTATGGCTGCTATTATGTTTGTTGGTTGCTAAGAAAAATGCTTATTGGATATGCTCCTGGTTAGTTTTGAAAACTTTATGCCAGTTTCTATTTCGTTCGATATATAGTTTAATGGTTTATGTTTTGCGGGATATACCCAGAGTGTTTGAAATGATCTAAATACGCATATTTTTTAGCTTTTTCTAAAATATATATATGTAAAAAAATAAAGAGGTGATGTGATCCAAAAAAGATAAAGATAAAAAAATGTGCTGATATAGGGAATGCCAAATAGTACCTAGTTTTATGGTTGTTGTTATTATAGTAAGGACAAACTGCCAATAAATTCTAATCATTGAACTTAATTGTTATCAAGTTTTATTAAAAATAAGTTCTAATAAAATTATTGTTAAAAAGAATTTTTTATGACGATATTTTACATATGCTGTTAAAAATTGATAATTAGCGATTTTTTTTTTTTTTGGTCTCGATTTTTATAAATTAACTCTAAAACTTACAATTAGCAACTTTTTCTGTAACAAATTTTTTAAACTATCGCTAAAAGTTAAAAATTACCTACTTTTTTTTGTGATGATATTTTTCAACTGTCACTAAAACTTATAATTAGTTATATTTTTTATGATAATTTTCAAACTGTCGCTAAAAATTAATAATTGGTGACGTTTTTTAATAGTGTTTGATGAAAAATGTCATTAATACTCACAAGACCTATTGAGTACTAAATCCATCTATTAAGACTTATAAATAAGTCTCCTTTATAATTTTTTTTTCCCTAAAATTTTGCAGGGAAAATGTCATTATTGGATTGGATGCATTGCTATTTTTTATTAGTTGTTATTGGACAAGCATTTGGAAGCCCAATCTAATTTTACAAGGACTGGATTGGGCTCAATTTCATTGCATAGGGCAGGAACATGTGAAAATAGGTTTAGGTGTTGTTGGACTTCGGTTTGAAAGACCCAATTTTGTTTCTACAAAGTCAACAAAAACGAGCCTAAAATGAAAGGCCCAAAACCCAATCGCACCGAATCACACCAAATCATATGCACCGGTTTGGTGCAGTTTATATTGGTCTTTCCGGTTCACATAATTACAAAATGAATAAATCGGTTTGCCCTAAAAACTAAAAAACAAAATATAAAATATAAAAGAATAAATAAAACAGTTGAACCGCAACGATTTCACCCCTAGTATCGACCATAATGAGAAACGAAAATTACAATTAATCGTAAAGAATACGCTTTATCATGTAAATATTTTGATTAGAAAAATTTTACTTATTTTTAAAGAACGAAAAATATGTTATAATGAAACAAACAAATGTATGTAAAATATTTTACCATGGAAAATGTTTTTTTTCCAAGAAAAAGCAAATTTTCACTCATTTTTTTATGTTTGGCTGGAGTCCAAAATTTCAACTATTATAGCACACATAAAAACCAAGATACACACCTTTTTGTGGTATATTACGTACTTTTATGGTATATTACGCATTTTTATGGTAAACCACTACAGGAAATTACATTTTTCCCGATCAATTTTGCTGACGAACTTTTATTTAGTCGCAAAAAGTTTTCATTTGGCGACTAAATAAAAACTTGGTAGGCAAAGGTTTGGAGTTTTGCCGACTAATATTTTTTAGTTGCCAAAATATAATTTTTTGTGACGAAAATTGAAATTTGGTTCGCAAAAGTCGAAGATGGAAGACCAAAAAAAATGGGAATGAAAAAAATTCTGGCGACTAAATAATTTGGTCGCAGATAATAAACTACACCGTTTTGGCTGTTATTTAAGTAAATTGTAGGAAAATGCCGTCCAAACAATTTTGTAGGGAAAAATTGCCCAATATCAGCAAAGTGAATTTTTCAAACTCAAGTATATCCCATGCACCACTTCTCATACGCACCTCACCGTCGAATCTCTTGCTCGATTGCAGTCACCAGAGTCACTTCTACTCCGTCATCGCAGTCACCTGTGTCGCTTCTTCGAGCAAGCATCACCAGCGCTTCGGGAAGTACTTGGGCCTCCATTGTTACGTATGTATTTTCTCTCTATCTCTATCTGTCTCTTTCTCTCTCAACTTTGTATTTGTGTTCCATTATTCCTTTTACTCACATGGTTGCTCTCTATTTTTGCACCTAACAGCACCACCATCACCATTTTTCTGCCACTACTAGTTCGCATATCTTCAAACAACTCCGAGATCAGGTATGGGTCCTCACGCTCTCTCTTTCTCTCTCTCTCTCTCTCTCTCTCTCTCTCTCTCACTCACTCGATTTCTCTATTTTCCTTTGTTTTCCCTAATTTTCAATACCAATTTGTTTGTTTTCCCTAATTTTCAAAACCCTAATGAGTGGATGTTTGAAGGGATGGCCTCAAATCTTACTCTCCAGACAATGCAAAAAATGAAAACTGATATATATATACATATGTATATATATGTATATTCCTGTTTATTTTGGTTGGGATGACATAACACATGCAAGTATACCATATTTGCTTTATATTATTTGTTGATTAGTTAGGAATTTTGTGCATCACTATTTGTATGATCTAGGTTATCCTTGGATAGCATGACTAATATTTTTTTTTTCTTCGATTGCCTTGTATGTACATAAATATATATATATATATGTATAAAGGTTTGATCTTTTTCTCTGTGAAAAGGACTCTTTTTCATTTGTTTTTTCTTTTTTCTCCTTCGAAAAGGCATATTCTTTGGGGTTTTCCAATACTTCAGCTTTTAACGTTGCTTATTAACTGAACAAATGTGATCCATGCGAACTAATTGCTCTGCGACAAGAGAGTTGTGATTGCTTTGTTGTTTTTGTTTGTAGATCAAACCCAAAGAGCCCCCTTATATTATTAATAAAGCAACAAAGACTACTACTTATGACTTTTGATTTGAAAATATAAAACTAATAAATATATTTGTTTGAAAGTCTCAGGATCCTATCATGACCATATATGGCTTAAAGGACAATATAACAATAGCATGTTATTGTAAGCCTCATATATACAAGGGAATGGGCTTCCTTGTTTAACTGGTATTGCAAAAAACAAAAGATATGTTATGTGATGTGCTATTAGATTGTCATACCATATGGTTCTATGGAAATGATCTTGGATTTGTTTCGCTTCTATTGTCACTAATTTTTTATTGTTAAAACATTGTCATAGAAAAATGCAATTATAAGTAATTACTCATAGTTTTGCATGCATTTACAAGTGGTCTGTTTTGTTTGTAAAGTCCTTTTTGGGACAATGACTTACTAAAATTGCCCTAAAATGCTTTTGGGACTATTTCATAGAGTGGAAAGAGGTTGGTGGCATTTTGTAAAACCTGTTGCTAAGTATCTTTTGAATTGTTTTGTATAGATTAATTTGTATAGGGTGTTGAATTTGTGTATTTTTCAACAAAATTATTTTCAGTAATTCATTGAAGACAAATGAATGTTTGTTGATTTTTTTATGTTGGGGTTTAAAACTAATGCTTGGTTGTTGAAGTGATGCATGAGCAATTGAAGTTTGAAAAAATAAATGATGTACATAAGACAATACGTTAAACATGAAATTAGTAGCTATTACCAACCAACTTTCAAGAACTGATGTGCATATCCTGGTGAAAATAATTACAGCTTTTGTAAATAAATCGATTTCCCAATCTGCGGGGGATTAATCCCTGAGAAGCGGTTTCCTTCAATGCTCATGTGTACACGTATTCACATTAACTTGAAGCAAAGCTACATTTATTAGTTGAAAATTCATAGCAAGAACTAGTAAAGTCTAGCTTAGACCAACTGAGCTCCCTGAAAAAAAAAGTAGTTTTAGTTGGACATGTCATGAATGCTTTAAAATTGACCAAAGAAATTAAAGCATAGCATTAGGATCCAAAACGAATAAAAAGTTTGCCAAGTTTAGTCCCCATTGGATGGAGCTCTGGGTACAGCGAACCCGATTTCGACCTGACCAATTTGATATTCTAGACTTAGGTTTTATGGTTTCTAAATGTTGTTCATGTCTTTTCCCCCTTATTCTTACTTGAGTTTGGCTATTGGGTTGTATCGAGCATGTTTGGAATAGGTTGGTTGCTTGGTTTTCAAACTTTGGTTCCCTAGAATTTTGCTACTCTACTCGAGCAGCACTTCTTGGGCTTGAATGGGCTCTGAGAACTCTTAGTACTTTTGCGAACTGCAACACTCTTTGGGAGAGTGTATTCTACACTCGAGCGGCATTTCCTACGCTCGAGCGGGCTTGCACTCGAGCAATGATCTTTTGCCTGCAAAACTACTGGATATATGTATTCTGAGCTTGAACGTCACTTCTTGTGCTTGGCGAGAACAACTTATTGTGTTTGATGCTCGGCGTCACTTCACGCCGGCGGATAGTGCGTTATCGATTTCACAACCACATTTTACATCACTTTTCATCTCTTTCTCTCCCAAAAACATTTCAAAACCCTAGATCTAGAGCCTCTCTTTCTAGAACTCATATTCTTTCTACATTTTCACCTAGATCCGTTGGTTTCTCGACCCTAGTGTCTTTGGAAAAAAGGTAGAGCATCTTTAAGGCTCCATTTTGATTCGAACAAAAAGTCAATTTCGGCATCTTTGAAGTTTTCTCCTTGCTTTGCTCGTCTTCCAACTTTGAGGTAGGGACTTTCTACACTCTCATATGATTTTTAACTTAGATATTTGTTAATTGTGCAAATAATGTTAGGATTTGGAGGATTTTAGATAAACTTACGGTTCTGGTTCAAAATCAAAATAGGGGTTTTCAAATGAAGGTATTGAAAATGGTTGTGGGTGTAGATATGAGGTCATGTTGCTTTGAATTTGTTGATTTTGGCACATGGGTTGGATTTGGAAGAAAATGGAGTTTTGTCGTAAAATGTTTCAAATAATTATTTTGTATAAATAATGGAATTGGTAGGGGGGATGTGAAATTGGATAGTAAATGGCGGAGTTGGATACTTGTTATATCTCAGTAAGATTCATTAAATTAAGTTAGCCTTTGTGTACTCCATTAAATTAGCCTATGTGTACTCCACTAAAATGTTTGGGAGGAGAAAGAGGATATACTCCATGTTTGGGAGAAGAAAGTTAATGGATTCCATTAAATTAAGTTAGCCTATGTGTCCAAGGTGAAATTACCGAAAACCACGCGTATATACATGGGTGTTGATTCCCGCAAAGAAAATTTCTGTAAAATGGCAAATTGAAGTGTTTGTGTAATGATTGTATTAGTTAGAAACCACTAAGTTGTAGTCTCACTTGGGATATCTAGATAACAATGAACTTGACTCTTAGATTAAGGTGAAATGAATTATCATGAAATGAATTGAGATGAAATGGATTGAGACAGAAAACTTGACATGTTATGATTTTGTAAAATATCAATGATTTTTTGAGGCATTGTACATGCACATCATACTTATATCTTCATTAAGATTCATATATTGTGATAGATTGTTTCTTCTGGGCTTTAGCTCACCCTACTTGGGAAAACCATTTTCAGGTGCCGATGATATGCCTCCGCCATGGACTTAGCTTGGGAGGACTATGAAGCTAAAAGCTCACTTTTGTTCATTTTGTATTTGCCTTTTGTACAAGCCTAGGGCTTTATTTGTATTGAGCTTCTGACTCATTTTGTTGTAACCAGTCATGGTCTTGGAAAGATGTAAGCTATTAGGGCATATGAATATCTGTTTAGCTTTCATTCTTTATTTCATCTTGTAACACATGCTGTAGATTCAGAATGAACGATTTATGAATGTACATCACATGTGTCACTTTTTTATATTAACTCTGATTAACGAAAGCTTCTTATTTTATTTATATCACTTTGTAATACTGTTTGGAGTTGGATTATTGTACTTATTTTGGGGGCACTACAACTTGGTATCAAAGCGTACCGGATTTGAATACTTTTGGTACATGGGAAGTGGTTAGTACCACATTCAGTTTGTCTCGCTTGATAGAGATGTTAGTGGGTACAATATGCTTATGTGATAACATGTTTATGTGAGTATATGGGTATGAGATTTAATTTATAAGATGCTGATCAAGTCTACGGGTTTCTAGGAGTCCTATTAGAAAGGCACTTGATCATTGTTGTTTCTAATTGGAACTCTGGCAATGCCGCATGATGGTCATTATCCAGGAATGAAATTCGTATGTGTTTACGTGACTAGGTGCTTACGTGGAATGAATTACGGTTGTTCATCGTATTAGGACATGAGTGAATTAGCTTCGGCAAATTTGTAGATGTGCTAATCTCTTTTGTTACCTTCATTAGGAAGTCAGGACGTGGTGGTGGAAGGCATGGTAGGCCTAGAAGGCATGAGGTGCATTTACCAGATGAAATTCTGGCGCAGGAAAAAAGGGTTGGTCAGGCCAATGTGGCCGAACAGGTTGGTCAACAGGCGAGGGGGAAGGGTGTTGCTGGAGAGGGCAACCTCAGTGAGCGCACCCCCTCCCCACGTTCTAGCAGTCGCCGCCAGAGGAGGACCCATTCGATCTCAATCACCAGGAATTATGGGGTTGGAGATTCCGACCAGCGAGAAGACAGATCTGTCACGCGCGATAGCACCTATCGCCCCTCGCGCCTGTCATCGACGACGCGATACTCTGCCTCCTCTCGTTCCAGGGACCTCAGGGACGTGTTGGAGGAGAGAGCGCGCCGTCGGGAAGCTCAGAGGGTGCCGGCGCTCCAGAGGTTGAGTGCTCCAGTCCGTTGCAGTGAAGAGGTGGCGATGCCAGCGCCCAAAGTGATAGCCAACGCACTGGTGGACAAGGAGCTAGCGAGACTAACAGCCTCTCCATTGTCACCAGAGATCGAGAGCACCCCGCTCCCTGCCGGATTCCACCAACCGAAATTCTGTTGTACGATGGCAAAGGCGGATCCGTACATGCATGTGAGTCATTACCGCAAGTAATGGCTGGACAAGCCGGACAGAGACGCCTTGATGTGCCTCATTTTCCCGGAAGCTTGGGAGAGTTGGGCTTGAAGTGGTTCGAGAGGCTCCGGGAGTATCGAGGTGGCGGCGGTGGCGGAAGCCTTCGTTGCAATTCAAGACAAACACCGAACTCGAAGGAGGTAGACCATCTCTGGGCGTCAAAATGGAATCGGGAACTCCATGAAGGCATACAATGCAAAGTATTGGGAAACCTACAGAAATCCTCATTGCCCGCCAACTGGCCATCACTCAATACAAGAGAGGTCTCCCGATCGGGCATAAGTGAGAGACTCACTCACGATGCATCAACCAACCACCATGGAGTCTTTGATGCACGGCGGATCAACGAACACATCCGCGTAGAAGAGGATGCGCTTGATGTGAGAAGGATAACGGTCGTGGGGATAGCGAGTAGCGGGAAGGTTCATTCGATCGGGCGGGAGAAAACGCCCAAGTGACCGATCAAAAGATCGTCGCCGAGAGGCAAGGCAAAATAATGGAAACAAAGGCATGAGCGGCAAGACTGGTGCAACCAGCGGCCTTGATGAAGATGCTAAGAGGAAATTGAAGGCACGAGCAGGATCACTACGGTCTTCAAAATCCCCATCTACCGCATTCTAAGCGAGATCCGTGGAGAGCCCTTTGTCCGTTGGCCCGACCAAGTTGGGAGTCTTGGCGTGGCTTTAACCCCAAGTATCGCTGCACCTTCCATGACGAACGGGGGCACCGAACAGAGGACTGTTTGCCGCTCAAACAGCATCTGTAGGAGTTGGTGGCGGCGGGACATCTTGACCAGTACATTGATGGGGGAGTCAAGGCTGCGCCAATTGGTCAAACCGAGCCAAACGGAATGGCCGCCTTAGAGGCCCCCATGAGTGATCAATGTCATCCATGGCATCATTGAACCGGCTAGAGTCTGCGAGCTAAGGGGGATGGTCAAAAAGGCTGAGCACATGAGGGAAGTGCTCTCTGTTCAACCTGCTGTGAAAAAGGGGGAGGCCGGAGGGAAAGATATCCCCACATTTTAAACGAAAGATTTAGAAAGGATCCGGATGCCGCTGCGATGCCTTGGTGGTGACCTGTAGCGTCAAAGACTTTGAAATCGGAAGAATTTTAATCGACCGGGAAGTTCGGTCGAAATCATGTATTATAGCGCATTCAAGCGGATGAAGTTGGAAGACAAAGACTTAGCACCGAACGTCCCTTTGGTGGCTTCAATTCACGGTAGGAGTGGCCAATTGGGAAGATCATTCTACCGGTCAAAGCGGGTCGGTTGTAAAGCAAGTGGAGTTCTGGGTGCTCAAGGTTCCGTCGACTTACAACTTGATTTTGGGCCGGGGTTGGTTGCACGCCATGCAAGCGGTCGCTTCAACCTTCCACCAAGTCATGCGTTTTCCAGCATCAAATGGGCAAATAGAAGAAGTTTGGGGAGACCAAGTGATGGCGAAACAGTGCTTCGTTGCGGTAAATGGCGGTAACCAAAGGGTTTGTCGAGATGATCGAAGAGCGAGGGCAAGGAGGTCCTTGAAGATGTTGGGAGGAATGCCGAGGAAAAATCGGTTGAAGATCTGGTAGAAGTGCGCATTGATGAGAATGATCCAACTAAGTTCTTCCTTTTGGGGTCATCATTGTCCAATGCCGAAGCGGTCGAATATGTCAACTTCTTGGTTTCTAACTTGGAGGCTTTTGCGTGGGCGCCTTTACGATATGCTGGCGTCGACCCAAATTTCATTGCCACCGGTTGAATGTCTTCCGATGCGGCGGTTATTCAAAGGACACGCCGCTCTGCCTTGCACCATCTTTGAGGTGGTGGCAGAAGAGGTAAAGAACTTGCTGGAAGCTGGAGCGATAGAAGAAGTGCACTACCCCCGGTGGATTTCTAATACGGTGGTGGTTCCAAAGAAAAATGGGAAATGGCGAGTCTGCGTGGATTACAAAACTGTCAACCGCGCATGCCCAAAAGATAGCTTCCCTCTCCCTCGAATCGACCAGTTGGTGGACTTAACCGCTGGCCATCAGAGGTTTAGCTTCTTGGATGCATATCGCGGCTATCATCAGATTGCCATGTACAAGCCGGACAGGGAGGTAACGTCTTTTACCACCCCCAGGGGCTTATACTGCTACAAGGTCATGCCGTTCGGACTGAAGAACGCCGGGGCAACCTTCCAGCGGATGGTGACGAAAATGTTCGCTCCTCTCTTGGGCCGCACTATGGAAGCCTACATAGACGATATGGTGGTAAAGAGTAAAGAGAAGCCTCAACATCTTGCCGACCTAGCAGAGATGTTCGCCATACTCAAGCATCACAAGCTTCGCCTGAACGCCTCCAAATGCGCCTTTGGAGTTGGCACTGGGAAGTTCCTGGGTTTTCTGGTCACAAACCGGGGAATTGAGGCCGACCCATCGCAAATTAAAGCCATACAAGAATTGGAGCGCCCTAACTCCACGAAGGACGTTCAACATCTTGCCGGGATGGCAGCCATTGAATAGATTCATCGGGGTCTTGGATCGTTCTGAGCCCTTCTTCAAGACCTTGAAGTCCAAATTCTTGGGATGATGAGTGCGACGTCGTTGGCCGACTTGAAGGCTTATCTTTCCAGCGCCTATTCGGTCACTCCTCGGTAGGCGAAGAGTTGTTCCTTTATTTGGTCATTTCTCAACCGCGGTGGCCGCGGTGTTGGTTAAATCTTTGAAGGCATCGGCACCTACCAATCTTCTATGTAAGCAAGACTGCTCCCGGTAGAGACGAGGTACCTCCCTTAGAAAAGTTGGCGTTGGCCACGATGATGGCGTCAAGAAAGCTAGCGCATTATTTCCATGCCCATACAATAGTTGTATTGACCGAATTTCCACTCAAGGTGCTTTTTGAGAAGGCGGACTTCACGGGAGAATCCTAAAGTGGTAGTGGAATTGAGGCGATATGACATCAAGTTCGAACCGCGCACGCGATAAAGGCACAAGCACTTGCAGATTTTGTGGCGGAATTTGCCGAGAACACACCTGTTTGCGGTTGATTTGGTTGATCTTGGTTAGCACAACCCATGGTTTTAACAACAAGTGTTAGCTCGCTCCGAGCGAGCAAAACACAACCGGTCAATCTAAGGTTGACGGCTCGATGGGAGGTGAGAACAACGGGATAAGGAAAGACCGGATTGAACCGACTAGGGACTTTGATTTGAGAAGTTCACAGAATCCCTCCGATTGTTGGAAGTTGTTCATTGGCGAAATGTGGAAACTCTTCGTTGACGGAGCCTCTAACAGACATGGGGCCGGGCTAGGAGTCGTGCTAACTTCACCAGATGGACTCGTCATAGAGCAAGCAATTACGCTCGGCTTCCCAGCTTCCAACAACGAAGCGGAGTATGAGGCTCTCCTCATGCCGAGAAGCGCGTGAGAATGAAGGTCCGCTCTTATGGTGTTCGTGATTCCAAGCTAGTGGTCAATCGAGGTCTCGAGAGTATGAGGCTAAGGATGACAGAATGGCCAAGTATCAAGCGTTGGTCAGAAGAGATCAAGAAGTTCTCTGCGATCGAGTCGAGCAGATCAACCGCGAAGGAAATAGCACGGCTGATGAATTGGCTGGTCTCGCTTCCACTCAGACAACCTTTCCCAATCCCTTGATGATTGAATTCTTACCGCGGCCCAGCATCGAGGAAGTAGAGGCAGCTGAGGTACTTTGCACCGACTTGGGACCCTCCTGGATGGACCCCATCATCGCCTTTTTGAAAGATCGAACTTTGCCAGAAGAAAAGAAGGCGGCCCACAAGATCCGAGCAAAGTCAGAGCGGTTTTGGCTCTCACCTTCCGGCGCCTTATACAAAAAATCTTTCACGGGGCCATATTTGAAGTGTGTCCACCCCTCTAAGGTGGAAGCCTTCCTCTATGAAATTCATGAGGGCATTTGCGGCTGACCATCTGACGGATCTCTAGCATACCGAGCAATCTCGCGGGGCTATTGGTGGCCATGCATGCGGTGACGCCTTGAAATATGTTCGCAGGTGTGAAATGTCGAAATTGCTCACAGATCCACCGGCCGAGTGCTCTCTCTCACAAGTCCTTGGCCGTTCGCTTTGGGGATTGGACATTGTTGGACCGCTCCAGTTGCAAGGCAATCGCAAGTTTTCATTGCCGCCACCGACTATTTCACCAAGTGGGTGGAGGCGAGCCACTAGCAACCATCAAGGAGAAGGATGTGAAGAAATTTATGCGGAAGAATGTGATCACTCGCTTTGGTATTCCCGAGCCTTAATCTCGGACAATGGTACTCAATTCGATGGGAAACTCTTTCGCGGGTTTTGCGAGGAGTTGAAGATTGAGTTCTACAATTGACCGCCTATCCCCAATCAAATGGTCAAGTGAGGCCTCCAACAAGACCATCTGGATGGATTGAAGAAGCGGCTTGAAAGCTAAGGGTAAATGGGTTGAAGAGCTCCCTAACGTGTTATGGACATACCGCACTACACCGAGGAGATCGGCCAGGAAACACCTTTCGCCTAAGCCTATGGCATGGAAATTTGTTATCCCCTTTGGAAATTGGCATGCCAACCATCCGCTCGAGAGTTTCGGCTGAATCGAACAACGAAGTTGTGGCATTGGAATTAGACCTTCTTTGAAGAAAGAAGAGAAGCGTCGCTAATTCACTGGCGGCTTATCGTGAGAACTCTCCAAAAAATACAACAAGGCAGTGAACCCCAGGTTGTTCAAAATTGGGGATTGGGTCCTGAGGAAGGTGCTTGGCAACACGGTGATCCCTGGTGAAGGAAAGCTTGGCGCAAATTGGGAAGGACCATACAAGGTGGTTGGCCTAGCAGGAAAGGGGGCATACCATCTGGAAGATTTGAATGACAAGCGATCCCCGACCTTACGCATGACCAACCTTAAGGTCTTTTACTTTTAAGATGTAATTTGCTCTTGTTTAGCTTTCTTAGACCTTTGGCACTACATGTAAAAAGACAGCATTGCCTTTACAATATTTATGTAATGAAAGCTAGTCGCATTGTTGTTGCTATATTACATTGTTGTTTTCTATATTACTTCCCTGTATGGCACTGCACGGTCGTAAGATATGCCAGGGGCAAAAATTGACCCAAGCAAACCGGGCTGTATTCCTCGGAATGGGAGCAGACCGCACAAACACTTGCGCATGGAACAATGCGCATTCGAGCCGAGCTGGTTTTGCTCGCCCGGTGGGAGTGTTGGTGGCATAACCAACCTGGCTGAAGCATTGGCGAATTGCCCAATGCAGGAGCCGAGCTGATTTTGCTCGGCCCATCTAGCACATTGGTGAATTGACCAATGTAGTAGCCGAGCGGACTTTGCTCGGCCACTTAGCATATTGGCGAATTGCCCAACATGGTAAACGCGCTGATTTTGCTCGGTGGGAATGGCAATGTTGGTGTCTTTTCCAGCAATTGCCAGGCCGAGCTGAATTTGCCCGGCCAAAAAGAAGTACTAGCAAATTGAACAAACTACAAATGACATGCAAGTTTTTGCTCGGGCGGATAATTGTTGCTGCAAGACCGGCGGATTTTGCTCGGCGGTTCTTAAATGTCTATCTGGGACCAAGAGGAATTGCAAGGTTACTTGAAGACATTGTGTTTGCCGCAGTTCGGCGGTCAAGACGTTGAAAACAAAGTTTGGAACAAGACATTCAAACATGAAGAAGCCGAACAAAAACAAAAGATGTACGAGCAAAAAGATTGTAATTTCATTGATTAAGGAAAGTCATTACAATTGGGGAGCATAGCTCGGTTACATAGCAAAAAAGGCAAGAAATTGAAGAGATCCTCAATCAAGATCAAGGCCTTGTTCGGTCTCTCAATGAACACCTCGGTATTTGGGCGCAAGCTCTTCTAAACTCTCCTCGGCCTCGGCGTCGGCCGCCAAAGTAACGACCTCCCGGTCTTCTGTTCCGTCCTCGGCGTTCGGGGATTCGCCGGATGGAGTTTGCTCGGTTGACTTCTCCATCTCCTCGGCCAGCTTCTGAGCGGCGATTTCTTCCTCGGCCTCCTGCCGTGCCTCGGCAAGAAGACGATTCTGCTCGGCTTTGGGAGTAGAGAGCATGTAGGCGGGATATGGCGAGGCGGGTTGATGAACATTTGAGAATCTGGCCAAGGCCAACTTTTCCGCAGCGGCTTTCGGCCGCCTTTGGAAAAAGATGTCCTTAATAGCTTCGAACTGGCGCTCATAGGTCCTTTCCCCTTAAATCCGCGGTCCTCGCCTCGTCCACCGCTTTGTCCATGGCGTCCTTGTTGGCGTCCCTCAGCTTTCGAAGCTCGGCGAGTCGAGCTTCGCCTTCTTCTCGGCCTTCTTCTTCTCTTCGTTGGCCCGTCGAGTATCTGGAAGCGGCTCGTCGCGCTTCGCCTTGGACAACCATCTGCTCGGCCTTTAACCTTTCTACCTCGGCCTTGAACACTTTGTTTTCGGTGATGGCGTCCACGAAGGCTTTGGCGAAGAAGCCATTAAGCTCGTGCGAGGTAGTTCTTCTGCGACTGCAAAATAGAACCGATTATCAATATCTCAAAGCCCGGCGGAAAACCGAGCGAAAGTTCGAGAAAAAGCTGTTGAACTTACGCACGATGGATTCGCTTGTGGCGGAAGGACCTTCGGTCGGTCGACTCATCATACTTCTTCATGTCACGGGCAAGATCAATCCTGGTCGAGGTTGAAGCAGGAGATATCCTTGTCCTCGGCGGCAGAATCTGCGGCGAGCGCTTTCGGCCTTTGTAGGTGAACTCGGCGCCCAGGCAGAGGCGGAGGGCCTTGCCTTTGGTTTCTTGCAAGTTGTTGCTCGGATCTGTTCGCCGAGCTTCGGTGAAGCGCCATTTCGGTGGAGTCCTCATCCACAAGGCTCGACCGTGGCCTCCTCTCTGCTTCTTCTTGGGCGGTGGCCGTCTTTGGCCAGCGAGCGAAACCGCCCTTACTCTGTTTGTCATTTGGAGTTGAAGATCCTCCCCCGGTTGCTTCTGGCGTTGGGGACTCGCCTTCCTCCCCGGTGATCATTGACTTAATGGCTCTGATTTTGGCCATTTCTTGCTCGGCGGTGGTTGGGACGAGTCTGACCGGCGGCAAATTTGGATCTGGCTCGGGTGTTGGCTCGCGCAGGAAATCGGTGACCCTGCCTCTGCGCGGTGCTTGATAATTGTACGTTTGTTCGAAGCCGAGCAAATCCGGTGATTCCCTCTCCTCGGCGGTATCTTGTGACAACACTCGGATTGCTTCTTGGTTTGGTCGGTTGTAGCGGCCAAATTCTTACACAAAAAAGTCAAGTCTTAGGCCGGTGCAATAAAGAGCAATTCAGAGAAGAAAGAAATTATGCGGTCGGTAGGCTCCTTACACTCTACCAAAATTTTTCCTAATCTGCCCGGCCGGTATGGGTGCCTCTAGGTCTTCAGTGGCAGGACACCCACAAAAGTCATCATCGTTTGACTCTTTGTCGGGTTGCCTTCGATGAGTTTTGCTCGGCCCTTCTTCACTTTAAGGTAGTAGCAAACCCACCCTTATTGGGCGAAACATCTTGGTGAAAAATCTCCATGGCCGAGATTGAGACCGTCTTGATCGGTTCATTTCAGCGACGCCATTTATTATTTTATAGGTGTTGTTGGAGACTGGGTTGGGCAAAGCCCTGTCGCCTCAAAAATTCGCGATCGAGTGGGCCAGGAAGCGAATCCTCCTCTATTATTGACACCACGGTGAAGGGCACCGTTCTAGATCTCCCCGGAGTTTCCCCCTTCTTGCGAGCTCTATGACTACATCTTGGGATTTGGAATTCTTCTCGGAACTCCGCCATTGCCAGGCGAGCTAACCCTAAAGCGGTATTTGCCCATCTCTCGGCTATATGTACTCTCGGTATCTCGGTCAAAAATGTTGTTATGATTGCTCGGTCTTTGAGCTGCATAATGAAAAAAAGGGGCAAGGGTTAGCACTGCAATTATTGGGCGGCTTGCTTTGGAAATAACTCTCCTCGGTTCCAAGTCTTTGGCCGACCTCAACCTACCTCGGCCCGTCAGGACGGCTGATTTAGCCTCCTCTTTTGATGATGGTTTCTGCTCGGTCTAGGAGTTTTGACGGTTGGATTGAATGGAGGTTTTGCTCGGTCGAGCCCGGATCAAGGGATTGGCTTTTGATTTGGTCGTTAGCAGGGTAAACCTATCAGCCGATCTATGGTGCATACAGCTCGGTTGTGACCACAGTGCAAAGTCACAAACAGCTTTTTGCTCGGTTTAAACCCTCAAATTGGATCTAAATGAGCGCTTTGCTCGGTTCTGCCCAGTTTTCATGGCGTTCATGGTGTTCTTCCTAAGTTCCTAGCCCTTTCACTCTAACCTATGGAAAAACAGGGGGCACGAGGGCTCCCTCTTCTCCCCATTTTCATTCTCCTAGGGTGTGAAAGACACAGGCAAGACTTAAGCAACAAAAACCAACAAGTAAAGCACAATGGTACACGAAAATGAAGAGCATGCTTGCGGAAGCCAAAAATGGCAATGGAAATGCAGTGAAGGGGATGAAAAAGACTTACCAAGGACTCGCGAGAACCACGGGAGCTCAAGCCTGGCGTCGGCAATAGCAAGCAGAGCAAGATCGATGGGCAACGAGAGGAGGCGGTGGCAAAGAAAATGGGCTAAGTTGCGGTGCTAGGGTTTTTGGGCTCGAATGGAAGATGGAAAGTGAAAGGGTTAAACCCTTCATTTGGGGTTTAATGATGGAGAGGAAGAGCTCTATGGCCTTGGCCGTTTAAGTCGAAAGTGGGCAAGCTTGATTGGTGTCTGACCCAATAGAGGCGATGACACGTGGCACCTTTGGCGGTATGTCGACGGTTGTACGACTTTTGATGGGACAGCATTGATCATCACCGGCCAATTTGGATTGCTCGGCGGCGAAAATGTTCCCAATTCAATCATTGCACGGCGGCAAAGTTACATGAGATAGCTCGGCCTGGCGAGGAGCTACTCGATCATAGCTTCGGTCATAAGGTAAACCCGATCCACGATTGCTCGGATGGGTTTAAGGGCAATGAGAGGAGATTTCCATCTCATTATGCGGCCGAACAAAAATGCGCCCAGCGTTCTTGATTACCTGGCCCGAGTACATTGGACAAGAGCGTCGGCCGAGCTATTGTATTGCTCGGTTGACAAGGTCAACCGGTCAACCCGAGGGCGAGATTAAGGCGCTTGTGTGGGCGAGGTCGATGGAGATTGCGACCAAGCGAAGGATTGGCCAAGACTCTGGCGGATGCGGCCTGGCAGATATCTTAGTTAATCCCGTCGGTACGGCGCTTGCGTGTGATCGGGGTTAGAGATGAAAGCGGTTGGGCGGTATGCCTCACAACCGGTCAATCGCGATGAGCCGGTCTAGGGTAGCTCGGCTCTTCGGTGAGTTCGCTTGGATCAAGTTACAAGCCGTGAGACGATGCTGCAGTTGTGTGATGGCGATTTCCACAAGTGTTTGGCGGTCTTGGTACCTCGGTTAAGGGTGCCACAGGCCAATGGTGTGTAGAGGGCGTCTGCTCCTGACGCCTCAATACCGTTAAGCGATTACGCATGTGTCAGAGGGAGGACAAAACCTTTACACGTGTAAGGTGGTGAGAGGCGCGCACTGCCACCTGTCCAGGGAAGGACAGAGGTAGTGCGCGCATAATCTCGGAGCTGCCAGGCAGCCTAGATATAGAGAAGGGAGGGCGAACGTTTCTGGTATGAAAAATTCTCTCTCACAAGCTCTCTCTCTCTTCTCATCATCTTCTTGCTCACTGAACTGACTTGAGCGTCGGAGGGTTTTTCCGGCACACCACCGCCGGGCAGCTCACCGTCCTTGTTTTGCAGAGACAGACGCCGTTAGTAGAAGCTCGACGTTCAAGGCGTACGGAGAGACGTGGATATTTCCCCCCCGTACAGGGACTATTTCATAGAGTGGAAAGAGGTTGGTGGCATTTTGTAAAACCTGTTGCTAAGTATCTTTTGAATTGTTTTGTATAGATTAATTTGTATAGGGTGTTGAATTTGTGTATTTTTCAACAAAATTATTTTCAGTAATTCATTGAAGACAAATGAATGTTTGTTGATTTTTTTATGTTGGGGTTTAAAACTAATGCTTGGTTGTTGAAGTGATGCATGAGCAATTGAAGTTTGAAAAAATAAATGATGTACATAAGACAATACGTTAAACATGAAATTAGTAGCTATTACCAACCAACTTTCAAGAACTGATGTGCATATCCTGGTGAAAATAATTACAGCTTTTGTAAATAAATCGATTTCCCAATCTGCGGGGGATTAATCCCTGAGAAGCGGTTTCCTTCAATGCTCATGTGTACACGTATTCACATTAACTTGAAGCAAAGCTACATTTATTAGTTGAAAATTCATAGCAAGAACTAGTAAAGTCTAGCTTAGACCAACTGAGCTCCCTGAAAAAAAAAAGTAGTTTTAGTTGGACATGTCATGAATGCTTTAAAATTGACCAAAGAAATTAAAGCATAGCATTAGGATCCAAAACGAATAAAAAGTTTGCCAAGTTTAGTCCCCATTGGATGGAGCTCTGGGTACAGCGAACCCGATTTCGACCTGACCAATTTGATATTCTAGACTTAGGTTTTATGGTTTCTAAATGTTGTTCATGTCTTTTCCCCCTTATTCTTACTTGAGTTTGGCTATTGGGTTGTATCGAGCATGTTTGGAATAGGTTGGTTGCTTGGTTTTCAAACTTTGGTTCCCTAGAATTTTGCTACTCTACTCGAGCAGCACTTCTTGGGCTTGAATGGGCTCTGAGAACTCTTAGTACTTTTGCAGGCCTGCAACACTACTGGGAGAGTGTATTCTACACTCGAGCGGCATTTCCTACGCTCGAGCGGGCTTGCACTCGAGCAATGATCTTTTGCCTGCAAAACTACTGGATATATGTATTCTGAGCTTGAACGTCACTTCTTGTGCTTGAGCAGAACAACTTATTGTGTTTGATGCTCGAGCGTCACTTCTTACGCTCGAGCGGATAGTGCGTTTATCAGTTCGTCACAACCACATTTTACATCACTTTTTCATCTCTTTCTCTCCCAAAAACATTTCAAAACCCTAGATCTAGAGCCTCTCTTTCTAGAACTCATATTCTTTCTACATTTTCACCTAGATCCGTTGGTTTCTCGACCCTAGTGTCTTTGGAAAAAAGGTAGAGCATCTTTAAGGCTCCATTTTGATTCGAACAAAAAGTCAATTTCGGCATCTTTGAAGTTTTCTCCTTGCTTTGCTCGTCTTCCAACTTTGAGGTAGGGACTTTCTACACTCTCATATGATTTTTAACTTAGATATTTGTTAATTGTGCAAATAATGTTAGGATTTGGAGGATTTTAGATAAACTTACGGTTCTGGTTCAAAATCAAAATAGGGGTTTTCAAATGAAGGTATTGAAAATGGTTGTGGGTGTAGATATGAGGTCATGTTGCTTTGAATTTGTTGATTTTGGCACATGGGTTGGATTTGGAAGAAAATGGAGTTTTGTCGTAAAATGTTTCAAATAATTATTTTGTATAAATAATGGAATTGGTAGGGGGGATGTGAAATTGGATAGTAAATGGCGGAGTTGGATACTTGTTATATCTCAGTAAGATTCATTAAATTAAGTTAGCCTTTGTGTACTCCATTAAATTAGCCTATGTGTACTCCACTAAAATGTTTGGGAGGAGAAAGAGGATATACTCCATGTTTGGGAGAAGAAAGTTAATGGATTCCATTAAATTAAGTTAGCCTATGTGTCCAAGGTGAAATTACCGAAAACCACGCGTATATACATGGGTGTTGATTCCCGCAAAGAAAATTTCTGTAAAATGGCAAATTGAAGTGTTTGTGTAATGATTGTATTAGTTAGAAACCACTAAGTTGTAGTCTCAGTTGGGATATCTAGATAACAATGAACTTGACTCTTAGATTAAGGTGAAATGAATTATCATGAAATGAATTGAGATGAAATGGATTGAGACAGAAAACTTGACATGTTATGATTTTGTAAAATATCAATGATTTTTGCAGAGGCATTGTACATGCACATCATACTTATATCTTCATTAAGATTCATATATTGTGATAGATTGTTTCTTCTGGGCTTTAGCTCACCCTACTTGGGAAAACCATTTTCAGGTGCCGATGATATGCCTCCGCCATGGACTTAGCTTGGGAGGACTATGAAGCTAAAAGCTCACTTTTGTTCATTTTGTATTTGCCTTTTTGTACAAGCCTAGGGCTTTATTTGTATTGAGCTTCTGACTCATTTTGTTGTAACCAGTCATGGTCTTGGAAAGATGTAAGCTATTAGGGCATATGAATATCTGTTTAGCTTTCATTCTTTATTTCATCTTGTAACACATGCTGTAGATTCAGAATGAACGATTTATGAATGTACATCACATGTGTCACTTTTTTATATTAACTCTGATTAACGAAAGCTTCTTATTTTATTTATATCACTTTGTAATACTGTTTGGAGTTGGATTATTGTACTTATTTTGGGGGCACTACAACTTGGTATCAAAGCGTACCGGATTTGAATACTTTTGGTACATGGGAAGTGGTTAGTACCACATTCAGTTTGTCTCGCTTGATAGAGATGTTAGTGGGTACAATATGCTTATGTGATAACATGTTTATGTGAGTATATGGGTATGAGATTTAATTTATAAGATGCTGATCAAGTCTACGGGTTTCTAGGAGTCCTATTAGAAAGGCACTTGATCATTGTTGTTTCTAATTGGAACTCTGGCAATGCCGCATGATGGTCATTATCCAGGAATGAAATTCGTATGTGTTTACGTGACTAGGTGCTTACGTGGAATGAATTACGGTTGTTCATCGTATTAGGACATGAGTGAATTAGCTTCGGCAAATTTGTAGATGTGCTAATCTCTTTTGTTACCTTCATTAGGAAGTCAGGACGTGGTGGTGGAAGGCATGGTAGGCCTAGAAGGCATGAGGTGCATTTACCAGATGAAATTCTGGCGCAGGAAAAAAGGGTTGGTCAGGCCAATGTGGCCGAACAGGTTGGTCAACAGGCCATGGGCGCCTTGGCCCGCGAAATGGCCAGAGCATTGTAGGAGTCTATGGACATTCTCAGAGCTGAGAATCAACTCCAGGCCCAAGTAGCTGAAGCAGGGCCGTCTTTCTTGAAGTGAGAGTTTTTCTGGTCGAATCCAAATGAGCATGTGGGTGACCACAAGGAGCCACTAAAGGTAGACAAGTGGCTAGAGCAAATTGTGAAAACGTTTGAGATGCTTGGCATTGAGGACGACAAATTGCGGGTGACCTTGATATTCTTCTAGATGAAGGGAGATATGGGTCAATGGTGGAAATATGCACGTGGGTGCATTGGGGAGACTTGTGAGGCTTTTGTCAGCGCCTTCCAGGACAAGTTTTTGCCTCCCACTGTCAGGGAGAAGTTAAGGGATCAGTTTTCCAAGCTAGTATAGTTGAACAGTCCAGTGGCCAAGTTTGAGGCCACATTTACTAGCCTCTCTAGGTTTGCACCAGAGTTAGTGACGATAGAGGAGCGCCATTTTTTGGAGTTTGAGAAGTGGTTGAGGACTGGGCTCGTGTTCAAGGTGGTCGTGTCGATGATTAGAGATTACGGACTCCTTGTGGAGGCTGTGGCTCATGTTGAGACGATAAATACAAATTGAGAAGGAAAGGATGAGGGGCTCCAGAAGGAGTCAGGATATTCAGGGGGACAGTAAAAGGCAGAGGGGTCCTACCCGACAACAAACCTAGGGAGTTCAGTTAAGGTCCACTTTTCCAATGCTGGGTTCAGGTTCGGGGAGAGGTGGTCAGGGAGATTTCAATTGTTACAAGTGTGATCAGTTGGTCCATAAGTCTCTAGCTTGCCCACAGAGAGGAGGAGTGCAACGGTCTGCATCGTCTTCGACTCGTACTTAGAGCCAGAGTCAAGAGAGAGTGCAGCCACTCACTTGTTATCAGTATGTGCAGGCGGGGTAGATAAAGAGATTTTGCCCTCAGTTGGGTGCGTCTGGTTCGAGGAAGACACAAAGCCACCAGCCTGCATAGTCAGCACAGGCCTCGAGGGCCAATCAAGGAGCCTCTTCGGCTCAATCAGTTCATCAGGCTTATGATCCGAGAGGTGAGCAGGTTGAACAGAGACCTACAAGGCGTGTGTATACTGTTACCACACCAGATCTTGTACTATCACCTTCGGTAGTGAGAGGTACCCTCTTGTTTTGCAATTCAGTTGCTAATGTGTTGATTAATACGGGTGCATCCCATTCATTTATTTCGTTTGCATTTGCATCGGTTTTGGGGTTAGAGTTGGCTCAGTTAGCATCTCCTATCTGTGTAGAGTCACCTATTGGTGGTGCGGTTGTTTTGAAGTAAGGGTGTTGTGGTTGTGACGAAGAGGTTCCCGGTCGCTGACTTCTTTTTGCAGTTGTATTGATTGATATGCCTAGCTTTGACATGTATTGGGTATGGACTGGTTGTCATCCTATCGGGCTGTTATAGATTGCTATCATTAGAGGGTTACTGTATGTAACCTGAGCGGTGATTGCTTTTATTTCTTGGGGGACCGAGTTGATAAAGTTTTATCACCGGTGTATGATTCACGTGGATGGAGTGAGCTTAGTTGCCTTCTAGCTAACTTCTTGAGTACTGAGTGTGATGAAGTCTGAGTTGAGTTGCCAAGGGTGGTTTGTGAATATCTGGATGTTTTTCCGGAGGATCTTACTAGTTTACCACCCCATCGAGAGATCGAGTTCTCTATTAATTTAGTGCCTAGAACGACACCGATTTCTATGGCACCGTATAGATTTGAACTTGCCGAGTTGAGTGAGTTGAAGATGGTGCGTTACGACTTTGTATAGATTACTAGAAGTTGAATCGGGTGACTATCAAGAACAAGTACCCGATGCCTCGTATAGATGATTTGTTTAATCAGTTGAAGGGGTCTTGTTGCTTTTAAGATAGACCTAAGATCAGGTTATCACCAATTAAGAGTAAGGGAGGAGGATATCCCAAAGAAGACATTTCATAAATGGTATGGCCATTGTGAGTTTCTACTGATGCCCTTTGGGCTAACTAGTGCACTAGCTGTGTTTGTAGATTTGATGAACCGGATCTTCCGTGAGTTCCTAGACCGCTTTGTGGTCATCTTTGTGGACAACATCTTGATTTACTCACCCTCTTAGGAGGAGCACGAGGAACACTTGCGAATGGTACTTGAGTTTCTTAGAGCCCATAAACTACATGCTATGTTTGGGAAGTGTGAATTCTAGCTGAGGGAAGTTAAGTTCTTAGGCCATGTAGTATCTGAGGAAGGAGTGATTGTAGATTCATCCAAGATAGAGGCAGTGCAAGATTGTGAACCACCTAAGAATCGAGATCTGTAGTTTCTTGGGGTTAGTTGGGTACTATCGTAGATTTGTAAAGGATTTCTCTAGGCTAGTGTAGACACCTCATTTTTGACCATCCTTAAGACTTGGACGTCACCGCTGGAGCACTTGGTGATTACCCATATTCGTGTTTCGTTTTGAGTCCCTGGAGGTCTCGGCTATGCGTTTTGCTTCAGGATCTCTCAACTCGACTGTTCTGTGTTTGGTTTTGGCACCAAACACTTGTGTTTTTGTTTCTGAGGGTAGAGAGTAGCTTGTTAGCTACCCCTGGCACCCACTGGCCATGGCTTGAGGCCACCGGCTGTGCTTTGAGGCCGGCCATTGGTGAAATATACCATTGGCCGGTTGGCATTTGGTGTGGCCGGCCGACCATATTTTTGGCCGGTGGCCTCCTTTTCTAGCCGGCACCACCTTTTTGCCTTTTTCAGGCATGGTGCATGCCAGCTATGCCAGCTGGAATGCACAAGACCTGCCCCCGTGCATATATGTGGCTGTTTTGCACCTTTGACTCTTTTTTTTTGCACCCTTTGCTCAAAGCTTCTTGAGGAAGCTTTGACCCCTTTTCTTGGCTTCCTTAAGAAGCTTGCACCTTTGGGGTAGCTTCCATTGGAAGCTTGGTTCTTTTGACCCTTTTTGCATTAGCTTCTCTAAGAAGCTTGGAGCCTTCCCTTGGTCTATATAAGGCAACAAACCCTCTCCTTGTTTTTGGTTCAGCAAATCTAGACCGAATACACATATATATCTGATATATATATATCATTTGTGGGTATTTGAGGGCCTTAAAGTGCATTTTATCCTTAGTTTTGCACACAAACACACACTATTACACCATACTTTGACTTTGAGAGGCATTGAGGGTTTGTTCTCGAGGTTTTGGACTAATTTTGACCAGAAGAAGGTGGCTAACCTTGCTGTTCTTCAAGGGTTCTTCAAGGGTAACACTCTTACTTTAGATTCCAAATCTTGCACTAGACTTTTGCCTATCTTGCTTACTGATTTAAGCTTTGTGCATAACTGAAAAAAGTCTTGTATTTTCATGCTTAAGATCTTTCATTAAGCTCATTTTGGTGGTGGGGGTCGACCTTTCCCTCTTAGGCCTTGTTTGGCCCCTTTTGTCCCCTCTTTGATTGAGCTGTGAACCTTTTGTGTATTGGCCTTCTCACCACTAAAATACAGTGGATTTTTAGTGGTGAAGAAGAGGTTTTGAGGTCTTGCATAGGGAAGGGACACCCCTCTCCCCTTGTGTCTCTTTTGCTTGTGTTTAAGGCTTATAAAGGTAGCATGCATGCCTAGTTGTCTTTGGCTCCATTTCAGAGGTTTTTGGGTGTTTTTGGTCATATTATACTTCTCTCCCATATTGGTTTGTTGACCCTTTGCATACATAATACACTTGCTTTGCATTCTCCCATTTTGCCTGGAAATGCATCTTGCCATTAGACCATCATGCTTGCATTTTTTTGCCTAGCTTTGTGAAATTTTTGGTCATATTTTGCCATGCTGAAGGTCTGTTGGGTATTGATTTGGTCATGCCTTTAATGCTTTGTATAGTCTCTTTGCATTCTAGCATGTTGGCATCGGGTGTGTGAGTCATTGGCATGCATTACCTTGGCTATTTCAGTGATTTGGACTCACTTATTATGACATTTCAGACCACGTTTTGTGCTTACATGCTTGCATTTGTTATCCTTTCAATGCCTTGAAGAGATGTGGTCTTATGCTCCATGTTTGAGTCCTTGTGCATGCCTATGTGTTTGAGTCCTTGGGCTGCCATTCATGTAGGTTTTAGGGTGTATTTTGATGCATTAAAACTCTGTTTTTGGTTGGGCAGTCCGTGCCATGTTTGGTGGGGGGAGGTGTAGAGTAATGCCCTTTTGGTGACCTTGAATGCCTTTGTTTTGACGCCCATTTCGTAGCATGTTTTTGGCCCTATCCCATGCATGTTCCAGCCCTGTTTTGGAGTCCTCTAGGACTGTTTCAGTTCGTTTTGGTCCATTGGGGTTTGATTAACATGGCCATGGTTTGACCCCTCTTGGTTAGCTTCAAGTTTGGATCACTGTTGCATGCCTTGCTTGCATGACATGGTTGATTTGGTATCTTCCTCTATGCATTTTTAGGGCTTAATATGTTAGCCTAGCATCCATGTTTGTCATCTTGTGAGTGCCCTTGAAAGCTGCCTTTCATGCCTTAGTCTTAGGCTCATTAGTTTGCATGCTTATTTTGCATGATTGGCATCATCATTTTAGTGCACTTTGGCCACTGTTTTGGGGAGGTGGCTGAGGTTCCTCCATCCTAGTGTAAGTCCACGCATTTGTATCTTGTAGCACACTCATTGCATTGCATGTTGGTTGCATCCTTGTAGTCAATGCATTGTTGCATGTTTACCACTTTGCCTAGTTGCCTAACTAAGTTGTATTGTAGCATTGTATGCTTGGCACATTGCACACTTGCATAGTAGCTTACATTGCATTTGGCATGTTTTCTAACTTAGTCTTTTGTACACTTGAGCCATGTTTGTCTACATGCATTACATTGCTTGGTTTGGGGTGTCAACCAAGCACGAAGATTGATGAGTGTTCGTACTCAAGGTGACGTAACACGTCTCAATCCTCGGTTGCCGATGTCCTTGATCTCAATATGATAGGGTATTGGCACTCATTTGTTTGTTGCATGCATTTACATCAAGTTGCAAGCTTGGCCTCTTAGGCCATCATGCATCGAAATACACAATTGATGGCCTGAGGGTTGAGGGCCATGCTCCCTTGAGTCTATTGCATGATAGGGAGTATGGCCATGCCCACATTTGCTTGAAAATTCCATGCCATACACTGCTTGCCCTCTGCTGCTGTCAACTGCAGGATCCTACAGGAAGTAATGGCTGGCCGGCCACTTACAGTGTTGACCGACCATCTGTTGCTGGCCGGTGGTCCAACATTTGGCCGACAAGAACATTCCCATGGCCGGTGGAGTTGAAATGTGGCCGATGGCATTCCAAAACACTTGGGGAATAATTCCAAGCAGTTCTGGAAATTTGTGTGATCTTCAGTGTAAATAGAGGCAACAGTGCTATCGCACCGAGTTTCCGGGCAAGACGAGTCAAGCATGCATCATTCGCGCATTCCGAGGCAGAGCTGTGGCAGTCTCTTTAAGCCTCACATTTAGTTTATTTTGTAATTAATTTGTTAATTATTTAAGGGTCTATAATAATTAATTAGCTAGGATAGTTGATTTGTTATCCAGACTGTATTATTCTTTCGGTCCCTCCAAGTGAGAGCGTATTTGTAATAAGTGTGTGTGAGTATGTGTAAGTCTCCCAACCCCACGTCTTTCTTCCCTTTTATTTACTAGCTTTCGATGGTTAGTCTATGGTATGCTTCAATTAGCATACAGTATGATAGCATATTTGCATCCATTCATTCATTTTGCATGCACCAGGCTCGGCGCATCATTCTAACTGCATTTGTATTTCAATTCCAAATTGAATACGTGTTAGTTGTAGCATTTCACATGTCATTGTAGATTAGCCGAGCCTATCTTAGTTGCATTTTGCATGTGTTGCATTAGCCATCTTAACATGAACTAGGATCATGCGTATGATTACCAACTAGTTTCTGTTTTGGCTTCGAGTACTAGGTAAGCTTTTATGCTTTAGCATACCGCATGCTTGTGAGTGTTTCCATGACAGCATGCTTACCATGTGGCTAGATACTTATGTGATATAAACTGCCTGAATGCCTGTGGGTGAAGGTTGGATTGTTTGAGTCAGGATAACTCATTGAAATCCGTGTTTTAGCCTACTTGCGAGTAGCAAATCTCAAAACGTTTTCCAAACGAACGGATATGCAATGCTTTGTTCCAAATTAGGCGATCTAGTCTATACTTGTTTTGCTGTGTGCATCACATAGTAAATTCTAGGCTAATAACCAGAACAAGAACGCATAACGTTTTCAAAACAAGATATCATGGTTAGTAGAGACCGATCTTCAGATTGGGCGAGAGGGGTGGTCATAACTGACCTTCCCCAATCGTACCCAAGTTCCTGAGCCGAAGTAACTTTGGTGATGTCGGACACGTGGCCTTAGGCAAATGAGTCAGGGTTTCTTAAATTCCCCCATTAAAAAATATTTAGGTGGCGACTCTGTATCTGGCAAAACAGTCCATGTTTGGCACTTCTTTCAAAATCTGTTTTCTCAAAACGATTTGCTGGATTTGGACTCTTTGGTTCAGATTTAGAACCGTGACACAAATTGAGTCCGAACTGTAGTAAGACCCAAGGGTACGCCTACAGTTTCTTGCGACTCTGCTGGGGATTTGGGAGAGCATGACTCGAACTCGTGATATCTTGTTTTGACTACACTTATGTGTTTCTTTGCATCGCATGTGCATTGGTGCGCCTAGGACAGCGTGTTGGTCACCTGCTATTCCTGAGCGGTTTGCCGAAGGCTTGACTTTGTCAAAGCATGCCATAAGGCTGACCGGTTGCAGGCTCTGCCAGTGTGGGAACACAAACCCCGGTTTTACCGGGGCACCCTTTTGACCATTCGACCTAGTGCATATCGGAATCCATAGTGACCATTCCGAGCTAGGACAGGTTTCCTAACCGATGTTAGGTTGTTTGAAACCGCTGCATGCATAGTGAAACCCTAGCTCTTGACAAAATAGGATAGGGAAACCCTACCCCAATATAGGGGTGTTTTGGCTCTCATTTCCTTGCTATGTGCTTTTGGAGTGTATCTCTACAGGGAATGCGCGTATCAGTTTACAAGTTTGAGTATCAGGCCTGAGGGCACCAGTATCAGTGTTTTTAAGAAATCAGTCATCTGCGGATATCAGATTCAGCTTTGGGGATAGTGATTCAGGGATAATGACCAGTGTTTGAGGAACAGCGTATTCAGCTTATCGACAGGGTGTTGTCATACCCAACTGTGTGTTGTGTGTTTATTTTACGCCGTTATACTGTCCTTTTATCTGGTTGATTTTATTTCCTTCTTATCGCTTTATTTATTTTTTTGCTAGGTAGTTTAGCGCGATTGCTTCTAGCCCAGTAGATATTCCCCAAGCACTCTGGACTAGAGGTCGTTGACTCCATCGATCTGAGGATCTGGTAGACGGACAACCAGTGCACCACTCGCTACCCCCGGTTACTAGACGGAGGGCAGTTAGGCAGAAAACATCGGTTCAGCAGTCAGTTCAGAGGGCTTTATCTACCCCACCTGAGTATAGTAGGGATCAAGGTTCTGTTTCTCACACAGAGAGGGAATATATACCGGTAATTCAGTCAGAGCAGAACAGTATGGCACGTTTAGAGGAGATGGTGCGCTAGCTCCAAGGGAGTATGAAAACAATGCAGCAAGACGCTGTCCGACAGGTGGAGTTCGCTAAGCAACAGGCCATGGTTATGACTGAACAAGCAGAGTTAATCGTGAGGCTACAACAACATACCGGAGCATCTGCTTCGCAGCAAGCTCCTCCCCCGCCAGGAGTTTCAACCCTCGGGGAGACAGCTAATGTTCAGAATGATACGGACATTCCCACAGGACCACCCCCACCACCGGTTCTACCCCAGATCCTACCCTAATTATCCAAAACACCACCAACCTACCGGACTCCCCTTTTGAGTTCGAGACAGATCCCACAGCACTGTAGTTGAGCAAGCTCAAAAAGCTATTCAAGAAATCCCAGGGAGTCAAGACCATCCATGACATTGAAGATGAATATACTGACGCAACTATGACGTTGCCGGACAGATTCAAGATATCGCACATCAACCGATTTGATGGATCCAGGGATCCCTTGGTGAACCTGAGATTGTTTTCAGATATCTTAAGGCCAATGGGCCTCACCAGACTGCAGAAGCTGTCTCTATTTGGCCAAACCCTATCGGGTGTGGCGGCCATATGGTATGCCAAATTAAAAGATGATGTCAAGAGAAACTAGGACGAAATGGCTAAGGCCTTCATTGCACAATATTTGTATAACACACAAATCAAGATGACGACACGTGATCTTGAGAGGATGAGACAAGAGGCTAAGGAGAGCTTCTCAGAATTTGTGACTCGCTGGAGGGCTAAGGCCCCGATGATGACCCTAAGGCCCACAGACAAAGATCAGATTCGGATGATTGTGCGCAATCTTCAACCAAAGTTGATGCAGAAAATGATCGTACTCTCCTTCCCTACCTTCTCCAATCTGCATGAGATGGGAGTACAAATTGAGGATGCCTTGAAGCAAGGCTTAATTGATGATGACCGGGAGCAACCTCGAAGAACTTTCAATCGCAACAACAACGTAAGCCTGAGTGGCGCTAAAACTACGAGAGCCTTCGAAGTGAGCATGGTCACCACCAACCTCCCTCCAAGAACCATGGAAGCTACGCCATTCTCCGATGCGTCCGGAAGCCATACACAAACTGGCAAATACCCACCCGAAAACAGAAGAACCTTTGCTCCACTGTATATGCCCCTATCCAAAGCTCTGGGGGTGTTAATCAGGAAAGGGCACTTGAAGTCCTTAGAGCCACGGCCATTACTGGAAAAACTTCCTCCTACCCATAACCCAGCCAAATATTGCGCATTTCACCAACAGCACGGTCATGACACCGACCTATGCTACCGATTACGTCATGAGATTCAAGATCTCATTGATAACGGGGTGATTATGCCTCCCGAAAAACCCAATGTCACAACAAACCCTCTCCTACCGCACAGCCAAGCTCCACCTCCCAAAAGAATCAACTTTATCCAGGCTGGGGTCATGTCTTACGATCCTAGTATCTATATCACTCATTCCCACTTGCCTAAGCCGGAGGTGCTCCTTCCTGATTGCACCGACTTGTGCGTGATGGACATCTCCATAACCCAACCTAAGCCAATGGTGGTAGCTGTCGAAGACAGAAGAGGGGAGATTTCAGAGGAGAAGCGGGTTGTTGAGGCAGAGTTTGAGGAATTTGGGAGTTTTATTGAGAAAGTATATAGTCCGAGTGACTACATTTCGTCAGTAGGCCAAGATGGGCCAAGTGTGGAATTGCCAACAGAGATAGAGCTGTGTGTAATCCAAGGGGATGGTTTGGGACAGAGGACAGATAATTTGACGGCTGTGGAAGAGGGCCTTGCCAATCTCCAGTTTTACAGTGACCAAGATCCAGGGGACGCAGCAATCAACTGGTTCGAGTATGAGGAATCGGCGGAGGCTACCGGGTGGTTGGATGATCAACCAGATATCGTGGAAGGGTTCCAACCAGGACAAGGCCCATCAGGGGCAAGAATGTCAGTGACGGCCGGAAGGGTCGAAGAACAGAGTACATTGCCGGAGAGCGCCGGTGTCAAGAATTTCTCTCAGGATTGGAGCATTTTGAATGCAGGAATTATTGAACAGCCAGCTGTATTGACACAGTCGGAACAGGAAAGATTTGAAGATTCTGAGAGAATCAGGAAAGCTAAGGCCTATATAGGGACTGAAACTGCTATGTGCACAGAAACAGAGAATGCTGTGAGCATACGCACGGAGAGTACTACGAGTATGAGAACGGTCATATCAGAGCCGGACAGGTGTCTGTCGACTGCCGATGGAATGTGGTGAGAGGACAATGATTTATGTCTTGCCAACACGGACGAGGATTGGGGGAGCAACCAACCCGACGATACATGGTACATCGGAGAAGTCGATCATATGACAAGAAGTGGGCGGTATTTCAAGCCCCCGCACCTGGATCAGCCAGAGGCATCTGGGAAGGATAGGGAGGCTGAGAAACGGAAGGAGAAGCAACTTGCAGATGAGGCTGTACTTAGACAGTTAAAAAAGATACAAGCAGACATCTCCATTTGGGGACTGATTGTGGCATCGTGATTGCACCGGCAGGCTGTCTTATCGGCCTTGGATAAGGCCAAACTCTCGATAGAAACCACGCCAGAGCAGCTGGTGGGATTAGTCTTTCCGGGAGGAGCTACCCCGATGCTGACTTTTCTGACAAGGAATTGCCACCTGAGGGGGCGAACCATAACAAGCCACTCTACATCTCCGTGGAGTGTAGAAATAAATGGATACCGATGGTGCTTGTTGATATTGGATCCACCATCAATGTGTGCCCAGCAAGAACTGTGTATGCAATTGGTTTGAAAACCATGGACTTTATACCGACAACCCAGGTAATTCGGGCATACGACAACACGAGCAGAGAAGTCATGGGGACAGTAAATATTCAGACCAAGGTTACGCCGAGACAGCATGAGATAGATTTCCATGTCTTAGAGGTTCCTGCAACTTTCAACCTGCTTTTGGGGCGGTCGTGGCTGCATCAGGTAAAGGCAGTGTCATCCACCTTGCATCAAATGGTGAAATACCCCCATGGGAAGGGAGTAGCCATTGTTTTTGGAAATTCATCAATTCATCCACCACCGAAGATATCTACGCCTGTTCTAGAAATTAAGCACGGTATGGAGAATGTGTTCATATCAGGTTTTACCCTGGCTGAGGTTCGGGTTGTACAGAACATCATGGCTGCTAACGAGGGGATATATGTTAGTGCTCAGGCAGTATACCTCATGAACAAGCTCCAACACATCCCCGGGATGGGATTGGGAAGGAGCGGCCGGAAGGGCGTTGCAACATTGGCCGAGGTGCCACACAACCCACACACCTTTGGCTTGGGTTATTTGCCCACCAAGGAGGATTAGGTATGGAAAGGAAAGGAGATGGCTGGGAGAGCTAGAGCAAAACAGGCGGGGAAGCCTTTTGAGTTAATGCACCGGCCCATTCAGGGTACCCTAAACGGACGTTTCATCCGGGAGGGGGAGGACTTTCCATTCTGTGGCTTTCCAGAGCTGTGGCTGAATGCCAAGGGGAGGAAAGTGTTGGGGTTCGAGATTTTCTTTGACCTGCAGTTATCCAGGGAGGATGTTGCCGAAGAGTAGACAGACCCGACAGTTGAGGTTGAACAGAGCAAGGAAATGGAGTCTGAGGACGTCGAGATTGAAATGGGGGTAGCACTGGCATGTCTACTTTTAGATCCTCCGATCGAACAGAAGTGCTTGGAGAATAACTTCTCAGTGTCCATGATCGGGAATGAAACAACTGTGGGCCTACCATCAACTATTTTGGATGCATCCATTGCACCCTCTCTCGTTTGGCAGTACGAAGAGGGATTTTTGTCAAACAACACCGGGTCAGGTAGTGAGCCGGAATCTAATTCCACCCAGTCTTGTGAGTCGAAATCAGGTTCCAGTTCAACTGAGTCTGAGTCCAAAATTCCTGGGGGTGATAACCCGGATGCCACAGTCCTTTCCAGGTCGTCTTTTTCTTTCTCTTTTGAGTATGTTGTAACAGAAGAATCGGACGGTTTGAAAGCACTTAATGAGAATGATGTGGATGTGGTTTCTGAGTACTTTTCTGTGCCTTTGATTTATTGCTTGAATCAGGACTTTCAAATTTTTGATGAAAACGACGAGGAAGAAATTCCTCCGGTTTTGCAACAATTAATTGATCAAGAGCAGGAAAGATTTGTTAAACCTTTAGTTGATGAAATCACTACTGTAAATATTGGTACTGAGAAGGACCCGCGGCTGGTCCAGATTGGGTCCACGTTGTCTTCGGAGGAACGCGAGCGCTTAGTCACTTTATTAAAGGATTTCAAAGATGTTTTCGCGTGGTCCTACGAAGACATGCCTGGAATCGATCCTGAGATTGTACAGCACCGAATCCCTCTTGACCCCGAGGTCCGACCTGTCAAACGGAAACTCAGAAGGATCCGCCCTGACTGGGCCATGAAGATTAAGGAAGAGGTCACCAAACAAATCGATGCAGGCTTCCTGTTGGTATCCGAATAGCCGACTTGGTTAGCCAACATTGTTCCAGTGCCAAAGAAAGATGGCAGGATCCGGGTGTGCGTGGATTTCAGGGATTTGAATAGAGCTAGTCCGAATGACGACTTTCCCCTGCCGCATATCGATGAGTTGGTGGATTTTACAGCGGGGCATGCTTTGCTTTCATTTATGGATGGCTTCTCAGGCTACAATCAGATAGTGATGGCACTTGAAGACCGGAAAAAGACTGCCTTCACCACCCCGTGGGGGACCTACTGTTACAGAGTGATGCAATTTGGGCTGAAGAGCGCTGGAGCTACATATCAACGGGCCGCGACCACGATATTGCATGACATGATCCACAAAGAGGTTGAGGTGTACGTGGACGAGATGATTGTTAAGTCCAAAGAAAGAGAGGGCTACTACACCGCCTTGCAAAAGTTCTTTCAAAGGATCAGAGAATTCCAGTTGCGGTTAAATCCTCAGAAGTGTACATTCGGTGTTACAACAGGGAAAATGCTAGGGTTTCTGATTAAACAAAGGGGCATCAAAGTCGACCCTTCCAAAATCAAGGCCATATTAGAAATGCCACCACCAATGACTGAAAAGGAGGTGCGAGGCTTTCTACGTAAAGTGCAATTCATAAAATGGTTTATCTCAAAATTGACCTTGACTTGTGAACCACTTTTTGGTCTCCTGAAGAAAGGAAAGAAATTCCACTGGGACGGCCGATGCCAAGCTACTTTTGAACAAATCAAGGAATACTTACAAAACCTGCTTGTGTTGTCACCGCTAGAGCCAGGGAGACTGTTGATATTGTACCTTTCAGTGACTGAAACTACAATGGGCTGTATGCTTGAGTAAGAATCAGAAGACAAGGTGGAAAGGGCCATTTACTATATGAGCAAGAAGATGTTGGAATATGAAACTCACTACACACCATTGGAGAAAGCTTACTTAGCCTTGGTATGGGCTACCAGGAAGTTGCGGCACTACCTGTTAGCTCACTCCATAATGTTGGTTTCACGATTGGATCCCATCAAATATCTTTTTGAGAAACCAGCACTTACGGGTAGGCTAGCTCATTGGTTGCTGTTGCTTTCCGAATTTGATCTGAAATATGTGACACACAAGTCAGTCAAGGGAAGAGCAGTAGCAGAATTCTTGGCCGATCATCCAGGGGAAGGGGGTGAAGCAGTTGAGTACTTATTTCCAGATGAGGCCATTTTGCACATCGAAGATGAAACTTGGACGATGTACTTTGACGGAGCGTCGAACCAGTACGGATATGGGATAGGAGTGTTGTTGATAGCACCTGACAATTCCCGTATCCCTCTAGCATTCAAACTCCGGTTCAAAGTCTCGAACAACGAAGCAGAATATGAGGCATGCATTGCCGGTCTAGAAGCAGCCCTGGAACTAGGGGCAAAACGGCTGGACGTCATTGGAGACTCCAACCTTGTTGTATCTCAAGCAAAAGGAGACTGGAAAGTCAAGGAAGAAAAGATGATAATGTACCACCAGGCCTTGGATTTGTTAATTCCTCGGTTTGAGAAGCTAAACTTTGCTCATCTAGCAAGAGAGAACAACAGGTTCGCAGATTCACTAGCAACTCTATCTTCCATGATAGACATCCCGTTTGGAGTCCGGATGCGTCCAGTCATCATTGACCAGAAGTTCATGCCAGTGTATGAATCAATTGCTGCTATAGATGAGGCTCCGGACGACAACCCCTGGTATTACGACATTTGGAACTTCCTGGAGAAAGAGACGTATCCACCAGGGCAAATGCCAAGGATAAAAGGGCAATCAGAAGAATGGCTATTCGGGCCATCATCCTGCGGGTAAGTCAGATAAGAGAGGTCATCTGGGAATGCATAAGCTATGTGTAGAAACTGACGAATCGAAGCGCCTGATGGAGGCCATCCATGGAGGAGAATGTGGTGCACATATGAACGGGGTAATGTTGGCTCGGAAGATCCTCAGACAGGGTTACTACTGGTCTACCATGGAGGAGGACTGTATCGGCTTTGTTCGGCGATGCCACAAATGTCAGATCCATGCAAACCGCATGAACATCCCACCGTCGAAGCTGTACAACATGACTTCGCCATGGCCATTTTCAGTTTGGGGAATCGATGTGACCAGGGCTGTTACTCCGAAGGGGTCAAATGGGAATGAATTCATCCTAGTCGCGATAGTTACTTTACAAAGTGGGTCGAGGCCCAATCTTATGCAGTGCTGAAGGCTTCACATGTTGCGAAGTTCATTAGAAACAACATCATTTGTCGTTACGGAGTCCCAAATGAGATAATTTCAGATAACGGTTCCCATTTCAAGAAAGAAGTGATTGACTTGTTGGAAAAATACAATGTGGCTTTTCATAAGTCATCCACATACCGGCCGCAAACCAATGGAGCGGTTGAGGCCGCCAACAAGAACATTAAGTACATACTGCAGAAGATGGGGGAAACCTATCGGGACTGGCCAGATAAGTTGTCGTTTGCTCTGTGGGGCTACCGGACTTCAATCAGAACTTCTACCGGGGCGACTCTGTATTCATTGGTTTATGGGATGGAGGCCGTTCTACCTATCGAAATTGAGGTTTCGTCTTTGCGAGTGTTGGCTGGGTACCAGATAGCCGAAGCAGATTGGCAGCAGAGCAGATTTGAGGAACTCATGCTTTTTGACGAGAGGAGATTGAAAGCACTGTACCATGTTCAAGGTTATCAGCGCAGAATTGCCCGGGCTTTCAACAAGAAGGTTAAGTCCAGGAACCTAAAGAAAGGATATTTGGTACTCAAGGACAACCGAGCTCCCATCCACGACCCAAGGGGCAAGTTTAGACCCAATTGGACTGGTCCCTATATCATTAAGTCTATTTGGTCGGGTGGAGCTGTGGTTTTGATGGACCTAGATGGCCTAGAGTTCTCACAGCCAATCAACATGGACAAGTTGAAGAAATATTACCCCTGAGAGGCTCGCTAGGCCAAAAACCCGAAAGGGCAACCTAGGCAAAAGTTAGAGCACTAAAAAATTAAAATTATAAAAACTGAGCTCGCAAGGTTGAAAACCTGCAAAGGGCGGCCTTGGCAAAAGTTAGACCGTAAAAGGAGAGTGAAAATACTTGAGTGAACCCAAGCCTGAACTACGTAAGGCTTGATTCCCATATTTGGGATACGTAGGCAACTTCATCCTAAAGTTCAGCCATAAACTTTTCCCCGATCAACTTTGTCCATTTGATCATTCTGGTCATCTTTGTTTATTCAGCATTCAAGAGTTCGGTTGTGATCTCCGATATACTGCTCTTCAGACTAGGGGCAATTTCCGTTGCTGTGCGGTGCCGCAGTGATTTTCAGAGTAGGGGCAACTTTCCGTTGCTGTGAAGTACTATGATGCTACTCAAACCAGGAGGAACTTTCCAGTTGTAGGAATCCAATACTGTGCATCTCAGTGACAGATCTCAGGCGTGTCCAGTTCTGATTCATATCGAAAATAATTTTGAAAAGTTTTAATAGAAGTTGACTTTGTTCAAATAAATCTTTTTACAACTAAGACCATTTCTGGACCAAAACGGGAAATTTTCAATACCACAACCTTCAATTTCATTGATTTCAATACAGAGTTCTCCTACTCTTGCATACAAATTGAAGTTTCTTTTTATTACATTCATAAAGAAAACTTGGAAGTACTAATAAAGCAATAAATCTGGGGCATAGATAAGTCAAATATTCCTATGCCCCCTCCTAGAGCTGGTCGAAGCCTCTGATGCCAAGCTAGGCCTGATCTGTGCCTCTTCATCGAGCCAATCTATGCACTCATTAGACAAAATGCAACTGAAAGTGGGAGCGGAGGCCAGGAGCTCTCTAGTCCTCCATGCCGTCGTATACCGGGCAAGCTGTGCACCTCGGATCGGGAATGTAGCCGGGTACTCTATCCCCTCTGGTGGACAAGTCTGGTCATGACCAAACTAGCGCTGGAACCGGAATAGGAAGTAGAACACACAGTGAGTCAAGCCAATCAGCTGAATCCCAAGTTGGCGGGTCATGCTATAGCCCATTGCCGGTAGATTGAGCCAAGGGCACCGCCAAGCAATACGGTCTGTGGACAAGCTGCACATCCAGTCGAACCACCAACCCCCATCAAGGGCATTGACTAGGCGTTGCCTAAAGAAGTAACCGCGGGCTGAGTAAGCTGGGCAAGAGTCCACAACCTGCAACTTGTCCATCAACCATACCTGGGGAGGGATGAAAAATGAGAGAATAAAGAATAGAGAGATGTACGATGAGAGAAAAAAGTAAGAGGAGGGTTTTGTGAGAAAAACTGAGCCTGAGGGCCAAGTAATGAGAGCAATACATATGTGAGATTGGGTGGGAAACTTTACCTGGAGCAGTAGTGGACTTCCCACAAATTTGGCCATTTCACGATGTAGACAGGCCCGCGGGTGACCTCGCTACAGCTCGGACTCGATTTGTTGTCACGGTTCTTAATCTTGAACCAAAGAGTCCAAATCCGGCAAATCGTTTTGAGAAAACAGATTTTTGAAAGAAGTACCAAACATGGACTGCTTTGCTAGATAAAGAGTCACCACCTAAATATTTTATTTTGGAGAAATTTAGGAAACCCTGACTCGGTGCCAAAGGCCACGTGTCCGTCATCACCAAAGTTGCCTCGGCTCGGGAACTTGGGTACGATTGGGGAAGGTCACTTCGTGAGCACCCCCGCTTGCCCGATCAAAGATCAGCCTCTACTAACCATGATATCAAGTTTTGAAAACATTATGTGTTCTTATTCCGGTTATTAGCCTAGATTTACTATGTGATGCGCACAACATACAAGTATAGACTGGGTTGCCTGAATTGGAACAAAACATTTCATGTTTGTTTGTGAAAATGGTTTGCTACTTGCAAGTAAGCTTAAAATGCGGATTTTGCCACCCTCGGGTGGGCCTAGAAAACATGATTTTGCCACTGTCTAGTGGGCTTAAAACAAACATTTGATGAATTATTCCAATCTAAATAACCCAACATTCACCCACAGGCATTCAAGGCAGTTATATCACATAAGCAGTTAGCCTCATGGTAAGCATGCTATTCATGGCAACACTCACACGCATGCAAGGATGCTAAAGCATAAAACTCACCGAGTACTCCAAGCCAAAATAGAAACTGATTAGAAATCCATGCATGGTTCCTAAGTATACAGAAATGCCTAATGCAACACATGCAAAAATGCAACTATAGCAGGCTCGGCTGTTCTAAACATGGCATATGGAATGCTACAGCTAACATGTATTCAACTTGGAATTGAAATACAAATGCAGTTAGTATGATGCACCGAGCCCGGTGCATGCAAAACAGATGAATGAATGCAACATGTTATCATACTGTATGCTAATTGAAACATGCCCTAATCTAAACATCATAAGCGGGTAAACAAAGGGAAGAAAGACGTGGGGTTGGAAGACATACATCACACACACGCACACTTATTACAATTATGCCCTCGCACAGAGGGTCCGAAAAAATAATATACAATCCCGAATAGTACAGTCCAAATAAATAATACAGTCCAAAATATGTACAAATTCCTAATTAATTAACAAATTAAATAAGAAAAAAAATAATCTGGCATGCAAGCCAGGGACTGTCTTGACTCCTCTTCAGACGATGAATGATGCATGCCCGGGTTGCCTTTGCGCGGAAATCCATGACGATGCCCCGATTATCCTCTATTTTGCAGTGGTTTTTGGAAAGCGCGCCAAGCCCCGGAAGGCTGCTGATTCTTGATTTGCTGCAACAGAGAGCAGAAAAGGGGCATGGCAATGTATTTTCACAAATGTATGCATGCCTCGATCCTCGTGCCACCAATCACGCATATCGATGCATGATGGCTGAGGAATCGAATTGCACAACTTGATATGGAATGAAAGCACATGAAAACTCAACTAAACCTAACTCCATCATGGATAATCCGGAGTGTCGGTGACTGGGAATTGAGACACGTTCCGTCACTCGGAGTACGAAACGCCCCTCGTTTCCCGTGCTTGGGCTAACTCCTATCCCGAACACAATGCAATATGCATGACATGCATGAAATGCAACTAAGATACATCCTAACATGCAACATGCTATGAAATGGCATACACAATGCTATGGAATGATATGGCATACACAATGCAATATGGACTTACAGTAACACAAGTGGACCTCAGGCACACTCACATAAGAGGCCATTAAATGAAAATGAGACACTCGAAATGCGTGCACACGTGCACGCAAATCGAGGACCGACCCTAAGGCATGAAATGCCACTCTAACAAGACATGGCAAGACATGGAATATGGCATACTAGCATGCAATTTTTAGAGGCAATGAATGATGCAAAACAGCCCCAAAAGATGGCAAAATGACACCCGATGCATGGAATAGGTCCCGAAACATGGAATTAGGCATACGCAATGACCTATAACTATGCAATGCATGCATTATTTGAATATGGAATGTAAAGACAGAATCAAGATAGCCCAAAAATAATCATATTTACAGTTTAAAGCAAGGCCAAACAGTGGGCAAAAATGGGGCTAAATTAGCATGCAAAAATGGCCCCGAAAGCGAGATAATGAAGCAACTAACAGCTGATGGCCCCAAACAGAGAAGGACCCTTCTACAATGTTGAAGAGGGGCTGAAAACATGATGTTTTAAAGTTTATGACAAACCACAAAAACAGATACAAGTATGGAAAAACTCTCATGCAAGAAATAGGCCAAAATAGAGACAAAGAAGCAACTGATGCATGCCATCCCCAAAAAGGTCAGGGCCCTTCAACAATGTTGAATAGGGGCCCAAAATATGACCTTTTACAGTTTAGTACCAGACCCAAAACAGTATACAAGTATACTCAAAATGCTATGCAAAATAAGGCCTAAAAAGAGGTTACAACACAAAGTATACAAAATATGCTCCAAACAGTAAAAGACCCTTAATCAAACATGAAGAGGGGGTCAAAATAAGACCCTTTTCAGTTCGGACGAAAGTCCAAAAACAGAATCACAATAGGCTAATAAATCATGCAAAAATGGGACCAAAAGATGGATATCAAAGAAAGTCGCACATGGAGGATTCAAACAGTGATGAGCCCTTCTACAATGTTGAACAAGGGCTTAAAATAAGCCTATTCACAGTTTACATCATGCTTCAAAACAGATTGTACACAGGCCTAAAATGCTACACAAGAAATAGGCATACAAGAGGGATAATGAAGCAAGTGAAAAATGGGGGCCTCAAACAGTGAGAGGCCCTTAAGGAAACATGAAATAGAGCTCAAAAGAATGCTATTTTCAGTTATGGCTGGAGCTCAAATATACAAGAAAGAGGGGCTAAGAAATGATGGAAGAATAGGACCAAAAAGAGGAGGGAAGGACTTACCCTTGAAGACTCAACTTTGACAGCCTTTTGATCTGAAATGTAGCACTCCTAGCCTCTAAAAAACCAACTCCAGCTACTGGAATGGAAGATGGAAGGGTGGGGCTATGGGTTGGTGAAGAACCAAGGGGTTTTTTTTTTTAAGGCTTAGAGTAGAGAGAGAGAGATTTAATGTGAGAGTTTCAAATCAAAATGTTCTAACCCCTAAAATACAGCTGAGGGGTCTTTTATATAGACACAAGAGGGTGGAAAAGAGGGGGGAAAATGGGGGGGGGGGGGGGAAATGAAATTCAAATTTCCCCCCAAAATTGGCCTAAAAGGGAGATAAAGGGGCAAGTGATAGTAGGAGATCTCAAAATAAAGAGAGCCCTTCAACAAAGTTGAAGAAGGGCTCAAAATAAGACACTTTTTAGTTTATGACAAGCCACAAAAATAAATAAGAGTAGGCCTAAACTATCATGCAAGAAAAGGCCTAAAAGAGGGGTAAAGAAGCAAGTGGCGGTAGGAGATCTCAAACAGAAAAATATCCTTAATCAAACATGAAAAGGACTTCAAAATATGACTATCTAAAGTTTGGGTCGGAGCCCAAAAATGTATAATGAAGGTTCGGGAGCCAAAACACGTAGTTCGGGGGCCCGACAGTGGGCTATTAGGCACCGAAAGTGGTGTCCGACCACGAAGTTGGTCTCTCTGACCACAGTGTCCCTCAAAAGGGAGGAAATAAGATGTGTGCCAAAAACCAGAGCAAACGGAGATGGTTAAGCGGTCCCGAACCGAGGCACACGGCCGTCGGCTCCGAAAAATCGGAAATCGGGCTCCAAACGGGAAAAATGGCCTACGACCACGAAACGTAGCCTATGGCCACTGAGAGATGATCTACGAGACCTCTCCCTCCCTTCAGGAAGAGGAAACAGAGAAAACAGAGCCTGGTTCGCAAACCGAGGCAAAGCACAAAAGAGTCCGAAAGTCTGGAGGCAAGGCTCGCAGCCGGGACTCCACAACCTCAGAACGAGCACAATATGGAACATCACCAAGCGCTCAATCGGTGACGTCTGAGTCTTAAGGTCGGTCAAAAATGGGGTGTCTACACACGGCGATGGAAAGCGTCCACGCCTATCAACGTCTCAGCCAGAGTCATGGCGATGCAACTCTTACCCTCCTTCAAACCTTAGGCAACCTCGATCAACTGGACACTAGATCCTCCAGAGCCTGAGGCAAGTAAGAAATGAGATAGCATGCACAAACAAAGTGCGTGTTGCTAAAAACCTTGCCAATGATGGTCACCGCAGTCACCGGCACCAGAAAAACGACAAACCAAACTCGGAATATCCAACATTCCGTCACAAATCAAAGATCGAGCGTTGGGTATTGAGAGCCCACACATTTGTCCTAAGGCTTGGGCATGGCCAAAACGAAGTTGGGGCAGGATCTCTTCATTGCGCTCGGACTCCATTAAAACTTGGAAATCCTCAAAGGTAAGACATACCTCTTGCCCGCCAAAGCTAAAAACAAGTGTCACCGGATTCGAAAACCTTGCCGCGGCATAAAGAAACGGAAGGTGCAGCGGAGTATTACTCAAAGTGAATGGTGCGTTTATGTCGAAGCCCCAGAAATTCAGCTTTTTCGAGCCATCCAAGTTGTTAATGCAAGTCATGAGATTTTGGGCAAGAAACTCTTCCATTGAGAGCAAATCCGTGCTGACTTGAGAAAAACCACGAAGCTGAGGCCTTTTGTAGAAGATAAAGGTGAGTGGAGGACAGATGTCAGCATTCTGCTAGTTCTGGCAATTTATGGGTGCCGACCGACCACCACTTTTGGCCGATGGCCCTTTCCCATGGCCGATGGCCTTTACCTCTGGCCGGTGGCCTTTCTTCTTGTTCCATGAGCTGTTTATGAGTTGAACATGCTAAGGGATTGTCGTTGGAACCTCTACCGATACCCTCCGGTGATCGATTCTTGCGGGGTTACACCCTTTTGCTCATCGAGTTGTTGTACATTTGCTTATCGAGTTGTATTCTACTCTCTTTAAGTTTTTGATTTGCTTATCGAGTTGTACTCGCACTTGGTTGGTTTTATCGAGTCTCTCTGTTTTGCTTATCGACTTGTAAGTCTATTCACTACCTGATTATTACGATGCAAGTGCTCCATTTTCAAACGAATTTTGTAATTTCATTCACATTGTTATGTGATGCGATGCGATGCGATGCATAGAACATGCAAAAGTAACACCTTTTGAACAAAATAGCTGTTTCATTTCCATCATATATTTTGCAAAATGTACACTATTTTGAAAAAATAAAACCTGCCTGAGGCAGTGCAATGTGCTTAAACTACCAGTAAAAAGGAAAGTAAAGCAAAAGGGGAGCAGGGTAGCAGAATATCAGGGTTGATACCGATAACCTCCCCTTGCGGTCGATGCACCCCCTGCACCCTTGTTCGGGTCAATTATATGGTTTGGCACCTTCAAGACAGTGCGGAAAAGTGCACTTTGTCAGAACATTAGTAGGCCTTCGAGTTGACCTCAGGCCGTGTCTTTTTTTAAGCGATGCTCCGTACGTATAAGGAACACCCCTTCCCGTATCCTTTTTATATCTTGTGAACTCCACAAATCGCTTCACTTATACTGTGTTATAGTGCTTTGCATTTCAACATCATGCTTCAAGTTTCTATACACATTGCTTGCATGCGTGCATTGCTTTACTTACATGTGTTCAAGTTTCTATACACATTGCTTGAATACGTGCATTGTTTTACTTACATGTGTTCAAGTTTCTATACACATTGCTTGCATGCGTGCATTGCTTTACTTACATGTGTTCAAGTTTCTATACACATTGCTTGCATACGTGCATTGCTTTACTTACATTTGTTCAGGTTTCTATACACATTGCACGCATTAACCGCATGCTTCACTTACATGTGTTCAAGTTTCTATACACATTGCACGCGTTGACTGCATGCTTCACTTACATGTGTTCAAGTTTCTATACACATTGCATGCATTACCGCATGCTTCACTTACATGTGTTCAAATTCCTTCATACACATTGCGCACGTTGTCGCGTGTTCTTTACTTGCATGTGTTTGTGCCTTCACAGCATTGTTATGCTTCCCACTTGCTTTGCGTTGTCATGCACTTTCAATTGTGTTAATGTGCATGTTGCTAACAATATTGTACCTGTTAAGTTTTCTTTCTTTTTCAGGCACGATATTGTATGTACAGTTCATTTGAGGCTGGTGCAACCAGACGAACCGCACATGTATTGTATTCTCCGCGTGAAACGTAGCAAGAATTACATGATTCTCTTGCACTCTCACTGCATTGTAGTGTAGTTTGGTGTATGCTAGCTTAAAACTGTTGCATTGTTATGTTTCGTTATAGCTTTCTTTACATGATCATAAGTTATGCTCGGCTTCTTGCATTGTCGGTCGCATTTTGTCCCTACCTTCGGGCGCATATCTTGTCTATCTTACATGCTTTGTCCAAGTCTTTGGCCTTGTCAAAAATGGGTCGTCTCTGGGCTTTGACAACCACCCGTCATTGTTATGACTTTCGAGTTCTGTTAAAGAGGGACAACTGTAAACACCCCATTTTTGACCATCCTTAAGACTTGGACGTCACCGCTGGAGCACTTGGTGATTACCCATGTTCGTGTTTCGTTTTGAGTCCCTGGAGGTCTCGACTACGCGCCTTGCTTTAGGATCTCTCAACTCGAATGTTCTGTGTTTGGTTTTGGCACCAAACACTTGTGTTTGGTTTTGGCACCAAACACTTGTGTTTTTGTCTATGAGGGTAGAGAGTAGCTTGTTAGCTACCCCTGGCACCCACCGGCCATGGCTTGAGGCCACCGGCTATTGGTGAAATATACCATTGGCCGGTCGGCATTTGGTGTGGCCGGCCGACCATATTTTTGGCCGGTGGCCTCCTTTTCTGGCCGATACCACCTTTTTTTCTTTTTCAGGCATGGTGCATTCCAACTGTGCCAGCTGAAATGCACAAGACCTGTCCCCGTGCATATATGTGGTTGTTTTGCACCTTTGACCCTTTTTTTTGCACCCTTTGCTCAAAGCTTCTTGAGGAAGCTTTGACCCCTTGTCTTGGCTTCCTCAAGAAGCTTTCACCTTTGGGGTAGCTTCCATTGGAAGCTTGGTTCTTTTGACCCTTTTTGCATTAGCTTCTCTAAGAAGCTTGGAGCCTTCCCATGGTCTATATAAGGCAACAAACCCTCTCCTTGTTTTTGGTTCAGCAAATCCAGACCTAATACACATATATATCTGATATATATATATATATATCTCTATATATCTCCCTCTCTCTCATCATTTGTGGGTATTTGAGGGCCTTAAAGTGCATTTTATCCTTAGTTTTGCACACAAACACACACTATTACACCATACTTTGACTTTGAGAGGCATTGAGGGTTTGTTCTCGAGGTTTTGGACTGATTTTGACCAGAAGAAGGTGGCTGACCTTGATGTTCTTCAAGGGTTCTTCAAGGGTAACACTCTTACTTTAGATTCCCCAATCTTGCACTAGACTTTTGCCTATCTTTCTTACTAATTTAAGCTTTATGCATAACTGAAAAACGTCTTGTATTTTTATGCTTAAGATCTTTCATTAAGGTCATTTTGGTGTTGGGGGTCGACCTCTCCCTCTTAGGCCTTGTTTGGCCCCTTTTGTCCCCTCTTTGATTGAGCTTTGAACCTTTTGTGTATTGGCCTTCTCACCACAGAAATCCAGTGGATTTTCAGTGGTGAAGAAGTGGTTTTGAGGTCTTGCATAGGGGAGGGACACCCCTCTCCCCTTGTGTCTCTTTTGCTTGTGTTTAAGGCTTATAAAGGTAGCATGCATTCCTAGTTGTCTTTGGCTCCATTTCAGAGGTTTTTGGGTGTTTTTGGGTCATATTATACCTCTGTCCCATATTGGTTTGTTGACCCTTTGCATACATAATACACTTGCTTTGTATTCCCCCATTTTGCCTAGAAATGCATCTTGCCATTAGACCATCATGCTTGCATTTTTTTGCCTAGCTTCGTGAAGTTTTTGGTCATATTTTGCCATGCTTGAGGTCTGTTGGGTGTTGATTTGGTCATGCCTTTCATGCTTTCTATAGTCTCTTTGCATTCTAGCATGTTGGCATCGGGTGTGTGAGTCATTGACATGCATTACCGTGGCTATTTTAGTGATTTGGACTCACTTATTATGACATTTTAGACCATGTTTTGTGCTTATATTCTTGTATTTGTTATCCTTTCAATGCCTTGAAGAGATGTGGTCTTATGCTCCATGTTTGAGTCCTTGTGCATGCCTATGTGTTTGAGTCCTTGGGCTGCCATTCATGTAGGTTTTAGGGTGTATTTTGATGCATTAAAACTCTGTTTTTGGTCGGGGAGTCCATGCCATGTTTGGTGGGGGGAGGTGTAGAGTAATGCCCTTTTGGTGACCTTGAATGCCTTTGTTTTGACGCCCATTTCATAGCATGTTTTTGGCCCTATCCCATGCATGTTCCAGCCCTGTTTTGGAGACCTATAGGATTGTTTTAGGTCGTTTTGGTCCATTGGGGTTTGATTAACATGGCCATGGTTTGACCCCTCTTAGTTAGCTTCAAGTTTGGATCATTGTTGCATGCCTTGCTTACATGACATGGTTGATTTGGTATCTTCCTCTATGCATTTTTAGTGCTTAATATGTTAGCCTAGCATCCATGTTTGTCATCTTGTGAGTGCCCTTGAAAGCTGCCTTTCATGCCTTAGTCTTAGGCTCATTAGTTTGCATGCTTATTTTGCATGATTGGCATCATCATTTTAGTGCACTTTGGCCACTGTTTTGGGGAGGTGGCTGAGGTTCCTCCATCCTAGTGTAAGTCCATGCATTTGTATCTTGTAGCACAATCATTGCATTCCATGTTGGTTGCATCCTTGTAGTCAATGCATTGTTGCATGTTTACCACTTTGCCTAGTTGCCTAACTAAGTTGTATTGTAGCATTGTATGCTTGGCACATTGCACACTTACATAATAGCTTACATTGCATTTGGCATGTTTTGTAACTTAGTCTTTTGTACACTTGAGCCACGTTTGTCTACATGCATTACATTGCTTGGTTTGGGGTGTCAACCAAGCACGAAGATTGAGAAGTGTTCGTACTCAAGGTGATGTAACACGTCTCAATCCTCGGTCGCCGATGTCCTTTATCTCAATATGATAGGGTATTGGCACTCATTTGTTTGTTGCATGCATTTACATCACGTTGCAAGCTTGGCCTCTTAGGCCATCATGCATCGAAATGCACAATTGATGGCCCGAAGGTTGAGGGCCATGCTCCCTTGAGTCTATTGCATGATAGGGAGTACGGCCATGCCCACATTTGCTTGAAAATTCCATGCCATACACTGCTTCCCTCTGCTGCTGTCAACTGCAGGATTCTACAGGAAGTAATGGTCGATCGGCCACTTACAGTGCCGACCGATCATCTATTGCTGGCTGGTGGTCCAACATTTGGCCGACAAGAACATTCCCATGGCCGGTGGAGTTGAAATGTGGCCGGTGGCATTCCAAAACACTCGGGGAATAATTCCAAGCAGTTCTAGAAATTTGTGTGATCTTCAGAGAAGCAAGGCAGTGTAAATAGAGGCAACAATGCTATGGCAGCGAGTTTTCGGGCATGACGAGTCAAGCATGCATCATTCGCGCATTCCGAGGCAGAGCTGTGGCAGTCTTTTTAAGGCTCACATTTAGTTTATTTTGTAATTAATTTGTTAATTATTTAAGGGTTTGTAATAATTAATTAGCTAGAATAGTTTATTTGTTATCCGGACTGTATTATTCTTTCGGTCCCTCCGAGTGAGGGCGTATTTGTAATAAGTGTGTGCGAGTATGTGTATATCTCCCAACCCCACGTCTTTCTTCCCTTTTATTTACTAGCTTTCGATGGTTAGTCTAGGGCATGCTTCAATTAGTATACAGTATGATAGCATATTTGCATCCATTCATTCGTTTTGCATGCACCAGGCTCAGCACATCATTCTAACTGCATTTGTATTTCAATTCCAAATTGAATACGTGTTAGTTGTAGCATTTCACATGTCATTGTAGATTAGCCGAGCCTATCTTAGTTGCATTTTTCATGTGTTGCATTAGCCATCTTAACATGAACTAGGATCATGCATATAATTACTAACTAGTTTATGTTTTGGCTTGGAGTACTAGGTATGCTTTTATGCTTTAGCATACCGCATGCGTGTGAGTGTTGCCATGATAGCATGCTTACCATGTGGCTAGATGCTTATGTGATATAAATTGCCTGAATGCCTGTGGGTGAAGGTTGGATTGTTTGAGTCGGGACAACTCATTGAAATTCGTGTTTTAGCCTACTTGCGAGTAGCAAATCTCAAAACGTTTTCCAAACGAACGGATATGCAATGCTTTGTTCCAAATTAGGCAATCTAGTCTATACTTGTTTTGCTGTGTGCATCACATAGTAAATTCTAGGCTAATAACCGGAACAAGAACGCATAACGTTTTCAAAACAAGATATCATGGTTAGTAGAGGCCGATCTTCGGATCGGGCGAGAAGGGGTGCTCATAGCTGATCTTCCCCAATCGTACCTAAGTTCCCGAGCCGAGGCAACTTTCGTGATGATAGACACGTGGCCTTAGCAAACGATTCAGGGTTTCCTAAATTCCCCCATTAAAAAATATTTAGGTGGCGACTCTGTATCTGGCAAAGCAGTCCATGTTTGGCACTTCTTTCAAAATCTGTTTTCTCAAAACGATTTGCCGGATTTGGACTCTTTGGTTCAGATTTAGAACCGTGACACAAATTAAGTCTGAACTGTAGTAAGGCCCAAGGGCGCGTCTACAGCTAGCCTTGCCATTAACTAGACTGACGAGGAAAGGGAACAAGTTTGTGTGGAGTGAGACTTATGAGAAATCTTTTCAAGAGCTTAAAATTAGATTTACCACTACCCCAGTTTTGATTATTCCAGAGAGGGGTTTGGGCTATTTAGGGTATTGTGATGCCACACGGGAAGGTTTGAGTTGTGTTTTGATGCAAGAGGGGAAGGTAGTAGCCTATGGCTCGTGGAAGTTGAAAACACATGAGAGGAACTGCTCTACTCATGACCTAAAGTTAGCGGCAGTGATCTTTGCCCTGAAGATTTGGAGGCATTATCTATATGGAGAGAAATTTAAGGTGTTTTTTTATCACAAGAGTCTAAAATATATGTTTACATGGAAAGACTTAAATTTGAGGCAGAGGTGGTGGATGGAGTTTATAAAGGATTATGATTTTGAGTTACATTATCATCCGGGAAAGGCCAATGTTGTGGCCGACGCTTTGAGTAGGAAATCCATTAGCAATGTAGCTTGTATTGCCATCTGCGAATAGGTTATGTTGAGTGCTATTGGGGAGTTTGACTTGCATCTTGGCAAGTCTATTTAGTTTGCGGCCTTGTTTTTGGTAGTTGCACAACCTACACTTGTGAACCGACTGAAAGAAGCATAGAGGGGTGACCTTGAGGTAGAATCCCTCTGGGAGAAGATCTCTAGTGGGAAGGTAGAAAGAGGCTTAAATGTGCACTCCGACTTGAGTGTTAGATATCTTGACAGTTTCTTCGTGTCGGAATTTTGCCGACGGGAAGTATTTCGAGAGTTTCACCATTCACACCTTGCGGTGCATTCGGGAGGCACAAAGATGTATCACGACCTTAGCCGCCAAGTTTGGTGGAGAGAAATAAAGAAGGATGTGGGCGTGTTTGTGTCAAAGTGTCTTATTTGTCAACAAGTGAAGGTCGAGCATCAGAGGCCAGCGGGTTTGTTGTAACCCTTGCCTATAGTCGAGCGGAAGTGGGAGCATGTCCCGATGGATTTTGTTGTGGGCCTTCCGAGGGCTCAATGGGGTAGTGATGCCATTTTGGTGGTAGTTGACCAGTTGACTAAGTCAGCACACTTTATACCTATGAATGTAAGTGACTCAGTAGATTATCTTGCTGACCTTTACATTAGGGACATAGTGAGGTTGCATAGGGTCCTAGTGACGATTGTTTCGGATAGAGATCTGTGTTTCATGGTTCGATTGTTGAAGAGCCTACAATGTGCCTTGGGCACAAGATTGACCTTTAGCATGACGTATCATCCTTAGACTGACAGGCAATCAGAGCGCACCATTCAGATTTTGGAGGATATGCTTTGAGGTTGTGTCCTTCACTTTAAGGGTTCATGGAAGAGGCACTTGCCCTTAGTGAAGTTTGCCTATAATAACAATTTCCAATCGAGTATTGGCATGGAACCAATTGAAGCCTTGTATGGCCGACCGTGTAGATCCTCAATGTGTTAGGCCGAGGTGGGTGATGCACCTATGTTGGGTCCAGCGTTAGTCCGGGAGACGATGAAGAAAGTTGCACTTATTCATAAAAGGTTGGTTACGGCCCAGAGTCACCAGAAAAGTATGCCGACCGTAAGAGATGACACTTGTCTTTTGAGGTGAGAGACCATGTATTCTTGAAAATATCACCTAGGAGAGGTTTGATGTAGTTTGGAAAGAGTGTGAAGTTGTCCCCTCGATTCATTGGGCCTTTTGAGATCCTTGAGCGGATTGGAGAGGTAGCTTATCGTTTAGCCTTGCCACCACAGTTTTTCGGGGTTCATGAAGTGTTTCATATTAACATGATTCAAAAGTATGAGCTGGATCCATCGCATGTATTGGATTAGACCGACTTAGAGGTAGATTAGGATGCCTCATATGAGAAGAGACCGGTGAGAGTCTTGGATACTCGTGGACCAAGTCTTGCAAGGCATGACAATTCTCTTGGTTAAGGTATTGTGGAAACATCACAGGATTGAAGAAACAACTTGGAAACGTGAGTTGGAAGTTCATGAGAAATATCCGGACCTATTTGTTAATGGTTGAGCATGTAATGAAATTTTTTTATGTCAATAAAATATGAAAGCATTGTATATGTTTTGAGAATATGAAAATCTTGTATATGTAATATATGTTTTGGAAACATAGATTTAGTGAAAATATTGTAAATGTTTTTGGGAAAATGTGAATTTTATTTTCAATGTTGGAACTTTTGTATTGAGTGGATGAGAATAGATGACCAGAGAATGGGTCATGGTATTGGAATTGATTAACTACCGTTATGGTGTTTGATTTAAACATAACTGTGAAACTTGATTTGAAATTTCGGGGATGAAATTCTTTGAGGGGAGGTTATAGCGATCCCGGTTTTGACCCGACCAATTTGATATTTTGGACTCGAGTTTTATGGATTCTAAATGTTGTTCATGTCTTTTCCCCCTTAGTCTTACTTAAGTTTGGCTATTGGGTTGTAACGAGCATGTTTGGAACAGGTTGGTTGCTTGGTTTTCAAACTTTGGTTGCCAGAATTTTGCTCCTCCACTCGAGCCGCACCTCTTGCACTCAAGCGGGCTTTATGAACTCTCAGTACTTTTGTAGGCCTGCAAAACTACTGAGAGAGTGTATTCTATGCTCAAGTGGCGTTTCCTATACTCCAGCGGGATTGCGCTCAAGCGGCCATTCTTGTGCTCGAGCGATGTTCTTCTGTCTACAAAACTACTAGATTTGTGTATTCTGCCCTCGAGCGTCACTTCTTGCGCTCAAGCGGACTGTGCATATATTAGTTTGTAATAGCCACATTTTACATCACTTTTTCATCTCTCTCTCTCTTTCGAAAACATTTCAAAACCCTAGATCTAGAGCCTCTCTCTCTAGAACTTACATTCTCTCTACATTTTCACCTAGATATGTTGGTTTCTCGACCCTAGTGTCCTTGGGAAAAAGGTATAGTATCTCTAGAGCTCCATTTTGATCCGAACAAAAGTCAATTTTGGCGTCTTTGAAGTTTTCTCTTTGCTTTGCTCGTCTTTTAACTTTGAGGTTGGGATTTTCTACACTCGCCTATGATTTTTAAATTAGCTATTTGTTAATTGTGCAAATAATGTTGGGATTTTGAGGATTTTGGACAAACCTAGTATTTTGGTTTAAAATCAAGAGAGGGATTTTCAAATGAAGGTATTGAAAATGGTTATGGGTGTAGATATGAGGTCGTGTTGCGTTAAATTTGTTGATTTTGACAGATAGGTTGGATTTGGAAGAAAATGAAGTTTTTCCCTAAAATGTTTCAAGCAACTATTTTGTATAAATAATGGAATTGGTATGGGAAACATGAAATTGGATAGATATTTACGTAAATGGTGGAGTTGGATACTTGTTATATCTCATCTATGGAAATTTAGGTAGTTTATTTGTTTTGGAAATTGTATATCTATTTAGAAATATCTGTTTTGGGCTATCGGTGGAGGGTAGCTATAATTGTTGTAGAAATTGCATGAAGATTATGTGAATTGAAACTAATCTCTTTTCGATTGTCATTGAATATGACTGTGCTTTTAATACATTATATATGTATGATGTTTGGAAGGAGAAATGAGATATACTCCATGTTTGGCAGAAGAAAGGGGATGGACTCCATTGAATTAAGTTGGCATGTGTATCCAGGGTGAAAGTCTAGAAAACTACGCATATATAAATGGGTGCCGATTCCCATGGATGAAATTTTTGTAAAATGAAAAATTGAAGTATTTGTGTAATGATTGTATTTGTCAAAAAACCACTGAGTTGTAGTCTCAGTTGGAATGTCTAGATAACAGTGGACTTGACTCATGGATTGAGGTGAAATGAATTGAGATGAAATGGATTGAGACAAAAAACTTGACATGTTATGATTTTCTAAAATATCAATGACTTTTCCAAGGTATTGTACATGCAAATCATATTTATATCTTCGTTAAGATTCATCTATTGTGATAGATTGTTTCTACTAGGTCTTGGCTCACCCTACTTGGGAAAACCATTTTCAAGTGCTGGTGATATGCATCTGCCAAGTACTTAACTTGGGAGGACTGTGGAGTTGAAAGCTCACTTTTGTTCATTTTGTGTTTACCTTTTTGTACAAGCCTAGGGCTTTATTTGTATTGTGCTTCTGACTCATTTTGTTGTAACCAATCACGGTCTTGAAAAGATGCAAGCCATTAAGGCATATGAAAATCTGTTTAGCTTTCATTTCTTATTTCATCTAGTAACACATGTGGTAGATTTAGGATTAACGATTTATGAATGTATATCACATGTGTCACTTTTGTATATTAACTCTGATTAGTGAAAGTTTCTTATTTTATTTATATCACTTTGTAATAGTGTTTGGAGTTGGATTATTGTATTTATTTTGGAGGCGCTACACTAGGAGGGGTAACATTTGACAATATATATTTAATAATTTATGGTTTCTATGATAACCACTTTTTGATTTCTTTTCACTACAAGGACTGGAATTTATATTGGTTTAATTTTGTTTCCAGGCTCAGGTGTTGTTATCAATTATCATCATCATGATGTATATTTCAGGTATTTTTCCATGTGTTACAAACATATCAGGACATGATTCTTACGGAACCATTTTTTAAATCAACCCGTCATTTTTTTTATTAAGAAGAGTGTCCAACTTACAAGTTTGCAAGGGTGGTGATATTGGTGAGAATTTTTTGAGAATGGACTAGACAACTGGTTTCCCATGACAGAGTTGTAATATCAAGCAACATTTACATGTTTATGTGAATTATTTTTCAAAAAACAAAAGGAACATACTAAAAATGGTAGCTATTGTGCGTACAGATCAACCAAGCGCACGATGGCCCACTAGGAAGGTACTGAACCATTAAAGAAGTTGCGGCTAAGGTCCCTGCATGACAAGAAGTACAGGATTAGTGGTTTTCTATTTTTTATATCAGAAGTTAAATCTAGTGTTATTCCTGTAATTTTTTTTTTTTTTTGGTTAGATAATATTGAATGAATGACAAATGCAGAAAACTTCCCATGAGTTACAAATGAAAATTTTCTTACAATGTTTGAAGGTGGCGAAGCTTTGAAAACTCTGGCAGCACTTGAAATATTTTGGGCTTTCAAAGCCATGCATTGTTTTGTACAACAATTCCTTATTAGGCCTTATTGTAGTTTTTTAAGTATAACGTAACATTATCCAAATCATTGCAAGAAATAGTTTGTTATGTGAAGGAAAGTTGACCAGATCCATAACTACATATTATCTCTTACATCACACTGCACATAGTACTTGGGCTTACCCTCTGTGTCATAGTTACTTTTTTTAGTATATGTGTTGTAGGGATGGGGCAAAAAATGATAATTTTGGATGTAGGGTTTGTTTGCTTAGCTAAATATGGATCCATTGTACTAAAAAAAATATGGAGCCAATGTAAGTTGCCCTCAACGAAGACCTAACTAGAATTTACTAGTCAAAGAGTTCATGTGAATGTTCTTCACTTATAAAGTGATATCTCTTATTTGAGGAACATGTAAGATTTATATGACACAATTGAGAAACGAGTACTAGACTTGCAGACAATAAATGCATCCATGCACTACTAGTATAGAACAAGAAGACAAAAGAGTGGATTGATCCTATATGTCTTGATTTACATGCAAGTATTCCAATCATTTGGACACTTATAGTAACTAATGTGTTTGATTTATATTAAAAACATTTACATTTTACAATTACAGGAGCAGAAGATGACGGTGCGGGATGTGTCTATCGAGTCTAGCACGCCAATTACGCAAGAGTACATATCAATAGAGGTTCTTGGGACGAAGAAGGGATACTTAAGAGGATTTTGGGTTGGACCAAAACCCTCTTCTTATGATTCTAGGTCGAATACTGCATCACAAGCACGTGACAAGCAATTGATAAGGCTTACATCCGAGTTGGAGATACTCCATGATAAGCAGCAGACACACTATGAGGAGCAGAAAAAAAAAAAAAAGGAAGATGAGCAACAAATAAAAGAGGCAGAGAATTGCAAGACAACGTGAGGAGATGTAGAGGTAGATTGTTGGACTTTAGAGCATGTTGATGCATGCTTTCAAAAATGGTGGCCACCAAATTCCCCACCATAGCTAGCCATGGTAATGGGTAATTGTGTTAAACCATATTTCATTTTATTTTGTTGAAAGTAAAGGCAAACAAACTTGTGAAGATAATATTAGAGAAAAAAAAAATTGTATGCAAAAAAGGGGAAAACGAGCCATTCGGGGGCGAAAATTGGAAATAGCCTCCAAACATCCTCAAGATCATAATGGTCATCTCTCCCTAGATTAAGACAACTTGTGAAAGTAAGCGGTTTATCGATAGGATGCACAATTAGATATTTAGACAAAATATTGTGAGGAAAAAGAGCGAAAGCGGCCGTTTTGGTGGAAAAACGTGGAAACAACCCCCAAACATTACGATGATCATCATGATCACCTTGGACTAGATTAAAGAAACTTGTGAGAGCAAGCGGCGTGTCGCTAGGATGCACGATTACATATTTAGACAAAAAAATGTGATGAAAAAAGGCAAAAACAAGCAGCTTGGGGACAAAAATTGGGAACAGCCTCGAAATACCCTCGAGATCATAATGGTCACCTCGAACTAGATTAAAGAAACTTGTGAGAGTAAACGGCACGTCGATAGGATGCATAGTTAGATACTTAGACAAAAAAAAGTGAGGAAAAAAAGTGAAAATGGGTCGTTTGGGGGCAGAAAATGGAAATAGCTCCCAAACATCCCGAAGTCATCATGGTCACCTCGGAAGAGACTAAAGAAACTCGTGAGAGCAAGCGGCGTATCAGTAGGATGCATGGTTACATATTTAGACCCAAAAAAAATGTGATTAAAAAAGGCAAAAATGGGCCGTTTGGCGGAAAAAATTGGAAACAACCTCAAAACACCCCCAAGATCATAACAGTCACCTCGGACTAGAGTAAAGAAACTTTCGAGAGCAAGCAACACGTCGATAGGATGCATGGTTAGATATTTAGAGAAACAAATGTGATGAAAAAAGACAAAAACGGGTCGTTTGGGGGGCAACAACTGCTAATAGCCTTGAAACAGCCCCGAGATCATAACAGTCACCATGGCCTAGACAAAACAAACTTATGAGAGCATACAGCGTGTTGATAGGATACAGAGTTAGAGATTTATGCAAGAAATGCTGCATGAATGAGGTGAAAATAGGGCTGTTCGGAGGCAAAAAAATGACATATCGTCAGTAAACCTGTAATGCAATAGATTTTTTGTGACAACCTCATCTAGGAAAGATATTCTTTCAGCTTCAAAAGGACGCATTAGCTACAGAAATAGGAGTTATGGCTGGTAGTGAATAAAGTGCATTCACAAAATTACCATATAACAAAAGGCTACATATATTTTCAATTACCTTGTTTTCATAGTCCATTGTATTTCTATTCATGTCCTACACTCTTACTGCATCAAATTCTAATTTATGACTTTAGGTGTTAAGATTTTCTTATTATGCCAAAGTTCATAAGTCATTCGAATTTTAAAATAAAAAAGTGCAATAATTAGACTTCTCCTAATGTGAATGGCATAAAATAGGCCAAATGGTGGAGTCATGTCTTGATTACTATAAAAAGTTTTTTTCTTTTATTTTTTTTCATGTTTTTTAGAAAGCATAGAAATAAAAAAATACAAGAATTTTTCAATTGAAGTGTGTTCGAATTTTATTATATTGGTTATATTGTATATTATGTGCATCTTTGATGCATTAACCATGGGTTGCATACTACTGATACATATCAATTTACTTCTAAAACTTATTACATCATATATATTAAATGATGAGCAGCAAAATATTAAAAAAATTTGGAAGCACACCATACGTATGTTCCTTTCCATGTGTGGTTGTGCATGGTCTGATTCAAGAAGCTTTCCTTTACTTTTGTTGCTCAACACTAAAATATAGAAATCTCTCTTCTTGTTTGAATGGTTTGTTTTTCTACCCATCATTGGCTATATTTACCCCCTCTTCTTTTGTAAATTTAAGTCTTTAGGTTCTTTGTTTTCTTAAACAATTCAATCTTTGTAGAATTTAATTTGAGCCTTAGCTTTCAAATCAACTAGTCAACCGATATTATTTTCGTATTCTAAGCTAAACCTCATCTACCATTCAGATTTACTGGAATGGTATGATGTTGAACTGGCTTTGTTCTTCACTATGTTTCTAAGTATTGAGCAAACAAGCTGCTTACACCCTACTTGCATTGAGTTCAAAATAGCTCAAGCTAGCAACAAAACACCACATTTTCCACGTAGTTCCTGAAATGGTAAGAAAAACAGACATTTCTTTAAAGAACAATAAAAACAAGCCTTATTTGAGGAAAGCTCACAGCTGAAAAAGTCAGGGGATGAGGCCAATGCAGTTGGTATTAAAACTAGACGACAAACAATATTAGAAAAGATGATATTGTTAGAATTGTAATGTTGATTGGATATGTACATATGAATGATGTTTTATTTAAAAAATGGAATTGATAGTCATTTAATTTGTTCATGATATTGTAGCCTGCCTTTGTCGCGCCCCCTTTCGGAAGCCCGAAAGAAAGCCCTACAGTTCGGACTTCTGCAGTTCTGAATCTAATCTCACAAGTGCAATGTGAACTTGATAACACCAAAGAGTCCAAATCTGGTAAATCTTTTGGAAAATCGATTTTGAATCAAATTGCCAAAAATTGACTACTTTGCCAGATACAAAGTCGCCGCTAAAATATTTTATTTTGGAGAAATTTAGGAAACCCATGACTCGTGCGAAAAGGCCATGTGTCCATCATCACCAAGTTGCCTCGGCTCGGGAACTTCGGTACGAGAGGGGAAGGTCATGAATATATTTGAGCACCCCCGCTCGCCTAATCAAAGATCGACCTCTACCAATCATGATATGATTTAATTGCTTCCGGTTATTATGCTAGCATTACTATGTGATGCGCACACACACAAGTATAGACTAGTTTGCTCAAATTAGATCAACTCAATTTTATGTTTTGCTTTCAAAAAGGGTTTGAATTTGCCACTTAAACAAAGTGGGCTTAAAGTTCGCAAATTTGCCACTTGACAAAGTGGGCTTAAACGTACATTCATTGAATCATTCCAATTTAAGAAACAAGCCTTTATCAACAAGCACTCAAACAGTTATAAAAATTAAGCACTAAGCCTCATGGCAAGCATGATAGACATGACAATCACTCACACTCATGCCAGTATGCTAAAGTACTAAAAACTCACCTAGTACTCCAAGCTAAAAGAGCAGCTAGTTAGAAAAATGCATGATTCCTAACTATGCAAAATGTCTAATGCAACACATGTGATATGCAATTACTAGTCTTGGCTAATTATCATGGTATATGAAGCAATTTAAATAGCATGCGGTCTAAGCACGCATTCAAAGAAGTATTGCATGACAATACAGTTTGAATGATGAACTGAGCCTCGATGCATGCAATACAAGATGAATAGATGCAAGCATAAGGTATGCTAATTGAAACAAGATGCTCTTAAACTAACCATTGAAAGTAGATAAATAAAAAGGGAGAAAGACGTGGGGTTGGAAGACATACACATTATTACATTACGCTCTCGTGAAGGAGAGTTTGAATGAATAAACTAGCTTAGCTAAGCTAAACTACTTAACTAATTATTGCAAAACTTGATTGAATAATTAACTAAATATCTAAGCTAATTAATTAAGAATTTAACTAGGCTAAGCTAATTAAATGTTATAACACAAACTAATTAGCTACAACTAATTAAGGTAATTAAATATTACAACACAAACTAATTAGCTATAACTAATTAATTACAACAAATAAATGAATGACTAGTCCCGGGAAGCGAGAAAGGCCCATGCATGCTCGATTTCCACCCAAAGAACATCCGTTGTTTGTTCCCAAAAGTCTTTGTTGCACAACTCTTGCACTGATTTCCTTCTCCAGATCAACTCTGTCATGCTTCACAAGCACACTGCTCAAAATTCATTGGTGGCCGGCAGGCCTGAAGCGGTGGCCAGCCGGCCACCATTGAGGGGTTGTCATCCAACACTAATGGCCTGCCAGCCAGTAACAGTGGCCGGCCGGCCACTGATGACACACCATTTCTCTTGCTACAACAGAGAGCAAATGGGGCAAAGAGAGGGTATTCTCACAGGTTGTTTGTACTGCGTATCCCCCCTTATCATCCAAAACATCTCAAACGAGTGATACACTTGGTCCTTAAACCATCAATCAAGCAGTTTCATTGCATGATGGCTAAGGAACCAAGATGTTCAAGTTTAATGAATGCACAAACAAGACTAAACACCATCCTCTTATCATGCATGATCAAGGGCAATGGAGACCTAGGAAACTTGGCACATTTCATCACTTTGAGTATGAAATGCCCTAATTTTCCTTGTTGAATTAACGTCTAATTGAACACATGAAAACACAATAAAATTCTTATTTTGGCACAATTTTAGTTTCCATTTTGTTTACCCATTTTAACTTACCAACCATTCTTCAACCAATTAAGTCCATTGGTGAGAAGTCCTCCAAAGAGAAGGAAGTGTCAAATAAGGGTTAGTTTAAGGCAAGAGAGTGGTGTCATGTTGTTGGTAATGAACCCTCAAAAGAGGATTAAACCATTAAGCAATGAACCTCAGTCTCAAGCTTAAACTATCCTAAGGTTGAAACAACCCTTAAAGCAAACAAAGAGTGAAGAAATGAGGGAGGTTGCAGAGATTATAAGTGCTGAAATTAAGTGAGCAAAGCACTAAAACAATGCAATCAACTCAAACAAGTGGTGTCTAAAGGCTTAAAACTCCAAGCTTGTGAGGACTATTACACTAGAGGCATGCAAAACAAGACTCAAATGCAACAACTAGACAAAAATAGAGTTAAAACAGTCCAAAATATAGCCTAAAACATGCTGGAAATAAGCTACAAAAGGCTAGAAAAAGATGCTAACATATAGAGCTGGCTAGGCTCTCAAATAAGTCACCAGAAGAGGAGGCCAACCCCACCAATTTTGGATTTCAAAATCTGATTTTTACCACTGAAAATACTCTGAAATTCAGTGTTCAAAAGCATAAAAAAGATAGTTTGAAGGTGGTAAACAAAGGTGGAAAAGCCTTACAAGCAAGGAATAAAGACGGGTAAGATAACCCCCTAACCTTAAATGGCCTAAAACACCAATTTCAACCCACAAAAACAGAGTTTTTTATGGCCCAAAAATAGCCCAAAAACAGTGGGAAGAGATAGAAAAACAAGTATACAAAACAAGTTTAAAAGACAACTGTTATACCTCTTGAAGCAAAGATCAACTTTAGGCAACAATTCAAGCCAAAACCACCTTCAAGAGCTCCAAGAAGGCTTCAAGGAACCTCAGCTCAAAGATGATCAACTTTGGTTAAGGAGGTATAGGCAAAAGTGTAGTATATCTAAGCTAATGTGCACAAATTTGCAAGGGAGAGAAAGAAATGTAGAGAGAGAGAGAGAGAGAGAGAGAGAGAGAGAGAGAGATTTTTGTTCCAAATTTTCTAACCCTCAAAAATGGGGGAGGAGACCCCATATATATAAAACAAACATGCATTTGGCTGAGAGAAATCCCATCCTTCATGTGTAGGGAGATGAAGCTAATTGTGGTAACAGTGGAACAGTTGTCACTAAAATAGTGGCTGGGAAGGCACAAGGGTGGCCGGCAGGGCACAATTGGTGGCCGACGGTGTCAAATAGTGGTCGGCTAGCCACCAGGGGTTACAGGTTTGAAGGTTAACTGGGCATAGAATGGATAGAGTTTGAAGGCTCAAAGACAGGGCACTCCGTCGAGGACTTCGGGTAGTAAAACAAGAACAAATAGTCACAATCATCGAGTGCACAAGCGATGACGTCCAGGTCTTGAGGACGGTCAAAAATGGGATGTCTGCAGTTGCCCCTCTTTGACAGAACTCGGAAGTCATGAAATAACGTGAGTGAATGTCAAAGCCCGGAGATGACCCATTTTGACAAGGCAAAAAGACTTAGACATGCAAACAAGACAGAAAATAAATGGTTACGTACATATCCTTTTGCAAGGAATCAAACTAGCGTAGTTCTGGGGCAATGCAAATGATATGCATGCAGAGCAGTTTGAAGGTTGGGCTGACATGCTACGCGAAGCCGGCTATTTTGAAAACTCATGATCATGCGAGATGATGCAATAAGCAATAACAAATACGATAAGCAAGAATGAATACAATAAGCAAGATAACAACACATGAATGAGCAGTTTCAAGCTTAAAGAAGATAAAACAACACTCTAACCACACCAAAGCAAGAGACGAGGAAAGAAAACACTGCTCAGGGCTACGTTTCACGCACCTTCAGAAAATGAGAAAAATCGCTCGGGACATAATTCACAAGTCCCGAGAAACTAAAAACCGCTGAAGATTGCGTTTCACGCATCTTGAGAAACAAGGAAGAACACTTGGGTCTGCATTTCACGCTTCCCGAGATACAACACAAAAATTGCTCAGGCTCGTGCTTCACACGTCCTGAGGAACAACCACTCGAGCGCATACTTTGTACTTCCCGAGGTAAAACCCGCACAGGGCCGCGTTTCACGCATCTTGAGAAACAACCACTCGGGCGCGTACTTCGTATGTCCGGAGGTAAAACTTGCCTAGGGTCACGTTTCACGTGTCCTGAGAAACAACCACTTTGCGATTTCAGACGCCCCGAGGTAAATCCGCCAGGCCGATTTCATGCGCCCCGAGAAGCAACTACTCAAGATACAGACATCCTGAGGTAAAAGAGAGGGGTGTGCGATAGATGCACAAAGTGAACAAGTGTGATAGATGCACAAGTTGGAGGTATACAATAGATGCACAAAGTGAACAAGTGCGATAGATGCACGAGTTGGAGGATTAGGTTCTTTTACCGAGACAAAAATGAGCTTATCCAGAACTCCTCCGAACGAACCATACATATAATATCGTGCACGTGTAAGAAAGAAACTTAACAAGTACGATACAGTAAGAATGCATGTTCTATGCAAGATAAACAACCAAGATATGATGTTAGTGCAAGGCATGTTCTATGCATAAGACGAGAGCATTTTCTATGCAAGAAATCAGAATGAAAGCATATTCTATGCAAGGTACAAAAGCATAATTTGACAAAAACAAATTCACTAGTATTTTCCGATTTACCTCTCGGAAGAGTTGCAATATGTTTAAAGGATACACCCCGTTCATGTTGATAAGTGACTAACATCGCGCACCAAGAACACAATTCTGAGCTTCCATAGGGACAATTTGAACCCAACTGTGAACTTTCCTTGCAATTCTTGGGAAACAAAGACACAAAACATCATCAGGACTCAGAGGGAGGCCATGGGACACCTGTCAGCCACTGGAGAGGTTGCCGGCCACCTGCCGGCCTCAAAGAAGCCTTGCCGGCCACCCGTGATAGATTAAGGGTTTTTTGGTCTTTTGCGCACGGGTCTTTAAGTATAGGGCTTAGGGCTTCATTTCCTCATTACCCCATGCCTGAAATTCTTCCCTCCTCTCTCTCGTACTCTTTCTCTCTAGATTTGTGCTTTCTATGCATTTTCCAATGCCCCATGTGAAGTTTATTCGCTAAACCCTCTTTATTTCCTTCATTTTGAACCGATTGAAATTCGATTTCAATGCTTTTTCTTGGAGTTTCACCACTTGAGGCTCATTTCCCTCAAGTTTCTCTCTAGTTCTGTGCCTTTTCCCGAGCTTTGACTTTTCCTCCCACTTTCTCTCTCCTAGGGTTGACTTTTTCAAAGTTTGTCATTTTTCGTCTGTTTTTCTTCATTTTCCAACCACTTTCTCATCTTCTTTCTAGATGGCGGATGATCTCCCCCATCAAGGAGCTCCGTTCGAGATTCCACCTCCGACAGAGATGGAGTACACCCCTTTGATCTGGCGACATACCATCCTCAAACACATGTGCTACCACCTGGGGGTATCAGGCACTTCAGAGAGTTCGCGCGACGTAAGCCAGAGGATCTCTTGCTACGAGAGCTGGACTTCCATTTGTCCAACGGTGCCACTGAGGTATACACTGTATTCTCATGCTTTCTTCCCTTTACATTGCATTTCTTACTTTAACTGTATCCCTTGCTTCAATTGCATAGTTACACTACATTTCTTGCCTTAATCACACTCTTGCACTATATTTCTTACTCTGCCTTTTGCCTTCTTATTCTCATATTACTGTATATCATTGTTCTGACCACAGGAAGACTCTCTCTCTATTAGGAGCTATGGAGCCACGTCAGCGAGAGACTGGTATGTGGAGCTCCCAGTTGGTGTATGCCACATCATCGACGAGGCCGGCTTTGGCTTATTCTGCACTGGGCTATCGTGCCATATCGTGAGTCGACCACTTGTTAGCGCATTAGTGGAGTGGTGGTGAGATATCACCAACTCCTTCCACTTTTCCACTGCCAGGGAAATGACGATGACTCCCTACGACTTCTCCATACTCACAGGCGTAGGAGTAAGGGGTAATCTGATCCCTTACAATATGGACATGGGCGAGTGGGAGGCCGCTTGGCTATACTTGCTGGGAGCACTCCCACCTCTCTTTAGACCAGCCATGGTCTAATATAACTGGTTCGCTGAGCACTTCCGAGGGAGAGAGCTAGAGACCCCAGAGGAGACTGAGCACTACGCCTGGGGTTTTTTGATGTTCCTCTTCGGTACCACATTGTTTGTGTACAAGTAGAACACCGTAGAGCTGTATTTACTGAGCACTTTGGTGGACTTATCTCTGGTCCAACTCTATGACTGGAGAGGAGCTGGGCTCGCCACATTATATGGCTATATGAGCTCAACATCCCGCCGGAGGGGAGACAGGGTCAGAGGCTATTGCAGAGCCTGGGAGGTATGCTTTACATCACTGCTTTACACTTTCTATCTTCCATTTTTGTGCTTTCTACTTTGCACTTTTTGTACACTGCATACTGCATTCTTTACATCTATACACTGCACTTTTTGCATTGCACATTCTGAATTCTCTCAGATCTCAGATTTCTGCGTAATCGTATACACATTTTGCTTTTTGTATTCTGCATTTTTTGCATCTGTACTCTCTATACATTGTACTACATATTCTGCTTTCTACATTCTGCATTCTGCATTCTCTATATCTATACTCTGTACACTTATTGTTGTCTTTTCCTTGCAGCTTTGGGTATATGCATATTTCCCGACCCTTGCTCTAGAGCCGGAGGTGGAGATGCCCTCTGTTGTGCCATACTTTCATTGGTACGATGATAGATGCCCGTGGAGGACTCGGGAGACCTTCTCATTCTTCTACCGATACTTCCACACTGTGGTTGTGGGGTAGGTAACCCAAAATTCATAGTTATTTTTGTTTTATCAACAACTGACGACGACTAACAAGCCGTATATCCCCTGTTTACAGATTGCTTGGTAGCCTTGGGCGATGATGCTGGGTAGAGTCAGGGACCAGTATGACGAAGCCTAGGGGGCCTCCCATTTTCGACTACTGCATGAGGACCTGGTTTGCCGAGCTTGGTTTCTAGGTGAGCGGTTCATGAGCCAGACCATGGGCTTGCCTAAGTTGGTAGTTACCATGACGCCTCCAGCATCTATGAGGGCTACAGAGAGCCCCTCATTTCAGGAGATGGTCCAGTTTATGGAGGGCTTGGATGCTGACTACTTCCGATGTAAAGACCCCAAAATCCGTATTCGAAATTACTTTTATGTCCTTGTGAGTTAATGCATTTTAATTTAATGATATTTGTTCAAATTGAGGAATTATCTATTGAGTTACGGCTTTAAAATTGAAATTACCGACCTTTATGGGTTCAGAAATCAAACTGAGTACTTGGATATGTTAATGAGAATTTTTAGAGCTATTGGGAAAATTAATTGGAAATTTAATTCGTCTGATTCGTTAATGCATGTTTGGGTGGTTAACTTTGTATTGTAAATTGAAGGCCTTAGAAGCTTCAGAAACCAGAACAGAAGACATATTTATGATCAGCATAATTTTTAGAGTCATCTGGAAGGTTTAATTGAAACTTGATTTCGTGCGATTCGTAAGGCCGTGTTTGGCTCTCCCTATTGTGTTAAGTTTATGTGTACATATATATGTGTATAGATGTGCCATATGAGTGGTGGATCTCATCATTTTGGACTCCAACGAAATATCTGAGAAAGAGAACCATGAGAGAGAGAGAAGGGAGCCAAAGCTTCTCTAAGAGAGAGAGAGCTCACCATTTATGTGGGTTTGGAGATAAATTTAAAGAAATTGAAGAGAGATGAAAAAGATCAACCATGGAAGCTTGGAAAATTGAAGAGGTTCAAGGGAAAAACATGGATTTGGATTAAGGTATCTGACTTTAATTATCATCTTTGTAGATAACTCATCTACCACAAAGAATCAAGGATTAAATGGAGGGTTTGATATGTAAATGAATTAGAGTTGCTTGATTGAAGAGTTAAATTTATTATGTTTGCTCATCTTAAGGTTGATTATGAGAAGTTGAGCCCAATCTTGAAGTTTTGCATGGTTAATTATATATAATTGAAGATATATGTGAATATGGAAGGAGAAGTCATGGAAAAGAATGAAATGAAGAGATTGATCTTCCCTACTTGAAGATTCATTGTATTTTTGATGTTTTAATTTAGAAAATAATCATCATCTCACGTTTTTCATTAGTTTTACATGTTTTTGAATGATTGAAGTTGAAACCAAGCTTTGAAAAATGGAAGAAACAAGTGTTGGAATAAACTACATTTTCGGACTGCAAAATTGCCCAGAGCCGCACATGCGGCGAGTCTTCCCAAGACGCAGGGTTCTCTGCTTCCCGCACGCGGGGACATACTCCGTTCACCAACTTTGAACCAAAGATATCTTTTGCATCCAGACTCCGTTTTGATTGATTCTTGAGCCTAAAATCAAGCCCCAGAAGTCTAGTTTCCAATAGTGGGGGTCTTACTCCAAAATTATAAGAACAGAAATAGTTATGCCAAATTAGTGATGACTGTTCACTTTCTGTTTACCGATTTGTGCCGTTTCTACGCTTAAACCATTTTCCATCGATTCCTCCTATTTTCTGAGACATGGATTATAACTTATTAAGGAATAGTGAGCTTGGTACCACCATAGATAATTGATTAAATGATCGAAAAGAATAAGTAAAGGATCGATTATAATCTCATATTATGTGTTATGCACTGTGCTTGTAGGTCGAGACGAGGACATCGTCCCATTACTACCGGGAGCCAATCACTGTGAGTAATAGTAGTGTAATGATATGTTTCACTTACTTCCTGTGATTATGATTTATGTATTGTTATTTGTGAGTGGCCTATTCCATTGATATTGTGCTTTGATTAAATTAATGGATATGATTGAATAATGGCATTGGTATGGACCTAAGGTCGTTCTGTCCCTATTAATAGAAGTGGGACCGAGGCCGTTATGATGTGAATTGTTCTGTCCCTATTAATGTAGTGATACATTTGCCTTATGTTAATAGTTATTATCAATGTTCTATTATTCGCAAGACAACTATGTCGATTTGTGATAAACCATGGGAAAATCTATGTACACTATTGAGTAATGGTATTCTTATGAAACTGGGATTATCTTGTTTTGCTAATATGTGGGCCTGAGGCCGCTCTGTATAATCTGTTAGGCTTGAAGCCGCTCTATATAATCTATTGGGCCTAAGGCCGTTTTGTATTCTGCATGGGCTCAAAGCCATTCTATATCATATCTGGGCTTAAAGCCGTTCTGTATCATATCTGGGCTCAAGGTCGTTCTGTATCATATGTGGGCCCAAGGCCGTTCTGTCTCATATATGGGCCCGAGGCCGTTCTGTATTACATGTGGGCCTGAGGCCGTTTAAAAATATGATTATGAATAAGATCAGTGTATTGTTTGATATGCATATTTACATTCTCTAGGTCTATGCTCGTTTAACTCACCTCCTTACATTGCTATTATTCACTAAGCCTTACTCACTCCGTTTTTATGTATATTTATGTAGGTGAGCCATCGGGGATTGACACTAGAATTGTGTTGAGGTCTACCTGTCTGCCAAGCCGCCTGGGGTATGTCTCTATGTGGAGGCTTTAATTGTGTTGGGAGTCGTATAAATTATTAAGTCTTATGTAAGTGTGTGTGAGATCTATATAAATATGTGATTGTATATGTAACTCAGGGAATGTATTTAAATGCTTAAATCTAATTAAGCCATCATGTATGCACAAGCTCAATGGATGTTGTCTTTTCTTAGTATTACTTTCGCTTAAGGCCCCGTATGTGGTTAAATATTATTCTAAAATTCTGTTTTGAGGCCTATGTACAGGCCGGTCATGGACCAAACTTTTAGGGGCGGGTTTGGGTCGTGACAATGGAGAGGGGGCTTATTCGACATTTATTCAGACACATCTCATGCCCCCCTTGACGGGCACTCATGCAGGCACAACAACAGGTGCCCCTATGGTAAACAGGACTTGGACGACGAGGGCCAGGACTAGAGGGGCTACTCCCACTAGACAGGCTACCAGTTGGCCAAAGATCCCGACCATGCTGACATGCTAGAGGCCGGCCAGGACGTCCTATTAGATTCCGATCGAGCCAATAAAAGCCAGGCATAGATAGGTTCGAGCTCACAACGCACCTCCAATATTTGTTCCTTCTAGATACTGATCATTCCCAATATATTTACAAGCACCCCCGGGGTACACTGAGGGATTGCTCAAGCTACTGGCGTCGTTTGAGAGCATGATATTGAAGAGGGAGGCACTACTCAGTCTCCATGGCATCCAGGTATTTTCTGTATTTTTTGCCCGCATTTCAGCATTTTCTTCACTGTTGTGCACATCATTCTCACTGAAACATTGATACTCATATCATGGCATGCATTTCATCCCTTGTCACATCACACTAATATGCTGCACTGATACACTATACTGTAGTTGTACTGTATTTGGCTCATTGCATTCCACTACTTTCATCATACTGTATCTGTAACTTATGCATTGTATCTGATATGCCAATACTGTATCTTTTCAAGTTCCAGCCAATGTTGAGTGACGACAATACTGAGACCAGTGACTCCAGGGAGGCAGTGATTCCACAGTCTAAGTCCTCCGATGGTGCAGATGATGGTGACTCAAGATCTGAGAGTGGAGGTGATGCTGAGTAAGGCTCTAGAGCAGAGAGCGGCAATGATTTTGGTTCTAGCTCCGGCTCAGGGTCTGTTTCAGATAGTAGCACTGATGGAGACAGCTCTGAGTCTTCCCAAGGAAGATGACGAAGAGGGCCCCTCGAGCCTTAGATGACTGGCGCTGATTTTTTTATACTTTGCTTAGTTTCTTTTTGTTAGTAGCATTAGCACATGTATAGCTTTAGGAAGTTCTATTTTGCTTTAAAACTTGTACTTCTCTTTTGTAAAAAAAGCCATGATCGAAATAAAACCGGCAGTTTTATAAAAAAATGTGTTTATCATTTTTGCATCATCAGCACCATATAGCATGAAATGAACATGGAATCGAAATGGCCAAGTGCACTTGATTAAAATAAATTGCTGAATTGGGTAATGAACCGACCAACAACCAAAATACAAAATGTAATATACAACTCAATAAGCAACACAACAACTCAATAAACGAAACAACTCAAATACAACTCGACAAGCTTGTTAAAAAAAAAAAAAAAGTACTCAAAACATGACCACCGAAACACAAAAGACAAGACAAAACACAGGCTATTCCCACTTTTCAGCACACAAGTGGACAGCAAGCCAAAAGGAAGGCTACCGGCCAGAGGGGAAAGGATGCCGGCCACCAATGTGCAGAACCTCCAGATTGTTGATAGTTGGCTTCCACTTACTGCTTTATCTTCTACAAAAGGTTGGGCTTCGTGATTTATTTATTTCAGCTGCCAATTCTTCACAAATGGAGCCATTTTTCACCGAAAAACTCTCGGATTGGATTGTGACTTTAGACGGCTCAAAAAAGGTGAATTTTCAGGATGTCGGCATAAATGCACTTTTCCCGCTGAGTCATTCTCCGCTTTGTTTTCTGTTCCTTCATGTCGTTGCTAGATGTTGGAACCCAATTACACATGTCTTTGGCTTCAGGGGGATAAGAGATATGCTCAACAATTGAAGAATTTCAGGTGCTACTGGAATCTCGACGCGATAAGGAAATCTTACCTCAGCCCTGTTTCAGCCATATCCAAGCTTTGGGACGGATGTGTGGGCTGACTCTACATGAGGTTCGATCTTTGGTTCACAACAGAGAGCTGAACATTCTAAGTCTGATTCATCGATTTTCTGCCGTTGGTGACTGCAACGGCCTTCTTTGGTGGGGTTTCGGGTGACATGCCCTTTGCTTATGTATGTTGGCTCATTTCCTTCTTGCCCATAGTTTCGGCGGGTCTAGCATTCGGCTAATTGAAGTGGCCCAAGGTTTGAAAGAGAGCAAGAGTTGCATTGGCTTAGTGCTGGCCGAGACTTTGATGGGCCTAGACGCCTTCCATTAGCGAAAGACTATCAAATTTCTAGGAAGTCCACTACTTCTTCAGGTAATGTTTCCCACCCTTTCTAATATGTGTTTCTCACATCGCTCGGCACTCATGCTCTGTTTTTCTCTCAAAAGCTCTTTTCTCACTTTTCTCTCAATATACATCTCTCTTTTCTTTCATCCCTTCCAAGACGTGGCTGATGGATAAACTGAAGGCAATGTACTCTTGCCCTGCATACTCAGCTCGAGCATACTTTTTCAGCCAACAGCTAGTGGATTTCCCCAACAAGGGATGGTGGTGCCACTGGATGTGCAATAGATCTGCTGCTGACATTACTTGGTGTTGCCCTTGGCTTAGTATGACCGAAATGAGCTACAGCACAACTCGACAACCTGGGATTCAGTTGATCAGCCTTACACACTGTGTATTCTACTTCCTGTTCATATTCAGACGTTAGTTTGGACATGATCAGACTTGCCTAGAGGAATGGGTAGAGTATCTGGTTTCATTCCCCATCCGAGGTTCACATTTGGCTAGGTACCTCATTGCTTGGAGGACAAGAGAGCTTCTAGCCCAAGCCCCTATTTTCAACTGCGCTATTTCTGGCGAGTGCCTGGCTTGGCTCAAAGATGAGGCACAAACTAGGCCCACTTTGGCATCAGAAGCTTCCATAAGCACAAACGAGGGACGCAGGAGCACCTGACTCGTCTATTCCCCTAGTTTATTGCTTTGATCTTACTTTTCAAGTTTTATGAATGTAATAAAAGGACCTTTGATTTGTATCGAGAGTTGGAGAACTTTGTATTGAAATCAATAAAACAAAAGTTGTGAGCACTGAAAATTTTCCTTTTGGTCCAAAAATGGTCCAAGTTGTAAAAGGCAAAATTTGAGCAAAAATCAACTTTTATCAAAACTTCTCAAGATCGTTTTCAATAAGGATCACCACTTGACATGCACAGAATCAATCCTCGAGATGTACAACCCTGAATCAAAAGATCACAAATTGCCCCTTGATTGAATACCACACTGTTCAGCACTGTAACTAGTTATTCTCTCATAGTAGAGATCACAACCGAACTTTAAGGTAAACAATAGACAAAGATGACCTGATCAGACAAACGGATAGGACAGTTGATTTGGAGGTGTTTACGGCCGAACTTCAGGATGAAGTTGCCTACGTATCCCAAAGATGGGAATCAGGCCTCACGTAGTTCGGTTTGGGTTTACTTGAGTATTAACTCTCTTCTTTTACACTCTAACTTTTGCCAAGGCCGTCCTTTAGGGTTTTCAATCTTGCGAGTTCAGTTTCTCTTTATTTCTAATTTTTTGTGCTCTAACTTTTACCTAGGTCGCCGTTCTGAGTTTTCGGCTTAGCAAGCCTCTCAGGGATAGTATTTCTTCAACTTGTCCATGTTGATCGGTTGGGAAAATTCTAGGCCATCCAGGTCCATGAGAATAACAGCTCCACCTAATGATGTAAGGACCTATCCAATTGGATCTGAACTTGCCCCTAGGGTCATGGATGGGAGCTCGATTGTCTTTCAGCACCAAATTTCCCTCTTTGAGATTCTGGGACTTAACCTTCTTGTTAAAAGCCCTAGCAATCCTGTGTTGATAACCCTAAACATGGTATAATGCTTTCAGCCTTCTCTCATCAAACAACATCAGTTCCTCGAACCTACTCCGCTACCAGTCCGCCTCTGCTATTTCAAACTCAGCCAGAACTCGCAGTAACCGGACTTCTATTTCGATTGGCAGAATAACTTCTATCCCATAGATAGTAGAGTAAGGAGTTGCCCTCAGAGACGCCCCGGATTGAAGTTCTCAGAGTCTCAGAGTGCAAATGGCAATTTGTTTGGCCAGTCCCTATAGGTCTCAACCATCTTCTGCAGAATATGTTTGATGTTCTTATTGGCGGCCTCAATAGCTCCGTTGGTTTGCAGCCGGTATGTAGATGACTTATGGAAAATCACATTGTATTTCTCCAACAAGTCAATCACTTCCTTCTTCAAGTGGGAACCACTATCTGAAATGATCTCGTTTGGGACTCAATAACGGCAAATGATGTTGTTTCGGATGAACTTAGCCATATGCGCTGCTTTCAACACTGCATAAGACTGAGCCTCCACCCACTTCACGAAGTAGTCAATTGCCACCAGAATGTATTCATGCCCGTTTGAGGGTGTGACTACCCCAATGACGTCAATTCCCCAAACTGAGAAAGGCCATAGTGAAGTCATGTTACAGTGTTGACGGCAGGATATTCATGTGATTAGCATGAATTTGGCATTTGTGGTATCGCCGAGCAAAACCAATACAATCCTCTTTCATAGTGTACCAGTAGTAACCATGCCTGAGAATATTCCAGGCAAACATTACTCCATTCATATGCACTCCGCACTCTCCCTAATGGATGACCTCCATCAGGTGCTTTGATTCCTCTACTTCGACACACAACTTGTGCATTCCCATATTACCTCTCATGTACAATTTACCTCCTCAGATGATAAATTGGACGGCCATCCACTGTATTGCCCTCTTGTCTTTGGCATTTGCCCCTTGTGGATAAACCTCCTTTTCCAAGAAGTTCCAAATATCGTAGTACCAAGGGTTTTGATCTTGTGCTTCATCTATTGCCACAATAGTTTCGTAGGCGGCATATATCTCTGCTCAATAATGATCGGACACATCTGGACTCCAAGCGGGATGTCTATCATAGAAGATTCAGTTGATAAAGTGTCAGCGAACCTGTTGTTCTCTCTTAGTAGATGCGCATATTCGATATTGACATCAAAATTACACATTAATTCACATAACTGTTGTTCATACTCATATCACATATTCGCATAGGTTACTTCTCATGCTCACATAAAGATCATGAATCGACATCTTATCTCATACACTTGTCATGCAAACGCAAATGTTCCAAACTCTTTTCTAGACTCATTATTGCTCAAATGGACCACTGTGTGAGGTAGTAACTTGTACTCTCATACCACTTTGTCGTGACGCAAACTTGCCCCTAAAAGTTTGGCTCATAACTAGCCAAAAATCACACGATTACCTATGGTCTCATAATAAAAACAAATACTTTTAATAATGGGGCCTTAAGCGGAAGCAAATTTAAGAAATAACATCCATTGAGCGGTGATTAAATGGTCAAGATAAAATACTTATATACATAGGAGTCAAGACATTAAGTTAAGCATCCACCAAACCGACATAACAACCACCGGACAAAAGTCTTATCATGGACATAAAGTCAAAAGACAGCAGCTCCATCTTGGAGTTTCGACATGACAGGTCCTTATAAGCAACTTCCCGAGGCTGACTCTAAGGTTGACCTCCATGCTAAACACCTACAAACATACAGCATAAGGAGTCAGCGACGCTCAATGAATAATAATAAAGTGAAGAAAATCAAATGAATAATCTTGAATCAAGAGAAAGCATATTTTGTCAACACGATACTTTTCCACAATTACATCCTTCACAACATTATCCATGATCACATTTACAAAACGACCTTAGGCCCGACATATTACGGAACGACCTCAGGCCCAACATATAACAGAACTGCCTTGGGCCCACATATGTCGAAATGGCCTCGGGCTCACATATGACAAAATGACCTCGAGCCCACATATATTACAACGGCCTCGGGCCCACATATATCACAACGACCTCAAGCACACATATAACAAAACAGCTTCAGGTCCATATATATCAAAACGGCCTCGGGCCTACATATGACAAATCATCCTCGGGCCCACATATATCAAAACAGCCTCGGGCCCACATATTAATTATTGTTTAGAATGACCTTAGCTCCAATCATAAGTTATCATATTATTAATAGAACGGCCTGGGGCCTAAGCACGTCAAAGCATAAACGGAACGACCTTAGGTCCATATTGCACATCTCATATACCGTTTATTAAACTCTTTCATTTCGATCAAAATAGAATTTCACAATAAGTCATTGTACTTGGATCGAAATAATTAATTAAGAACATATCTTTGCGATACTATTACTCACAGTGCGTTTGGTCTTATGGCATTTCCTCCGGCACATGACCTACACAACATTTCACATACATTCGATAAATAATTCGTTTTAATTCGTACACTTTCTTTTATTAATTCATTTTACGATTCATTCATTTTCCATTCATCTTTAGGCATTACAGAGGGTCAAAACATGCGTACACATAGATTCACAGGGTAGAAGAAGTGAACAAGAAAAAAAAAAAAAAGATTTTTACCCTGTTTTCTATATGTACGGAAGCCCCTCACCGCATGTGCACCCTGCATGTACAATTAAAGCCCTAGTGATGCTCAGATTTGTTATGTTTTCTGCAGGTGTGGCTATGAGCTTCTCACATGCAGTTCTGGGCATTTTTGGACAATTCAAAAATTAATTCAACCCTAAGCTTCTAAACTCATTTTCAAGTCCAAATTCATGCAAAAACAACTTGAAAACATGATATATTTTAACATGATTCATGTGTAATTACAACTCAAACACATCAATCTTGCTTCAATGACAAAATCAAGGTCTCATTTTTGTCATACATTCATAAATTACATAATAATGCCCAAAATACAAATAAACATGGGCGATCGTTCAACAAATCGACAATCTAGAGTTTATTTCATGAATTATTCACAAGATTGAACTCAAATCAAACAATGGTGAAGAGATTAAGGTTCCACTTCCTGAATTTAGTTCAAACAATTACACATTTCCAAACCTGATTTCAACCAAAAGATTAGTTGTATACAAGAATTCTAAGTAGATGTCCATACCATAACTCAAATCTAGGGTATGCCCCTTGAATCTCCTCCAAATCCCTAGCTTCTCATCTTCCTCTCTCTCTCTAACTCACTCTCTAGCAAAGCTCTAAAAATGATGAACTCAAGAAGCTATATACATATATACTTAGGTCAATTAAACTTAATTAAATCATTACGAATCGTAATTTTACAAAAATTAACAGTAGGCTCTAAAAATCATGCTCAACACAGATATGAAGTCGGTTTCGGTTTCTGGCTCCTCTAAGGCTTTCAATTTCAGTTCAAAGTTGTAATTGCAATAGGTATTCCTACATTCAACACATATAATATCCAAATCACATAATTCACACACTTAAACTTGCAAATTCATACCAAACACATAATCACATGCATAATTAAGCATAATACGGGTTAGGTTATCACAGTCATCCCCGCCCCTCCCACTTTAGGAAGTTTGGTCCTCCAAAACTTGTTTATTCGTGCGAAGAACAAATCATATATCTCTGTCCCGTTACTTTTCTCTTTTCCTTTAGCACAAACAACTTCCTTACTCGTCGATGTTCTCAACATAGAAGTTCAATTCATCTTCATTGAATAGTTAATAACCCAAATTTGTGATATGTCCAGTGCATATTGGTATCAAAAGCTATTCAGTAGATCTCGGAATCAACCTTATAACATCAAGCCACAAAACATATTAATCACGACACATTACTCTCATTTATCACATTACTTAGATACTTCATTTAGATGACCAGCTATTTGCTAATAATTCATATATTTCCACATAACCCCCATGGCTCCAAATAGTCAAGGCTTGATCATAAATTATAGTCATGATTTTACTTGATTCCTAAAATATCAAAGTATTCCTTCCTTGGCACCTCATATGAAGTCTTCTAACTATATTAATGGTGACACAACACTGATAGAACATTAATAACAAAGTCAACTCTTGGTCCACCAATTCATTTGCAACAATAATCCAGACATTCATTCTTATATGAGTCATTAGCCATCAATAACGCATTAAATAAGGTGGGGATTTCTTCCATGTGTTCCACAAGAAAAACTATTTAATCTTGGACAGTGAACACTACTTATTTAGACAATAATCAATGTTTGCTTAGCAAGTTATATTCTAATAATCCATATCAAAAGCATTGAGTCCAGTTCATGGTATAACATTTCCTAATAATGTAGACCCTCCAGATAACCAAGAAACACTTTACATTAAGCCAATGATCAACTCATTTATAACCCAATGCCCACAAGTAGTAAGGTTGCCTAAAAGGCAAATCGAAGCATTTTCATTTCCCTTGTTTTAACAACTTTAGATTAAGTTTCAACTGCCCAAGTAAATGAGTTACAACTTCACTACTAATCGATTAAACAACCATAAGGAGTTCAATTCTAATTCAAGTCTTCTCACACTTTACGAAACATATTTTTGTTGATCTCTTCCCATGTTTCCACACATTCCCAAGTTAGCAAGGATAACACCAAAATAATCAATCACCCGACATGCATAATTCTCATATTCCCATAGTATCAATTATAAGGTATTCTAATACTAAGTTAAGTACAAAACGTACAGATTTGTATACTCCTAGATAGTTAAGCTTTTTCCCAAGTAGTGTTCATAATCAAATAATTCACGATGAACAATTCCTATAGCATCGGGTCAAAATACGGTAACACAAAAGTAGCAATTTGGTGAATCAATCAATTGTCAGCCCCACAAATCCTACTTCATCTATACCACATACCTTCCCCATGGTTGAATGTTGGTTCTTGATAGTGTTGATGTATGTTGCTGGCAATCCACACACTGTCCTTGTCATAAAATAACCCAGTCAATTGTAAACAATTTGTAATTCACCCGTAACGATATCAAACTAGGTAGAGATTCTCATCAAATCAAATTGGATAAAGCTTCTATCCCATCATTCTTAATCATTGTGCGTTTGGCTCTAAGGGTCACAATAAGTTCGCCTAGAGATTTCGACCAAAATTGTTCTAAGTTCATTTGTTCTCAAGATCATACATCATTATGGTTAATATCAAAGTGGCTCAGGTCCTATACCATATAGTATTCTTCAAATAAGTTCCCATGTAGATACACAGATGCATAGTTGTTAATAACATAAAGTTCTTACGTAATATAGAGTTTGTTATACAAAAATTCCAAGTAAATTATATCACCACCACTTCATTATTCTAAGGATCCAATCAAATGATCTTGTCAAATAATCCAGTCCACGTTAGTCAAACAAGGTACGTAATCACACCTAACATGGAGTTCATTATATGGCGTATCCAATCTAGTTACATAATTGTAGTGTTATAGCCCCATTGGTCTAGTGAGTGGGGATCAGTGCTATAACAATCATTCTAAACAAAGGTACAGATCTATGTATATATCCATAATCCATTAACATGCTGAGCAAAGGTGCATAAATATAAGAGCTCCTAATCAATCAACACATAAGCATTCATTCATGAATAGTCACGGTACCTAGGACAACGATCCTAGTATTCCGAGTGTTTTCTGGGGTGAGTGCAATTACTCCACCTTGCCTAGCAATTCTACTTGTCATAACAGGTCTTGCCATTGGTACAAAACCAACCAAGGTAGCAGGTCCATTCACATTTTGTTCGCTTCAAGGACAATCCTTTAACTTATGACTCATTTCGCCACATCTATAACAAGCCCCGAAAAGTTGATAACACATCTCTCTATGTTTTTTCCACATTCTGAACCAACCGGTGATGAATCCTTTCTTTGATTGAATTTATCTCACTCAGATGTTTTGAATTTCCATTTCTTATTCTTCATGAAGTTTTTGTTCACATTGTAGTTTTGTCTATTTCTTTTCCATTTAAGAAATTGGTTCAAGTTAGCCTCAGATATCAGGGCAACGTCTAACACCTTTTGCTATCTTAAGTCCCCTGTCATTTCTTCTACTATCATTTCCAGTCTATCAAGTCGAGATGAGGTAGACTCCTCTAATTCATCTGCCCTTGATTTCGCTATTTTGCTATGTATAGAAAACATACCTCAATAACAGAATTGCACATGTAGATTCACGTAAATCATATAACTTTCATGTTCATAAGTTCATGTTCGCAGAAAGCGCATATTCGATATTGACATCAAAATTACACATTAATTCACATAACTGTTGTTCATACTCAAATCACATATTCGCATAGGTTACTTCTCATGCTCACATAAAGATCATGAATCGACATCTTATCTCATACACTTGTAATGCAAATGCAAATGTTCCAAACTCTTTTCTAGACTCATTATTGCTCAAATGGACCACTGTGTGAGGTAGTAACTTGTACTCTCATACCACTTTGTCATGACCCAAACTTGTCCCTAAAAGTTTGGCTCATAACTAGCCAGTAATGACACGATTACCTATGGTCTCATACTAAAAATAAATACTTTTAATAATGGGGCCTTAAGCGGAAGCAAATTTAAGAAATAACATCCATTGAGCGGTGATTAAATGGTCAAGATAAAATACTTATATACATAGGAGTCAAGACATTAAGTTAAGCATCCACCAAACCAACATAACAACCCGGACAAAAGTCTTAACATGGACATAAAGTCAAAAGACAGCAGCTCCATCTTGGAGTTTCGACATGACAGGTCCTTATAAGCAACTTCCCGAGACTGACTCCAAGGTTGACCTCCATGCTAAACACCTACAAACATACAGCATAAGGACTGAGCGACGCTCAATGAATAATAATAAAGTGAAGAGAATCAAATGAATAATCTTGAATCAAGAGAAAGCATATTCTGTCAACACAATACTTTTCCACAATTACATCCTTCACAACATTATCCATGATCACATTTACAAAACGACCTTAGGCCCAACATATTACGGAACGACCTCAGGCCCAACATATAACAGAACGGCCTCGGGCCCACATATATCAAAATGGCCTCGGGCTCACATATGACAAAATGACCTCGAGCCCCCATATATTACTACGGCCTCGGGCCCACATATATCACAACCACCTCAAGCACATATATAACAAAACAAGTTCAGGTCCACATATATCAAAACGGCCTCGGGCCCACATATGACAAATCAGCCTCGGGCCCACATATATCAAAACAGCCTCGGGCCCACATATTAACTGTTGTTTAGAATGACCTTAGCTCCAATCATAAGTTATCATATTATTAATAGAACGGCCTGGGGCCCAACCACGTCAAAGCATAAATGGAACGACCTTAGGTCCATATTGCACATGTCATATACCGTTCATTAAACTCTTTCATTTCGATCAAAATAGAATTTCACAATAAGTCATTGTACTTGGATCGAAATAATTAATTAAGAACATATCTTTGCGATACTATTACTCACAGTGCGTTTGGTCTTATGGCGTTTCCTCCGGCACACGACCTACACAACATTTCACATACATTCGATAAATAATTCGTTTTAATTCGTACACTTTCTTTTATTAATTCATTTTACGATTCGTTCACTTTCCATTCATCTTTAGGCATTACAGAGGGTCAAAACATGCGTACACATAGATTCACAAGGTAGAAGAAGTAAACAAAAAAAAAAAAAAGATTTTTATCCTGTTTTCTATACGTACAGAAGCTCTTCACCGCATCTGCACCCCGCATGTACAATTAAAGCCCTAGTGATGCTCAGATTTGTTCTGTTTTCCGCAGGTGCGGCTATGAGCTTCACACGTGCAGTTCTGGGCTTTTTTTGGACAATTCAAAAATTAATTCAACCCTAAGCTTCTAAACTCATTTTCAAGTCCAAATTCATGCAAAAACAACTTGAAAACATGATATATTTTAACATGATTCATGTGTAATTACAACTCAAACACATCAATCTTGCTTCAATGACAAAATCAAGGTCTCATTTTTATCATACATTCATAAATTACATAATAATGCCCAAAATACAAATAAACATGGGCGATCGTTCAACAAATCGACAATCTAGAGCTTATTTCATGAATTATTCACAAGATTGAACTCAAATCAAACAAAGGTGAGGAGATTAAGGTTCCACTTCCTGAATTTAGTTCAAACAATTACACATTTCCAAACCTTAACTCATATAAGGGTTGAATCTTCAAATCCCTCTTGATTTCAACCAAAAGATTAGTTGTATACAAGAATTCTAAGTAGATGTCCGTACCATAACTCAAATCTAGGGTTTGCCCCTTGAATCTCCTCCAAATCCCTAGCTTCTCCTCTTTATCTCTCTCTAACTCACTCTTTAGCAAAGCTCTCAAAATGATGAACTCAAGAAGCTATATACATATATACCTAAGTCAATTAAACTTAATTAAATCATTACGAATCGTAATTCACAGTAGGCTCTAAAAATCATGCTCAAAACAGATATGAAGTCGGTTTCAGTTTCTGACTCCTCTAAGGCTTTCAATTTCAGTTCAAAGTTATAATTACAACAGGTATTCCTATGTTCAACAGATATAATTCCAAAATCACATAATTCACACACTTAAACTTGCAAATTCATATCAAACACATAATCACATGCATAATACGAGTTGGGTTATCACATCCACTAACATGTTTTGTTGTGGAATGTAACAATTGGCGACTAATATGTTTCATTGCGGAATATGGCAAATGGTGACTAATATATTTAGTCAAGAAAATATCACTTTTGGCAACTAAACTGTTTTAGCTACAAAATGGTTTAGTCGCGGTAAATATATATTTAGCGACCAAAAATTTAGTTGGCAAATAGAACCTTTTTCACGACTAAAAAAATTTTTAGTCGCTAATTACTTTTCCTGACCCTCCATTGGCGACCAAAGTTGCGACCAAAAATTTTAGTCGTGGAAAACTTTTACAGACTAAAAATGGACTTTTGCTGACTAAATTTTTGGTCGGCAAAAGTACAATTTCCTGTAGTGAACGTTACATTTTTTTTTTTTTTTTTTTGTAAGAGTAATGGTAATTGTGGTTGAGAAATAAAATTACGTATTTTTGTGGCATTGTTACACATTTTGTATTGAGAAAATGTTTGTATAAAAAAATATATAGCATTACCATGAGAATGCATAACACTACTACCAAAGGCGTAATTTCATTTCTCAATCACGAATTGTCGTAACTCCAACCAGAAAAATATATAACATTTATCACAAAAACATTTTTCTAGTTCTGAAAAAAAAAAAAAAAAAATCATATTGGAGATGTGCATTAGTAATTAAAATTTAGTTATGAAAAAAATAATAATTTCAAGCAAATCAACCTTTTGTTCATCACTCATTACTACATGGTGGAGTGCAGTTTTTGTTTTCTAAACAAAATTAAAAAATTATTGAGAATGTCAACAAAAAAAAAAAAGTTATGTTTAAGTTGGTACCAAATGAAACTGTATTTTTTTTATGACTAAATTAAATTACTGCACGAAAGTGGAAAAAATAAAACAGGCAATTTGTAATCGAAAAATTAGTTGTCGGCACGGTCCCAATTACTAACTAATCATTAATAATATATGTCTAATCATTTTAATTTGTCGTAAAAAGAAATTAACAACACACATAATTGTCACCTCAACGTAATCGATCTCGCCTTCTTACAAAACATAATGAGTATATGAGTATGATAAATAGATGTTGATCACCACTTGAAAAGTGGATTAATCGGTTGACAATGTTCCTTTAACTGATTTTATATCTTTTGATGGGAAATTGGCAATGTATATTGATTATAGTTTCTTAACCAAAAAGTCCATTGATTTTTCATCACAGCACAAGCATGACAAAGTAATAGTTAAAGCTGTTTCGTTTATGCTATCATTGCTATGACAACGCTGTAACGTAAGATGACCCATCCCATGAGGTGGCTACCTGCTGAAGAACACCTCACAGTTTGTATGTTTTATTTTTATTTATTTATTTTTTTTAGAAGATTTACTTGCAAGTCTCAATAAATAAACTTATTAACTTATTACTCAATAAATCCTGTAATAATTAACGGCGTTTTTATAAAAAAAAATATATATATATATTAATTATTAGTTTTTAATGGTAACTTGTAAAATTCGTAACAGAAAAACGTAGCTGATTATTAATTTTTAATAATAAATTTAGAACAGCGTCACAAAAATGTAACTAATTATTAATTTTTAACTACGATTCTATAAGAACTAACTTTCAACAATGAATTTATAAAGTCACTATTATGACATGCTGGTACTTAATCCAAAATTTCATGGGAAAAAACTTAACTCTTAAAATTATCCTTCAAGGTTATGTCTCAACCTTTAATTTATAATAAACTCAATTAAGTAAGATCGGATTTCTTACTATACCTGTATGGATAAATTATAAATTTTGAATCTCTACCATTTATCAACTTTTTCATAGAGAATACTAAATATTTTTAATTAAAATGTATCCAAAACGGAACCTATATTTAAAATTCACACTGCAGTGAATTGGCTATTTGTTGACTTTTCTCTCAGAGTAGGACTCCGGTAACTAGGGAGGACCTTCTATATACACATTAAAGGTTCGTTGAATGGATGTAAATTTAAAATATATAGATTTAACATTACTTCTTTAGAAAAAGTAATTCATATTTAGATTTGACAGTTAATAATATCTAATTCTTTAATATATTTTAACCTCAACCCCTTAATTTAAAATCCAATATGTTGCAAATGGTTATAAAATTCTGGGTAAAATTAGAATTTTTTTTTAAATTTGATATATTTTTTAGATGAGCACCGTGCGTCGATTTACGCCGGTCAAAGTGGTAACACGTTCTATGCCGCGTTGTGATTCACGTGGTATATTTGGTTGCTCAAAACCATTACCGAATGAATGGGAAATTGAAGCCAAAGTGTGCTCCATAGAAATAGAGTTTTGGTGGAAAACCCTTAAAGGTTTGAATAAGGCTTGTCCCACATTGATTTGGTGGGAAGTTTTGAATGAGTTTATAAGGCATGGATTTAGAACTTGGAGTGTGCCCTAAGGGGAACCCAAATATTTTAGAAAGAGAGGTTATGGGCAAAATGGGTTAGACCAATTGGACCCAAAAATCACCATGCGCGCGCTGCCGCTGTCGGGCGGGCTGCACTGGTGTGTGGTGGTTGGGTTGGGCTTGTTCGGCCCAATACTAATCTTTTTGGGCCAAAAACATTTGAATTTAATTTTATTTTTGGTAAAATAAAATTCTGAATTCAAAATAAACTGGTTTGGTTTTATTGTACACACAAACAGGGCCCTTTCCGTTTTCAAATTAAACCAGAAATAAACTGGTCTGATTTTACTGTACATTCAAACAGGGCCCTTCCCGTTTTTTATCTGTTTAAATTATGAACCCAACAGATTCAAATATGTTTGAATTCAAAACCAATAGGTTTCGTACCTGTTCAATTCTAAATCTGCAGCCACCAATCCATTTATAAATAGGACAACCCTCATTTGGATTTTGTAACTCTAATTTCGTCCTTCATAATTCTGCAAATATTCTTTTCATATTGCTACATTATTTTCTTCTGTGATAGAGTATGAACATTTAGTGTGTTCGTTAGGCAAACAATTTGTGGTGCTGCTATTGTTTGTAGTAGATCATTTTATCCTGAGAGATAGACATCCAAATTCTGAAAGTACCGAGGAGAGGACGAATCTGTCTTAAGGACACAGTGTCAAACACTAGACTTGATTAGATAATTATTCAAAGAAATTAATCAAGTAAGTTGTTTAATTTATTATTCTGTTTTATTTGTTTATTTAATTAGATTTTAATTTTGTTTTTGTAACAAAATAAAATCGGTTTTTCTTTATTTATTTTTGTTTCGAGTTTGATTTTTGTAATCAAACAAATTCTCTCATTTCCTTTATTTCTTTTGTATTCTGTTTGTTGTTAAGTACACAAACTGAATTAATTAATTACAGTGAAGATTGGCCTACAATCTTAAGACAGAATATTTTTGGTATTTTCATTGTATTTAATTTTCTGTGTTTTCAAAGTAATATTCTGATTGGAAAATGCAAATAATATTTATAAACTATTTGACAGATAGTAGTAATATACTGTCTATTTTCTTTGACAACTAGTAGTAATATACTGGTGTCATTAACAATTACAGAATATTATTTGTTGTTACAGAAAATTATTTTGGTATTTTATTTTTCTACTTTTAGTAACAAGGAAAATAAAATTATTTTGTATTATCATTTATTTTCTGCTTTTGGTAACTAGAAAATTAATTTGTGGTGTGATTTTTTGATTTTTGTAATAAGATATTTTTGCGGTATTTTATTTTCTAGTTTTAGTAACAAGGAAAATAAAATTATATTATTTTCTAGTTTTAGTAACAAGAAAAATAAATTTATTTTGTGTTATAATTTATGTTATGGTTTTAGTAACTAAAAAATTAATTTTGTTAGTCTATCATTTAACTTTGTGTCTCCGTCACAATCTGTAAATTTTGTACGTAACTTACGATTTCGTTTGGAAGGCCACTTGATTTGTGAAAAGATGTTAGTTCTTTTGACTTTATCATAATTCATCATGAGTCAGAAAATATATATATATATATTCACAAGAACATTTTAATGTGTATATAATTAGTTTATTTATGTACAAATCAAACTAATTAAATGAAGATATGTTTTGTCATTTTTGGAGTTTAAAATTCAAAATGCGTTGAATTTCATTTATGGGTTGAGAATCTTTTTATTTCGTGATGCAAGTTATGAGATCATGCATAATTAATTTATTTTGTTAATTCATTATTTTTAGTTGATGCGTTTGATATGCATGTATTGATATCAACTCGAGTTATTTCTTAAAAATAATTTCATGTGATTTGGAATGATAAATTAATATGTTGACCTTGTACATAAGCGGATTAATTTGAGTTTTTCCAATCAATTTTTGATGAGTGTTTAAACACCAGAGAAATTTAAACATGAAGATGTATGTAGTTATATCGTTCCATTTAATTGGGAAGTAAATTTAAGAAATCTTTTATGTTGATTATTAATTTATTTTGAATTATGTGACATGAGATGTCGTTAATAATTATTTTACTTGCGTAGTAAAATTTGTTAAACCATAAACCATTTTATTAATATGGGGGTGTATCTCTTGCATTAGTTGAGATAATTTAATTTTCTTCTGTCACAAATATTTTTATGACAGTGACACTTATTCGTAAATGAGTTGCAAGAATGTATACAATCAAATGGGCTATTTGAATTGTTTGATTCTTAGGCAAAATTTTTATGAGGATAAGATTTTGTCAAAACATTAATTCTGATTTGTGTAGTCATAATTGGATTTTTCATTTGAAATTTATGAATCATGATTTGAAATTTATGAATCAAGCACATCATAGACAACAAGTGATGGATGTTATATTTTGTTTTATATTAGAAGTGATATGGGTGGTGAATATGATATACCATTAAATGAATTTTATGCACAACATGGCATTATTCACCAAATGACAGCCCCTTATTCTCCACAGCAAAATGGAATTACTGAAAGGAATAATAGAACTCTAAAAGAAATGATGAATGCCATGTTACTAAGTTCAGGCTTATCACAGAACTTGTAGGGGGAAGCAATATTGTCTGCTAATTATGTTCTTAATAGAATACTCCACAAGAAAACTAACAGCACTCCTTATGAATTATGGAAAGGTCGACCACCTTCCTACAAATACTTAAAAGTGTGACGGTGTTTGGTAAAAGTTGAAGTTCTTGTTCCTAAAAAGATTAAGATTGGACCGAAAACAGTAGATTGTGTGTTTATTGGTTATGCTCAGAATAGTAGTGCATATCGATTTCTGACTTATAAATCAGAAATACCTGATATAAATGTGAACACTATTATAGAGTCAAGAAATGCTGTGTTTTTTGAACATGTCTTTCCTTACAAGAAATGACAGGAATTAAGTTCACAAAAAAAGAACTTATGATTGTACACAAAGTCAAGAGACTAATGACAATCAAACACAAGAGACTAGTAATGGTCTCGACCAACATGATTTAACTGATGATAAACCAAAAAGAAGTAAGAGAGCGAGAACATCAAAATTCTTTGGTTCAGATTTTCTGACATACCTATTAGAAAATGAACCTCAAAGCTTTAAGGCAGCAATGACATGTCCTAAAGCACCTTTGTGGAAAGAGGCTGTTAATAATGAAATTAAATCCATTATGCAAAATCATACTTGGGAATTGGATCTTCCACCAGGTTCTAAACCTCTTGGATATAAATGGATATTCAAGAGAAAAATGAAAGCAGATGGTTCAATTAACAAGTATAAAGCAAGACTTATAGTTAAAGGTTACAGACAAAAGAAAGGTCTGGACTATTTTGACACATATTCTCCTATGACAAGAATAACATCCATTTGCATGCTTATTGCTATAGCAGCGTTGTTTAATTTAGAAATACATCAAATGGATGTTAAAACAGCTTTCTTAAACAGTGATCTAAATGAAGAGATCTATATGGAGCAACCCGAAGGGTTTGTAGTGTCGGGGCAAGAAAAGAAAGTTTGTCGACTTGTAAAATCCCTTTATGGATTAAAACAAGCACCTAAGCAATGGTATGAAAAATTTGATCATGCAATGCTTACTAATGGGTTTAAGATAAACAAATGTGACAAATGCGTCTATGTTAAAAACACTGACCAAGGATATGTCATAGTTTGTCTTTATGTGGATGACATGCTTATCATTGGAAGCAGTCAAAATATGATCAAATCAACTAAGCAAATGCTTAACAAAAGATTTGAAATGAAAGATATGGGGGTTGCAGATGTTATATTAGGAATGAAAATTACTAAAACATCTGACGGATATGCATTATCTCAATCTCATTATATTGAGAAAATTCTTCATAAATTTATCAAGGATGATATGAATTTAGCTAGAACACCTGTAGATGTCAATCTTTATTTATCGAAAAATAAAGGTGATGCAGTGTCTCAGTTAAAATACTCCCAAATCATTGGAAGCCTAATGTACCTAATGAATTGTACTCGTCCTGACATAGCTTACGCTATCAGTAAATTGAGTAGGTACACTAGTAACCCCGAAGAAGACCATTGGAAAGCGATCATTCGGGTTCTTCTATATCTAAGGTTCACCCATGATCTTGGTTTGAACTTTACTCGATATCTAGCAGTACTTAAAGGTTATTGTGATGCGAATTGGATATCGGATACTAAAGATTCAAAATTCACAAGTGGATATGTCTTTACTCTGGGAGGCGCTGCTATTTCTTGGAAGTCTACGAAACAAACATGTATCGCACGATCCACAATGGAATCCGAGTTCATTGCTTTAGACAAAGCAGGAGAAGAAGCAGAATGGCTTCGTCACTTCTTAGAAGACATTCCAATGTGGCCAAAAACTGTGCCAGCTATTTGCATTCATTGTGATAATTAATCTGCAATAGGCAGGGCACAGAATCATATGTATAACGGTAAGTCACGACATATTCGTTGTCGACATAATATCGTAAGGCAATTATTGTCAAATGGAATAATCTCAATAGATTATATAAAATCTAAACAGAATATTGCGGATCCGTTAACAAAAGGTTTGACAAAAGAGCCAGTGTATAGTTCATTGAAGGGGATGGGATTAAAGCCTATTCCATAAGAGTCGTCATAATGGTAACCCTACTTATATGACTGAAGATCCCAAGAACTAAGTTCAAAGGGACAACTAAGTTATGTAAGGCTCGCTAGAAATCACCAAGGGCTTACAATTTCTTACTCATTCCTATGGTGAAAGTGATATCTGCAACATATGTTGTATGCAGGGGTATAAGGATAAGCTTTGCTTTTAATGATTATTTATATCTTGATTGAGGCATAAAATCAAGATGAGTATAAGGAGATACTCACAATAAGAATCACTTATATGAATGTCGAATTGGGGCCGGTTCTATGAGAATGCAAAAGGATAAATTCTCTAGAAACACTCATGAAAACCAGGCGCGTTCAAGGCCAAAATGAACACAACAGTGAGAACCACGATGTGTTAGAAGATATTTTGTGTGAAATCTATTGTCTTGGCTTACACAAACAGGTGAACAAATGGGTTTATAAGGCATGGGTTTGGAACTTGGGGTGTGCCTCAAGGGGTACCCAAGTGTTTTAGAGGAAGAGGTTATGAGCAAAATGGGCTAGACCCATTGGATCCAAAAATCACCACACATGTGCGCGCCGTCGCCGTTATTCCGGTCGGTCGGGCGGGCTGGGCTGGGCCTGGGCTTGGGCGCTGGTGTGTGGTGGTTGGGTTGGGCTTGTTCAACCCAATACTAATCTTTTTGGACCAAAAACATTTGAATTTAATTTTATTTTTGGTAAAATAAAATCCAGAATTCAAAATAAACTGGTTTGGTTTTATTGTACATCCAAACAGGGCCCTTCCCGTTTTTTATCTGTTTAAATTATGAACCCAACAGATTCAAATCTGTTTGAATTCAAAACCAACAGGTTTCGTACATGTTCAATTCTAGATCTGCAGCCACCAATCCATCTATAAATAAGACAGCCCTCATTTGGATTTTGTAACTCCAATTTCGTCCTTCATAATTCTGCAAATATTCTTTTCATATTGCTGCATTATTTTCTTCTGTGAGAGAGTATAAACACTTAGTGTGTTCGTTAGGCAAACAATTTGTAGTGCTACTATTGTTTGTAGTAGATCATTTTATCTTGGGAGATAGACATCCAAATTCTGAAAGCACTGAGAAGAGGACGAAACTGTCTTAAGGACACAGTGTCAAACACTAGACTTGATCAGATAATTATTCAAAGAAATTAATCAAGTAAGTTATTTAATTTATTATTCTGTTTTATTTGTTTATTTAATCAGATTTTAATTTTGTTTTTGTAACAAAATAAAATCTGTTTTTCTTTATTTATTTTTGTTTTGAGTTTGATTTTTGTAATCAAACAAATTCTCTCATTGCCGTTATTTCTTTTGTATTCTGTTTGTAGTTAAGTACACAAGCTGGATTAATTAATTACCGTAAAGATTGTCCTACACAATCTATCCAAATCGATCCTCAATTTCTTTTTACATGCATCACATGCATTATAAATTGGGTCTTTTAATGAAACTCCCCTTTTTGAGCTTTTTTTTAAGATAAATGACATCTCAATTAATTTAGCTTCAAAAAGCCCCTGAAAAGAGGCACGTGACTCAATAAGGACATAACATAATCTATTTATTTTTTATTTTTTTTTTGTGTGACAATATTGTCATTTCCATGTGTATATATATCATATATTTGAAAATTTGATCTCATATGTACACATATCTCATATATTTGAATCAGTGAAGACGATCTCCGAAATCAATTAAGACAATCTTGAAATTTAAAGATCTTGCCGTCAGTCAACAACAGACTATCTCACTGGCAACGATCTCACCAAATTTGCCACATGTTCTCCGGCAATCTCAAGATTTGTATCAACAAGAGCTTCAATTTAAAATTTGTACAAATATGTATTAGATTTTGAGAGTTTCATCGAGATTGAGAGTGTTGATCGAGTTTTAGAGGTTTTGTGTAACACCCTGAGAATAACTATAATAAATCGAGAGTAATGATTAATTAAACAACATCATAATCTGAGAATAAAGTCCTTCTATTCATATACTTCAAATGTATAAAGGAGCAACACATGCATTTATACATTCATAAGCTCTAACCCTGAATCTATAGCATGTGTTATAAACAAAAGATGTGAATTAAAAGTTAAGCAGATATATAATGCCCTATTGGCTACAACTTTCCAGGAGAGTGCTTGCTTACAACAAAAGTGAGTTTAAACTCAATACAAATAAAGCACTAGGCTTCTACAAAGTAAATACAACAATAACAAAAAATAAACGCTCTTCACTCCAAGTCCTCCCAAGCTATTGCCTTGGTGGAGGCATATTAGCAGCACCTGAAAATGATTTTTCCACATAAGGTGAGCCAAACTCCAGTAAAGATATTGTAACACAGTGTATGAATCTTAACCGAGTTATAAGGTGAATGCATATGTAATGCACATGCCAAAACATTTTTATATCTTTTTTCAAAACGATGCAATGCCAAGTTTATATCACAATTCATGCAATCAATTCCTTTTCAAGAGAAAATAGGACAGTGGATACAGCACTGGAATCTCTAGGACATGCCTGCAAGTAGGCTACAAGTACTACCAATTTGTTATTTTTACCAGTATTAACCGGAAGGATTGACACCTAACCGTGTGGGTTTATGGACTTTCACCAAGGACACTCAAGCCAACATAATACCACAACTACACTCCTACTTAGATTCACCAAAGTATTCACCATTTTTTCTCAAAACGATAACCATTTTCAATGTGTTAAACATGTTACAATGCTCAATTCAATGGATGAGAAAATTAGTTTCAATTTACCTAGTTGTCATGCAATTTCTACAAAAATCGTAGTTATTCTCCACCGACAGCCCAAAATAGATATCTCTAAATAGATAATTAAATTTAAACACATATATACTTTCCAACATTTCCAATTAGGAGTCATAATTCATATCCAACTACATTCCCATCATCATCAATGTTCCAATTCCATAAAACCAATATCAATTCCATTTCTATTTACAAAAATCAAATTTTCACGATTTAGGACAAAAACCCCCTTTTCCTTAAAAATCAATTTCCATGGATAAAATTCACCATTTATCACAACCCAACCATTTTTTTTACAAAGCCACAGCCATATACAAGAACCCATTTTGAAAACCCCTCTTGTGACATCTGAGTTTTTTGAACCACTCGAGCAACGCGTTTGTCACTTGAGTGTAGATCTTCAGCTCCCAGTAATTGGCAGTTTTGTTGGCAGATTGCTTGAGCGAGCAATCGAAGAAGTTGTTACTCGAGCGTAGAATGTTTGCTCCTAGTAATTTCACTGTAGCTCTGCAAAACTTTTGGGACGTTACATTTTTCGCTCGAGCATAGGAAATGTTGCTCGAGCAACCCTTCTGAATTTTTGCTGTTCGCTTGAGTAAAGGAAGTTACGCTCGAGTAAAGGAAGTTACGCTCGAGCAGTCAATTGAGACAACAAATTTTAAAACTCAATCCTCACTCATTTTCTTTCCATTTTTCATACTATGTTCCTCTCTAACTTTATTTTTCTGAAAACCGTAACCTACAAACTCTAGATATCTCTAACTTCAACCCAAGATGCCCTCAAAGTCATTCAAGAAAAGTTGAAAGGAAGTCTAGATCAACACTTCCACCGATTATTTTGTTGGATCATCGAAGTTTTGAGTGCAGTTCACAACCCTAGCTTCCGCATTTGAGGTAAGGGCGTCTTTAACTCGACATATCTCCAATTTGAACTATTTATGTGGTAATTTCATTAGCTATTCATGTTGTGTATATATATGTGTGTGTGCACGTATGGATTGTGTTGTTAGTAGATGATTTGGAAAAAAAAATGTGAGTAATACTCTATGCTTATGAATGAAATTATGTTTATTATTGAAGATTATTGTAAGCGATTATGAGAGCTGAACTCCAATTTTATATTTTTGAGAGAAACCCCAAATTTTTCATAACCCTTATTTTGAGACTTATTCAATAAAGAAGGGTTTTGCCCAATTAGTTTCAGGAAACGAGGATGAAGTGCCCACCCAGTGACTGTTCTGATATGAAGAAACCTTTTTGGGAGTTTGATGGCTTATTTTAACATATTTTGATGAATTTGGTTTTGCAAGGGTTGTAATTATATGTATTGTTACCTTTTGGAGGTGTACTTTTGTAAGGAGTTCATTGGGACGTAATTGATGTAGACATTTCTTGCCTTTTGAGTTGTTTTGCTTTATCTTGATTGTGATGGAACAATATTGTAAATGTTGACGAATAGTTCAAAGGGACATAAATACAATGAATGTTATCTTCTTGTTACTATTTCTCCTTTTATTTGTATGGGTTGTATGGTAGTAATGCCTAGTGGACAGGGTTGGGAAAGGTTTATCCAAGGTGTTACACCTCTTTTTATTTTAAAACAAAAACCCTATATTTTTATCCGAAAATTCCCAAATCATAATCTTGTTTAGAGGGACAAATAACTGAGTTAAAAATCATAAAAAGAGTCAAACGAGTCCATACTTCAAGAAGTAAAGAGGAAAACTCGAGAAAACTCAAAGTCGGCTAAACCACGAAGCTCTTGGATCAAAAGAAAACCCTTGATGAGATCTACAACCTTTCTCAAAGGACCAATGGGAGAAGATGTCTCTAACCGAGTAGATCTAGAGATCTATGTGAGAAAAGTTGAGTTTCAGAGAGAGAGAGAGAGAGAGAGAGAGAGAGAGAGAAAAAAAAGAATGAGTGAGAAAAGAGTGTTTGGGTCTATTTATAGTAGTAGTATAATATCTCTAAAGTTAATGAAAAGAATAAGTTAAACCCCTCCCCCCCAAAAGGTAAGGCCCAAACGGAATCCAAAATCTGAGAACACTCGCAGGGGTTGACACCCAACGTAGTGGTGTTGACCCTCAAGAAGAAATGCTGAGACACTTATGTTTGTAGCAGACAAGGGGGTCAACCCCCGAACCCGTGGTGTCAACCCCAGAAGCAAAACCAAACATGAGAAGAAAGAAGAACGACTACTACGGATATGGTTTTCCAGATTCAAAGGTAATAAATGGGTCGGTTCTAAATCAGAATCGCTATAACCACCCCCCTTAAGGAATTCCGTTCCCGAAATTTTAAATCCACAACAACTCTAATTACAACAATGATAAAAAATTTAACTTATAACCATGATCCATCCACTGGTCACTCATTCTCATCACAATTATAAACAAGTTCTCAGTACTGAATATACAATTAACATTTTCAAAACATATACAATGTTTATATTAATTCAACATGACAAGGTTTTCAATACAAGTTCAAACGTTACCAAATAAGTTCGGATACTTCTCACAGGCTTCCGCATCGTGTTCCCATGTCACCTCCTCAACCCCGTAATGTCTTCATAACACCTTTACCATGGGAATTGTCTGGCCACGCAAGACTTGGTCTCAAGTATCTAAAACTCTAATCGATCTCTCTTCATAGGAGGCATCCTCATCTATCTCTAACTCAGTCCAATCGAACACATATGATGAATCTAGCTTATACTTCTAGAGCATACAAATGTGAAACATCTCATGAATCCTAAAAATCTGTGGTGGCAAGGCCAAACGATAAGCTACCTCCCCAATACGTTCTGAGATCTCAAAAGGCCCAACAAATCTAGGAGACAACTTTCGCTTGCCCAAACCTCATCAAACCCCGTTTAGGTGATATTTTCAAGAAGACGTGATCTCTCACCTCAAAGGATAACGGTCTCCTCCTACGATCGACATAGCTCTTCTGACGAGTCTGAGCCATAACCAACCTCTTACAGATAAGTGAAACCTTTTTCATCATTTCCCACACTAATTCTAGACCTTTCATAGGTGTATCACCCACCTCTGCCCAATGCACAGAAGATCTACACGGTCGGCCATACGAGGCCTCAAATGGTGCCATGCCAATACTCGATTGGAAGCTATTGTTATAGGAAAACTCCACTAAAGGTTAGTGCCTCTCCCATCACCTCTTAAAATAAAGGACACAACCCCGAAGCATATCCTCTAGAATTTGAATAGTATGCTCCGACTACCTGTCAGTTTGAGGAAGATAGGCGATGCTAAATGTCAATCTAGTATGTAAGGCATTTTGTAGGCTCTGCCACAAATGAGTCGTGAAACGTGGATCTCTATCTGAAACAATAGTCATAGGGATCCCGAACACAAAGGTCGACAAGATAATCTATTGAGTCACTCGTGTGTAGGTACAAAGTGCGTTGACTTAGTTAACTGATCAACTATCACCCAAATGGCATCATTACCCCGTTGAGCCCTCAGAAGACCCACAACAAAATCAATCGTGACATGCTCCCACTTCCACTCGGCTATAGGTAAGGGTTACAACAAACCTGCTGGCCTTTGATACTCGGCCTTCACTTGTTGACAAATGAGGCACCTCGATAAAAACACGGCTACGTCTTTCTTCATTTCCCTTCACCAAAACTAGCTACTAAGGTTGTGATACATCCTTGTGCCTCCCGGATGTACCACAAGGTGTGAATAGTGAAACTCTCAGAGTACCTCCTCTTGACATGACTCCAGCATCAAAAGATGGTCAAGAAATCTAACACTCGACTCAGAATACACGTTCAAGTTCTTCGCTACCTTTCCACTATAGATATTCTCCCGAATAGACTCTACCTCAAGGTTACCCCATTGTGCTTCTATAACTTCGCTCACAAGTGTAGGTTGTGTAACTATGGTAAACAAAGCAGCCGACTCAAGGGACTTGCCAAGATGTAAGTCAAACTCATCAATAGCACCCAACATCTCCCATTTCCAAATGGCAATACTTACTACACTACTAATGGACTTCCTACTCAAAGCAACAGCCACAACATTGGCCTTTCCCAGATGATAGGGCAACTCAAAGTCGTAATCCTCCGTAAACTTGATCCATCTTTTTTGCCTCAAATTCAAATCCTTTTGTGAAAACAAATACTTCAAACTCTTATGATCGGAAAATACCTCAAACCTCTCACCATACAAGTAGTGTCTCCATCTTTAAAGCAAAGATCGCAACTGCTAGTTCTAAGTTGTGAGTAGGATAGTTCCTCTCTTGTGTTTTCAACTGCCGTGAGCCATAAGCTACTACATTCCCCTCTTGCATTGAGACACAACCCAAACCTTCTCGAGACGCGTCGCAATACACAGAATAGCGCAAACCCCTCTCAGAAATAATCAACACTGGAGCAGTGTTAATGTCATGACCCGAACCCGCCCCCGTGGGTTAAGGACATAACCGGCCAGTAATCGTGAGATTATGTACGGCCTCAAACCAAACCCAATGTATTTTAATAGTGTTCATGGGGGCCAAACGGAAGCAATTTGAAAGTTTGTCCATGGAGCCGTGCTTATATGCACATCATTACATACATATGTTAATAACTCACGACAGAAAGTGCAATGACATAAAATTCTGTACAAACAGGATCATTCAAATCTAAGTCAGCCAAACAAAACTATACACAGACATACACAAACTTCGCCAACATAACAGAATAGAAACAAACGACAAAAGGCGAAGGCGGGTCTCGTGAGTGAGACACAAGGGCTGACTTTCCCAAAAATCTTTGTTATTCCACACTAACTTCACTGAGGCTGGGTTTGGACTCCTCTGGGCTCACCTACAAACACATGAATGAGCGTGAGCGAAAGCCCAGTGAATAATACCAAATAAAGAATATACATTGGAACAATATACATCAAACGGCCTTTGGCCCAATTTGCATTTCTAACTAATACATACATACATAGACATATGTAAGTTAAGTAACTGAGGTTCCAACACAACGTACGGCCTCGAGCCCAATTCATTCATGTCAAAACGGCCTTCGGCCCACATACACTTTCGTACCAAAATGACCTTCGGCCCACATTTTATCAATCGGCCTTCGGCCCACATTTTGTCAATCGGCCTTCGGCCCACATTTTATTAATCGACCTTCGGCCCACATTTATATCAAACAGCCTTCGGCCCACATTTTATCAATCGGCCTTCGGCCCATATTTTATCAATCGGCTTTCGGCCTACATTTATATCAAACGGCAGGAATGGCAACGGGGCGGGGTGGGGCCGGGAATCACACTCCCCGTCCCCGATCCCCGATGGTGGAAATACCCCCGTCCCCGGCCCTGATCCCCGACGGGGAACCCATAACCACCACCGTCCCGTCCCCTAACAGGGATCGGGTTTCCCCGACCCCGAAATTCCCCGACCAATTGATCAACATGTTCATCAACAAACACAGAGAGAGAGAGAGATTTTTTCAACAACAGATCAACAAACAAAAAATTTTTTAACAACACATATTACAAACACAAGAACAAAAAATAAAAATAAAAATATGTATGTATACATTACAGATCTGTTCAACACATTGTGTTACACACACACACAACAGATATATTGTTCATCAACAGATATAATATAAATAACTTGGAAAAAAAAATTGTGCATCAATGAACAACAGATATGTATATATATATATAGAGAGAGAAGGGGCTTCAACACGATCTGTCCTGGTCATGGTCGTGGCTGCAAATCGGTGGTGGTGGTGGTGGCTTCAGATCGGTGGTGACGGAGGAGCAGGAACGTCGTTCGTTGTGTGAGAGAGAGAGCGATGAGGAGGATGATCGGCGGCGAAAGCGGCATCGGGCGATGACGATCGATGACGATTTACGGCAATGCAAAACCCTAGCTCTTGGCAACGGCGTAGAGAGAGAGAGAGAGAGAGAGAGAGAGAGAGAAGCGTGTTTTGTGTTGTGTGTGAGAGAACTGAGCAGTGTTTCAACACAAAACCCTACACGCGCATATATATACGGAAGGGCAAATTAGTAATTTTACATCGGGGATTATTCGGGGTGGGGTCGGTTTGGTCGGGCGGGTCCGGATCAAACACGTATCCTCGCCCCTACCGAAGATCACCGGGGATACATTTTTTAATACCGTCTCCAACTCGTCGGGGGTATTTTTCGGGTAATCACCGCTTAATTCGGGGCCGGGGGGTCGGGTCCCCATCGGGCCGAGTTCTGATTGCCATCTCTATCAAACGGCCTTTGGCCCAAATATACTTCCGTATCAGACTGGCATTTAAGCCTTTCATGCTTGTCATATCAAACTGGCATTTAAGCCTTTCAATTTTATAGCGGCATCGCTTTAGGCCTTTATATCGTGAGGCCTTTATAATCGGCTCTTAGGCCTTTATATCAAACTGGCGCATATGCCTTTATATCAAACTAGTTCTTAGGCCTTTATATCAAACTGGCACATAGGCCTTTATATTAAACTGGCTCTTAGGCCTTTATATCAAACTGGCACATAGGCCTTTATATCAAACTTGTCCACCATTCAAATTAATGAACTTTACAAAACTTACATAAGAGTAAGCAAATGGGACAATAACATAATTTAGATATTACTCACAGTGATCGGTTGGTTGAATTGCCCTGAAGCTTGACCCTACACATCACATAGCACATATGGGTCACAAATAATTTAATCCATTCTTTAATTCATATATTCCTCTTTAGGCTTCATTCTTAACCATTTAATTCAATTACAATGCACAATGTATACCTAAGAGTGTTTAGAAGTGAAAGGGAACGGAAAATAGAACACATAATGCATTTTCAGATTTCCAGAAAACAGGGTCCCCGCTCGAGCGGACCCTTAAGGCTTGCAAAAGTACTAGTTGCATGAAAAATACGCTCGATCGTTCATTCTGGCGCTCGATCGGAAGGCCTATCAATAAAGCTCCCCTGCTCGAGCGTGAAATGCTCCGCTCGAGCGGACATCAAGTCTGCAAAAAGTACTGGGAGCACGTATTTCCAGCTCGAGCGGCAGGTCCCCCGCTCGAGCAGACCTCAAAATTCTGGGTTTCCCAGATTGTGTTCTTGAACTCCAATTCAACCTTCAAGCCAACATTTCTTGCATGCAATGGCTCAAATCTCAAATATAATTATACTAACATGGTATAAACCCCAAATTACAACTCAATGAAGCTTAATTTCATAAATAAATCACATGCATGCCCCAATCTCCCATCAAACTCATTCTAACATAACAAATTCATGCATTCAAGCTCATATTCTCATGAATTGTACATGCATGTGCTATACAACCCTCACTCAATATTCATACCCTTTGAGCTCAAACATGCAATATTCAAAGCAATTACACACATGCATGCACATATGGGTCTTCATTTCAACAAAAACCAATTCAATTTTCTTATAATCAGCTAACTCATGTTCTTGGCCATTAATAAATCTTGAATTTACAATTTACAAACAAAAATCCATGAGTTTACTTACCCAAGAGTTCAATCTCCCAACTATAACAAAATCTTGGGCTTAATCTTGAAGTTCCCCAAATCTTGAGCCAAAATCACCCAAATTCTCTCTCTCTCTCTCTCTAACAGCCGGCCCTCTCTTTTCTTTTCTTAGAGTTTGATCAACCTAAATCATCTAAGGGAGAGAAATAAGGTGTAATGCTAAAACATAACAAATCCCACTAAGTCAATATAATAAGAATAAAATAATTGGGCACCAATTCATCACTTAACTCAGCTTAATCTGGTCCGAATCAAAATTTTCAATTAAATTTCACCGTAGGCTCTAAAAATTATGCCAATCACAATGGCGAAATCAATTCCGGGTTCTGTGGCCGATAAGGCCCTCAATTTAATTTCCAAAACAAATTATTCAAACAGATATTCCTACGGTGACAGATACAATTTCAAAATCGCATATATTCACATAATGGCACATAAAATCATGCTAAACACATAATCATACTAAAATTAAAGACCAATTAGCATTCTACGGAACAGGGGTATCACAGTTAAGTCTAACCTTAAGCTCTTGAAATGACTTCTCACAAGTCTTATTCAACACAAACTTAATTCCATTTCACATTAGTCTAGCCAAAAGTTTGGCCAATCTAGAGAAATCCATCACAAAACGACGGTAATAACCAGCTAACCCCAAGAAACTACGAATATCAAAGGCATTCTTAGGTTGTTCCTAATCTTGCACTGCTTCTATCTTAGAAGAGTCTACTATCACTCCTTCATCGGATACCATATGGCCTAAGAATTTCACCCCCTTCAACAAAAACTCATACTTCCTGAACTTGGCATACATTTTGTGGGCTCTAAGCAACTCAAGCACAATCTGCAAATGTGCCTCATGTTCCTCCTCACATGCTGAGTATATCAAATGTCGTCAAAGTAGACGACCACAAAACGGTCTAGGAACTCACGGAAGATTCGATTCATCGAATCCATAAAGAAGGCCGGTGTGTTAGTTAACCCAAAAAACATCACTAAGAACTCATAATGGTCATACCACGTATGGAATGCCATTTTTTGGATATCCTCATCCTTCGCTCTCAATTGGTCATAAGCCGATCTCAGGTCTATCTTAGAGAAGCAACAAGACCCCTTCAACTGATCAAACAAATCATCTATATGAGGTTGTGTGTATTTGTTCATAACAGTTACCTGGTTCAACTTCCGGCAATCAATACAAAGTCGCAATGTGCCATCCTTCTTCATGGCAAAGAGAGTCGGTGCTCTCCACAGCAACATACTAGGGCAGATAAAATCCTTATCTCATAATTCCTGGAGTTGAATCTTCAACTCACTTAACTCGGGGGGTGCAATCCATACAGTGCCATGGAAATCTGTGCTGCACCAGGCACTAAGTAAATAGAGAGCTCAATCTCATGTTGAGGTAGTAAACTAATGAGATCCTCACGAAAGCCGTCTGGGTATTCACAAACTACCCTCAACGACTAAACTAGGACCGTATCACTCTCAACACCAAAGAATGTAGCAAGAATGAGACTAAGCTCACCCCGACCACGTGGATCACATACTGGCAACAAGGCTCATTCGATTCTATCCCCCAACAAATAAAAATAATCACCACTCAAGGTACAAATAGTAACCCTCTGACGGTGACAATTTACAACAACCCGATAGGATTATAACCAATCCATACCCAATATAACATTGAAACTCGACATATCAATCAACACAAATGCAAAAGGAAGTCAGCTACCGACAACCTCTATCTCAAGACCCCAACATCCCTATTTCAACACAACCCTACCACCAACTGATGACTCTACCCTAAGTGGAGATGCTAACTGAGCCACTTCTAACCCAATGTCGATGCAAATGCGAACAAGATAAAAGGATAGGATGCCCTCGTATCAATAAACACATTAGCAATAGAATTACATAACAAGAAGTTACCTCTCGCTACCGAAGGTGCTGGCACTAAGTCTGGCATGGTAACAGTATACACACGCCTTGCAAGCATTTGCTCTACCTGGTCACCCTTCGGAGCATAATTATGAAACACTGACTAAGCAAAGAAGCTCCTTGATTGGTCCTCAAGGCCTGTGCTGACGGTGTAGGCTGATGGCTCTGTGTCTGCCTCTGACCAGACGCACTAGATGTGCCACCCGACTGAGGGCAAAACCTCCTTACATACCCCGACTGTCCACACTGATAATAGGTAGGCGGCTTCCCTCTTCCCTGACTCTGGCTCTAAGAATGAGCCACCGACAATGATGACTATTGCCCTCCTCGCTTCTATGGGCAAACTATCAACTTGTGACCCAGCTGGCCACACTTGAAACAAGTGATCCCTCCCTGATCACCTCTTTCTGACCTAGAACTCGGTACAAAAAAAGTGGATCTAGATTGTGCTCCATAAAACTGCTGTGGAGTGGAACCTCTTTCCCTCTTATTGTCCCGAGTCTCCCCCTGAACTTCCTGATTCCTCTCCCTGTAGCCCCTCATCCGCTCCTCATCAGTCTAAATCACAGTCTTTAAGTGGGTAGTCGCCTCTACAAGACGGCTGTAATCCCTAATCATGGACGTTGCCAACTTGAAAAGAAGTCCGGTCCTCAACCTCTTCTCAAACTCCAAGCAATGGCGTTCCTCCGTCCCTACCAACTCCAGTGCAAACCTCAATAGACTAGTAAAAATAGCCTCAAACTTGGCCACCAGTGTGTTAAGCTACTTGAGAGTTGAGGTCACAGAATTTCCCATGCACAACTTCTCAACCGATTCTAAAGTTATAAACATATTCTTCTCAGCACAGATGTGGTGAGTGGCCCTAGTGTCCTCCCACCATTTGTTCAGGTTAGACTCTACCATGTTCATTTCAGAGATGACAACTGACAGATGTATATCGTCCATATCTTGTGACAAATCCTCCATTTCACCTATGTGAGCTCAGCTTTTGTTTTGTGGAGGGTTCTTCTTATAGGGTTTCTTCTTCTTATGGCAATCAACTGCCTGATGCCCATCGCTTCCACAGTTGAAGCACTTTCCATTGAACATAAAAGTAGGTTCCTACGGCTTGTGGATTGGCCTTTTGGAGACACCACCTCTAGCCCCCAACTTTGAGATTTTGCCTATTAGTGGTTTCTTCTTACTACCGAGGACTGGCTATTCTCAATCATGTTTGCTTTCACAATGAAAGTACTCCTCCCTTTCTTCCTGTTGTCTTCCTCAGTATGGAGACTAACAACTAGCTCTTCGACTGTCATCTCCTTTCACTTGTGCTTCAAGTAGTTCTTGAAGTCTTTCTAACCGTTAGACAACTTTTCAATCAGAGCAGTGTAGACACCCCATTTTTGACCGCCCTCAAGACTTGGACGTCACCGCTTGAACACTTGGTGATTATCCATGTTTGTGTTTGTTTGGAGTTCCCGGAGTTCTCGGCTACGCGCCTTGCCTCAGGACCTCCGAACTTGACTGTTTTGTGTCTGGTTTTGCACCAAACACTTATGCTGTGCCTTGGAGGGACAGGAAATGCCTTCTGAGACATCCCCACACACCACCGGCAGTGACTAGAGGCCACCGGCTGGTTGGTGTTGCCATAAGCACTATATTGTGCCGGTCGGCACTATTTTTGGCAAAATGACCATTTTGCCCAGCCGATCACTTTACAGCTGTTTTTGGAGATATTTTCAGACAGCTTTGTACCACTTTCATCCCCTCCATACACGTGTATGGAGGGATGAACCCTTTGTTTGCTTGGTTGCTAAGCTTACAAGATTGCCTCCTCTATAAGAGGAGGCCTTGTCTTCTTGGCTTGGGGGTTAGCCATTTGGAGAGACTAAAAACCAGAGCTCACATACCTCTCTCTCTCTCTCTCTCTCTCTATATTTTCCATCTCTCTCATCCTTGTGTGTGTGTTCTAAGCCTAAAAGGTGTGTTTTACCATACTTTTGCACCATTACACACACCATTACACCTTAGCTCGAGATTGGGAGACTTAGAGGGTTGATTGTTGAAGTTTTGGACTGACTTTGATCACTAGAGAGTGGCTACTCCACCTTTTCTTCAAAGGATCTTCAAGGGTGAGCTTGTTACTTTAGTTTCCCCATTCTTGCACTAGCTTTCTACCCCTCTTGCTTTGTGTTTTTGGATTTGTGTTTAACATAAAAAAGACTTGTTTTTCCTTGCTTAAGAACATTCATCAAGGTTGTTTTGTGGTTTGGGTAGAGTCTCACCCTCTTAGGCCTTGTTTTGGCCATTTTCGAGCCTTTTCTTGAGGCCTTGTTTACTTGGTGTTTTTGATCTTCTCACCACTGAAAAGCAGTGGGTTTTCAGTGGTGAGGAAGGTATTTTTAAGTCTTAGATAGGGGAGGGACACCCCTCTCCCCTTTGTCCTTTGTTTGCCTTTGTTTTGGGCTCAAATAATAGCATGTATGCACGGTTGGTTTTGGCTTCATTTTGGAGTATATTTGTGCTTCATATGACATGTTATGCCTCTGTTTTAAGTCGGTTTTTATGGTCCTTAACATGCCTCTTATGTTTGCTTTGAAATGCTCTCTTATGCCTAGAAATATGCCATGCTTTGAGGCCATGTTTTCTCGCATGTTTTAGCTTAGTTTCATGGAGGTACTAACATCATTTTGCCATGTATAAGGGCTGTGGGCCACTGTTTTTGTCATATTTAGCATGCTTGACATAGTTGTTTTGCATAATGGCTTGTAAGCCTTAGGTAGGTGATCCATATATATGCATTGGATAGTCTATTTAGACGATTTTGGATCATTTGACATGCTATGTCAGACCCTAATCCATGCTCATATGTTTGTACTTGTCATCTCTTTCATGCTTTAAAGGTGTGTCCTTTTATGCCTAAGAATAGGCCTTGTGTAAGCTCCCATGATTAATGCATTTTGGGGGTGCCATGTGAGGGGATTTGGGTGTCATTTTGCATACTAAAAATCTGTTTTTGGTTGTTAGATTCATGCCATCAGTGGTTGTGTAAGTGGTAGTAAAATGCTCTTTTTGGAGCCTTAGGTTTAGGCCCATGAACTTGCATGTTTGTGTAGTATTTTGGTCATCATTTAGGGCTCGTTTTGCCACTATTTTGGGGTGGTTTGAGGGCTGCCCCATTGAAGCTAAGGCCACCATTGTATGTTCATTATATGCTTGATGCATGCTTGGCTCATTGAGTGTTGTAGTAGGTTGGTCTCATTGCTTGATTGGCCCATGTTTGCATGCCACTTATACCTTGCATACTCTAGCATTTTGCATGCCTATTGTGATAGTTGCATGACACTTGATATGCCTTGCATCTTAGTCCCATTGTTACATCATTTGAGCTATGTTGCATACAAGCATTCCATGGCTTGGCTTGGGGATTGTCAAGCCAAACATAGGATTGAGAGGAGTTCACACTTCAAGTGGTGCAACTCGTCCCAATTCTTGGTCACCAAGACCTTTGACTAACATATGATAAGGCCTTGGATTTCATTTGTTTGTTTGCATGCATTACCATTAAAATGCAACCTTGGTTCCTTAGGCCATCATGCATCAAGATGCATAATTGATGGCCCAAGAACCAAGAGTCATGCCCCCTTGAGTCTCCAAGCATGATAGGAGACATTGGCCATGCTTACATATGCTCAAAATCCATGCCATGCACTACTGGTTTGCTGCTGCTGTCAAACTGTCCTCTGCAGGAACTTTCTACCGACCGGCAGAACAATGTGCCGACCGGCACACTTTTTGTGCCGATAAACTCTACAAGAAGCCGGTGGCCAATTTAAGTGGCCGGTGGTCACTTCCTCCAGCCGATGGAGTACTGCAGTTCATATAGAAGGTATTCTGGGACTTTGGGAATTTTTGGAGAGGCAGGGCAGTGGAAACTGAGGCAGCAGTGGCGCGGTGTGGGTTTTCCAGGCGAGTCGGATTCGAGCATGCATCATTCACGCATCCCAAGGCAGGGCTGAAGCCCCCTTCTTTTTACATATGATTTAATTTGATAATTAGAAATTTTGTAATAATTTATTTATTATTCGGACTGTAATATTTATTCGGTCGCTCTGTGTGAGGGCATAATTGTAATAAGTGTGGGTGAGTGGGTGTATGTCTTCCAACCCCCATTTCTTTCTCCCTTTTATTTACCTGCTTATGATGGTAGATTAGGGCACGTTTACTTTTAGCATACCTTATGCTATGCATGCGTACATTCGTGCATTTGTTTACATGCATCGGGCTCGGTACATCATACAAACCGCATCGTACTTTCAATTCCAAATTGAATGCGTGTTATTTGTAGCATTCCATATGCCATGTTTAGGGTTAGCCGAGCCTACTCTAAGTTGCATCTCGCATGTGTTGCATTAGCTACTTAACATGAACTAGGACACGCATGTTGCTAACTAGTTTATTGTTTTGGCACGGAGTACGATGTAAGTATTTATGCTTTAGCATACCACATGCGTGTGAATGTTGCCATGACAGCATGATTACCATGAGGCTAATTGCTTATGTGTCATAAACTATTTGAATGCCTGTGGGTGGAGGTTGGATTGCTTGAGTTGGAAAACTCGTTGAAATCCGTGTTTTAGCCTACTTGCGAGTAGCAAATTCCAAAGCATTTTCAAAACGAACGGATATGCAATGTGTATTTCCAAATTAGGCAATCTAGTCTATACTTGTTTGCTGCATGCATAACATAGTAATTCTAGACTAATAATTGGAACAAGAGCATGTAATGTTTTCAAAAACGGATATCACGGTTAGTAGAGGCTGGTCTTCGGACCGGGCGAAAGGGGGTGCTCATAGCTGACCTTCCCCGATTGTACCCAAGCTCCCGAGCCAAGACCACTTTGGTGATGACGGACATGTGGCCTTCGGCACCGAGTCAGGGTTTCCTAAATTTCCCATTTTAAGAATATTTAGGTGGCGACTCTGTAATCTGGCAAAGCAGTCCATGTTTGGCACTACTTTTCAAAAAATCTATTTTTCTTCAAAACGATTTGCCAGATTTGGACTCTTTGGTTGAAGATTAAGAACCGACACAAACCGAGTCCGAACTGTAGCGAGGTCCCCCGCGGGCTTGTTACAGTTTCTGGCGACTCTGCTGGGGACTATTAGAGAGCTTGACTCGAACTCGTGATATCCTGTTTTGACTACACTTATGTGTTTCTTTGCATTACATGTGCATTGGTGCGCCTAGGACACCGTGTTGGCCATCTGCTATTCCTGAGCGATTTGCCGGAGGCTTGTCTTGTCAAGGCATGTCTGCAAGGCTGACCGGTTGCGGGCTCTGCCAGTATGGGAACACAAACCCCGGTTTTACCGGGGCACCCTTTTTGACCATTCGACTTAGTGCATATCGAGATCCATAGTGACCATTCCAAACTAGGACAGGTTGCTCACCTGATATTAGGTTGTTTGAAACCACTGTGTGCATAGTGAAACCCTAGCTCCTGACAAAATAGGACAGGGAAACGCTACCCCAACATAGGGGTGTATTGGCTCTCATTTATTTGCTATGTGCTTTTAGAGTGTATCTCTACAGGAACACACATGTCAGTTTGCGAGATTGGGTATCAGGCCTGAGGGCACCAGTAACAATATTTTGGGGAATCAGTTATCTGTGGGTATAAGGTTCAGACTTGGGGGCAATGATTCAGAAACAGTGATCAGTATTTGAGGAACAGTGTATCGGGTTCAGCGTGTTATCCAAACCATGTGTTGTATGTTTATTTTATGCCGTTATGCTGTCCAATTGTCTGTTTATTTATACGCTTTATTTATCTTTTTATTAGGTAGTTGAGCACAATTGCTACCGACCCGATAGATATCCCCCAAGCACCCTGGGTTAGAGGCCGTCGACTCCTTCGATCTGAGGATCTGATAGACGGACAACCAGTGTACTACTCACTACCCCCGGTTACTAAACGGAGGTCAGTAAGGCAGAGGACATCAGTACAGCAGTCAGTTCAGAGGGCTTTATCTACCCCACCTGTGTTCAGTAGGGATCAGGATTCTGTGTCACCGACAGAGAGAGAATATATACCAGTAATCCAACCAGAGCAGGATAGCATGGCTAGTTTGGAGGAGATGGTGCGCCACCTTCAAGAGAGCATGAAAGCGATGCAGCAGGATGCCGTCCGTCAGGCAGATTTCGCCAGGCAACAGGCCACAGTTGTGAGGGAACAGGCAGAGACAATTGCCAGGCTAGAGCAGCAAACCGGAGCATCTGCTTCGCATCAAGCTCCTTCCCCACCAGGAGTTCCTAACGTCGGGGAGACAACCAATGTTCAGACTGATACAGAGCTGCCCACAGGACCACCCCCACTTCCAACCCTACCTCAAATCCAACCTCAGCTATCAAAAACACCTACCAATCTACCGGACTCTCCCTTTGAGTTCGAGACTGATCCCACCGCACTAAAGTTGAGCAAGCTTGAAAAGTTGTTCAAGAGGTCCCAAGGGGTCAAGACTATCCCCGACATTGAAGATGGTTACACTGACGCAGCTGTGACGCTGCCCGACAGATTCAAAATGCCTCATATTGATCGATTTGATGGGTCCGGGGACCCCATGGTACACTTAAGACTGTTTTCGGACGTTCTAAGGCCAATGGGCCTCAGTAGGCTCCAGAAGTTGTCTTTATTTGGTCGGACCCTGTCAGGTGTGGCATCCGCATGGTATGCCAAGCTAGAAGATGACGTCAAGAGAAATTGGGACGAAATGGCTGAGGCCTTCATCGCGCAGTACTCATACAACACATAGATTGAGATTACGACCCGTGATCTCGAGACAACTAGGCAAGAGCCTAAGGAGAGTTTTTCAGAGTTCGTAACCAGATGGAGGGCCAAGGCTTCGATGATGACCTTGAGGCCTACGGACAAAGACCAGATTCGGATGATTGTGCGCAATCTACAGCCGAAGTTGATGCAAAAGATGATAGTAGTCCCATTTCCCACTTTTTCTGACCTACATGAAATGGGGGTGCAGATTGAAGATGCCTTGAAGCAAGGCTGGATTGATAATGATCGGGAACAACCCCGAAGGACCTTTAACCGCAACACTAATGCAGGCCCAAGTGGCGCATCCACTACGAGAACCTCCGAAGTGAGCATGGTCACCACTAACCCCCCACAAAGAAATTCGGCAGCTTCGCCATTCTCCGGTGCATCCGGAAGCAACCCGCAAACAACTAAATACCCACCCAGAAACACCAGAACTTTCGCTCCACTCTATATGCCCCTATCCAAAGCTCTGGGGGTTTTGATCAAAAAAGGGCACTTGAAGCCCCTGGAGCCGCGGCCCCTACCAGAAAAACTCCCTCCTATCCATAACCCGGCGAAGTATTGTGCGTTTCACCAGCAGCACGGTCACGACACCGACCAGTGCTATCGGTTACGCCATGAAATTCAAGACCTCATCGATAACGGGGTGATTTTGCCTCCCGAGAAGCCCAATGTTACTACAAATCCCCTCCCCGCACATAACCAAGCTCCACCACCCAAAAGACTTAATTTCATCCATACCGGGGCCGTGTCCTATGACCCTAGTATCTATATCACACCGACCCACCTGCCTAAGCCAAAGGTGTTCCTCCCTGATTGCACTGACTTGTGCATGATGGACATCTCCATGACCCAACCCAAGCCAGCGGCGGTGACCGTCAAGAACAGGGGGAGGAAGATTCCAAAGGAGAAACAGGTTGTGGAGTCAGAGTCTGCGGAATCTGGGAGTTACGTTGGGAAGACATATAGTCCGAATAACTACATTTCATCAAAAAGCCAAGATAGGCCCGGGGTAGAATTGCCAATAGGGGGAGAGTTGTGTATGATCCAAGGAGATAGTCTGGGACAGGAAACAGATGAGGTAACAGCTGTGGAGGAGGACCTAGCCAATCTCCAATTTTACAGTGACCAAAACCCAGAAGACGCAGTAGTTGCATGGTTCGATTATGAGGATTCAGTAGAAGCTATCGGGTGGTTGGACGATCATCCCGATGTGGTAGGAGAATTTCAGCAAAGCGAGTTCAAGAGAATGAGAATATCAGCGACGGCCGGAAGGGTCGAAGAGCAGAACACGTCGCCAGGGGGCGCCGGTGTCAAGAATTTCGCCCGAGATTGGAATATTTTGAGTACGGAGATGATTGAATAGTCAGTCATGTCAGAACAAGTAAGTTTTGAAGATCCCAAGAGAATCAGAAAAGCAAAGGCCCATATGGGAGTTGAAATTGCTGTGTGCACAGGAAACGAGAATACTACAAGCAGATGGATGGAAGGTGCTGCAAGCGCAAGAACAGTCATACCAGAGCCAGACAGGTGTCTGTCGGCCGCTGATGGAATGTGGTGGGAAGATGAGGACCTATGTCTTGCCCACACGGACGAAGATTGGGGGAATAACCAACCCGATAACACTTGGTACCTTGGAGAGGTCGACCACATGACGAGAAGTGGGCGGTATTTCAAACCCCCGCACTTGGATCAACCAGAGGCCTCGGGGAAGGATAGGGAAGCCGAGAAGCAACTTGAGGAAGAAGCCGTTCTCAAGCAGCTGAAAAAGATACAAGCGGACATCTCCATTTGGGGACTGCTCATGGCCTCGCGAGTACACAGGCAGGCTGTTTTGACAGCCATGGACAAAGCCAAACTCTCCATAGAAACTACACCAGAGCAGCTGGTTGGGCTGGTCTTCCCGGGAGGAGGTTCCCCGACGTTGACCTTTTCAGATAAAGAACTTCCGCCTGAGGGCGCAAATCACAATAAACCCCTCTACATTTCCGTGGAATGTAGAGATAAGTGGATACCGGTGGTACTTGTCGATACCAAGTCTACCATCAACGTCTGCCCAGCAAGGACGGCGTATGCAATTGGCTTGAAAACTGCAGATTTCATACCAACAGCCCAAGTCATCCGGGTGTACGACAATACAAGTAGAGAAGTAATGGGAACGGTTAAAGTTCAGACAAAGGTTGGGCCGGGACGACATGAGATAGATTTCCATGTCCTAGAAGTTCCCGCAACTTTTAATTTGCTTTTGGGGCGGCCGTGGCTGCATCAAGTGAAGGCGGTGTCATCTACTTTGCATCAAACGGTGAAATACCCCTACGGGAAGGGAGTAGCCATCGTCTTTGGGAATTCATCAATCCACCCACCACCGAAAGTATCCACGCCTGTTCTAGAGATCGAGCACGGCATGGAAGATGTGTTCATATCAGGTTTTACCTTGGCCGAGGCTCAGGTTGTACAGAATGTCATGGCCGCTAATGAAGGGATATATGTCAGTGCCCAAGCAGTGTATCTCATGAACAAGCTCCAATACATCCCCGGGATGGGATTAGGGAAGAGCGGTCGTAAGGGCATTGCAGCGTTGGCCGAAGTGCCGCACAACCCTCATACCTTCGACTTGGGTTATCTGCCCAACAAGGAAGATTGGGTAAGAAAAGGAAAAGAGATGGCGGGGAGAGCCAAAGCAAAACAGATGGGAAAACCTTTCGAATTGATACATCGGCCCATCCAGGGTACCCTGAATGGACGCTTCGTCCGGGAGGGGGAAGACTTTCCATTCTGTGGTTTTCCGGAGCCATGGTTGAATGCAGAGAGGAAACGTATGCCAGGATTCAAAATTTTCTTTGACCTACAGTATTCTGGGGATGATGTTATTGAAAAGCAGACAGACCCAACAGTTGAGACTGAGCATAGCAAGGAAGTGGAATCTGCATGTACAGAGTTTGAAATGGGGGTAGCGCTGGCATGTCTACTTTCAGATCCTTTGATCGACCAGGTGTGCTTGGGGGATAACTCTTTGGTGTCCATGATCGGAGATGAAACGGCTGCGGGCCTACCATTAGCTATTTTGGATGCATCCATCGCACCCTCCCTCACCTGGCAGTACGAGGAGGGATTTTTGTCAAGCAGCACCGGGTCAGGTAGTGAGCCGGAATCTGATTCCACCGAGTCTTGTGAGTCGGAATCAGGTTCCAGCTCGTCTGAGTCTGAGTCCGGTATTCCTGGGAGTGATAAGCCGGATGCCACAGTCTGTCTGTGTCTTTTTCTTTCTCTTTTGAGTCTGTTGTAACAGAAGAATTGGACGGTTCAGAAGTACATAATGAGAATGAGGTGACTGTGGTTTCCGAGTACTTTTCTGTGCCTTTGGTTTATTGCTTAAATCAGGACTTTCAAAATTTTGATGAAAACGACGAGGACGAAATTCCTCCGGTTTTGCAACGATTAATTGAACAAGAGCAAGAGAGGTTTGTTAAACCCTTAATGGATGAAATCACTACCGTGAACGTTGGTACTGAGAAGGACACGCGGCTGGTCCAGATCGGGTCCACGTTGTCTTCGGAGGAACGCGAGCGCTTAGTCGCTTTATTAAAAGATTTCAAAGATGTTTTCGTGTGGTCCTACGAAGACATGCCTGGAATCGATCCTGAGATTGTACAGCACCGGATCCCTCTTGACCCCGAGGCCCGACCTATCAAACAGAAACTCAGGAGGATCCGCCCTGACTGGGCCATTAAGATCAAAGAAGAGGTCACCAAGCAAATTGACGCAGGCTTCCTGCTGGTATCTGAATACCCGACTTGGTTGGCTAACATTGTTCCAGTACCGAAGAAGGATGGCAGAATCCGGGTATGTGTGGACTTCAGGGATTTGAACAGAGCTAGTTCGAAGGATGACTTCCCCTTGCTGCATATCGACGAGTTGGTAGATTTCACAGCGGGGCATGCTTTGCTCTCATTCATGGATGGTTTTTCAGGCTATAATCAGATAGTAATGGTGCCCGAAGACCGGGAGAAGACCGCTTTTACCACCCCGTGGGGTACATATTGCTACAGAGTGATGCCATTTGGGTTGAAGAACGCTGGGGCTACATATCAACGGGCTGCAACCACGATATTACATGACATGATCCATAAAGAGGTTGAGGTGTATGTGGACGACATGATTGTCAAGTCCAAATAAAGAGAGGGCCACTACACCGCCTTGCAAAAGTTTTTCCAAAGGATCAGAGAATTTAATTCATGCTGAATCCTCGAAATGTATGTTTGGTGTTACAATGAAAAATCTTTGGGATTTCTGATTACACAAAGGGGCATCGAAGTTGACCCTTCCAAAATCAAGGCCATCTTAGAAATGCCACCACCAATGACTGAAAAGGAGGTGCGAGGCTTTCTGGGTAAAGTGCAATTCATAAGGCGGTTTATCTCAAAACTAACCTTAACTTGTGAACCACTTTTTGGTCTTTTAAAGAAAGGAAAGAAGTTCCATTGGGACGGCCGATGCCAAGCTGCGTTTGAACAGATTAAAGAGTATCTACAGAATCCGCCCGTGTTGTCACCACCAAAGCTGGGGAAGCCGTTGATATTGTATCTGTCAGTAACTGAGACTACGATGGGCTGTATGCTCGCACAAGAGTCGGAAGATAAAGTGGAAACGGCCATCTACTATCTGAGCAAGAAGATGCTGGATTACGAGACCCGCTACACTCCGTTGGAGAAGGCTTGTTTGGCCTTGGTATGGGCCACCAGGAAGCTGCGGCACTACCTGTTAGCTCACTCTGTAATGTTGGTTTCACGACTTGATCCCATCAAATATCTTTTCGAGAAACCAGCACTTACGGGTAGGCTAGCTCGTTGGCTGCTGTTGCTCTCCGAATTCGATCTCAAGTATGTGACACGCAAGTCCGTAAAAGGGAGAGCGGTGGCAGAGTTCCTTGCCGACCACCCGGTTGAAGGGGATGAAGCGGTTGAGTACCTATTCCCAGATGAAGCTATCCTGTACATCGAAGATGAAACTTGGACGATGTACTTTGACGGAGCGTCAAATCAATATGGGTACAGGATAGGAGTGTTGCTGATAGCACCTGACGATTCCCGCATCCCTTTAGCATTCAAGCTTCGGTTTAAAGTCTCGAATAATGAGGCAGAGTATGAGGCATGTATTGCCGGTCTAGAAGCTGCCCTAGAACTAGGGGCAAGGCGATTGGACGTCATTGGGGATTCGAACCTAGTTGTGTCTCAAGCTAAAGGAGATTGGAAAGTAAAAGAGGAAAAGATGATAACTTACCACCAGACCTTGGATTTGTTAATTCCTCGGTTTGAAAAGTTAAATTTCACTCACCTAGTGAGAGAGAACAACAGGTTTGCAGATTCGCTAGCAACTCTATCTTCCATGATAGACATCCCATCTGGGGTCCGGATGCGTCCAGTCATTATTGACCAGAAATTTGGACCTGCCTACGAGTCAATCTCTGCCATAGATGAAGTGCAGGATAACAACCCTTGGTATCACGACATATGGAACTTCTTAGAGAAGGAGACGTACCCACCAGGGGCAAATGCCAAGGACAAGAGGGCGATCAGAAGAATGGCTGTTCAGTTTATCATCTGCGGGGGTAAGTTGTACAAAAGAGGTCATCTGGGGATGCACAAGCTGTGCGTGGAAGCCGAAGAGTCGAAGCGCCTGATGGAGGCTATCCATGGAGGAGAATGTGGGGCACATATGAATGGGGTGATGCTGGCACGAAAGATCCACAGACAAGGCTACTACTGGTCTACCATGGAGGAAGATTGTATCGGCTTTGTTCGGTGATGCCACAAATGCCAGATTCATGCAAACCGCATGAACATACCGCCGTCAAAGCTGTACAACATGACGTCGCCATGGCCATTTTCAGTTTGGGGGATCGATGTGATTGGAGTTGTTACCCCGGAGGGGTCAAATGGGCATGAGTTTATCTTAGTAGCAATAGATTACTTTACAAAGTGGGTCGAGGCCCAATCTTATGCCGTGTTGAAGGCTTCGCATGTTGCAAAGTTTATTAGAAACAACATTATCTGCCGTTATGGAGTCCCCAATGAGATCATTTCAGACAATGGTTCTCACTTCAAGAAGGAGGTGATTGATTTGTTGGAAAAGTATAATGTGGCTTTTCATAAGTCATCCACGTATCGGCCGCAGACCAACGGAGCAGTTGAGGCCGCCAACAAAAACATCAAACACATACTGCGGAAGATGGTGGAAACCTATCGGGACTGGCCAGACAAATTGCCGTTTGCTCTGTGGGGCTACCGAACTTCAATTAGAACTTCTACCGGGGCAACTCCGTATTCCTTAGCATATGGTATGGAGGCCGTTCTACCTATAGAGATTGAGGTTCCGTCTTTACGAGTATTGGCTGAGTGTCAGATAGCTGAGGCAGATTGGCAGCAGAGCAGATTCGAGGAACTCATGCTCTTTGATGAAAGGAGATTAAAAGCACTATACCATGTCCAAGGATATCAATGCAGAATCGCCCAGGCTTTTAACAAGAAGGTTAAGTCCAGGAATTTGAAGGAAGGAGATTTGGTACTCAAAGACAACCGAGCTCCCATCCACGACCCAAGGGGCAAGTTCAAACCTAATTGGACGGGTCCCTATATCATCAAGTCTATCTGGTCAGGTGGAGCTATGGTTCTGATGGACCTAGATGGCCTAGAGTTCTCCCAACCGATCAACATGGACAAGTTGAAGAAATATTACCCCTGAGAGGCTCGCTAGGCCGAAAACCCGGAAGGGCGACCTAGGCAAAATTCAGAGCACAAAAAATTAGAAAATATAAAAACTGAGCTCGCAAGGTTGAAAACCCGCAAAGGGCGGCCTTGGCAAAAGTTAGAGCGCAAAAGGAGAGTGAAAATACTCGAGTGAACCCAAGCCTGAACTACGTAAGGCTTGATTCCCATCTTTGGGATACGTAGGCAGCTTCATCCTGAAGTTCAGCCATAAATTCTTCCCCGATCAACTTTGTCCATTTGATCATCTCGGTCATCTTTGTCCATCAGCATTTATTGCAATCTCCGGTACAGTGCTATTCAGACTAGGGGCAACTTTCCGTTGCTGTACAAGTGCCGCGGTACCATTCAGACAAGGGACAACTTTCCAGTTGCTAGGATCCGGGTTTGTACATCTCAGAGACAGACCTCAAGCGTGTCTAGTTCTGATCCATATCAAAAATAGTTTTGAAAATTTTTAATAAAGATGACTTTGGTCAAATAAATCTTTTTACAACTAAGACCATTTCTGGACCAAAACATAAAATTTTCAGTACCACAACCTTCAATTTCATTGATTTCAAATAGAGTTCTCTTGCTCTTGCATACAATTGAAGTTGCTTTTTATTACATTCATAAGGAAAACTTGAAAGTACTAATAAAGCAATAAATCCGGCAGTCAAGTCGATGTCCTCGCCTCCCGTGAGCTGGTCAAAGCCTCTGATGCGAAAGTGGGCCCCTCCTGTGCCTCTTCATTATGCCAATCCAAGCACTCATCAGACAAAGTGCAACTGAAAGCGGGAGCGAGGGCCAGGAGTTCTCTCGTCCTCCATGCTGTGGCATACCGGGCCAGCTGTGCGCTTCGAATTGGGAATGTAGCCGGGTACTCTATCCCTTCCGGCGGGCAAGTCTGATCATGACCGAACTGGCACAGGATACGAAATGGAAAGTAGAAGACGCAGTGAGTCAAGCCAATCAATTGAATCCCGGGTTGACGGGTCATACTATAACTCATCATTGGGAGATCGAGCCAAGGGCACCGCCAGGCAATGCGGTCCGCAGACAAACTGCACATCCATTCAAACCACCAACCCTCATCAAGGGCGTCAACTAGGCGTTGCCTGAAGAAGTAGCCACGAGCTGAATATGCTGGGCAAGAGTCTACAACCTTCAGTTTATCCATTAACCACACCTGGGGAGGGATAAAAAAAATGAGAGAATAAAGAATAGAGAGAAGTACGATGAGAGGAAAAGTGAGAAAAGGGCTTTTGTGAGAAAAACCGAGCCTGAGGGCCGAGTGATGTGAGCAAACATAAAATGTGAGATGGGGTGGGAAACATTACCTGCAGCAATAGTGGACTCCCTGCTAATCTGATCGTCTCTCGACGATAAAAGGCGTCTAAGCCCAGCAGTGTCTCAGCCAGGACCATGGCAATGCAGCTTTTGCCCTCCTTCAAGCCTTGGGCAACTTCAATCAACCGGACACTGGGCCCTCCGAAACCAGAGATGAACAGAAAATGGGAAAGCAGACATAGACAGAGGGCGTGTCGCCAGAAGCCTTGCCAGCGATGGTCGCCGCGATCAGCAGTCTCGAAAAAATGGCAAACCAAACTCGGAACATCTAATGTCCCGTCACAAATTAGAGAACGAGCATCGGGCATTGAGAGCCCACACATTTGTCCTAAGGCTTGAGCATGGCCAAAACGAAGTTGGGAAAGGATCTCCTCATCGAGCTCAGATTCCATTAGAGCTTGGAAATCTTCAAAAGTGGGACACACCTCTTGCCCGCTAAAGCTAAAGACATGTGTTACCGGGTTCCAGAACCTTGCCGCGGCATGGAGGAATGGAAAATGCAGCGGGGTACGGCGCAAAGTGAATAGTGCGTTTATGCCGAAAGCCCGGAAATTCAGCTTCTCCGAGCCATCCAAGTTGTTAATCCAAGTTGCGAGATTTTGGGCAAGAAATTCTTCCATTTGGGGCAAATTAGTGTGAAAATGAAGGAAACCACGAAGTTGAGATCCTTTTGAAGAAGATAAGGTTGAGTGAAGGACAGATGTCAACATTCTGCTGGTGCTGACATTCTAAGTGCCGACCGGCCAAACCTAGTGCCGACCGGCCACCTGTTTTGGCCGGTGAATCATCTTTTCGGCCGATAGCCATTCCTCAAGGCCGGTAGCCTTTCTTCCCGGCTGGTAGTCCTCTTCCTTGCCCTCTGAGCTGTTTATGCTAGGAATTTGGAAAATCCCACCACTTCCAATACCCTCCGGTGATCAATTCTTACGAGGGTGCGCCCATTTGCTTATCGAGTTGTTGCATATTTGCTTATCGAGTTGTATTTCATTATCTTTAAGTCTTTGTAATGTTTATCAAGGTGTACTCGCATTTGGCTATTTTGCTGAGTCCCCCTATTTTGCTTATCGAGTTGTAATTGGTTTACTACCTAATTATTAAATGTGATGCTTTGCTTTCAAAACACAGTTTCAATTTCAGTCACATTGTTGTGTGATGCCTTGCGATGCGATGCATAGAACACGCAAATGTAACACCTTTTGAACAAACGGCTGTTTCATTTCCATCATATGTTTTACAAAAAACAACACACGCTTTTGAGAAATAAAACTTGCCCGAGGCAGTGCAATGTGCTTAAACTCCTAGTAAAAAGGAAAGTAAAGCAGCAGAATAGCAGGGTAGCAGAGTGCTGGGTTTGACACCGGTAAACTCCCCTTTTCAGTCATCGTACCTTTTGCGCCCTTGTTCGGGTCAGTCATGTGGTTTGGCACCTTCCTCATCCAAGGCAATACAAGAAAATGCACTGTCAGAATGAAAGTGGACTCTCGAGTTGACCTCGTACCCCAACTTTTGTGAGCAAAGGATGTCCCTTCCCGTATCCTTTTGTATCTTGTGAATTCTCTGGATCATTTCAAGTATATTGAGCTGCAATACGTTGCATTCCAGCATCATGTTTGCCATGATCAATTTCAAGTTCTTCTCTATATACACATTGCATTGTATGCATGCTTTGCTTTACTGATATGTGTTCAAATTTCTCTATATACACATTGCATTGTATGCGTACTTTGCTTTACTGATATGTGTTCAAGTTTCTCTATATACACATTGCATTGTATGCGTGCTTTGCTTTACTGATATGTGTTCAAGTTTCTCTATATACACATTGCATTGTATGCGTGCTTTGCTTTACTGATATGTGTTCAAGTTTCTCTATATACACATTGCATTGTATGCGTGCTTTGCTTTACTGATATGTGTTCAAGTTTCTCTATATACACATTGCATTGTATGCGTGCTTTGCTTTACTGATATGTGTTCAAATTTCTCTATATACACATTGCATTGTATGCGTGCTTTGCTTTACTGATATGTGTTCAAGTTTCTCTATACACATTGCATTGTATGCGTGCTTTGCTTTACTGATATGTGTTCAAGTTTCTATATACACATTGCATTGTATGCGTGCTTTGCTTTACTGATATGTGTTCAAGTTTCTATATACACATTGCATTGTATGCGTGCTTTGCTTTACTGATATGTGTTCAAGTTTCTATATACACATTGCATTGTATGCGTGCTTTGCTTTACTGATATGTGTTCAAGTTTCTCTATATACACATTGCATTGTATGCGTGCTTCACTTTACTGATATGTGTTCAAGTTTCTCTATAATACACATTGCATTGTATGCGTGCATTGCTTTACTCACATGTGTTCAAGTTCCTTTCTATATACATTGCGTGCACGTGTGCATTGCTTTACTCACATGTGTTCAAGTTCCTTTCTATATACATTGCGTGCACGTGTGCATTGCTTTACTCACATATGTTCAATCCTACCATCTCGCTGTACACATTGCATGCATTGTCACGCACTTTCGACTGCCTTGTCATGCGTGTGGCTAACAATATTGTACCTGTTAAGTTTACTTTCTTTGCAGGCACGATATTATATGTACGGCTCATTTGAGGCCGGTGCAACCGGACGAGCTGCACAGGTATTGTATCCTCCGCGTGAGACGTTTTGAGAATTGCATAATTCTCTTACATCCTTTGTACATTGTAGTGTAGATTGGCGTATGCTAGCTTATAACTGTCGCATGTGTGCTTCATTACAGCTTTCTTTGCATGATCATGAGTTATGCTCAACTTCTTGCATCGTCTTGGATTTTGCCCCGGCCTTCGGGCGCATACCTTGTTTTGTCTTGCATGTTTGTCCAAGTCTTCGGCCTTGTCAAAAATGGGTCGTCTCTGGGCTTTGACATTCACTCCCGTCATCGTTATGACTTTTGAGTTCTGTCAAAGAGGGGCAACTGTAGACACCCCATTTTTGACCGTCCTCAAGACTTGGACGTCACCGCTTGAACACTTGGTCATTATCCATGTTTGTGTTTGTTTGGAGTTCCCGGAGTTCTCGGCTACGCGCCTTGCCTCAGGACCTCCGAACTTGACTGTTTTGTGTCTGGTTTTGCACCAAACACTTGTGCTTTTCCTTGGAGGGGCAGGGAATGCCTTCTGAGACATCCCCACACACCACCGGCAGTGACTAGAGGCCATCGGCTGGTTGGTGTTGCCATCGGCACTATATTGTGCCGGTCGGCACTCTTTTTGGCAAAATGACCATTTTGCCATGCCGATCACTTTACAGCTGTTTTTGGAGATATTTTCAGACAGCTTTGTACCACTTTCTTCCCCTCCATACACGTGTATGGAGGGATGAACCCTTTGTTTGCTTGGTTGCTAAGCTTACAAGATTGCCTCCTCTATAAGAGGAGGCCTTTTCTTCTTGGCTTGGGGGTTAGCCATTTGGAGAGACTAAAAACCAGAGCTCACATACCTCTCTATATTTTCCATCTCTCTCATCCTTGTGTGTGTGTTCTAAGCCTAAAAGGTGTGTTTTACCATACTTTTGCACCATTACACACACCATTACACCTTAGCTCGAGATTGGGAGACTTAGAGGGTTGATTGTTGAAGTTTTGGACTGACTTTGATCACTAGAGAGTGGCTGCTCCACCTGTTCTTCAAAGGATCTTCAAGGGTGAGCTTGTTACTTTAGTTTCCCCATTCTTGCACTAGCTTTCTACCCCTCTTGCTTTGTGTTTTTGGATTTTTGTTTAACATAAAAAAGACCTGTTTTTCCTTGCTTAAGAACATTCATCAAGGTTGTTTTGTGGTTTGGGTAGAGTCTCACCCTCTTAGGCCTTGTTTTGGCCATTTTGGAGCCTTTTCTTGAGGCCTTATTTACTTTGTGTTTTTGATCTTCTCACCACTGAAAACCAGTGGGTTTTCAGTGGTGAGGAAGGTATTTTTAAGTCTTAGATAGGGGAGGGACACCCCTCTCCCCTTTGTCCTTTGTTTGCCTTTATTTTGGGTTCAAATAATAGCATGTATGGACGGTTGGTTTTGGCTTCATTTCAGAGTATATTTGTGGTTCATATGACATGTTATGCCTCTATTTTAAGTCGGTTTTTATGGTCCTTAACATGCCTCTTATGTTTGCTTTAAAATGCTCTCTTATGCCTAGAAATATGCCATGCTTTGAGGCCATGTTTTCTCGCATGTTTTAGCTTAGTTTCATGGAGGTACTAACATTATTTTGCCATGTATAAGGGCTGTGGGCCACTGTTTTTGTCATATTTAGCATGCTTGACATAGTTGTTTTGCATAATGGCTTGTAAGCCTTAGGTAGGTGATCCATATACATGCATTGGATAGTCTATTTAGATGATTTGGGATCATTTGACATGCTATTTCAGACCCTAATCCATGCTCATATGTTTGTACTTGTCATCTCTTTCATGCTTTAAAGGTGTGTCCTTTTATGCCTAAGAATAGGCCTTGTGTAAGCTCCCATGATTAATGCATTTTGGGGGTGCCATGTGAGGGGATTTGGGTGTCATTTTGCATACTAAAAATCTGTTTTTGGTTGTTAGATTCATGCCATGAGTGGTTGTGTAAGTGGTAGTAAAATGCTCTTTTTGGTGCCTTAGGTTTAGGCCCATGAACTTGCATGTTTGTGTAGTATGTTGGTCATCATTTAGGGCTTGTTTTGCCATTGTTTTGGGGTGGTTTGAGGGCTGCGCCATTGAAGCTAAGGCCACCATTGTATGTTCATTATATGCTTGATGCATGCTTGGCTCATTGAGTGTTGTAGTAGGTTGGTCTCATTGCTTGATTGGCCCATGTTTGCACGCCACTTATACCTTGCATACTCTAGAATTTTGCATGCCTATTGTGATAGTTGCATGACACTTGATATGCCTTGCATCTTAGTCCCATTGTTGCATCATTTGAGCTATGTTGCATACATGCATTCCACGGCTTGGCTTGGGGATTGTCAAGCCAAGCATAGGATTGAGAGGAGTTCACACTTCAAGTGGTGCAACTCGTCCCAATTCTTGGTTACCAAGACCTTTGACTAACATATGATAAGGCCTTGGATTTCATTTGTTTGTTTGCATGCATTACCATTAAAATGCAACCTTGGTTCCTTAGGCCATCATGCATCAAGATGCATAATTGATGGCCCAAGAACCAAGAGTCATGCCCCCTTGAGTCTCCAAGCATGATAGGAGGCATTGGTCATGCTTACATATGCTCAAAATCCATGCCATGCACTGTTGGTTTGCTGCTGCTGTCAAACTGTCCTCTGCAGGAACTTTCTGCCAACCGGCAGAACAATGTGCCGACCGGCACACTTTTTGTGCCGATAAACTCTACAAGAAGCCGGTGGCCAATTTAAGCAGCCGGTGGTCACTTCCTCTAGCCGATGGAGTACTGCAGTTCATATAGAAGGTATTCTGGGACTTTGGGAATTTTTGGAGAGGCAGGGCAGTGGAAACAGAGGCAGCCGTGGCGCGGTGTGGGTTTTCCGGGCGAGTCGGATTCGAGCATGCATCATTCATGCATCCCGAGGCAGGGCTGAAGCCCCCTTCTTTTTACATATGATTTAATTTGATAATTAGAAATTTTGTAATAATTTATTTATTATTCGGACTGTAATATTTATTCGGTCCCTCTGTGTGAGGGCATAATTGTAATAAGTGTGGGTGAGTGGGTGTATGTCTTCCAACCCCCATTTCTTTCTCCCTTTTATTTACCTGCTTATGATGGTAGATTAGGGCACGTTTACTTTTAGCATACCTTATGCTATGCATGCGTACATTCGTGCATTTGTTTACATGCATCGGGCTCGGTACATCATACAAACCGCATCGTACTTTCAATTCCAAATTGAATGCGTGTTATTTGTAGCATTCCATATGCCATGTTTAGGGTTAGCCGAGCCTACTCTAAGTTGCATCTCGCATGTGTTGCATTAGCCACTTAACATGAACTAGGACACGCATGTTGCTAACTAGTTTATTGTTTTGGCATGGAGTACGATGTAAGTATTTATGCTTTAGCATACCACATGCATGTGAATGTTGCCATGACAGCATGATTACCATGAGGCTAATTGCTTATGTGTCATAAACTGTTTCAATGCCTGTGGGTGGAGGTTGGATTGCTTGAGTTGGAAAACTCGTTGAAATCCGTGTTTTAGCCTACTTGCGAGTAGCAAATTCCAAAGCATTTTCAAAACGAACGGATATGCAATGTGTATTTCCAAATTAGGCAATCTAGTCTATACTTGTTTGCTGCGTGCATAACATAGTAATTCTAGACTAATAATTGGAACAAGAGCATGTAATGTTTTCAAAAACGGATATCACGGTTAGTAGAGGCCGGTCTTCGGACCGGGCGAAAGGGGGTGCTCATAGATGACCTTCCCCGATCATACCCAAGCTCCCGAGCCAAGACCACTTTGGTGATGACGGACATGTGGCCTTCGGCATCGAGTCAGGGTTTCCTAAATTTCCCATTTTAAGAATATTTAGGTGGCGACTCTGTAATCTGGCAAAGCAGTCCATGTTTGGCACTACTTTTCAAAAAATCTGTTTTTCTTCAAAACGATTTGCCGGATTTGGACTCTTTGGTTCAAGATTAAGAACCGACACAAACCGAGTCCGAACTGTAGTGAGGTCCCCCGCGGGCTTGTTACAAGCAGTTGCCTGGAATGATTCAGTCAGAGACATTCCCTCTGCATGAATGTCGTGCAAAATTACTTGGAAATCTTTGACTTGACTAATGACGGTTTTTTAATCCACCATTTTGAAGTCTAAAAATCGACCAACGACAAATTTCTTTGCCCCAGCGTCCTCGGTCTTTGTAATTCTTGTCCAATGCATCCCACAACTGCTTTGCCAACTTCTTGGCATAAAACACATAGAATAGTGGGTCTGCCAAGCCATTAAGAACATAATTCCGGCAAAAGAAGTCTGACTACTTCCAAATATCTTGCGCCATGAGCTTCTTCTTGTCTTGCTCATTCTTTTCCACGACTGGTGGATCTTCACTTAAAAACCTCGCAAGGCTTAGAGTAGTTAGATAGAATAGCATCTTTTGCTGCCACCTCTTGAAATTCACTCCTGGGAGCTCATGATGGTTGAGTAGCCCCGCCAGAATAGCAGGAGTAGCAACAGGGTTGACCACAGAGGTCACAGTAGGGGTTGGCAAGCCAGTTGCCCCAGGGTTTTAATCCCCACCAACATTAGTAGTAGCAGCAGCAGCAGTAGTGACAGTTGCCATTTTTGAAAAATACAACAGAATTTCACTATTCTGTGTTTTCGAAAATCAACTTAACACTAGAAAATCTCAAAGTTGGAAATTTAATTCAAAGATAGTCTTAGCATATAACCTAGAATCGAACATCATCAGAATTGTTTCCAGGAAGACTAAAGGGATCACATCTGTCCCATTTAAAACCCAGTTAACTTTAGACAAAACTTTCAAGAGTATGTTGACTCCTAATCCATGAGAAAAAATTTTTAGAATTAAGTTTTCCGGGGATGAACTAGGTTTAAACAAACCAAGTTCCAAACTTATATGCAATTAAAAATTGTTAACCAAATTACAAGCAATGTAAAAAAATAAAAATAAAAATTGGTAAATGAACCACAACTAAAACTCAACCAAAACTTGCTTCACATATAAAGAATAGAACCCAATCCAATTAGGACTCTAACTGCTCGAAAACTCCTTTCCATGCTTAGGTATTTATGTTTAACAAAAATCTTATTCATTTGGATTTGTAGTTTCGCATAGATACTCCTTTAAAGAAAATTAGCAGAAAACACAACAAAATACAAAGCAAAAATTGAAAGGGACTGTAAAAGCAATAAATTAATTTAAACATTCTAGCAAACTATTTAATCGCAAAGTTTACTAATAAATTAAAATGCTAGATGAGTTACAAAAATTAACTTATAACTCTGAATAAATAAAATAAATTAATAAGCAATAGTTACATATGAATTTCATTCACAATAAACATGTAAATATTTCTAGCAATTAAAATCATGCAAATATTCTAGAAAATTAAGCATGTAACAAACTAAAATCTAGAAAACAAAGTACATGCAAATTTCCTACAAATCTAGGATCTAAGAAACATGTGAATTAATCTAGTATATAAGGAAAATGAACATGTATATGATTACTAGAAAAGTAGAAACTAATTAGCATGTCACTAAAATAAATTTAAACAGTTATGAGCATACAAATTATATTATAAAAATATAACATAAAAAGATATGCAAAGCATGGTAAGAAATCATGAATCATGCTTATAAAATAAAATTATAGTAGAACAAATAAGAATACATAATATGCTAGAGATCAAGAAATCAAACACAGTGTAATTAAACTGTGCATATATTAATCCACTTTCATAAAAACCAATGAACTAGAAGACAATTTTGGTTTTACAAGAATAAACCGCTAGCATGCTAATCCTAAACAAAATTCTGATCTCCCAAAACCAAGACCAAGTGCATATATATATAGGTCTAATATCCTAATCATGCCTTTCAAAATAGTCGTATTTTTTTTTTTTTTTTAATATAGGCTACATAGTGGCAAAGATAAAACTACCCATCCTATGTATGAATGTCATAGATGCAACAATTACCATTACATGTGCTCCAGAAAACAATAGCATGCATAAATTTTTTAATTTTTTTTTTTTTTGATCGGCAAAGAAGAATTTTATTGATGGAGTAAACAAGTACATAGAGCAAGCGAATTACATCAATAAAGATAAAGGGAGGTGCAAAGCATCACAATGGGCTAGATCATCCCAACGAGGTTGGCACCATCTAGCTCATCCTATCATTTGCTAGCACCTCCAGAGTTAGAGAGAGACCAACATAGCAACTAGCAGAGCATTGGCACATAGTGAATCAATTGTTGATGATATGAATGCTGAACCAACTAATTCTATTACACAGTAGCATGCCAACACCACTACTACAGCCAACTCTATAGAATCTAGGTTTTCCTCTTGGCATACCACTCAAACCCACTGAAAACATCCAAGATAACAGATAGCAGCAGATAGTAGATGACAGGGCTGGAGACACCTCCCCTGCCTAAAATAAAGTTGAAACCATACTGAACCAGATACAAAGAGGAACCACAAGGCATTCACCATATCAGTGCAGCATTTCACAATTAGCAGAGCAGACACAAACATATAACATAGCAACCAGTAGAGCATTAGCATGCCTAAACCCCTTCAGCCAACTCTATAGAATCTGGCTTTTCCTCTTGGCATACCACTCAATCCTGAGTTCACAGACACCAACAACATACCACTGAATCCTGAGTTCCAGCAGCAGCCACACCCAACCATTGAAAGCAAATAGCAACAGATGACAGATGATAGGGCTAGAGACACCTCCCCTATCTAAATTAAATTGAGACCAGTGCAGACCAAGCCCTTATGGCAACCACCAAGTTAACACATAACCAAAATACATCATACAGATCACACAACACTAGCACACGCAAGGCACAACAAAAAACACATAGAGATCACACAACACTAACACTCACACTAGCAGTGACCTTGGCATTCACCATATTAGTGCAGCATTTCACACTTAGCAGAGAGGTCACAAAGACTTAACACACAACCAGGACACTAGCACCTACCCCAGCAACAGATCACACCACAGCATACAGATCACACAACACTAACACACACACCAGCAACCCACAGCTGCAGAACGTCTGCTGCTACACAGTTCCACCCAAGCACACCCGAATCTGAGTGAAGTTAAAGATAAAATCAGTGATTGAGAAATTAAAGTCCTTCAAATGTGGCCTCAACCACAAGGCTACCCTGGTTTTAATCAGCTCACACACTTTAGCCCTGCTTGGAGTAGATGATCTGAAGATGCATTCATTTCTAAGCTTCCAGACTGACCACAATACAGCTAAAGTGATAGCACTCCAGATTTTCCTTTCCCTCTTCTTCACCTTCTCACCTGCCCACCATAACAATAACTGATCTACAGCACCTGGTAATGCTCCTTGGGTTCCCCACCAATTCAACATATGAGACTAGACACTCCACACAAAAGGGCAGCAGACTAAAACATGATCCACAGATTCCAACTCACTCTTACAGAACGCACACAGATTACACAGATTAGACCCATTCACATTTAGGATCCCTAGTCTTTGTAGAAACTCCTTTGTCTTGATCCTCTTTTTCCAGGCCATCCACCCAAATACTTGCACCTTGGGAGGAATAAACTTCAACCACACCAACTTACTAACACTGAGGGTTGGACCAAGGTTACCAACCACAAACTTATACAATGATGCTACAGAAAACTCACTAGAATTAGAGGCTGACCACATAGGCCTATCCACCAGATCAGGCCTTAGCACAGGACTTGCGGCTAATTGGTTAAGAAGGTTCTGCAACTGAGCCTCCTCCCAGTCATACAACTCTCTTCTGAAAGCTAGGTTCCACACACCTACTGCATCTTTCCTATCATAAATCTCTTTCAATGTAGCACTTTTCTCTAAGGATAACCTATAAAGACCAGGGAACTCATCTTTAAAGGAAATGTGATTACACCATTTATCAGTCCAAAAAATAATTCTTCTTCCATCACCAACCTTTAACTGGTAATTATTTAAATAGATTTGTTGTAAGCTGGTGGACTGATCATCAATTGTTATGATTCCTCTCCATACAGCTGAATAATTATTACTAGCAACAAGGGATGGCAGCCAGCTACCCTCCTCCAATTTATATCTGCTGTAGATAATCTTCTTCCACAGAGCCCTAGATTCACAACCAAACCTCCACCACCATTTTAACAATAAGCACTTATTAACATCACGTACCTTCCTTATGCCTAGCCCTCCTTGCTCCACACTTTTACATAGTTCCTCCCAACGAACCATGTGAATCTTTCTCCTTAGAGTTGAACCACCGCACATAAATGAAGCTTGAAGCCTCTCAAATTCTTTAGCAACCCCTTCAGGTAATATAAATAGGGACAGATAATACACTGGTAGTGAGGATGTCACAGCTTTAACGAGTGTCAACCTTCCAGCAAAGGACAATAACTTTCTTTTCCACCTAGCCAGCCTACCTCTGACTTTATCCAGCACAAGTTTCCATGTGGATTTCTTCTTAGGATTAGCCCCAAGGGGTAGCCCAAGGTAAGTGAGTGGCATAGACTTGAACTTACAATTCAGCACTGAAGCACAACTGAGCATTGTTTCATCTGAGACCCCCACCCCACACACAACACTTTTGTGGTAATTAATTCTTAACCCTGACATTAATTCAAAACATCTCAACACTCTTTTAACATGGCTCACCTTTTCTACAGCTATTTCACAGAATAAAATTGCATCATCTGCAAATTGAAGGTGAGATAGGACTACCCCATTTGAGCCCACTTTCACACCCTTAATCATTCCTAAATCCTGGGCTCTAGATAATAAAATATGCAAACCTTCAGCAGCTATGTTAAACAAGAAAGGGGACAAGCGATCACCTTGCCTTACCGCCCTTTGTGGGCTAAACTCTTCAGTTGGAGGCCCATTGACAAGCACAGAGACCCTAGCAGAGGTTACACACTCCTTCACCCAACTAGACCATTTAGTACCAAACCCAAACTTAGAGATCATAGAGAACAAAAATCCCTAATTGATGGAGTCGTATGCCTTCTCAAAATCCAACTTTATAATTATGCCCTTCTTCTTTGCCTTTTTCCACCCCTCTACGACCTCATTAGCAATTAACACCCCATCCAAAATATTCCTACTAGATAAAAAAGCTGACTGTGTTTCACTTATTATGTGAGGTATCACTAATTTTAACCTGTGAGCCAATAGCTTTGCTATGATCTTATAGCTTGACCCCACCAAGCTTATGGGTCTATAATCTGCTAGCCCTTGTGGATTCTCCTTTTTGGGTACCAGGGTTATAAAGGAACTGTTTATACCCTTTACCAGCCTTCCATTCTTATGGAACTCATTCACAAAATTAATGACTTCACACTTCATCACCTTCCAGAATTTCTGAAAACACCCCATATTAAAACCATCTGGCCCTGGTGCTTTGTTGCCATCACAATCCATCACTGCAGATTTAATTTCAGCTTCTGAGAACTCTGCCTCTAGCCTTTCAAACCCATAGCATCCTTGCACTGATTTGAATGAGCCTCCTAATTCAGGTCTTCCTACACAATCCTCAGAAAAATGAGTTTTGAAGAACTCAAACACTCTTTTCTTCACTTGACCGGGGTCCTTATACATCACCTCCCCCTCTGTAATTGAATTGATTTCATTCCTTATTTGTCTACATTTAGTCATAACATGAAAGAACCTTGTATTCTTATCTCCATTTAAAGCCCAATTGAATCTTGACTTTTGAAACCATAGTCTCGCCACCATCTTGCCCAACCTCCACACTTCTCCTCTAACCTCCATTCTTCTTGTTTTTTCAGGCTCATCAAGGTCTCTATTCTCAGCAACAAGATCAAAGTTGTGCAGTTCACTCTCAACTGCTTTTAGATTATTGATTGCATTACCAAAGACCTCCACATTCCATTTTTTTAGGCCTACCTTCAAAATCTTCAATTTATTTAACAAAATAAACCCAGCCCAGCCTTCTATTCTGGCCTCTTTCTAGCTATTTTCCCAAAAAGAGTGAAGGTTTTTGTGTAGGAACCATGCATTCTGGACCCTGAAGGGTTTGGGGCCCCAGTCACTTTCATCCTCCATTAGTAAAAGAGGACTGTGATCAGACAGCAACCTTGGCAATTCCCATAATTTTAACTTGAAAGACTCTAACCATTTCGGGTCTACTAAAACTCTGTCAATTCGACTCCACTTTTCACCTTCACATGAATTGCACTAGGTATACTTCCTTCCTAGTAAAGGCAGATCAGATACTTCACATTTATTGATGAACTCATTCAATTCCCTCAGGCCCTTATCCTTTCTTGAACACCATTTTCTTTCACCAATGTTTGTTATCTCATTGAAGTCCCCACCCATGCAACAAGGCTTAGGGAATTCCTCCTTTAGCTTTACTAAACACTCCCATAGCTTTCCTCTTAAGCCTACATCATTAGGTGCATAGATGTTTAAAATAACACACTCAAAGGAATGAAAAAATGTACCTGATAGAAGGAGAAATCTCTTGTTGCTGCAGCTTTCTGAAATTTGAAAAACATCTGGATCCCAGACACAGAGTAAAGCACCAGCTAAAACTTCAGAATCCACAGCCAAAAACTCTACTTTGTCTCTCACCCACATGGATTTTATTTCTACTTCAGAGATTTCAGATTTTTTTGTTTCTTGGAGGAGCACGATGTCCACATTTCTTTCCTGAAAGAGCTTCCTAAGCTTGCTTTGCTTCCCTTTTTGCCCTAGCCCTCTGATGCTCCAAGATAATATCTTCATAACAACATATTCATACACCTCGGCTGCCCCCCAGCAGATATACTTCATAACCCAGCTGAAGCTCTCCTTCCAATTCTACCTTGAACCTTTACCTCAAGCTCAATTATTTTGTTTAGCACAACATCCTCCTTCATATTGTACTTCACGCCCAAAATTTTCCCCATTTCCAATGTTGCTTGAGCTTCCTCCAGGAGAAGTCTCCCATTATCAACCCCAATATTGGTAGAGGTTGATAGGGAGACTGCTGGTATTGCTGCTCTTCGGACTGCAACCTTTGAGGCTGCCTTGCTAGTTGAAGCCCCTCTTTGAGCATACTTCCTAAGTAAACTAAGAGAGCCCTTTGTTGGATACTGATAGCAGACAGCTGGGTAAGTTCTAATCTTCTTTCTTCCCTTCCTATTTTTTACAGGTTGAGATCTACGCTCCAGCTCCTGGGCTTCAGATATACTTGATTCTCTTTCACCCAGCCCAAGAGCACCACAACCTTCAATAGTGGTAGCAACTTGAGATGTAGGCCCAAATTGGACTTGGTTCTCTTGGTTCAGCCCATGACCTTTATATAACCTCTGATTATGGTCCAGAACCACTTTAATTTCTACCCCAGGCCTGTCGAGAATTGGCCCGCTTGAGCTTCTAATAAAACCTGGTGTGAGGACCTGGCCAACAGTGTTCTGATAATTGCTAGCGCCTGCAGCAGAGCCATTTGCTTGGTTCCCAACACCCATTATGACCTTGCAAGCCTCACCTCTAGTCTCCACCCTCATGCCACCACTAGACTCTTCAACTGTTGTATCACACTTCCCATCCCACACCTGCTTCACCTTATCACTCATGCTTTCTCCGCGTGCCTTGCAACCTACCACCGCTTCATCTCTAGGGACTGACACATCGTTTGAGTCATCCTCCAGGTCATCCTCCTCTTCCTCCCCTTTGTTGCTCCTACCCAGGCCCTGTATCACTGGTTCACTTGAGCTACACTTATCTTCCTGCATTTGAACTTTCTGGCACTTGCAGACCATATTCATGGTTTTTACCATCACCAATTGTTCTTCGCACACTCTTATTGGATATAGGAGACCTTTGCACTCTAACTTAATAACCTTATTGATTGGTTCCATGCATTTGGTGGAGATCTTAAGCTTGGCACACGCAAAGGACTTAGGGTGGTCATTATCACCATCAAAGCATAGGGAATTTCCCCACAGCCCACTGATTTTCCTCAGATTTGTACTATTCCATAAGTTTAATGGAATGCCATAACAGCTGATCCACACACACCTTTCTTGTTCCAGGACCAGTCCATCTTTTCCTTCCAAAATAGCTTCGCACCACTCCAAAATCAGCTCCTTAATAGGCTGTATTTTTAATACCTTCTCCTCCTTAGACTTAAATGTTAGCACCACATCGTGGCCTCCACTCTCTCGGATCAGAGCATCTTCCACTCCTATTCCTTGAAGTTCCTTCTTCAGGTTGACATTTGCATGCTCATCCTTCAAGCAGACCACTACACTTTTGTATAGCCACCCGTTCCCTATTTCCTCAGCCTTCAGAGTAAGGCTGTCATTCTGAGCGTTATTTTGTCCTACCACTACTTCTGTATATGACTTTTGGACTGTAGATACTCCTACCATGCTTCTTCCTTCTTTTTGGTAGCTGTAGACACCCCATTTTTGACCGTCCTCAAGGCTTGCTTGTGCTTGTAGGTACATCCAACGACTAGTTCGATTGCTCATCAAGCACTCGACTATTGCGGCGGAACGTCACCAGTTTGAGCTTCCCGGACCCTGTATCCTTTCTGCCTTTTTTTTGGACCTTGACTAGGTCCTTTCAGAGTGGACCTTGTGGTGCACTGCCAGCCATGGCATGGCACTGTCGGCCATGGCCTTGACCCTGCCGGCCCTTGGTGATGCCATGCTGGCCAACGGTGAGCCACTGCTGGCCATTGATGATAGCCGGCAGCCCCCTCTCTCTCAGCTAGTTTTTCTCCAGATCTTTTGAGCCAGCTAGATTTTTGTTATCTCCCCTCCATACATGTGTATGGAGGGATGGAACTCTTGCAAAGCTTCTTGAAGAAGCTTTGCATTGCCTTCTTCTATATAAGCAAGAAGGCTCCCTTTATATCAGAGGTTGAATGATATTTGAGAAGATATATCTCTGTCTATATTGTTGCTAAATTGTGCCTTGAACTTGATTTTTCTTGCACTTTTACACTACAACACATAGATATACACCACCACCATTGGACTAAGCTTCTTGGGAGGGATTATTGAGGTCTGAAAACTAGTTTCCACCCCCTGAAGTTGCTAGTTTCGAAGAGGGTCTTCAAGGGTGAATATTTTCCCCATTTTTGCATTTTCTTGCACCTTGCTTTAGCCCTCTTCACATATTGTTTTAGGCTTTGCTTATAACTGAAAAAAGTCTTGTTTCTAAGTGCTTTTTAAGTTTGGTTAAGGTCATTTTGCTATTTGGGGTGTGTAGCCCCCTTGCATGCATTGTTTGGCTTTGTTTTAAGCCATATTTGGAGGCCTCTGAGCTAGCCTTGGTTTGGCCTTCCTACCACTGAAATCAGTGGATTTTCAGTGGTAGAGGTGTGGTTTTGAGGTCCTAAATCAGAGGTGGTAGTCCCCTCTCTTTGTATTCCTCTTTGCTTGCATTTTTGGCCTTCTAAAGGACCTCTTAGTTGCATGCTTCTAGGCCTTGTTCCAGGCCCTTTTCAGTGGGTTTTAGGACCTCCATAGGCTATTCCCAGAGTTGGTTTTTCCATGCTAAGTGTCCATCTTGCATGTGCTTAACAACTCCTTGCATGCCCTCCAAAGAAGCCCCTCATTTTTGTATGCATTGGCTGCATTTCCATGATTATTTGGGCATATTTTAACATGTTTTATTCACTGTTTTTGGCTGGTTTGGTGAGATTTCATATGCTTCATATATATGCCATACAACTCATGCTTACTAGCCAATCTTGCATGTTGCCTTAGCCCCTCATGTGAGCACCTTTTGGCCATGCTTTGAACTAGAAATGTTCATGTTTTGGGATTGCCTTAGCTCTTTCTTTGTGCCTCATAGTCAAATAATGCATGCTTTGTATAGCTATAGTGTAAATGCTTAGGCTAGTCTTGGGTTTTGAGGTCTCTATCATGTCATACATGTGATGTTTGCATGTCTTGCCCTCATTTCACATGCTATTTCAGTCCATGAAATGTTGTCATACACTTGCATTTGACATGCCTTGAATGCTTTGTATAGCTTGTGCTTTATGCCTCAAGAGTGGACTTTTGTGCATGCCACTTAGCCTAAGCCTTTGGCTCATCATTTTAGTGTATTTTGGGTCCTAATATACGATGATGTAACTTTGGTTTTGGTTGTCCAAGTCATCCCATGGTTGGTTCTCATAGGTGTAGTGCATTGCCTCTTTTGTAGCCTTGCATGTTCTATGCTTTAGCATTGTATGCTAGCTTGCTTTGGCTCACTTCCATGAATGTTTTAGTCTCATATCAGTATGTACTAGGACTGTTTTGGGTTGCCCTTGCCATATCCTTCATGCTTTGTATAGCTGTAGTGTAATTGGCCTTGCAAGCTTTGTGTTTCGGTGATTCACGCATGTTATCTTTGAGCTATTTAAATGATTTGGCATCATTTATCACCTCATTTCAGTGCATATAGTGTTGTTGCACTTGCGCATTTGTCACTTCTTAGGCACTTTTGAGAGTTACCCCTTTTAGGCCGCTTTATAGAACCTTTCGCATTTTTGCATGCTTGAGTGTATTGTGTGGCTTAATTCATCCCTTTGGCTACTGATTTGGACCTAGTTGAGAGTTGTCTATCTTGGTGTAAGCCCATCTTACCATGTTGTCGCATGCTTGTTTCATTTCATATGTTGTCACATACTTGTATAGCTTTGCATACCTTGTATGCTCATATGTTCATGTTGCATTTTGTCATGTTGTCCAAGGTTGTCACCTCACATCATGCTTATACGCTTGTTGAATGCTTGAGTTAACTGCATGTTTGCACACTTCAGTCATATTGCATGTTTGCCATGCTTATATGTTGCATTGTTTGGATTAAGTGTTAATCCGAGCACAAGGAACGAGGGGCGTTTCATACTCTGAGTGATGGAACGTGTCTCAATTCTCGGTCGCCGAAGCTCTTGATGATTCATGATAGAGTTCTAGGCTTTACTTGCTTTATTTGTGCATTCATTTTCATATTGATTTGCACAAGTTAGACCTTTGGCCATCATGCATTGGGATGTGTGATTGATGGTCGTGGATCCGACTTGGCCTCTCCCTTGATGTTTTGAGGTGATTTGGAGTGCCATGGTGTGTGCATGTCCTTGGGAAACCCTCCCTTTTCTCTATTTTGTGGTTCACAGCTTTGGTGTCACAAAGACACCGGGTCGGCAACACATCGATGATCGGCAGTGCCACTCTTGGCCAAGAATAGGCCATCTCTCGTTGGCGATTCTCTCCATGGCGGCAGTCACCGGGTGACTTCCCTGCAGTTGTTTTGGTAAGTTTCAATAACAAGCACCGAAGACACCTCAGAAATGAGCCTCTAAAGAGCAACCATATGCTGAGGCGAGGAACCGAAGCGAGCATGCATGCTCTCTTCTTCTAAAAGAGCTGAGCAACTCTCTTTTTATCGCTACTAGTTAATTAGCATTTGTTATTTGTAATAATTAATTTGTTAACTAATTAAGTTGTGTAATAATTAGTTGTAGCTAGTTATTCATTTGGTTCTGTAATAATTAATTAGCTTGTGAGTTAGTTAATTAGGCGGCTTGTATTATTCTTTCGGACCCTTCGAGCGAAGACACAATTGTAATAAGTGTGCGTGAGTGTGTGTATGTCTTCCAACCTCACGTCTTTCTTCCCTTTTACTTACTAGCTTTCGATGGTTAGTTTAGGACATGTTTACTTTAGCATACCTTACACTATGCATGCATGCATCATTCATTAGTATTGCATGCACCGGGATCGGTGCATCATGCTAACTGCATAAAGTATTCTAAATTTAACTTGAATACATGCTATCTGTGCATTCCACATGCCGTCCTAGGATTAGCCGAGCCTATTCTAGGGACATTCTGTATGCGTTGCATTAGCCATTTAACATGGACTAGGGTCACGCATGTTTGCTAACTAGTTTACTGTTTTGGCACGGAGTACACTATAAGTATTTTTGTGCTTTAGCATCTCGCATGAGTGTGAATGTTAACATGACAGCATGCTTACCGTGTGGCAATATGCTTATGTGATAAACGGCCTGAATGCCTGTGGGTGAAGGTTGGATTACTTGAATTGGGACAACTCATTGAAATCCGTGTTTTTAGCCTACTTACGAGTAGCAAATTCCAAACCATTTTCCAAACGAACGGATATGCAATGCTTTGTTCCAAATTAGGCGATCTAGTCTATACTTGTTTTGCTGTGTGCATCACATAGTAATTCTAGCTAATTAATCGGAATAAGAATGCATGTGTTTTCAAAAACGAGATATCATGGTTAGTAAAGGCCGATCTTTGGATCGGGCAAGAGGGGGTGCTCATAACTGACCTTCCCCAATCGTACCCAAGTTCCTGAGCCGAGGCAACTTTGGTGATGACGGACACGTGGCCTTTGGCACCGAGTCAGGGTTTCCTAAATTCCCCCATTAAAAATATTTAGGTGGCGACTCTGTATCTGGCAAAGCAGTCCATGTTTGGCACTTCTTTTCTAAAAATCTATTTTCTCAAAACGATTTGCCAGATTTGGACTCTTTGGTTCAGATTAAGAACAGTGATAATTTGAGTCTGAACTGTGGCGAGCCCCAAATGAACAAAATGGGATTTTCCTCCCGGGACGTTCGGGGACATCTACAGTTTCTGGCGACTCTACTGGGGATTTAGAGAACTTGACTCGAACTCATGATATCATGTTTTGACTACACTTATGTGTTTCTTTGCATTGGTGCACCTAGGACACCGTGTTTGCCGTATGCTATTCCTGAACGGTTTGCCAGAGGCTCGCTTCGAGAAGCATGCCATAAGGCTGACCGGTTGCGGGCTCTGCCACAACGGGAACACAAACCCTGGTTTTACCGGGGCGCCCTTTTGACCTTTCGACCTAGTGCATATTCGGAACCCATAGTGACCATTCCAAAGCTAGGGCAGGTTGCTTACCCGATCATAGGTTGTTTGAAACCGCTGCGTGTGTAGTGAAACCCTAGCTCCTAACAAAATAGGACAGGGAAACCCTACCCCAACATAGGGGTGTTTTGGCTCTCTTTTGCTTGCTATATGCTTTTAGAGTGTATCTCTATAGGGAACACACATATCAGTTTGCAAGGTTGAGTATCAGGCATGCGGGCATCAGTGTTTTGGGAATCAAGTATCTGCGGGTATCAGATTCAGACTTGGGGAAATTTGGAAACAAAGGATCGCTGATTAAAGGCGATGTTTTCGGCTTATGGGCAGCGTATTGTAATACCCGACTGTGTGTTGTGTTTATTTATGCCATTATGCTGTCCGTTTGTCTGCTCGCTTATTTTCTTATTATTGTTTTGCTTATCTCTTTACTAGGTAGTTTAGCACAATTGCTTCCGACCCAGTAGATATTTCCCAAGCACTCTGGACTAGAGGTCGTCGACTCCATCGATCTGAGGATCTGATAAACGGACAACCAGTGTACCACTCTCTACCCCTGGTTACTAGACGGAGGGCAGTTAGGTAGAGGGCATCAGTTCAATAGTCAGTACAGAGGGCTTTGTCTACCCAACCGGTGTACAGTAAGGATCAGGATCCGGTTTCTCCTACAGAGAGGGAACATATACCGATAATTCAGTCAGAACAGAACAGTATGGCCAGTTTAGAGGAAATGGTGTGCCAACTCCAAGAAAGTATGAAAACAATGCAGCAAGATGCTGTCCGACAGGCAGAGTTCACCAAGCAACAGGCCACGGTTGTGAATGAACAAGCAGAGTTAATCGTGAGGCCACAATAGCAAACCGGAGCATCTGCTTCACAACAAGCTCCTCCCCGGCCAGGAGTTCCAACCCTCGGGGAGACAGCCAATGTTCAAAATGATACAGACATTCCCACAGGAGCCCCTCCACTCCCAGTCCTATCCCAAATCCAACCCCAGTTATCTGAAACACCCACCAACCTACCGGACTCTCCCTTTGAGTTCGAGACAGATCCCACAGCACTAAACTTGAGTAGGCTTGAAAAACTGTTCAAGAAATCCCAAGGAGTCAAGACCATACTTGACATTGAAGAAGGATATACCAACGCAGCTGTGACGCTGCCTGACCGATTCAAAATTCCTCATATTGATTGATTTGATGGATCCAAGGACCCCATGGTGCACCTGAGATTGTTTTCGGATATTTTAAGGCCAATGGGCCTTACCAGACTGCAGAAGCTGTCTTTATTCGGCCGGACCCTGTCGGGTGTGGCAGCCATATGGTATGCCAAATTAGAAGATGACGTCAAGAGAAAATGGGACGAGATGGATGAGGCCTTCATTACGCAATACTCATACAATACACAAATCGAGATTACGACCCGCGATCTCGAAAAACCGAGGCAAGAGCCCAAAGAGAGCTTCTCAAAATTCGTGACTAGATGGAGGGCCAAGGCTTCGATGATGACCTTAAGGCCCACAGACAAGGATCAGATTCAGATGATTGCGCGCAATCTTTAGCCGAAGTTAATGCAGAAGATGATTGTATTCCCTTTCCCTACTTTTTCTAACCTACATGAATTGGGGGTACAGATTGAGGATGCCTTGAAGCAAGGCTTAATTGATAATGACCGGGAGCAACCCTGAAGAACTTTCAATCGTAGCAGCAATGCGGGCCCGAGCGCCGTTACGACTACAAGAGCCTCCGAAGTGAGCATGGTCACCACCAACCCCCCTCCAAAAACCACGGCAGCAACGCCATTCTCCGGCACGTCCGGAAGCCATACACAAACAGCCAAATACCCACCCAAAAACACAAGAACCTTCGCTCTACTGTATATGCCCCTATCCAAAGCTCTGGGGGTTTTAATCAAACAAGGGCACTTGAAGCCCTAGAGCCACGGCCATTACCGGAAAAACTTTTCCCTACCCATAACCCAGCCAAATATTGTGCATTTCACCAACAGCACGGTCATGACACCGACCTGTGCTACCGATTACGTCATGAGATTCAAGATCTCATCGATAATGGGGTGATTCTGCCTCTTGAGAAACCCAATGTTACAACAAACCCTCTCCACACACATAACCAAGCTCCACATCCTAAAAGAATCAACTTCATCCAAACTGGGGTCGTGTCTTACGATCCTAGTATCTATATCACTCCTTCTCACCTACCTAAGCCGGAGGTACTCCTTCCTGATTGCACCAACTTGTGCATGATGGATATCTCCATAACCCAACCTAAGCCAGTGATGGTAACAGTCAAGGACAGAAGGGAGGAGATTTCAGAGGAAAAGAGGGTTGTTGAGTCAGAATTTGAGAAGTCTGGGAGTTCTGTTGAGAAAGTATATAGTCCGAGCGACTACGTTTCGTCAATAGGCCAGAATGGGCTAGATGTGGAATTGCCGACAGAGGCAGAGCTGTGTGTGATCCAAGGGGATAGTTTGGGACAGAGGATGGATGATTTGATGGCTGTGGAAGAGGACCTTACCAATCTCCAATTTTACAGTGACCAAGATCTAGCGGATGCAGCAGTCAACTGTTTTGATTATGAGGAATCGACAGAGGCTACTGGGTGGTTGGATGATCAACCGGATATGGTGGAAGAGTTCTAACTAGAACCGGGCCTGGCAGGGGTAGGGATGTTAGTGACGTCCGGGAGGGTGGGAGAATAGAATATACCGCCGGAGAGCGCCAGTGTCAAGAATTTCGCGCAGGATTGGAGCATTTCGAAAACAGGAATTATTGAGCAACCAGCTGTGTTGATACAGTCGGAAAAGGAAAGATTTGAAGATTTCGAGAGAATCAGGAAGGCAAAGGCCCATGTGGGGATTGAAACTACTATGAGCACAGAAACAGAGAATGCTGCGAGCATAGGGATAGAAAGTACCGCGAGTACGAGAACAATCATGCCAGAGCCGGATAGGTGTCTATCGGCTGCTGATGGAATGTGGTGGGAGGATGAGGATTTATGTCTTGTCCATACGAATGAAGATTGGGGGAACAACCAACCCGATGACACCTGGTATCTTGGAGATGTCGACCATATGACACGAAGCGGGCGGTACTTCAAACCCCCGCACCTAGATCAACCAGAGGCTTCTAGGAAAGATAGGGAGGCTGAGAAACAAAAGGAGAAACAACTTGAAGAGGAGGCTGTGCTCAAACAGTTAAAAAAGGTGCAAGCAGACATCTCCATCTGGGGACTGCTTATGGCAACACGAGTGCACAGACAGGCTGTCCTATCAGCCATGGACAAGGCGAAGCTTTGGATAGAAACCAGGCCAGAACAACTGGTAGGATTAGTCTTTTCGGGAGGGGCTACCCCGACGTTGAATTTTTCCGATAAGGAACTGCCACCTGAGGGGGCAAACCATAACAAACCACTCTACATCTCTGTAGAGTGTAGGAATAAATAGATAATGGTGGTTCTTGTTGATACTGGATCCGCCATCAACGTCTGCCCGGCAAGGACAGCGTATGCGATCGGTTTGAAAATCGCGGATTTTGTACCAACAGCCCAGGTAATTCGGACATACGACAACACAAGTAGGGAAGTCATGGGGACGGTGAAAATTCAGACTAAAGTTGGGCCAGGACAGCATGAGATAGATTTCCATGTCTTAGAAGTTCCGGCAACTTTCAACCTGCTTTTGGGGCGGCCGTGGCTGCACCAGGCGAAGGCAGTGTCATCCACTTTGCATCAAATGGTGAAATACCCCTATGGGAAGGGAGTAGCCATTGTTTTTGGAAATTCATCAATACATCCACCGCCGGAGGTATCTACGCTTGTTCTAGAAATTGAGCATGGTATGAAGGATGTGTTCATATCAGGTTTTACTCTGGCTGAGGCTCGGGTTATACAGAACATCATGGCTGCTAACGAGGGGATATATGTCAGTGCTCAAGCAGTATATCTCATGAACAAGCTCCAACACATCCCTGGATTGGGATTGGGAAAGAGTGGCCGGAAGGGCATCGCAACACTGGCTGAAGTGCCACACAACCCCCATACCTTTGGCTTGGGTTATCTGCCCACCAAGAAGGATTGGGTAAGAAAGGGAAAGGAAATGGCTGGAAGAGCCAGAGCGAAACAAATGGGGAAACCTTTTGACTTAATGCACCGGCCCATTCAAGGTACCCTAAATGGATGGTTCATCTAGGAGGGAGAGGATTTTCCATTCTATGGATTTCCGGAGCCGTGGCTGAACGCAGAAAGGAAGCGTGTGCCGGGGTTCGAGATCTTCTTCGTTCTACAATTATCTGAGGATGATGTTGCCGAAGAGCAAACAGACCCGATAGTTGAGGCTGAGCATAGCAAGGAAATGGAGTCTGAGGACACCGAACTCGAAATAAGGGTAACACTGGCATGTCTACTTTCAGATCCTCCGATCGAATAGAAGTGCTTGGGGGATAACTCCACGGTGTCCATGATCGGGAATGAAACGGCTGCGGGCCTACCATCAACTATTTTGGATGCATCCATCGCACCCTCTCTCATTTGGCAATACGAAGAGGGATTTTTGTCAAACAACACTGGGCCAGGTAGTGAGCCAGAATCTAATTCCTCCGAATCTGTTGAGTCGGAATTAGGTTCCAGCTCGACTGAGTCTGAGTCCGGTATTCCTGGGGGTGATAACCCAAATGCCACAGTCCTGTCCAGGTCGTCTTTTTCTTTCTCTTTCGAGTCTGTTGTAACAGGAGAATCGAACGGTTTGGAAGTACATAATGAGAATGGTATGGATGTGGTTTCTGAGTACTTTTCTGTGCCTTTGATTTATTGCTTGAATCAGGACTTTCAAAATTTTGACAAAAACGATGAGGAAGAAATTTCTCCGGTTTTGCAACGATTAATTGATCAAGAGCAGGAAAGATTTGTTAAACCTTTAGTTGATGAAATCACTACTATGAATATTGGTACTGAGGAGGGCCCGCGACTGGTCCAAATCGGGTCCAAGTTGTCTTCGGAGGAACGCGAACGCTTAGTCGCTTTATTAAAAGATTTCAAAGATGTTTTCGCATGGTCCTACGAAGACATGCCTGGAATCGATCTTGAGATTGTACAACACTGGATCCCTCTTGACCACGAGGCCCAACCTGTTAAACAGAAACTCAGAAGGATCTGCCCTGACTAGGCCATCAAGATTAAGGAAGAGGTCACCAAGCAAATTGATGCAGGCTTCCTACTAGTATCTGAATACCCGACTTGGTTGGCCAACATTGTTCCAATGCCGAAGAAAGATGGCAGAATCTGAGTATGCGTGGATTTCAGGGATTTAAACAGAGCTAGTCTGAAGGACGACTTTCCCTTGCCACATATTGATGAGTTGGTGGATTTCACAGCAGGCCATGCTATGCTTTCGTTTATGGATGGTTTCTCAGGCTACAATCAGATAGTGATGGCACCTGAAGATCGGGAAAAGACCGCCTTCACCACCCCGTGGGGAACCTATTGCTATAGAGTAATGCCATTTGGATTGAAGAACGCTGGAGCTACATATCAATGCGCTGCGACCACAATATTACATGACATGATCCACAAAGAGGTTGAGGTGTACGTGGACGACATGATTGTCAAGTCCAAAGAAAGAGAGGGCCACTACACCACCTTGCAAAAGGGTTTCCAAAGGATCAGAGAATTCCGATTGCGGCTGAATCCACAGAAATGTACGTTCGGTGTTACAGCGGAAAAAATGATGGGGTTTCTAATTACACAAAGGGGCATTGAAGTCGACCCTTCTAAAATCAAGCCCATCTTAGAAATGCCACCACCAAAGACTGAAAAGGAGGTGCGAGGCTTTCTGGGTAAAGTGCAATTCATAAGACGGTTTATCTCAAAATTAACCTTGACTTGTGAACCACTTTTTGGTCTCCTGAAGAAAGGAAAGAAATTCCAATGGGACGGCCGATGCCAAGCTGCTTTTGAACAGATCAAGAAATACTTACAGAACCCACCCGTGTTGTCACCGCCAGAACCAGGGAGACCGTTGATATTGTACCTTTCAGTGACCGAAACTACAATGGGCTATATGCTCGCACAAGAATCAGAGGACAAAGTGGAAAGAGCCATCTACTATCTGAGCAAGAAGATGCTGGAGTATGAAACTCGCTACACACCATTGGAAAAGGCTTGCTTAGCCTTAGTATGGGCTACCCGGAAGCTGCGGCACTACCTGTTAGCCGTAATGTTGGTTTCACGACTGGATCCCATCAAATATCTTTTCGAGAAACCGGCACTTACGGGTAGACTAGCTCGTTGGTTGCTGTTGCTTTCCGAATTTGATTTGAAATATGTGACATGCAAGTTAGTCAAGGTAAGAGCAGTAGCAGAATTCTTAGCCAATCATCCAGTGGAAGGGGGTGAAGCAGTTGAGTACTTATTCCCAGATGAGGCCATTTTGTACATCGAAGATGAAACTTGGACGATGTTCTTGATGAAGCGTCAAACCAGTATGGGTATGGGATATGAGTGCTGTTAATAGCACCCGACAACTCCCGTATCCCTCTAGCATTCAAACTCCGGTTCAAAGTCTCGAACAACGAAGCAGAATATGAGGCATGCATTGCCGGTCTAGAAGCAGCCCTAGAACTAGGAGCAAAACGGTTGGACGTCATCGAGAACTCGAACCTTGTTGTGTCTCAAGCAAAAGGAGATTGGAAAGTCAAGGAAGAAAGGATGATAATGAACCACCAGACCCTGGATTTGTTAATTCCTCAGTTCGAAAAGCTAAAATTTACTCATCTAGCAAGAGAGAACAACAGGTTCGTAGATTCACTAGCAACTCTATCTTCCATGATAAACATCCCGTTTGGAGTCCAGATGCGTCCAGTCATCATTGACCAGAAGTTTGTGCCAGCATATGAATCAATTGCTGCTATAGATGAGGTTCAGGACGACAAGCCCTGGTATTACGATATTTGGAACTTCTTGGAGACAGAGGCGTATCCACCAAGGGCAAATGCCAAGGATAAAAGGGCAATCAGAAGAATAGCTATTCAGTTCATCATCTGCGGGGGTAAGCTGTATAAGAGAGGTCACCAGGGAATGCATAAGCTGTGTGTAGAAGCTGAAGAATCGAAGCACCTGATGGAGGCCATCCATGGAGGAGAATGTGGTGCACATATGAACGGGGTAATGTTGGCTCGGAAGATCCTCAGACATGGTTATTATTGGTCCACCATGGAGGAGGATTGTATTAGCTTTGTTCGGCGATGCCACAAATGTCAGATCCATGCAAACCGCATGAACATCCCACCGTCGAAGTTGTACAATATGACTTCACCATGGCCATTTTCAGTTTGGGGAATCGATGTGATCGAGGCTGTTACTCCGAAAGGGTAGAATGGGCATGAGTTCATCTTGGTCGCGATAGACTACTTTACAAAGTAGGTTGAGGCCCAATCTTATGCGGTGTTGAAGGCTTCACAGGTCGCGAAGTTCATTAGAAACAATATCATCTGTCGTTATAGGGTCCCAAACGAGATTATTTCAGACAATGGTTCCCATTTCAAGAAGGAGGTGATTGATTTGTTGAAGAAATACAACGTGGCTTTTCATAAGTCATCCACATACCGGCCACAAACCAACGGAGTGGTTGAAGCCGCCAACAAGAACATCAAGCACATACTACAGAAGATGGTAGAAACCTACCGGGACTGGCCAGATAAGTTGTTGTTTGCTCTGTGGGGCTACCGAACTTCAATTAGAACTTCTACTAGGGTGACTCCATATTCATTAGTTTATGGGATGGAAGCCGTTCTACCAATCGAAATTGAGGTTCCGTCTTTGCGAGTGTTGGCTGAGTGCCAGATAGCCAAAGCAGATTAGTAGCAGAGTAAATTTGAAGAACTCATGCTCTTTGACGAGCGCAGACTGAAAGCACTGTACCATGTTCAAGGTTATCAACGCAGAATTGCCAGGGCTTTTAACAAGAAAGTTAAGTCTAGGAAGTTAAAGGAAGGAGATTTGGTGCTCAAAGACAACCGAGCTCCCATCCACGACCCAAGGGGCAAGTTCAGACCATAATTAAAACTATCTGGTCGGGTGGAGCTATCGTTCTGATGGACTCAGATGGCCTAGAGTTCTCACAATCGATCAACATGGACAAGTTGAAGAAATATTACCCCTGAGAGGCTCGCTAGGCCGAAAACCCAAAAGGGCGACCTAGGCAAAAGTTAGAGCACAAAAAATTTGAAATTATAAAAACTGAGCTCGTAAGGTTGAAAACCCACAAAAGGCGGCCTTGGCAAAAATTAAAGCGTAAAAGGAGAGTGAAAATACTCGAGTGAACCAAAGCCTGAACTATATAAGGCTTGATTTCCATCTTTGGGATACGTAGGCAACTTCATCTTGAAGTCCAGCCATAAACTTTTCCTTGAGCAACTTTGTCCATTTGATCAGCTCGGTCATCTTGGCCTGTTCAGCGTTCAAAAGCTTTGGTTGTAATCTCTGGTGCAGTGCTATTCAAACTAGGGGCAACTTTCCGTTGCTGTGCGGTGTCGCGGTACTATTCAGACTAGAGGCAACTTTCCAGTTGCTGGGATTCGGGGTTGTGCATCTCAGTGACAAATCTCAAGCTTGTCCAGTTCTGATCCATATCAAAAATGGTTTTGAAAAGTTTTAATAAAAGCTGACTTTGTTCAAATTAATCTTTTTACAACTAAGACCATTTCTGGACCAAAACGGGAAATTTTCAGTACCACAACCTTCAATTTCATTGATTTCAACACAGAGTTCTCTTGCTCTTGCATACAAATTGAACTTGCTTTTTATTACATTCATAAGGAAAACTTGAAAGTACTAATAAAGCAATAAACCTGGGGCATAGGTAACTCAGGTGTTCCTGCGCCCCCTCCCAAAGCTGGTCAAAGCCTCTAACACTAAAGTGGGCCCTTCTTGTGCCTCTTCATTGAGCCAATCTAGGCACTCATCAGACAAAATGCAACTGAAAGTGGGAGCGGGGGCCAGGAGCTCTCTAGTCCTCCATGTTGTGGCATACCGGGCAAGCTGTGCGCCTCGAACCAGGAATGCAGCAGGGTACTCTATCCCCTCCGGCGGGCAAGTCTGATCATGTCCGAACTGGCACTGGAACCGGAACGGAAAATAGAAGACACAGTGTGTCATACCAATCAATTGAATCCCAGGTTGACGGGTCATGTTGTAGCTCATTGCCGACAGAGTGAGCCAAGGGCACCGCCAAGCAATATGGTCTGCGGACAAGATGCACATCCAGTCAAACCACCACCCATCATCAAGGGCATCAACTAGGCATTGCCTAAAGAAGTAACCTCGAGCTGAGTATGCGGGCAAGACTCCACAATTTGTAACTTGTCCATTAACCACAACTGGGAAGGGATTGAAAAATGAGAGAATAAAGAATAGAGAGATGTACGATGAGAGAAAGTAAGGAAAAGGGTTTTGTGAGAAAAACAGAGCCTGAGGGCCGAGTGATGTGAGCAATACACATGTAAGATTTGGGTAGGAAGCATTACCTGCAATAGTAGTGGGCTCCCTGCAAGCCTAGCCGTCTTTCAGCGATGAAAAGCGTCTAAGCCCATCCATGTCTCAGCCAATGTCATGGCAATACAGCTCTTGCCCTCCTTCAAGCCTTGGGCGACCTCGATCAATCAGACACTGAATCCACTAGAGCCCGGGGCAAGTAAGAAACGAGATAGCAAGCATAGGCAAAGCGCGTGTCGCCGATAGCTCTGCCAATGATGGTCGCCGCAATCGCCAGCATCAGAAAATTGGCAAACCAAGCTTGGGATGTCCAGCTCCCCGTCACGGATCAATGATCGAGCATCATGTAAAGTGAGGCCACACATTTTTCCTAGGGCTTGGACGTGACCAAATCGGAGTTGAGGAAAGATTTTCTCGTTACGCTCGGACTCCATTAAAGCTTGGAAATCCTGAAAGGTGGGACACATCTCTTGCCCGCTGAAGCTAAAGACGTGTGTTACCGGATTCCAAAACCTTGTCGCGCCATGGAGGAAAGGAAGGTGCAGCGGAGTACGGCCCAGCGTGCATAGTGCATTCAAGCCGAAGCCGCGGAAGTTCAACTTTTCCGAGCCATCTAGAGAAGCAATCCAATTTGTGAGGTTTTGGGTAGAGAATGCTTCCATTTGGTGCAAATTTGAGTTGAAATGAAGAGAACCCCGAAGCTGGAACTCATATAGAACATAAGGTGGTGAGCGGAGGACAGATGTCATTATTTTGGAGAATCTGCCATCGATGGCCGGCAGTGGCTCATCAATGGCCGGCAGGCCTCCACTTGTGGCCGGCAGTGCTCCCCTCTTGCTTACTAGCTCCCTCACTGAAGACCCAATTGTCCGTTGCAGTGGAGTCCTATTCTTTGTGTCTTTCAAGGTCTTGTTTTGTCCTGTTAAACTTTGTCGTCGTCTCTTGTTCAAGGCGTATTATTTTCTTGTTCTATGTCAGGTTGTAATCATCTTCCTGTCATTCATCGAGTTGTTGCAATCTGCTTATCGAGTTGTAAATTTGTTAAGCTTTGCTTTGTTTATCGAGTTGTTTTGTTATTAGTCGGTTCATTACCTGATTAGTGCAATTTGACTGTTTGGTTTTCAAAACAAGACTTCGATTTCATTTACATTATTGTGTAAAGTAATTCGATGTGATGCGATGCATAAAAGGTACAAATGAAACACTTTTCCAACAAAAAAGGCAGTTTTCATTCCACCATAGTTTTTTTTTACAAAAGAGTTTGGTTTTGAAACAAACCCGCCCAACGCAGTACAATGTGCGAAAACTACTAGTAAAAAGGAAAATAAAACAAAAACAAAAACAAAACAGAGATCAGCGTCTGAAGTAGCAAAATGTCTGGATCAGTGCTGGTGGTCTCAAGTGCGGGAATCCGTCCTGGTCCTCTTCCTGGACGAAGGTCCAGAATCTCCACCATCAGCATCTGACTCTGACTCTGACTGCGAACTCATTGCCTCATCGTCAGATTCATCATCATCAGAGATAGGTCCCTGTGAACTAGTCCCTCGTCCTGCTCTCTCTGCTGCTCGAGGAGGTACTGAAGGGCTCGTGCCTGCTCCTGCTGGAATACCCGATGGGCCTGGCGGCAATAAAGGAATCTGAAAGAGGGACAAGCCACCCAAAATGCATTAGTAACCAAGATGAAGACAGTGTGCAAGCTGTACAAATGTTGATGTGTTAAGAAAAGACTTCAAATCGGTGCAGTTTGAATGAACTTACCGGAATGCTATAGATACTGAGTAGGTCCATGCTCGTCTGCAGCATCCCTATCACTGAAGCCGTCATCGCTAGAGACTGACAAGTGTACTCAATGGGAGCCTACAAAAATGGTTGAAATCATTAGTACTCTGTATAATATCAAGGGAGATCAAATGACAGTACAAGGGAAGATAGTGTAGCACAAACCGGAGTCGAGCCGTAACCTCTGACAAACTCGTGACCAGCTGGAGGAGGAGCAAAGGGAACCTGATAAATCTCTCCAGCTCGCCCTCGTAGTGTCATAGTAGCAGGCAGCACTGGCCATCCAGACCCTTGTCTCACCTCAGGACCTCTCCTCTTACGAGACCTGGTCGCTTCGCCTCTGCCCTTCATAGTTGGAGTCCTCGCTTCGTCTCCTCCTCGGACACCAGTCAAAGGTGGCATCAGATGTGTCTGAATGAAGGTCGCGTAGTCGCCATCAGCACGAAAGTAATCTGTCTCCAGCCCTACCATGAACTAGATCACCTGGTCGGCGGATAACATGTGTGTCTCCTTCATCGATGGTGGAGGCGCCATCGGTACAAATGGGGCAGGCAACCCCAAAGTCGCCATCAGAAAACCAGTTCGACATATCGCCCTCGAAAGGATACAGATCGAGACATGATCTGGGCAAGCATCGATCCGGAGTCCTGACAGCTCCCATGGTCGCCATGTAATCTGGGAAAGAGAACCAACGAGATGATCAGTCGTCAAATGACTAAGGCAGGTGCATTGGGTTAATCGAAACAATCTTATTGCAGACTTACCTCACGCGCTGCGATTGTGTCAAAATACTGTCGGAAAAACATGAAGCCCTCCCGGGTCCTACGATGGAGCGGACCGTCATATACATTGGAAAATGGGACCGTCACTACAATCTTCTCCACTGGATTTGGAGCAAGCGCCGGGAAGTATGCATATACCCAAAGCTATTGAAGAAATGTGATTAGTACAGCGTATGAACAAGAATGCAAAAAGCAGAACGTAGAATGCAATACAGTACATAATAGATGCAGGCCTAGAAAGGCTGACATTAGATCCTGTGCATATAGTGTATTGTGAACAGTGTGTAGATTCTGTGTGTGCAGTGTATGGTGTGAAGTGTGCAGGATGTATGGTGTACAGAAAATGCAAAGCAAAAAGCATACAGTATGACAGTGAGTACGGAGAGTGCAAATGTTGAACAAAGCAAAACGTACAAATGATAAGCAGAGTAATGTAAAAGGAGAAACTAGGTTGCGTACCTGCCAAGCTCGCCAGTAGCCTCCAATCACTCTCCCGCACATCCGAGAAGTGGAGCTCATGTATCCATAAAGAGTGGTGAGACCGGCTGCGCCCCAGTTATAGGAGCGGACCCGCGGAAGCACCACCAGGGTGCTCAAGAAGTACAAACCCACGGTATTCCACCTGTTCGAAAACAAGGTGGTACCAAAAAGGAACAGGAGAAAGCCTCTAGCATGCTGCTCCACTCCCTCATCGGTCTGAGGATCCTCTCCACGGAACTGCTCCTCGAACCAAGAGTATCTAACCATATCCACTCGAGCAAGAGGTGGACGTGCTCCAAGCAACACATCCCATGCAGCCACCCACTCCCCCATGCCGGGATCTAGAGGAATCGGATCATCTCCCACTCCCAGACCGGTGATCATAGCAAAATCAAAAGGAGTCATGGCCATCTCCCCTGCTGTGGAAAAGTGAAAGGAATTGGTGGTGTCCCACCACCTCTCCCCAAGAGCCCTTAGGAGAGGGCGACTCGCAGTAACTCGCGTCAAACCGCAGCAAAATATACTGAAGCTGGTCTCATTGACAATCCGGCGGACCTTGGTGGGGAGCACATCATACCAGTCGCAAGCGGTCGTAGCGCCGTAGCCTCGGAAGGAACGAGATCCCTCCTGTTGAAAATACAGTTTCAAATCAAATCGAGGGAATATTGAAAATGCAGTTTCAAGTCAAATCAGCACAGTTCGAATCAGATCAGCAGTGTGTTGAAAATACAGTTCAGATTAGATTAGTGATGTATTGAAAATACAGTTGCATCCAGGGCAATGATGTGTCAAAGATACATTTGAATTCAGAATAGTGACGCATGAGATGCGGTTATGTGCAGTGTATACAGGACAGCAGTGTATGAAATGCAGTTAGATTAAAGCATGCGATGCAATCAGATCGAAACAGTGCAAAAGATGCAGGTATTCGAAAGCAATACTACACAAAAGACAAAGGTGGTACCTCTACGGCGATGGTCGACAAGTGAGACATCGGCTCTCGCAATAGGAGGTCGTTTGGTACATCCTCATCAAAATCGGTAAAGGAATGGATGCCTCCCGCCACTGGAATGATGTGAGTCTCTGGATGGTACACCGCAGGGTCGAAGGGACGTACATCCAATGGTAATGGCTGAGGCTCAACCTCTGGCTCGGCCGCAAACTCTGCCACTAACTCTACTGGAGGGAGTGTCGGGAAACCCTCATCATGAGGCACATTGTCTACCATCTGAGACGAATGCAAAGGAAGGATGAGAAAATTTGAAAAAAATGAGTAAAATGATGAAATTTAGAGTAAACTCAAACCCTAAGAAAGAGAAAATTCAAGAAGAGTTAAAAAAAACTCGGGAAAGTGAACTTACCTCGAGAGAAGATCGGGGGAAATGATCCTTGAATTCAAAAAATGGTGAAAGAAGCCTCGGATACAATTTCTGATCGGTTCAAATCAAAGAAAACCAAGAGTCCTTCGCGATGTAAGGTTGAATAGGGTGGTGGGAAACGCGTAGAATGCGCGAATCTAGAGAGAAGGCACACCTAGGAAGGAAGAAAATTGATTTCTATGGAAGGGTTTGTGAGGAAATGGGTTAGTTTTGATCCAATTTAAGGGCCCACGGCCTAAAAGCCTCTTTTGCCCGAATCTGCCACTGATGGCCGGCAGGGGCACATCGGTGGCCGGCAGCATGTCATCGATGGCCGGCGGTTGATGAAGATGGCCAGCAGTGGTCGGCGGTTGTCCTAGGTGACCAGCAAGCCGTCTCCAGCTTTCCTGGCCTATTTGATCTTGGAATCTATTCCTGGGGACCAGCAACCCTGTGAAATGCTCAAAACTTAATGCGAGATGTCTCCATGGGAGCTTGGGAATCACATCCTCAATATACGATGGTTTACACCCATCAATGCGCACGAGGTGTATCCTTTTGACGCATCCTAAACCCTCCGGGAGGTAAACCGGAGGTCTTCTTTTAAGATGTCTTTATTAAGCATCTTTCTCTTCTGTTGTTGTTAATTAGCATTCGTCTGTTACAATGAACACCCGTCTAGTTCACATGCATTGCTTTGCATATCTCTATTATGCATTGTCATGCATTTTCTCTATCATGCAATTGTCTTGCATTTTCTTGTCACAGATCGCTATACACTTCTTTATCATGAGTTGTCCTAATTTCTACTATACACATTGCATGCGTTGTCGCACATGCTTCAATTTCTACTATACACATTGCATGCGTTGTCGCGTATGCTTTACTTACATGTGTTCAATTTCTACTATACACATTGCATGTGTTGTCGTGTATGCTTTACTTACATGTGTTCAATTTCTACTATACACATTGCATGCGTTGTCGCGTATACTTTACTTACATGTGTTCAATTTTTACTATACACATTACATGCATTGTCGCGCTATGCTTCACTTACATGTGTTTAATTTCAAGTTCCTTCACACATTGCATGCGTTGTCGCGCTATGCTTTACTTACATGTGTTCAATTTCAAGTTCCTTCACACATTGCATGCATTGTCGCGCTATGCTTTACTTACATGTGTTTAATTTCAAGTTTCTATACACATTGCATGCGTTGTCGCGTTATGCTTTACTTACATGTGTTCAATTTCAAGTTTCTTCACACATTGCATGCGTTGTCGCACTGTGCTTTACTTACATGTGTTCCATTCCTGTTTTACACATTGAATGCGTTGTCGCGCTATACTTTACTTACATGTGTTTAATTTCACGTTTCTTCACACATTGCATGCGTTGTCGCGCTATGCTTTACTTGCATGTGTTCCATTCCCGTTTTACACATTGCATCCTTACCGGCTTGCATTGTCACGCATGTCGCCTCCTTGCATTTTTTATGCACATTTCATGCGCGTCGTCACGCAGCTTTTCAAATACATTGTTATGCATATTTCTAACGATATTGTACCTGTTAAGTTCATTTCTTTTTCAGGCACGATATTGTATATATGGTACATTTGAAGCTGGCATGGCCAGACGAGCCGCACAAGTATTGTATGCACTCCGCGTGAAACGTGGTAAGAATTGCATAATTTTCTTACATCCTTCCTGTTGGAATATGTAGGACTGTTGTTTACCCGCTTAAAACTGTTGCATGATTTGCTTCATTACAGCATTCTTGGCATGATAATTAGTCATGCTCTTACATCTTGCATACCGCTTGCATTATGCCCCAGCCTCCGGGCACATCTCCGCATGCTTATACTAATTGATTGTCTGAGTCTTTGGCTTTGTCAAAAATGGGTCGTCTCTGGGCTTTGACATTCACTCCCGCCACTTTGTGACTGTTGAGTTCTATTAAAGAGGGGCAACTGTAGACACCCCATTTTTGACCGTCTTCAAGACTTGGTTGTGCTTGCAGGTACACCCAACGACTAGTTCGATTGCTCGTCAAGCACTCGACTATCACGGCGGAACGTCACCGGTTCGAGCTTCCCGGACCCTGTATCCTTTCTGCCTTTTTTTGGGACCCTGACTTGGTCCTTTCAGAGTGGACCCTGTGGTCCACTGCCGACCATGGCCTTGACCCTGCTGGCCCTTGGTGATGCCATGCCCACCAATGGTGAGCCACTGCCCGCCATTGATGATGGACGGCACCCCCCCTCTCTCAGCTGGTTTTCCTCCAGATCTTTTAAGCCAGCTGGATTTTTGTTATCTCCCCTCCATACACGTGTATGGAGGGATGGAACTATTGCAAAGCTTCTTGAAGAAGCTTTGCATTGCCTTCTTCTATATAAGCAAGAAGGCTCCCTTTATATCAGAGGTTGAATCATATTTGAGAAGATATATCTCTCTATATTGTTGCTAAATTGTGCCTTGAACTTGATTTTTCTTGCACTTTTACACTACAACACATAGATATACACCACCACCATTGGCCTAAGCTTCTTGGGAGGGATTCTTGAGGCCTGAAAACTAGTTTCCGCCCCCCTGAAGTTGCTGGTTTTGAAGAGGGTCTTCAAGGGTGAGTATTTTCCCCATTTTTGCATTTTCTTGCACCTTGCTTTAGCCCTCTTTACATATTGTTTTAGGCTTTGCTTATAACTGAAAAAAAGTCTTGTTTCTAAGTTCTTTTTAAGTTTGGTTAAGGTCATTTTGCTATTTGGGGTGTGTAGCCCCCTTGCATGCTTTTTTGGCTTTCTTTTAAGCCATATTTGGAGGCCTCCGAGCTAGCCTTGGTTTGGCCTTCCTACCACTGAAATCTAGTGGATTTTCAGTGGTAGAGGTGTGGTTTTGAGGTCCTAAATCAGAGGGGGTAGTCCCCTCTCTTTGTATTCCTCTTTGCTTACATTTTTGGCCTTCCAAAGGACCTCTTAGTTGCATGCTTCTAGGCCTTGTTCCAGGCCCTTTTCAGCGGGTTTTAGGACCCCCATAGGCTATTCCCAGAGTTGTTTTTTCCATGTTAAGTGTCCATCTTGCATGTGCTGAACAACCCCTTGCATGGCCCTCCAAAGAAGCCCCTCATTTTTGTATGCATTGGCTGCATTTCCATGATTATTTTGGCACATTTTAACATATTTTATTCACTATTTTTGGCTGGTTTGGTGAGATTTCATATGCTTCATATATATGCCATATAACTCATGCTTACTAGCCAATCTTGCATGTTGCCTTAGCCCTTCATGTGAGCACCTTTTGGCCATGCTTTGAACTAGAAATGTTCATGTTTTGGGGCTGCCTTAGCTCTTTCTTTGTGCCTCATAGTCAAATAATGCCTGCTTTATATAGCTATAGTGTAAATGCTTAGGCTAGTCTTGGGTTTTGAGGTCTCTATCATGTCATACATGTGATGTTTGCATGTCTTGCCCTCATTTCACATGCTATTTTAGTCCATGAAATGTTGTCATACACTTGCATTTGACATGCCTTGAATGCTTTGTATAGCTTGTGCTTTATGCCTCAAGAGTGGACTTTTGTGCATGCCACTTAGCCTAAGCCTTTGGCTCATCATTTCAGTGTATTTTGGGTCCTAATATACCATGATGTAACTTTGTTTTTGGTTGTCCAAGTCATGCCATGATTGGTTTTCATAGGTGTAGTGCATTGCCTCTTTTGTAGCCTTGCATGTTCTATGCTTTAGAATTGTATGCTAGCTTGCTTTGGCTCACTTCCATGCATGTTTTAGTCTCATATCAGTACGTACTGGGACTGTTTTGGGTTGCCCTTGCCATATCCTTCATGCTTTGTATAGCTGTAGTGTAATTGGCCTTGCAAGCTTCGTGTTTCGGTGATTCACGCATGCTATCTTTGAGCTATTTAAATGATTTGGCATCATTTATCACCTCATTTCAGTGCATATAGTGTTGTTGCACTTGCACATTTGTCACTTCTTAGGCACTTTTGAGAGTTACCCCTTTTAGGCCCCTTTGTTGAACATTTCGCATTTGTGCATGCTTGAGTGTATTGTGTGGCTTAATTCATCCCTTTGGCTACTGATTTGGACCTAGTTGAGAATTGTCCATCTTTGGTGTAAGCCCATCTTACCATGTTGTCGCATGCTTGTTTCATTTCATATGTTGTCACATACTTGTATAGCTTTGCATACCTTGCATGCTCACATGTTCATGTTGCATTTTGTTATGTTGTCCAAGGTTGTCACCTCACATCATGCTTATACGCTTGTTGAATGCTTGAGTTAACTGCGTGTTTGCACACTTGAGTCATATTGCATGTTTGCCATGCTTATATGTTGCATTGTTTGGATTAAGTGTTAATCCGAGCACGAGGAATGAGGGGCGTTTCATACTCCGAGTAATGGAACGTGTCTCAATTCTCGGTCACCGAAGCTCTTGATGATTCATGATAGAGTTCTAGGCTTTACTTGCTTTATTTGTGCATTCATTTTCATATTGATTTGCACAAGTTGGACCTTTGGCCATTATGCATCGGGATGCGTGATTGATGGTCGTGGATCCGACTTGGCCTCTCCCTTGATGTTTTTGAGGTGATTTGGAGTGCCATGGTGCGTACATGTCCTTGGGAAACGCTCATTTTTCTCTATTTTGTGCTTAGCCTTGCGGTGGTGTCCACACAAAGACCCGATAAATGACACCATCGATGATCGGCAGTGTGCCACTCTTGGCCGGCAATAGGCCATCTCTGGCCAGCAGATCTCCCTCCATGGCCGGCAGGTCACTGGTGACTTCCCCTGCAGTGTTTTGGTAAGTTTCAGCAACAAGCACTGGAAGACACCCTGCAAACAGAGCCTCTAAAGAGCAACCGGAAGGCATTTCGAGCCGAGGAACCGAAGCGAGCATGCATACTCTCCTCTTCTTCGAAAAGAGCTGGGGCAACTCTTTTTTACTGCTTACTAGTTAATTAGCATTTGTTATTTGTAATAATTAATTTGTTAATTAATTAAGTTGTGTAATAATTAGTTGTGGCTAGTTATTCATTTGGTTCTGTAATAATTAATTAGCTTGTGAGTTAGTTAATTAGGCGGCTTGTATTATTCTTTCAGACCCTTCGAGCGAGGGCACAATTGTAATAAGTATGCGTGAGTGTGTGTATGTCTTCCAACCTCACGTCTTTCTTCCCTTTTATTTACTAGCTTTCGATGGTTAGTTTAGGACATATTTACTTTAGCATACCTTATGTTATGCATGCGTGCATCATTCATTAGTATTGCATGCACCGGGCTCGGCGCATCATGCTAACTGCATAAAGTATTCTAAATCTAACTTGAATACATGCTATCTGTGCATTCCACATGCCATCCTAGGATTAGCCGAGCCTATTCTAGGGACATTCTGTATGTGTTGCATTAACCATTTAACATGGACTAGGGTCACGCATGTTTGCTAACTAGTTTACTGTTTTGGCACGGAGTACATTGTAAGTATTTTTGTGCTTTAGCATCTCGCATGAGTGTGAATGTTAACATGACAGCATGCTTACCGTGTGGCTATATGCTTATGTGATAAACTACCTAAATGCTTGTGGGTGAAGGTTGGATTACTTGAATTGGGACAACTCATTGAAATCCGTGTTTTTAGCCTACTTACGAGTAGCAAATTCCAAACCATTTTCCAAACGAACGGATATGCAATGCTTTGTTCCAAATTAGGCGATCTAGTCTATACTTGTTTTGCTGTGCGCATCACATAGTAATTCTAGCTAATTAATCGGAATAAGAATGCATGTGTTTTAAAAAACGAGATATCATGGTTAGTAGAGGCCGATCTTCGGATCGGGCGAGAGGGGGTGCTCATAGCTGACCTTCCCCAATCGTACCCAAGTTCCCGAGCCGAGGCAACTTTGGTGATGACGGAAATGTGGCCTTTGGCACCGAGTCAGGGTTTCCTAAATTCCGCCATTAAAAAATATTTAGGTGGCGACTCTGTATCTGGCAAAGTAGTCCATGTTTGACACTTCTTTTCTAAAAAACTATTTTCTCAAAACGATTTGCCAAATTTGGACTTTTTGGTTCAGATTAAGAACTGTGACAATTTGAGTCCGAACTGTAGCGAGCCCCAAATGAACAAAATGGGATTTCCCTCCCAGGACATTCGGGGACGTCTACAGTAGCCATTGTATCTTGGTGCTTGAAGACGCAATGGGTCTGTTACACCTCGTCCCTAGACATTTTCCTTGCCAAAAGCTACATGCTTCACCTCTATTGTTGCATCGTCCACCCATAATCCATTTGCTTTCTGAACAGCTACTGTTATAGCTACAGAGCAGTCAAACCTTACAAACCCAAATCTTGTGTTAGTGAGCTTTCTTCTCTTTTGAGGAATAACAACATCATTCACCACACCAAACTTGGAGAAGATGTTATACAGCCCCTTCGGATTCACTGATCTTGGTATATTATCCACAAATACAGTGAAGAAGCTTATGCGTCCCTCGAACACCCCTCTTCTTTGTCGTCTTCGATGTCAACCCCTTTGTCTCACAACGGGAATCCACCCCCCTTGCTTAGCTCCTTTCATTTTCGTTAGATCCTTTTCTTTCAAAAAAAAGAAAACTCATTTGATATACTATTTTCATGAAGCATGCATATATTTATTAACTTAATTGAGCTTGTGACTCATGGTTATCGTGGCATTATACACTTGTGATCCATGTTACTGTGATGTTGAGCCATTGTATTGCATTAATTTTCCCTATTTTGTGCCTTATTATGTGCCTTCCAAGTTGTGGGAATGTTTTGCTTCGGATTGCACAAAGCAGGGGTAACGACCGCACGTGCGGGGGTCATATATTTTATTATTATGAAAGATTCACACAAGCAGCAACATAGTGAAACTACCAAGGACAATTCGAACACATGTAACAATAGGCTAATTAACGTACAAAAGCTAACCAATGTATATTCCGGGGAAAAGAAAACTACTTAAAATTTGAATCTATCCAACTAATTTCACAGATATATTGTTCTAAAAAAAATTATGATTAAATAAACAAATAGATTCATATTTTGAAATTAAAATTCCAGAACTAGAAAACATGCTGAAAATTACAAGTAGATTGAACAAAAATACATAATAAAATAAAATACCCAAAAAAACAAAAAAAAAAAAAAACAAAAAAGACGAAAAAACAAACCAAAGCCTACAATGGACAGTTTTCTTAAAATAGATTCACCGCCTCACCGATTGGGGTGCTGGAGGTTGTTCGATGTTTGTCTTTCAGGATACGACGGTTGGACTAGTTACAGCCAAGCACCTATGGTGTAGCTTCGATGAAAAGAACTTAAGCAGCACTCTCTCACACTAGGGAGAATAAAACTAGAGAAACTTTGTAACACAAAGGGAGAAGAATTTTCTACGTAGAAAACTAAAAGAGAAGGGCCTCCTTTTATACACATGGAGGGAGAGGAAGAGCTTTGCTGCAACAAATATAGGATTTAATTTCTGCAAAACTACCAAGAAATAAATATGCAAAATTGATGGATTTAATCCATCATAATTATATAGGAGTTACATATTTTTATACACATGTGTAATGTGTATAATCCTGCAACCCACAGATCTGGCTTGGCCTAAAAAGATTAAGATAGGTAGGCCAACAGCCCAGCCCAGCCCAAACCTCAAACCTCAAGATCCAAACCCGGGTCCGGCCCTGTTCGGGCGGGCGGGAGGCACACGCACGTATGGCAATTTTTGCATGACCAACTTGGTCTATAGTCTTGGCCCAAGTTCATCCTTGAAGCATTGATAACTCTCTTCCTTCAAAAGATGGGATTTAAATACCCGTCAATGCTCTCCTCGATAATCAATGTGGGATAGAAGGTACCACACTTTGCCCAACACCTCTTTCATGAGACCAACTTAATTAGTCAATTTCTAATTCAAATCTTAACGGTTTTTTGTTATTCTTTTTGCGGTGTAAAGATTTCATTACAAATAATCTAAGCCCACCTTAATCCAACTCAATTAAGGATTGACACCCACTTTAATATTGTATTAAAATCACCAAAAAAACCATTATTTTCTAGCAATAATCCCTATGTACTTTTGATTTACTTTGCTTTTTAATCAAATTTTTGCCATTACACATTACAAATCAGTGACTTACACACTAGCTATCATGCATTATATATAGTTTCCTTTGAGAATTGATTTTTTCCACCTTTTTATTTGCTTGAATATATATTACAGCAATTCAAATTTTGTATTTCAATGATAGATAGCAATATTCAGGGTGCCGGATAAAAAAATAGTAAAATTTATTTTACTTCCTTGTGATTTGGTGCCAAAACACTTATCTCTTTACGGTTTAAATATAGGTAGAAAGTCGCCATGTGATTTTCAATTAAAGTACATCCCTTAACATCGTTAATTATAAATATGAAATGACTATAATATTATCAAATCATGTACTTTTTCTTTTTGTTATTTTCTCTCTCTCGTTTCTCATACATATTTATAATGTCTAACATTAATTCAATTAAATCATAAGTAATCATATATACTTAGTTATTTATTGTAATTATTAACTTTTTATTATAATTATACTGGTATATTTCTCGTGCTATATACAAGTATAAATAAATAATCAAAAATTAATTTTTAAATTTAAATAGTAATACAAAATTTATCAATATATGTAGTACTAAAGATTTATAATTAATTAAAATTTTATTCATTTTTATCAGAGACCCTGTTTGGTATAGTTTTTTTTTTTTTTTTTTTTTTTTTTTTTTTTTTTTTTTTTTTAAGTTAAAATCTGATAATGAGAGAACATAAACTAAAAGTACCCTTCCCTAGTTTCCAAGTAATTAGCTTTTTTCAACTTATTTAAGTTATTTCTGATGAGAAGCTATAACCAGAAGCTCCACCAAACAATCTGGTACAGACTCTCAAATTAAAATAAATTGTAATTACCTCTTAGAAGTTATACCAAATAGCCCTAGAATTACACATAATAGAAAGTTTTTATTATGATGTCATTTTATGTTCTAAATTCTTAATAAAAAATATGTGTTATAATTTAATTAGAAAAAATAAAAAATAAATTAAAAAAGTTATATTTTTGATAAAATATAAATACATTTTATATTATAAGTTTCGTAATTTTAATTACCATATGATAGCAGTAAATTACATACAAAAAATATAAAAATACACAAATGGACCTGTTGGTCTCTATATATAGTTGGGGGTAATTTGAAAAGTATAAATAAAACTGAATCACAATACAAATAATTTATATCTATATTTGTGAACGTGAAACTTAAATAATCAATTACTTAAATGAATAAGTTTATACGAAAGACAAATTAATTGTAGAGAAAAAAAAATTAGATCTTTTTAACAAAACCCATTGCAAGTAAGAAATTTTAAAAGTTAGTCATCACAGTTTACTCTTTTTCAAGCTAAAAGTTAATGCTAATGCATAGGATTATAAGAGAAAAGGTAGGGATCATGAAAGAATTATGAATTTTGGATTACGTTGATTAGTGTGTAGTGCTTTATTTTAAATGTAATTCAAGAGTCATAAATTTTTCATGATCATTTTCATTAAAAAATTTTCATGATACCTAGTATTGCTCGGATTATAATTACAATGAGCAATAACTTGATTGATTGCAAAATATTTATAATATTACGAATGTCATTTAAAATACAAAAGAAATATAAAAAATTACAATCATATCCCTCTCTCACATGCTTTACTTTGTCATCCATCTAAAAATGATGTTTAGAAAACACAATATTCTATTTTCATTTATTGTAAAATATTTATAATATTAAGAATGTTATTTAAGATTAAAAAACAAAAAAACCCCCACACTCATATTTGTCTCTCATATGTTTTACTTTGTCATCCATCCAAACATGATAGTTTTTTTTTTTTCTAAATATTTATTTTTAAGATGGATCCAAACATGATAGTTAAAATACACAATCAGTTATTTTCTTTTTTCAATTAAATAAGAAATCACAACGTTTTTAATTATTATTATTTTTTTTTGTTTGGTCACTGTCTGATCAAAAAGGAGTGTAAAACTTCAATACCCACAATAAGAAAATAAATGAAAAAGAAAAACAATAAGAAAAGTAAAATAATAAGAAAATAGATGATAAGAAAAGCTATCATTGCAATAAGAAAAGCAATTAGCATAGGTCATTCAACATTGTTTGTTGTTCAATAATTTGATTGATCGTAAAATATCTATAATATTAAAAATGTCATTTAAAAAATATAAGAAACAAAAAATCACAAGCATATCATTCTCTCACATGCTTTACTTTGCCACCCATCAAAACATGATATTTAGAAAACATAACAATTTAAAATATTTATAATATTAAAAATGTCATTTAAAATACAAAAATAAAAAATAAAAAAAATCACAATTATGGCTCTCACTTTTTGTTTTGTTTTTTTTGATCGGCAAAAGGAAACTTTATTGATGAAAGAATCAAGTACTGAGTATAAAATAAAATACACCAATAAAGAAAAGAAAACTACAAAAATATTACAATGCGCTAAATGATCCCAACTAAGTTGACACAAAAAAAACTCATCCTATCATTTACTAACACCCTCAAATTGGTGAGAAACCAACAAGAACAGACCAATACCACAACAATGCTGCTACTAACAACAACATCCCAGCCCAACCTAACACTCAGCCACCAACCAATGCTGGACACACCAACAGAGACCTGTCTCTCACTTGCTTTACTTTGTCATCCATCCGAGCATATATTCTCTCTCTCTCTCTCTCGCACAATATCAAAACCTGAACAGAGATGGATTGAAGAAGAAATGGAGTGAGAGAATGATGGTGAAAACCAGTTCTTCGTAGACATGGAAGAGTAGAAAAGGGAACTTCAGTTGTAGAGAAAGGCACTCATACTCTTTTCGTGGATGAACTACTAGACTCCATGGAGCCAAAAGGGTTGTACACATTATTTACCAACTTTGGTGCGGATAAGGATGTCTACATCCCATTGAAGAGAACGAAGCAGACACGATCAAGATTTGGATTGGTAAGGTATGACTGTCCTATCGTGGCACGAATGGCAATACAGAAAACAGCGGTCTGTGGTGTGATAACAGAGCATTGAAGGTAAAACTAGCAGATTTTGAAAAGGACTATGGAGGTAAACCAAGACCAACATATGTACAAGAGGTGAGGAAGGAAGGGGAGGTAAATTATGCGAATGCTATAGAGAATAGAAAGAAAACCTATGCTCAGGTGGTACGTGAGGGTGAGAAGAGAGATATCACAAACATAACCGTAAGAGCTTATGAAAAGATAATGGATGGTTGTATGAAAGTGCAATCATTCGTTTGAAACCTCAATGCTCGGTGACAGAGTTCAAGGATGAATAAGTAAAGAGGGATATGGGGGCATCGAAGTTACAACTGATGAAGGAAGAGATATAGTTGTCTCATTCGAATCAGTATAAGAGATTAAGGAAAAACTTATCAAGAAGATGGCTAGATGCAGGAATGGAGGGAATCAGTTAAGGAATGGTAAAGGGGAATGGCCATAGAACAAGAAAGACATGTATGGCTGAGTTGTTGTGGGGTGCCCTTAAACCTCTAGAGCAACAACACCTTCAGTAGTATTGGAAGGTTATGGGGTGAAATCATTGGGCTAGATGATGACACTCTCAGTATGAAGAATTTGCAGTGCGGGAAGGAAAGAATTGCCACCACATGCATGGAATCTATTAGTAAAATAGTAAATCTAGATTGTAAGCGAATCTTATTCCTAGTGAAAGTGTGAGAAGAGCAAGTAATTACCAATGTGATGATAAGAAAGTTGTGCAAGTGCCATAATAACCATGAAGAGGCTGAAATCTATAGCTCAAACGATGAAGATGATGAGCAGAAGACAAATTAGGGGACCAAGTTGGAAAATGACGAAGATGAGTTGGACGTCCAGCAAGGAGATGAGTTGGACAAAATGACTGACATGTAGATAGGAGGTAGGGGAACAGAGTATGATGATAGGGCTGACATGGAAGGAAAATAAAGATGGTTAAATGTTTCACTGGTAGAGGAGACTGACAGCAACTTGGCAAGAAGCACGCGCAAGAACACCTGCAAATGAGATGATGAGTGATGCACATGAAGAGAAGCGGGGAAATCATACCATTGATGGAGAGGTTATCACACCTGGATTCATGAAAAGCCTTAGCGGGTCTGATCAGTCCAGGCCTGGGCTAAACATTGAAGTGGTTTTTAATAAGGCCCAAGATCTGGGTTGTAATTTGGGCCATGAAGTAAACTGCAGTAGTGTAGGTGTCCAACCCAATAGTGTTGATCAAAGTTAATCCATCACAAATCCAAAGGCCTAGACCAAATAGAGATGAGACCGAAGGCAGAGAAGAGGGGATCGTTGTAAGGAGCCGCAAAATCAAATCAAAGAAGAAAGGCTAGTAGAAAGGAGAAAGCAAAACGGCTACAGGATACCACTTCAACAAGAAGGAGAATCTCTAAGTTGGGAAAAATATGGAAGGAACATCGTTGAATTTGAAGAAAGGGGTCATTTTCAGATCAGTAGTAGCACTAATTTCACTCTTCATGGCAAGTGAGTCAAGCAGAAGGTGTAAATTGCTTAATGAGACAGAAACAAATCTGCAGATTAGTCGTGTGCTTGGGATAAATTACAAAGGAAAATAGGATGAGGTCATAAGCAAACTAATAGAACTGGGGACATAGAAGAATTTAAGGAGAAAGTGGGGAATGCTGGTTAAGTAGCATCCCTAGAAGTATAAAGAGTTAAAATCGTTTTTTTTAATGAAGCTACTATCTTGGAATGTGAGGGGATTGGGAAGCTTAATTAAAAGGAGGTGGGTCAAAGAGGTGTTATTTGATAATAAAGTAGATATGGTGCTTTTTCAAGAGACTAAGAGGTTAGCAATCAATGAAGAGATAGCTAGGTCAATTTCGGCAGAAGAGAAGATGGAATTCATGTTGGCAGACTTTGCTAGAGCTGCATAGGGTCTACTTTGCATATGGAACTTGGAGCTTGCCTTTTGTGCTCCTTTCGGATACGATAGTCTTACAGTTCGAACTCTTGTGGTTCTGAATTTGATTTCACAAGTACAATATGAAATAGATAAACACAAATGAGTCCAAATACGGTAATTATTTTGGAAAATCGATTCTGAATCAAAATGCCAAAAAATGGATTGTTTTGTCAGATTACAGAATTGCCACCTAAATACTTTTGAGAAATTTAGAAAACCCGAGACTCGTGCCAAAGGCCACTTGTCTGTCATCACCAAAGTGTCTCGACTCGGGGAACTTAGGTACTAGAGGGAAAGGTCATGAATTGAGCACTCCACTCGCCCGACAAATATCAACCTCTACCAATCATGACGTGATTCTTATTTACATTATATGCTCATGTTCTGATTATTAGGCTAATTTTAATATGTGACGTACACAAGTATAGACTAATTTGCAAAAGTTGGAACACTTTGATTTGATGTTTGTTCTAAATATGTACTACTTGAAAAAGTGATCTCATATGTACATTAATCAAGTTATCACAATTTAAGCAATTAGCCTTCATCCACAGGTATCCAAACAGGCATATCACTTAAGCACTTAGCCTGATGGAAAACATGCTTGATATGGCAACAATCACACACATGCAATATGTTAAAGCAATAAATGCTCACCTAGTACTCCAAGGCAAGCCAAAAGAAATAAAACAATTAGAAAAATGCACGCTCTAATATGCAAGTGACTAATGCAACACGTACAAAAATGCAACTAATAGATTTGGTTGTCTAATATGTCATGTAAATCACTTTGATAGCATGCAGTGAAGCACGTATTCAAGGAAGTAATAAATGACAATGCCATTAGAATGATGAACCCAACCTTATGCATGAAAATCATGGAAAATGCTAAACGAAATATGATGCTCCAAGCCATCCATCATAAGCAAGTAAATAAAATGGAGAAAAAAGTGGGAGTTGGAAGACATGCACATTATTACACATTGGCCCTCACATAAGAGGGTCCGAATAAATGTCAAAGCTAATTACTACGAATTAACTAACTATTACAAACCAAATGAAATGAATTAACTACGCCAGTTAACTATTTCAGATTAAAATTAACTAATTAATTACAACACAAGATTAATTAACTAAGCTATTACAAATTCTAGTGAAGTAACTTACTAATTAATTTAACACTAATTAAACTTGAGCAGCAATTAAAGAACCATGCATGCTAATGCGATCATCCTCCTAGAAACGCCTCTGTTTTGTTGCCACAACTATTCTGTCTACAAAAAATGCCTCTGTTTTGCCACTACTTCTGCTCTGTTTTGCAAGAAACTAAGCACTGTCTAGCTGAAAAAAGGTGGCCGGCCGACCGGCCAGTAAAAGTAGACGGCCGTACAGAAGAGGTGGCTGGCCGGCCATTATTGTTGGTATTGCCCTGTTGCAGAAGAAAAGGAATAGAGCAAAAATAGAGTGTTTCCAAGAGATGTATGTCCACCCTACGCCTCATTCTCATCAAACAGATCAAAGAAGGGGAAGGCTTGATGCACACGCCTTCAATTGAAGCAAACTCATTGGTCGATGACTTATGGACCAAGGGATACACTCTCAATAAATGATGATGAAGACATACAAAAACCTCTCCCTATCATGCCTTTGATCAAGGAAAGTGGTTAACCTTGAAACATTGAACCATTTTCATCACTCACAATTATAAAATGACTCAAGACTCCATGGATTCAATTAACATCCGATTGAACCCAAGTTGATTTTATTATTTTGCTTTATTTTAGCCCAATTGTATTACTTCATTTAATTACCTTTCTGTGGAGAAGTGGTTTGGAAACACTCTTTGGATCTAATGGGACGCTCGAGATCCTCAGCCAGTCACCTGAAAAGGAATGAACACTTCAATCGAGGGTGCCAGAATTAGCACTCCGACGGACAAGTCAGTGTATACTCTCTTGGTTGCTTATATCTCAAGTTTAGACTTTTTCTCACATACCCCTTGATAGCTGATATTCTCCTTATTTATAGTCGTTCTTGATGTTGACGGTCGGGCTCACCTTTCTTCCAATACTTAATCTCTCATTTGGCTAACTGTTCGTACTCGACCTGGTCTATAGTTGATTATTCGGCCTTCGTCCCTCCGGGATGGAGCCGTATAATTCACAATTTGGTTTCTTTTCTCAAGATTTTCGGCCTCCGTAAGTAATGGATTTATTCGGCCCCCACAATTGCTCCCCAAACATCCTATTAACGTCAGTTAGTCGGCATGTTTGGTCTTTGGACCTAGAGAGTCAGAAAATATGGCGGTATCCCTTACTCCAATGCAAGCGTCAGGACACCTACTACTTTTGAGCATCATTACAATTTCCCACCCCTTCGTACATTTCATTCATTTAATATGATTTGAAACCGTATTGTCTTTTCATCTATATGTTCTTTCTTCAATGCTCAAGATTTCTCGTTGCCTGTCAGTTCAACTTCCTCGCTTCTCGCCTTCTGCAACTTCTTTTCACTCTTCATTGTCCTTCTCATTTTTTGTAAGTTTTTCTTTCTTCCATCTCGACTCCTTTTTCCTTGTTTGTTTGCTGTGTAGAGTGTCCGTTTTTCACGCTGTGATGGCTAAACATTTGAGAGCCCATCTTTCCGCAGAGAGAGTCTCTGGTTTTCGTCGCCACTTTTCTATCCCTGACGACGTTCATCTGCCACTTTTGGTAGAGAACGTGATTGACACGGAGAGGACTGATGAGAGTACAATCATCTTTCCTTTACTGTTAATCGCGGAGGGCGGAGTCCGTTTCCCCCTTAATCCGCTTTTAAGGGCTGTCCTTCGCTATTAGGGTTTAGTCCCTTCTCAGCCGAACGTAAACTTTTTCCGAATAATAATGGGTATTGTAGAACTAAACCGGCGCCTTAGGCTTAACCTTAGAATCCTTGCCATTCGGCATTGTTATACCTTGGCCAAGTCCTCTGGACGGCAGGGGTGCTACTTTCTCAAGGCTAAGGACAATGACCCTCACTTGGTCACTATGCTTGCCAGCTCTGGCAAGCGAGTTGACGATGTCATGGTTGTGGTCTGTAGAAACTAGAAATTCGGCGAGGGCGAAGATCGTCAAGATGCAGTGCCCAGGCGAAGGGGCGAACTAGGTGGCAGTTTAACTCCCTATGAATTTTTACTAAGTACTATTCAAATTCCATGTGTTTACCGTTTTAATTGTGTAGGAAACAATTTGAAGAAAGTTCTAGCTTCGGCCGACGATGACATACTTGCGCAAATAAGAACGGTACTCCAGTTTGTTGGCCATCCGAATCTCAAGAAATAAGGGAGGGCGGCCCATATTCTTCTGCGATACGAGCTGACCTATACCACATTCTCGGCCATGGAACATATTTCGATTCCAAGGGGCGAACAGCACCTTACGGCGCTTGTTTTTCTGAGCTTCAAGAATCTTAGGCAGATCGGTTTTGAGGCTTTAGATTCAGAGGCGATTGAAGAACAAATTGCTGAACGAATCGCTGAGCAGCCAAATCAACCACCTTTGGATAGATCCAACGGACTAGAGGAAGAGGTTGACGCGGCACTAAATTTGGCTTTTGAAGAAGCCGGCCTCAACCCTCTTTCCACTTCCGGCCGAGCGGACGTGTCTTTCAAGGATATATTCACCGACTTAGGGGACCAACCCGGCTCCTATCTAGACAACGTGGCTAGTGAATCACTCACTTAACTGGCCAGACGAAAAAATGCCAAGAGGATGGCTGTGCATAGGAGAGCCGAAGCCGAGCGAGTCTAACCTCCTCCCTCCCCACCCGACGCTAGGGAAGAAACTCCTCCACTTGCACCTGTTGAAGCGGCTGAGACCAATGATGTTAAAATGTAACCTCGTTGTCGATCAACAGGAGGGTCAAGTGACGAACACGAGGGCAAAAAACACGCCGATTCTGGCCGATTAGTTAGAAGAACAAGTTGACAAACGGCCACGCATGGAAGAATCTGACTTGGTTGCGCCATTTACAATACAACCAAGGATAAAGAACATGTCGGTTGCCTCTGATGCATCGGCTATAAGAGACCCAACGGTGGCCTTGAGCTTGGCGTCCTCCATTTCTCTACTGTTTGACAGAGCAGCTGTAGACCGCCCGAACTCGTTCCGTGCGGCCCCCTTTTCAGAGAGGACGCGGATTTGGGTTCATAGCTACTACAGTTCGGACTCTTGTCACGGTTCTGAATCTAATCTCACAAAGTGCAATGTAAGACTGATAAATCACCAAAGATTTCAAATCCGACAAATCGTTTTGAAAAATTGATTTTAATCAAAAAGCACTAAACATGGACTGCTTTACCAGATTTCAGAGTCGCCACCTAAATGTTTTGTTTTTTAAGAAATTTAGGAAACCCTGACTCATGCCTAAGGCCATGTGTTCGTCATCACCATAGTTGCCTCGGCTCGAGAACCTGGGTACGAGAGGGGAAGGTCTTGAAATGAGCACCCCCGCTCGCCCGATCAAAGATCGGCCTCTACTAACATGATATATTGTTTTTGAAAATACATGTGTTTTTATTCAGATTATTTACTTAATTTACTACGTGATGCGCACAACATACAAGCATAGACTAAATCACTCGATTTGGAACAAAACATCACATGTTTGTTTTCAAAAATGGTTTGAATTTGCCACCCTCAAGTGGGCTTAGAAATGCGGATTTGCCACCAAACAAGGTGGGCTTAAAACACGATGATTTTCCACTCCAAGTGGGCTTAAAACTCACATTTTGATGAATTGTTCCAATTCAAGCAATAAAGCCTTCATCCACAGGCATTCATGCAGTTCATCAACTAAGCAAATAGCATCATGGCAAGCATGCTAACATGGCAGCATACACATCTCATGCAGTATGCTAAAGCATAAACACTTACAGTGTACTCCAAACCAAAACAAAAGCTTGTTAGAAAACAATGCATGATCCTAACCATACAAAATGCCTAATACAACACATGCAATAATTCAATTAATAGGCTCAGCTATCTAAGATGGCATATGAATGTGACAATTTGATACATGTACTCAAAGAGGTATTGAAATACAATTCAGTTTGAATGATACACAGAGCCCGGTGCATGCAAGACAAATGAATGATGCACACATGTAAGCATAAGGTATGCTAAACAAAACATGACCCCAAAGCTAACCATTGAAAGTAATTAAGTAAAAGGGAGAAAGAAGTGGGGTTGGAAGACATGCACACACACACACGCACACTTATTACAACAATACGCCCTCGTGAAGGAGGGTCCGAATCAATTTAGCTAACTAGCTACACTAATTAAACTAATTATTACAAACCAACTAATTAACTATGCCAAGCTAATTAATTATTACAAAACTTTGACTAATTAATCAAATTAATTAAGTTACAAAACCAACTAAGTATGAAAAGCATCTAAATTAGGCTACCACAGCTCTATCTTGAACAATGAAGGATGCATGCTCAGTTTCCGCCCCGAAAAGCTCTCCGGTTTGCTCTTTAGAGACACTGTTTGCAGGGTTTCTCCAAGAACTTGCTGCTGAACCTTACCAAATCATTGCTGGGGAATGCAACAGTGGCCTGCCGGCCATGAACGGTGACTGCTGACCCTCATGCCGGACAAGGATGTGTAATGCCAGACACAAATGAAGAGGTGCCGGCCATCAATAAGGCACTGCCGGCCACTGATGTATTGAAACTCCATTATGCAACAGAGCTCAAAAGAGAGGAAATAGAGGGTCTCCCAAGGACATGTATGTACCATACCCCTCCATATCACCTCAAAACATCAAGGGAGAGGCACGGTTGGATCCAAAACTATCAATCAAGGATCTCAATGCATGATGGCCAAAGATCCAACATGTACAAATTCAATAAATGCATGACAAACAAGACACTTAGACCATCTCCTTATCATGAGAGATCAAAGGCGATGGAGACCAAGGGAGATTGGCTCACTTCATCACTTCAAGTATGAAATGAACTAATCCACCTTGTGTTCAACACAACATCCGATTGAACACAATGCAAAGCAAGCAACATGACATGCAAACAACATGCTAATCTTGGCATGAAATGCAAGACTCTAACATGCAAACACTCATGCACAACATATTAGAACACTTAAGCATTAAAAGCTAGTGAAGGACACAACACTAGAATCATGCAAAGCAATGCTCGATGGACTAAACCAACACCAAATAGACCCCATGCATACCAAAACAGTGGCAAAATCCTACTGGAAATGAAGCACCAAAAGCTACAACAACATGCTCATGCATTGGCTCGCAACCTAGGCATTAAACACAACTCTCAAAAGCTCTCAAGGAATGAAAGAAGTAAGAAAATGACACATGTATACGCTCTGAAATAACATGTTAAACGATGCCCAAACATGCAATCATCACAAACATAGCATACTACGGTGCTCAAAACGCAAGACTACCTAAGGTACTTGTACCATAGCCATATCAAGCAAGCCCCGAAGGACCAAGATCACTCAAAACAGTCCTAAGGCAGGCCAAAGCAATGCTAGAAACATGATGAAGTGTAGCCAAAACAAGCTAGAATGGGAGGCATGAAGCATGATGCATGCAAGGCCAATGAGTGGGATTACACTACACATACCAAAACCAAGTAAGAGGTGACTCTACCAACAAAAATTAGAGTTGTAACATGGCAAATTAACACCAAAAACATGCTGAGATGGTAGCCCCAAAGCTTAGGCAAGCATGAATACATATAGGCTTATAAGTGAAGCATAAGGCTCAACCCTAAAGAATAACAAAAGGGCAATAAATGCAAGAATATGGCAAAGGCATATAATCTGAAATAACATGCCAAATGATGCCATGCCATGCAAAAAGCTCCAATATGACATACTAGAGGTCTCAAAGCTTAAGGCTAGCAAGGCCAATCACACTAGAGCCATACAAAGCAAGGTATGCACGACCAAAACCACTCAAATCAGACCTAAAGCATGTTAAATAAAATCCAAAAATGTGTTGGAGTAGAGCATACACATGCTAGATCAATAGGCTAAAACTCCAAACATGCTAGGCTAGTAAACAAGATTGCACTACAAGTACATGAAGCATGCAAGTAGCAACCAAACCAACCCAAAACAGAGTTATAACATGTTAAAATAAGGCCTAAAATATGCTAAGATAGAGCCTCAAGAAGGTAGAAAAACATGCCAAAGTGTTGAACCAACAACACATGCAAACAAAGCACAAAAGGAAAAGGGAGCCACCTCCATCCATTTTGGGTCTCAAAACCCACTTTCCACTACTGAAATTCCTCTAGAATTCAATGATGGAAAGGCTAAACAAAGGTGAACTCAAGGGCCTAAAGGGATGGCACCAAACCTAAGCAAATAAAGCACATAAGAGGGTAGAACATCCTCAACACCAAAGAGGCCTCGAACAGCCATTCTAAGCACTTAAAAATAGAACTTTTTGTAGTTAGCAACCAAGCCTAAAATAGCATGTAAGGAGGGCTAACACGGTATACAAAAATATGCCTAAAAGAGGAACATGCTCACCCTTGAAGTACAATAGCAAGACAGGTCTTTTTCTGAGCCAAAACCAGCCTTTTGAGTTCCAAACAAACCTCCAAAAGTCTCAGCTCTAAGGTAGTGGTGTTTGACTAGGTGTTCCTTTGCAAAAATGTAAAGAAAACACACTTTAATGCACTATTGAGCACAATATATATATATATAGAGAGTGAGTGAGAATTCTAAAGAGAGGACGAGATTTTGTCTCTAAAAATCTGAACCTCTAGAAAGGGGAGGGGGGAGCCTCCCCTTATATAGAGCAATGCAATACAGTGTATGGAGGATGGCTCAGTGAAAAACAGCTGGCTCAAAAGATCTAAAATAATATCTGCTGAAACGAGGTGTCCTACCGGCCATCAATGGTGGCCGGCAGTGCCTCATTGATGGCCGGCAGGCCTTATCAATGGCCGGCAGGGCCAAATCCATGGTCGGCAGCCCCTTCTCCATGGTCGGCAGGCCATCACAAACATCAATATGGAGGGACCAAGGCATGGTCAAAAAATGAGACAGAATGGAAATAGGGTTTGGAAAGAGCAAACCTGGCATTCCGTCGCGAAAGTTGAGCGCTCAGCAAGCAATCAAACTTGTAATCGGATGTACCTGCAAGCACATCCAAGTCTTGAGGACGGTAAAAAATAGGGTGTCTACAGTTGCCCTTCTTTGACAGAACTCGAAAGTCATGAAATGACGGGAGTGAATGTCAAAGCTCGAAGACGACCCATTTTTGACAAGGCCGAAGACTCAAACAAACAAATGAGATAACAATATAGATGCGCACGTAGGCTGGGGCAAAATGCAAATGCCACGCACGATGCAAATCATAACTTATGATTATGCAAAGAGGGCTGTAATGAAACATCTAGATGCAAATGTTATGCAAAGCAATGCTACAGCAAACTCGTACATAAATAAGTAAACACGAACCGAACTACATCTCATGTAGAAAGGATGTAAGAAAATTATGCAATCTTAGCGAACGTGCAATAGATACACAAAGTGAACGTGTGGTAGATACACAAAGTGAGTATGTGATAGATACACAAAGTGAACGTGTGATAGATACACAAAGTGAGTATGTGTGATAGATACACTAGGTGACCAAAGTGTGATAGATACACTAGGTGAGCAAGGTGTGATAGATACACTAGGTGAGCAAAGTGTGATAGATACACTAGGTGAGCAAAGCGTGATAGATATGCTAGGTGAACAAAGTGTAATAGATACACAAAAGTGTGCATTCTTGAACGGAACTTCTCTGAATGGACCGCACGTCCAATATCGCCTGGTTATGCCAGCCTCAAATGAACCATACATGCAATATCGTGCCTGCACAAAAGAGAACTTTGACAGGTACAAAGTGTGATAGATACACAAAAGTGAACATTCTTGAACGGAACTTCTCTAAATAGACCGCACATCCAATATTGCCTGGTTGTGCCAGCGTCAAATGAACCGTACATACAATATCGTGCCTGCACAAAAGAGAACTTTGACAGGTACAATATAGTAGAAACCAATGTTCAACGTTATATCAAGATATCGCTTCAAGATAAGATATATGCGTGTATATGCATGGTGTAAACGAAAAGATGCCAAACAATGCAAATGAAGAGCTGCAAAGCAATGCAGGTGGAACATGCATAGCAATGCAAGTGAAAAGGTGCATAGCAATGCAAGGATTCAAAATGCACTTTCAATGTAACAACAAAGCAATATATACCCTTTTGCGGCGACCAAAGCGCATATGAAAGAGGACACTCAACGGTAGCTTCCAATTTACCTATCGGAGAGTCACAACATGTTCAAAAGGATACACCTCGCATGTGTTGATGAGTGATGGCCATTGCGCATCATGAACGCCATTTCGAGCTTCCGTGAAGGCACTTTGAATCAAATTTTGCACATATCTTGTATAATTGGAATCCAATGACACATATCAAAAAAATAGAGGCCTAGGAAGCTTTTAGGACCTCGCCGACCATGGAGGAATGCCGCCGGCCATCAATGAGGTGGTACCGGCCATCGATGTGCCACTACCGGCCATCGATGGCAAATTCGGGCTTTTTGGTCTTTTCGGCCATGGGTCTTCATATACACTCAAAATCAACCCATTTCCTTACAAACCCTTGCACAAAAAACATTTCCCTTTCTTTCTAGGTGTGTCTTCTCTCTAGATTTGTGCGTTCTACACGTTTTTCAACACCCTAAACAACCTTGAATCGCTAAAACCCCTTTGTTCTCTTCGATTTGAACCGATTAGAATTTGATTATGAGGCCTCTTTTGTCATTTCCCCCATTCAACGATCATTTCCCCTGAGTTTCTCTCAAGGTTAGTTCACTTTTCTCAGGTTTTTTATTTTCTTTGACTTTTCTCTCTCTTAGGGTTTGATTTGTTCAAAGTTTTGCCATTTTGCTTCTCTTTTCTCATTTTTGCTCATTTTCGCATCTATCTCAAATGGCTGATGATATCCTGCATGATGGGGGCTTCTCCACACTCCCTTCGGTAGAGCTTACAGCGGACTATGCGGCTGAGCCAGGGGTCGAGCCTCAGCCTTTACCACCGAGCGTACGCCTCATTGACCCCGCGAGGTATCACCCGGAGACTCACATTATACCTGTTGCGGGAGGCATCAACGCCTTCACTGATTTCGATGAGAACGTGCCAGACGACCTCCTACTGAGAGAGCCCATGTCTCACTTAGCGGCCATTGCTGTGGAGATACCAACTCTGCTTTTCTACAGTACTACTTTCAACTATTTGCATTTCTTGGACTGTTTTGATCTGATTGCATCACATACCTTGGTTTGACTGTATTTCATACATTGTTACTCTACATTCAACTGTACTTCACACACACTGCTCTGCATGTACTGTATGCGACTGTACCTCATGAATCACTGCTCTGAATTCAATTGTTTCTTCAATACATCACTGCTCTAAATTCAACTGTATTTTCAATACATCACTGATCTGCATTCAACTGTACTTTCAACTATACTTTTGTCACTTGATCTGATTACATCACATGCACTGCCACAGGACGGATCTCGCTCCTTCAAAGGTTATGGTACTGTGGGGAAGTGGATTGGAAATACTCCTCAGATCCTGAAAGACGCCAATGATCCTCAGCTAGTCACCTGAAAAGATACAAATACTCCGGTCGAGGGTGCCGGAATTAGCACTCCGACGGACAAGTCAGTTCCTCTACTCAAGAAAGCTTGTTTTCTAAGTTTTTAGAAGTGATTCTTACGTACCTTTACAAATCTGAAGCTCTTGTATTTATATCCATTCCCTGGACCTCGGGGCCAGAGTCTACTTTTTATTTATTATTCTTTCATTTGTCCTCATATGCCTTCTCAAGTCTATTCGGCCCTATGAACGTATTCGGCGTCCTAGTTGAGCAGAATGGAGCCGTTCAGTTACCGGCTCCTCGGGTATACCAGATTTCGTTCCTCTATTTATTTGGCTCCCACAATTGCCTCCCAAGCGTTCTGTCAATGACAGTTGGGTGAAATGCTTGGTTCCGATTTTCAAATACTCTGAACCGAAGTTTGGGGGTTAGACTTATCACGTGGATGTTTAATTACTCCCCCTTTAATTGTCGTCTCAACTTCCTGCCCCTTCGTAGACGCCTATTTATTATGATTTGAAATCTGATGTCCTTTCGAATCCGTGTTCTATGACGCTGGTTGCTGGGTTGCTCTTCGAATTGTTCTTGCAATTCTTCCATCTGTGATACTCTCTTCATTTTTGTAAGTTTTCCTCTCCCTTGCTCTGAAGCTTTTCCTAGTTTGTTTATTCCGCCGCATGTTCTTATAGTCAGTAGGTTATGGCGAAACATTTGAAAGACCTCCTTTCGTCAGATCGAATTGCTGGCTTTAGACGCCATTTCTCTATTCCTGACGATGTCCACCTGTCGTTTGTGGCGGACGGCACTCTTGACATGGAGAGGGAGGACGAAACCACGATTGTCTTTCCCCTTTTGTCAATCGCAGAGGGTGGAGTCCGCTTTCCCCTTCACCCGTTTCTGAGGGCTGTTCTTCGCCATTGGGATTTGATCCCTTCCCAGCCCAATGTGAATTTCTTTAGAATTATAATGGGGGTCGTAGCGCTGAACCGTTGCCTTGGAATTAATCTTGGCATTCCTGCCATTCGGCACTGTTATGCTTTGGCCAAGTCCTCTGGTCGGCACGGGCGTTACTTCCTCAGAGCTAAGGATACAGATCATCAGTTGATCACTATGCTTTCCAGCTCTGGGAAACGTGTTGATGATGTCATGGTCGTTGTCCGCAGCAACTGGGAGTTCGGCGAAGGGGAGGATCGTGTCGATCCTATTCCTAGACGTAGGGGCGAACCAGGTTGCCGAATGCCCTCTTGCTCGTATTGTGTGTTCATATTTGCCATACCCTATTTTTTTGAGTCTTACGGCTTGTCTTGTGTAGGGAACGATTTGAAAAAAGTCCAAGCTTCAACTGACGACGCCGTTCTTTCGGACATTAGGATTGCTCTTCGTTATTTCGGCCGTCGCAGTCTTCATAAGCAGGGAAGAGCGGCTCACGTTCTGCTTTGCTACGAGCCTACATATACAACCTTTTCGGCAGCGGAGAACATACCGATTCCGAAGGGGGAAGATTTTCTCGTCGCTCGTATTTTATCCGACTTCAAAAACTTGAGACAGGTAGGTTTTCAAGGGTCCGATTCGGAGAGTACCGAAGTATCCGATACTGCCGAATCGGATCAGTCCGAGGCCGAATCTGAGGAGGTATTGGATTCTGCCGATCCTCCCTCTACTTCGGGGCGGGGGAACCTTTCTGTTGACGACGTTCCTCAACGTACAGACAGTCTTCCCATCTCGGGCTCCACTAACATGGCTGGGTTAAGCCTGACAAAGCTTGCTAAGAAGGCGAATGCGGAGAGGTTAGCCGCACGGCGAAGAGCGGAGGGCCTTTCGACTGAACCGCCCACCAGTGAATCTCAACATTCCCTCCCAGTTACTGAATCGAGATCCTTGGGAATTGTTGAGGAGGCGGCGACAAATAAGAATGCCGAATCCGCGTTGGTTGGGGAAGCCGTTCAGGATGTTGAGGGAAAGGCGGAGAAACGCGCTAGGGATCGTGAGGTCGGTTTAGAAGATCACGGCGGCAAACGACCTCGAATGGAGGGATCGAGTGAGGTTGTGCCCTTTGTGATTCGACCGATGGTAGGAAACATGCCGGTTCCTTCGGACGCCTCGGCGCTTAAAGACCCGGAGGTTGCGTTCGGCGTGGCAACGTTTTGTCGTTGCCGTCTGATATGGAGGCTTTCCAGTTGGAACCGGATTTGAATGCGACAATGTTAGCCGCGCAGTCGGCCCTTTTGGTGCGTACTCTGATTTTTCCTTCACTTCATCCAAACATTGTTCGCGTTACGTTTTTTGAATTTTGCTTTTGCAGGCCGTTGGTAGGATAGCCGATGTAGGCCGCCGCCATCTCGGCCGTCAGCAGATTAGTCGTTCTGAAAGCAAGTTGAGGGCGGAGGAAAAGGGCGAGGGAATTTTTAGAAGCGAACCAGAGGCTTCTCGAGGCGAGGCGTGGTAGAAAGCTTCGTGATGCGGATAAGTTGAGAGGAGGCGAAGAAGGCCGACGATATGGAAGTCACTTGGCTTGTCCCAAAAGCGATTACGACTGGAGGCTAAGTTGGCTGAAATGAAGGCGGCGAAGGTGATTGCCGATTCAAAAGTTTTCGAAGTCGGGAAGGAGGCTGGACTCGCCGAGTATGTGGACCAGGTCTCCCGGTTTGAGAATCGGGGCTTCAAACATGGTTGGCACAAGGCCCTTCTTTGTTGGAGTTTATTTGAATATGCCAATACCGTATGAGCAAGTGGACATCGATCCGTTGGAGACTGATTCCAAGGGTTGATCTTTACGATACACAATTGTTATGATTTCAAGTACTTTTTTCGTTTGTTTTTGTTATTTTGTATTTGTTTATCAGACATTTTTCATGCGGGCTGATATTATAAAATGTTATGATACATAAATGGACGTCGATACTTTTTTGTAGTTAAAAAATGTTATGAATTCTGCTCAATGTGCTGATTATGAATTCTGCTTAATGTGCTGATGTTTCCGTAATTTTATGGTGATATTTCTTAATAGATCTATAATCTGTCCTTGCCTTAGCCAGTATGCCAGTGAAAGCGAATGGTTCATACTCATGGGCTGGCCGAGGCATCTTTGAAAAGGCGGCCGATTAGATTAATAAATCTGCCCTTGCCTTGGCCAGGGCTCGAGCGTGACAAGCCGAATGGTTCACACGTGGGCTGGCCAAGGCATTTTTGAAAAGGCGGCCGATTGGATTAATAAATCTGCCCTTGCCTTGGCCAGGGCTCGAGCGTGACAAGCCGAATGGTTCACACGTGGGCTGGCCGAGGCATCTTTGAAAAGGCGGCCGATTGGATTAATAAATCTGCCCTTGTCTTGGCCAGGGCGCGAACGTGAAGAGCCGAATGGTTCATACTCGTGGGCTGGCCGAGACATCTTTGAAGGTTTCAAGGCCGGGGTTGATAAAACCAAGACAGACCTTGCTGAGGAAGTTTGTCGATGCGAAAATCGCGGTTCTAAGCACGGCTGAATCAAGGCTCTTCAAACCGTGGAGGTTCTTGGGTCCCTAGGCATAGATTCGGCTTCACCCTTATATTACCGACATTACCTTCCCTATTCCGAATTTGAAATCGAGAAGAGCGACGATGAGGAGGCCGATTAACTAGAGTGTAATGCAACAACGTACTTCACTATGAATAAATAGGCTTTCATTTTCAATGTCCGTCTTTGATCGTAAAATATTTTGATTGTAAAATATTTCTAGTTCAAACGTGTCGATTCATTTTATTGGAATATTTAGATTTTCATTAGAATATTTTGCACGGCATGGTATAAACGTTCAGAAATACATTAGTGGGCCCTAAGGCGTCATGCACCTAAGGGGCTCCGTATCTGGAGATTTATTCGGCCCTAAGATGTCATGCACCAAAGGGGGCTCCGAATCCGGAGACTTATTCGGCCCTAAGGTGTCATGCACCAAAGGGGGCTCCGAATCCGGAGACTTATTCGGCCCTAAGGCGTCATGCCCCAAAGGGCGCTCCGAATCCGGAGACTTGTTTTGGCCAATCGTGACATCCACGAAGGGCGCTCCGAATCCGGAGACTTATTCGGCCCTAAGGTGTCATGCACCAAAGGGGGCTCCGAATCCGGAGACTTATTCGGCCCTAAGGCGTCATGCCCCAAAGGGCGCTCCGAATCCGGAGACTTGTTTTGGCCAATCGTGACATCCACGAAGGGCGCTCCGAATCCGGAGACTTATTCGGCCCTAAGGTGTCATACACCAAAGGGGGCTCCGAATCCGGAGACTTATTCGGCCCTAAGGCGTCATGCCCAAAGGGCGCTCCGAATCCGGAGACTTGTTATGGCCAATCGTGACATCCACGAAGGCCGCTCCAAATCCGGAGACTTGTTTTGGCCAATCGTGACATCCACGAAGGGCGCTCCGAATTTGGAGACTTATTCGGCCCTAAGGTGTCATGCACCAAAGGGGGCTTCAAATCCGGAGACTTATTCGGCCCTAAGGCGTCATGCCCCAAAGGGCGCTCCGAATCCGGAGACTTGTTTTGGCCAATCGTGACATCCACGAAGGGCGCTCCGAATCCGGAGACTTATTCGGCCCTAAGGGGTCATGCACCAAAGGGGGCTCTGAATCCGGAGACTTATTCGGCCCTAAGGCGTCATGCCCCAAAGGGCGCTCCGAATCCGGAGACTTGTTTTGGCCAATCATGACATCCACGAAGGGCGCTCCGAATCCAGAGACTTATTTGGCCCTAAGGTGTCATACACCAAAGGGGGCTCCGAATCCGGATACTTATTCGGCCCTAAGGTGTCATGCACCAAAGAGGGCTCCAAATCCGTAGACTTGTTATGGCCAATCGTGACATCCACGAAGGGCGCTCCGAATCCGGAGACTTGTTTTGGCCAATCGTGACATCCACGAAGGGCGCTCCGAATCCGGAGACTTATTCGGCCCTAAGGTGTCATACACCAAAGGGGGCTCCGAATCCGGAGACTTATTCGGCCCTAAGGCATCATGCCCCAAAGGGCGCTCCGAATCCGGAGGCTTATTCGGCCCTAAGGTGTCATGCACCAAAGGGGGCTCCGAATTCGGAGACTTGTTATGGCCAATCGTGACATCCACGAAGGGCGCTCCGAATTCGGAGACTTATTCGGCCCTAAGGTGTCATGCACCAAAGGGGGCTCCGAATCCGGAGACTTATTCGGCCCTAAGGTGTTGAGCTCAAACATGTAAAAAGACGAAACCTTGCATTACAACGACGTGTGTACAAGTATCAAGCCCACAGGTCGGGTCATTGATAAAATTTACGTAGATGTGTTGAATTCCAAGGCGTGGTGCTTCTTCTGACATGTCTCGAGAGTCGATATGCCCGTGCTGCGGAATCTATCTGATAGGGGCCGTCCCAGTTCGGACCAAGCTTTTCATCGGCCGGCCTCCGGTCGGCTAGTAGTACTTTCTTTAGGTCCAATTCTCCTGGATTGTAGCGGCGCAACTGAACTCGCCGATTGTATGACTTAGCGAGCTACTGCTGATAACGTGCCATGGATGCTAAGGCGCGATCTCTTCATTCTTCAATCAGAACCAGGTCCAGGGCGAGCATCATGTCATTTCGGCCTGTGTCAAAGGCTTGCGATCTCAGAGTTGGTAAGCCGATCTCTGGGGGTAAGATTGCCTGGGTTCCGAAGCATAAGGCAAACGACGTTTCTCCGGTCGATCGTCTTGGCGTTGTACGATGGGTCCACAGTACACTCGGCAACTCTTCAACCCATCTGCCTTTGGCACTTTCCAGCCTCTTTTTGATGCCGTCCAAGATGGATTTGTTTGAAGCTTCCGCTTGACCGTTACTTTGGGGGTAGGCTGGCGTAGAGAAGTAAGGCTCAATACGATACTTGCTGCACAATTCTCGGTATACGCCACAATCGAACTGAGTACCATTATCCGAGATCAATGCTCTTAGGATGCCGAATCGCGTAATGATGTTCCTCCACACAAAGCGCTTAATGTCGGAATCTCGTTTATGGGTTAGAGCCTCCGCTTCAACCCACTTTGTGAAGTAATCTGTTGCTATGATTAGAAATCGCTTGTTCCCTAGGGCCCTCGGCAATGGTCCTATGATATCAAGTCCCCACTGAGCAAACAACCAGGGGCTTGTGATAGAATTCAAAGCTTCTTCCGGCAGATGGGTTAGTGGGGAGAACTTTTGGCATTGTTCGCATTTCATGACATAATTTTCTGCGTCGGCTCTTATCGTCGGCCAATAATATCCCTGTGTTATCGCCCGATGGGCCAGGGAGCGTCCCCCCGAATGGGCACCACAACTGCCCTTGTGTATCTCAGTGGCGGCTCCTCCCACTGTCCGGTGCCGCATTCCAAGTATGGACGAGAGGGACTTTTTGTAAAGCCCTCCTTGTGGATCTAAGTAGTACCCTTGAGGCCTTGTTTCGCAGCTTGTGTGCTTCTTTTTTGTCCTCTGGGAGTTGCTCAGAAGAAAGGAATGCAGCAATGGGGTCCTTCCAACTTGGAGCGGATTCTATAATGTTGATGTGGGTTTCCTCCAGAGAGCCGATACTTGGTTCCGGGACGAAACCTACTTCAATGGTACGCTTGAGCTCGGAGTTGATGGCGGAGGCTAAGCAAGCCAGGGCATCCGCGTGTGTATTTTGATCACGTGTTATTTGGTTTAGTTCGTGATGGTCGAATTTCGTCAGCAAGGAGTTAGCCGTTTTCATATAGGCCGCCATACGCTCGTCTCATGTCGCGTACTCCCCCTTCAGCTGGTTGATTACCAATTTTGAGTTACAAAACACCAACAGCCGCCCGAGCGGTGTGCGTTCATGATCCGGCTAAAGGGCTTCATATTAAACCGTTATTTGATGCTTCGAAGCCGAGCTTGACGGCCTGCTCAATTACTGCGCCGTCTAGAGACATAATTACGACACCGGCGCCGCTGCCCCGTTGGTTAGACGATCCATTACAGTATAACTGCCAAATGCCCCCAACATAAATTCTCCAATCTGGCTTTGACCGCACTTCGGCCTTTGGCTGGACGTCATCAGGCTTGAGGTCGGCAAGCCCTCCTGTGAATTCGGCAACAAAGTCGGCAAGCACCTGCCCCTTGATTGCAGTTTTGGGTAAAAACTGAATGTCGTATTGGCCGAGTTCGAGCCCACTTGAAACATACGATGTACGCATTCCGTAATCTTGATCGAAGGATAGTTTGTTAGCACCCTAATCTTTGTGTCCTTAAGTAATGCATCGTTTTCTTCTTTGCCATGACCAAGGCTAGGACGAGTTTTTCCAGCGGTAGGTAGTGTGTTTCGGCGTCCACCATTGCCTTGCCCACATAATACACTGGCTGTTGCTGCCCTTCCTCCGCTTTTAATATCTGTTGGCCACATCGGAAGCGCGGATATAGAATGAGGGGGTCACCGGTGGTGGGTGTTGTTAGAAGAGGTACTGTCCGGGGGTAGGTCTTGAGCTCGTTAAAAGCTACTTCGCATTCGGCAGACCATTCGAAAGCACTGCCCTGACGTAGTGTCTGAAAGAATTGTCTGCAGCAATCTGTAGATCGGCTGATGAACCTGTTGAGTGCTGCAGCGATTCCCATCAACTTTTGGACTTCTTTCACTGAACGGGGGGAACTCAGTTCCAAAATTGCTGTGACTTGCCTCGGGTTGGCTTCGATTCCTCGGTGGTTGACGATATAACCCAGGAATTTGCCGGAGCCGATCTCAAACGCGCATTTGGAAGTGTTTAGCTTCATTCTGTATTTGCGTAGGGTGTTGAATGTCTTTTCTAGATCGGCTATATGGTTTTGTTCTTCTTTGGATTTGACCACTATGTCATCGATGTATACTTCCATAGTGTGTCCGAGCTTTTCTTTGAACATCGTGGTGACCAGTCTTTGGTAAGTTGCCCCTGCATTCTTCAATCCGAAAGGCATAACCCTGTAGCAGTAGGTTCCTCTTGCAGTGAGGAATGCAGTTTTGTCCTGATCATCCGGATTCATGGCGATCTGATGGTAGCCTCTGTAGGCATCGAGGAAACTCATGCGCCGATGGCGTGCCGTCGCATCAACGAGTTGGTCAATTCTAGGTAAGGGGAAGCAGTCTTCGGGGCAAGCTTTGTTCAGATCCGTGAAATCAACGCACACTCACCAAGTTCCATTCTTCTTTTTCACCACCACTATGTTGGAGAGCCACGTGGGGTAGGTGACTTCTCTAATTGCCCCGGCGTTAAGCAATTTGTCAACTTCTTCGACAACGGCGGCGGTGTGTTCTGCGGAGGATCGCCGGCCTTTTTGAATGATCGTCTTGCACTGGGGGTCGACATTGAGGTGGTGCTGTGAGACTAGCAGGTCTACTCCCGGCATCTCGTATGGAGTTCACGCAAAGACGTCGAGGTTGCCGAGTAAGAAAGTGATCAGCTGCTGTCTGTCGACCTGGCTTAGAGAGGCGCCGATCATAAAAAACTTTTCCGGGCTTCCATCAATGTCAACCCGGTCTAAATCTTCCGTGGCCTTTTCGTTTGGTTGACGCCCGACGTCATCTAGGATCTCTCGACTGGGCACTTCAATGGAGTTTACTTGCAGTTCCTTCGGCGTCTTGGCGGCGAAGTTAACATACTGCGTTGTTGTTGAAAGCCACGGATACATTCAACGCGTGTTCCGTTAGGGAAGCATGCTTGTGGTGGTAGGTGCTTGGGACGGCTGCGGGTATGCAACCATGATCACCCCATGATGAGATTGTCTGGCGGACGGTAGCACGACGACCAAGAATTCCCGTCCACCGTTCTCGAGCAGCTCGAGCAGGTCGTGATCTTTCCCAATGGGTACTCGGGTTGGCGTTGAAGCGAATAGTGGATAAGGAGGTCGAGTCGATCCGAATCGTTGAACCGAGTTTGATGAAGGTTTTATAGTACATAACCTCGAAGTGCTTCCACAGTCGATAATGGGGCCGCGTTCAGCGGTGAACTGTTTCGTGGCGCAACAACGAGAGGATCTCGTGAAGTGTTCGCCGCTCAAATCAGAGTCGTCGAAGGTGATGCTTGGCGCTTCTCAGGGCCGGGGTCGCTTTGTTAGTGTGAGCTGATGCTGGGGGCTTGGAAGTGACTGGATTGCATGTATAGTCGGGGCTATCGGAAGGCTGTATATCATATGCACGGTGTCAAGCGGGACGCCTCTTGGGCGATGTGCGTCCTCTGTCACCTCCTCAAGGGAATCGGTTAAGGCGCGGCGACCGTTGGCATTGTGCTGTTGGCCTCGAGGTCGTTGAGGACCTGCCCGTGGGAATTGCTCAGGAACCTTGAGCCCTGCCTGTTTGGACTTTGCTGTTTCTAAGGCCAGATCGCGGCGAAGGCGTTCGTTCTCAGCGATGATGTTGTCCAAACTTTGTTTGGTCTGTCTGGCTTGTTCTATGGTCGTCTGCATTGTCTCCGTCGTTGAAGTCGTTGGTGGGCTAGAGTTCGAGGCGCGTCACTGTGCGACGGTTTCCTTTCCGAGCGTATTTGCCGGAGTGAAGTCGTCTCTCTGTGCGATCTCGTCGGTGGCTATCGGAGGATCTTCAGTCACGTCTTTCATGGATATATTTGAGTATTCCCACAGACGGCGCCAATTGTGGGGAAGTGGATTGGAAATACTCTCGAGATCTGAAATGACGCCAATGATCCTCAGCTAGTCACCTGAAAAGATACAAATACTCCGGTCGGGGGTGCCGGAATTAGCACTCCGACGGACAAGTCAGTTCCTCTACTCAAGAAAGCTTGTTTTCTAAGTTTTTAGAAGTGATTCTTACGTACCTTTACAAATCTGAAGCTCTTGTATTTATATCCATTCTCTGGACCTCGGGGCCAGAGTCTACTTTTTATTTATTATTCTTTCATTTGTCCTCATATGCCTTCTCAAGTCTATTCGGCCCTATGAACATATTCGGCGTCCTAGTTGAGCAGAATGGAGCCGTTCAGTTACTGGCTCCTCGGGTATACCAGATTTCGTTCCTCTATTTATTCGGCTCCCACAGGTACGACGACAGCTCGGGATTGATATGATGAGCTTTCCGCGAGGGTCCACCAAATCATAGACGGGATCGGCTTCGGCCTATTCTGCTCCAGCTTGACACGGGTCATAGCCAGTCGCCCTCTCCTAAGGGCTCTTGTGGAGAGGTGATGGGACACCACAAACTCTTTCCACTTCTCCTTGACGGGAGAGATGACGATGACTCCCTTCGACTTCGCCATGATCACTGGCCTGGGCATAGGAGGTGACCCGATTCCTCTCGATCCTGACATGGGAGAATGGGTGGCCACATGGGATACACTACTTGGGGTGCACCCACCAATACTTCGATCAAGCATGGTCCGGTATACCCGGTTCGAGGAGCACTACAGAGGGGGGGATCCCAAGACTGATGAGGAGGTGGAGCAGTACGCTAGGGGCTTTCTCCTGTTCCTTTTTGGTACCACCTTGTTTTCGAACAAGTGGAATACCGTGGGTTTATACTTCCTGAGTGCCCTGGTGATGCTCCAGCGGGTCCATTTCTATGATTAGGGTGCAGCCGGCCTTACCACTTTGTATGGATACATGAGCTCGACCTCTCGGATGTGCGGGACCCTGATCGGTGGCTATTGGCGAGCTTGGGAGGTACACAGTTTAGTTTTCCCTTTTCATTATTTGCTTAGCATTTTCTGCTTTCACTTTGTTCAACACTTGTACTTTCGGCATTCTCCATATCTGTTCTTGCACTGTATGCTTTCTGCTTTGCATTTTCTATACACCATACCTACTGCACACTGTATACCATACACTGCATACACAAAGTCTAATCTCTGCTCTGGACTTGTATCCCTTATGCATTGTACTGCGTTCTGCTTTCTGCATGTTCTATACTCTATTCATACACTGTATTGATCACATCTTCCTTACAGCTGTACGTGTACGCATATTTCCCAACACTTGCTCCGGAGCCTGTGGAGGAGACACCATTGATAGTTCCATTCTCTGATGTATATGACGGCCAACTCCGTCATAGGACCCGAGAGAGCTTTGTGTTCTTCCGGCAATACTTCGACTCGGTCACGGCGCGCGAGCTAATTTTGCAACGAAATTATTTCAATTAACCTGATGCACCCACATTAGTTATTTGACGACTAATCATCTTGTTCATCCTCTTTTCTTCAGATCACGTGGCAGCTGTGGGATGCGATACCGTCAGGACTCCGAGATCAGTACAACGCTGCTCGGATTGTCTCTCACTACCACATCCTCTTCGAGGGCCCGATCTGTTGCACTTGGTTTTTGAGTGAGCGCTTCGTACGCCAGACCTTGAGATCACCTGCCCAGTTTATACCGATGGCACCTCCTGCATCTGTAAGGGAGACACACAGGCTGTTCATCGACTAGGCAATTCAGTTCATGGTAATACTGGATGCGGACTTTTTTCGCATGGAGGGCGACTACGTGACCTTCATTCAGACTCATCTGATGCCGTCTCTGACTGGCATTTGTAGAGGTGAGGGGGCGAGAGCTCTGACTGCGAGAGGGAGATGCAGATCGACCAGATCCTGTAGGAGGAGAGATCCTGAGGAGAGGCAGGAGACTGGATGGCCAGAGCTACCTACTTCATTTACTTATCAAAGACGTTCTAGGGAGACTTATCAGATCCCTATTGTGCTTGCATCAGTTGGGCGTGCACTCGCCAGGATTTGAGGCCCGACTCCGGTATGTACTAAACTCCACATTTTGCATATCCACTTCATTTCAATTGTGCTTCATCGGATACTGATCTTTTCAATGCACTTTCATGACGCCTATAGAGTATCTGAGGCGAGCCATTGATCTAGTGGCCTCCTTAGCGAAGAGATGATAGAGGCGAGTGCGGATCTGCTGCGCAACCTCTCTGAGATCGGTGAGTTCTTTCAAACTGCACTTCATGCCACAAAGTCTTCTCTTGAGACACTAGCATTTGCACAGTTCCACACTGCACTGATTTGATACGTTGCTTCCATACGCTGCTCATGGTATACATACACTGCAAATCATTCACTGCTTACAGCATATTATTCTTTGCATCTGATACATTTCATTACTAATGCATTTTGGCAAACTGCCTTTTTCAGATTCCCTTCCTAATGCCAGGCCCATCAGATGCCCAAGCAAGAGCAGAGGCGGGTCCCTCAGCACCTCCTCCATTAGTAGAGAGGAGAGGGAGACAAGCTCAGACATACGACTGAGGTAGAGGCAGAGGCATCCACAGTGGGAGTGGCCCTTTAGAGCCCGTGCCAAGTGATGATGATGACGAGACGAGTGAGGAGGCCGAGGCGGCGAGTCGACAGTCTGAGTCATCCGAGCAGGGATACGATGACGGATCCAGGTCAGACAGTGGTGTCGACGGCGATGGTGTAGGGTCTACTCAGCCGAGAAAGAGGGTGAAGAGGGCTTCTCGATCTTGAGCTAGATTGCACCGATTCAGATGTTTTTGCTTTATTCTCTTTTTACTAGTAGTTTTACCACATTGTACAGCCTCAGGCAGTTTTATTTTCTTTAAAACTTGAACTCTTTTGTAAAAAGAATCCATGATGGAATGAAAACAGCTCTTTGATCAAAAGGTGTTGTATTTTGTATTTTGAACATCGCATAACATCGCACAGCATGAAAATGAGATTGATCTTTGTTTGAAAATTGTGCATGCATTTGTCTGAATCAGGCAGTGAATTGACTAACAACTGAAATAAACAAAACAACTCAATATGCAACAACAAGACCTTAACAAGTTTACAACTCGATAAGCAAATTATAACAACTCGATAAGCAACAAAAATACAACTCACAAACACCAAACGATGACAACTTTAAACAAACAAACTTAAGCCGAAAAAGGATCAAAACAAGACCTCAAAAGGTGCAAATAACAGGATTCCACTGCAGCAAACAACTAGACCTTCACCAAGAAGCTCAGTGAGCATGAGGGAAAGGCCGCCGGCCACAGGGGAAGGCCTGCCGGCCATGGGGAATGGCCTGCCGGCCATCAATGCACCCCTGTCGGCCATCGATGAGCTACTACTGGCCATCAATGAGGCACCACCGCCCATCGATGACCGATCCTCCGAAACGTCAACATTTGTCCTCCACTCACTGCCTTATCTTCTATAAAGGTTCCAGTCTCGTGGTTTCTTCATTTCAACTCCATTTTTGCCCCAAATAGAACCATTTGTTGCCCAAACACTCTCCAATTGGCTTACATCTTTGGATGGCTCAGAAAACTTGAACTTCCAGAGTTTCGAAATGAATGCACTATTTACGTTGAGCTGCACCCCGCTGCGTTTTCCATTCCTCCACGCCGCAGCTAGGCATTGGAATCCAATAACTCATGTTTTTAGCTTTGGGGGTCAAGAGATGTGCCCCACTTTTGAAGATTTCCAAGCCTTGGTAGAATCCCGGTGCGGTGAAGAAATTTTGCCCCAACTTCGTTTCGGCCATATCCAAGCTTTGGGACGGATGTGTGGGCTTACTACGCATGACGCTCGATCGTTGATTCGCGATGGAGAGTTGGATATTCCGAGCTTGATTCATCAGTTTTCTGACGCCGGTGACCGTGGCGATCATTATTAGCAGAGTTTTTGGCAACATGCCCTTTGCTTTTGCATGTTGTCTTATTTCTTGTTTGTCCATGGCTTCGGAGGGTCTAGCGTCCGTCTGATTGAGGTTGCCCATGGCTTAAAAGAGGGCAAGAGCTGCATTGGCATGACACTAGCCGAGACCTTGATGGGTTCAAATGCCTTCCAGCATCAGGAGACAACCAAGTTAGCAGGGAGTCCACTACTGCTGCAGGTAATGTTTCCCTCCCTTCTTACATGTATATTTCTCACACCACTCGGCCCTCAGGCTCTGTTCTTCTCTCAAAATCTTTTCTTACTTTTCTCTCCACGCACACCTCTCTATTCTTTAAGCTCTCTTATTTTTCATCCCTCTCCAGATATGGTTGATGGATAAATTGAAAGTAGTGGACTCATGCCCAACATATTCAGCGCGCAGCTATTTCTTCCGTCAACGGCTAGTTGACGCCCCAGATGAAGGATGGTGGTGCGAATGGATGTGCAGTCTGTCCACTGTCAACATTACTTGGCACTGCCCCTAGCTTAATTTGCCGGCGATGAGCGACAGCATGTCTCGCCAGCCGGGCATTCATCTAATTGGCCTGACACACTGTGTCTTTTACTTCCCATTTCGATTCCGGCGCCAATTTGGGCATGATCAGACTTGTCCGGAAGAAGGGATAAAGTACCCTGCTGCATTTCCGGTCCGAGGCGCACAGCTAGCTCGATATGCCACAATATGGAGGATAAGAGAGCTTCTGGTCCCCGCTCCCACTTTCAGTTGCACTCTCTCTGATGAGTGCATAGCTTGGCTCGATGAAGAGGCGCAGGTTGGGCCTATTTTGGCATTAGAGGCTTCAACCAGTTCTGGAAGGGGGCGCAGGAACACCAAACTATGCCCTGAGTTTATTTGCTTTAATTAGTACTTTCATGCTTTCTTTATGAATGTAATAAAAAGCAACTTCAATTTGTATTCAAGAGTAGGAGAACTCTGTACTGAAATCAATGTAATTGAAGGTTATGGGTACTGAAAATTTTCCGTTATGGTCCAAAAATGGTCTAAGTTGTAGAAAGATTAATTTGAGCAAAATCAATTTTTATTAAAACTTTTCAAAACCATTTTCAATAAGGATCAAAACTAGACACGCCTGAGATCAATCACTGGGATGTACAACCCTGGATCCAACAACTGGAAAGTTGCCCCTAGTCTGAACAGCACTGCATTGGATATCACAACCGAGCTCTTGAATGCATAATAGAAAGATATGATCAACATGATCACATGGACAAAGTTGATTTGGAAGTGTTTATAGCTGGACTTCAGAATGAAGTTGCCTACATATCCCAAAGATGGGAATCAATCCTTACGTAGTTCGGTTTAGGTTTGCTCGTGTATTAGCACTCTCCTTTTACGCTCTAACTTTTGCCAAGGCCGCCCTTTCTGGGTTTTCAACCTTGTGAGCTCAGTTTTTATTATTTCAAATTTTTTGTGCTCTAACTTTTGCCGAGGACGTTCTTTCGGGTTTTCGGCCTAGCGAGCCACTCAGGGATAGTATTTCTTCAACTTGTCCATATTGATCGACTGGGAGAACTCAAGGCCATCTAAATCCATCAGAACGACAGCTCCACCCGACCAGATAGACTTGATGTTATAAGGACCAGTCCAATTGGGTTTGAACTTGCCCCAAGGGTCGTGTATGGGAGCTCGGTTGTCTTTGAGCACTAGATCCCCCTCTTTCAAATTCCTGGACTTAACCTTCTTGTTGAAAGCCCTGGCAATTATTCGTTGATAACTCTGGACGTGATACAGTGCTTTCAGCCTTCTTTCATCAAAGAGCATGAGTTCTTCGAACCCGCTTTGCTGCCAATCTACCTCAGCTATCTGACACTCAGCCAATACCCATAATGACGGAACCTCAACTTCGATAAGCAGAACAACCTCCATCCCATAGACCAAAGAATACGGAGTTGCCCCAATAGAAGTTCGAATTGAAGTCCAGTAGCTCCAAAAAGCAAATGGCAGCTTATCTGGCTAGTCCCAGTAGGTTTCCACCATATTCTGCAGAATGTGCTTGATATTCTTGTTGGTGGCTTCAACAGCTCTGTTGGTTTGCGGCAGATATGTAGATGACTTATGAAAAGCCAGGTTGTATTTCTCCAACTAGTTGATCACCTCCTTCTTGAAGTGAGAACCATTATCCAAAATAATCTCATTTGGGACCCCATAGTGACAGATAATGTTGTTCCTGATGAACTTAGCAACATGCGATGCCTTCAACACCATGTAAGATTGGTCCTCAACCCACCTTGTGAAGTAGTCTATCGCTACCAGAATGTACTCATGCCCCTTGGACCACTTTGGAGTGACAGCCCCAATCACATCAATCCCTCAGACTAAAAACGGCCACGGTGAAGTTATGTTGTACAACTTTGACGGCGGAATGTTCATGCGGTTTGCATGGATTTGACATTTGTGGCATTGCCAAACAAAGCCAATACAATCCTCCTCCATGGTTGACCAGTAATAACCCTGTCTAAGGATCTTCTGAGCTAGCATCACCCCGCTCATGTGCACTCCGCACTCTCCTCCATGGATGGCCTCCATCAGGTGCTTGGACTCTTTAGCATTAACACACAGTTTGTGCATCCCTAGATGACCCCTCTTGTATAGTTTACCCTCGTAGACGATGAATTGAGCAGCCATTCTTCAAATTGCCCTCTTATCTTTGGTGTTTGCCCCTAGTGGATACGCCTCTTTTTCCAAGAAGTTCAAGATGTTGTAATACCAGGGGTTTTGATCTTGTACCTCATCTATGGCGCCAATAAGCTCATAGGCCGGCACAAATTTCTGTTCAATGATGATCGGACGCATTCGAATTCCAAAAGAGATGTCTATCATAGAAGATAGAGTTGCTAATGAATCGGCGAACATGTTGTTCTCTCTTAACAGATGAGCGAAGTTCAGTTTTTCAAACTGAGGAATCAGAACATCCAAGGTCTGGTGATCGATTCTCATCTTTTCTTCTTTAACTTTCCAATCTCCTTTATCTTGAGATACAAAAAAGGTTCGAGTTCCTGAGGACATCCAACCGTTTTGCCCCTAGTTCCAGGGCAGCTTCTAGTCCAGCAATACATGCCTCATACTGTGCCTCATTGTTCGACACTTTGAACCGGAGTTTGAATGCTAAAGGTATATGGGAATTGTCGGGTGCTATTAGCAACACCCCTATCCCATACCTGTATTGGTTTGACACTCCGTCAAAGTACATCATCCAAGTCTCTTCTTTGACATACAGAATGGCCTCGTCTGGGAAGAGATATTCTACTACTTCACCCCCTTCAACTGGGTGGTCGGCTAGGAACTCCGCTACCGTTCTCCCCTTCACTGACTTGTGCATCATGTACTTCACATCAAATTTGGAAAGTAGGAGCAACCAACACGTTAGCCTACCCGTAAGTGCCGGTTTCTCGAAGAGATATTTGATGGGATCTAATCTCGAAACCAGTATTACAGAGTGAGCTAACAGGTAGTGCCCCAACTTCCTGGTAGGCCATACCAAGGCCAGACAAGCCTTCTCCAGCGGAGTGTAGCGGGTCTTGTAATCCAGCATTTTCTTGCTCAGGTAGTAGATAGCCTTCTCCACTTTGTTTTCAGACTCCTGTGCAAGCATGTAGCCCATTGTCGTTTCGGTCACTGACAGGTACAGAATCAACGGTTTCCCCGGCTCAGGCGGTGACAACACAGGTGGGTTCTGTAAATATTGCTTGATCTGCTCGAAAGCAATTTGGCATCGATTGTCCCATTGGAACTTCTTTCCTTTCTTCAGGAGACCAAACAGTGGTTCACAAGTCAAGGTTAATTTTGTAATAAACCGTCTTATGAATTGCATTTTACCCAGAAAGCCTTGCACCTCCTTTTTAGTCCTTAGTAGTGGCATTTTTAAGATGGCCTTGATTTTAGAAGGATCGACCTTGATACCCCTTTGCGTGATTAAGAACCCCAGCATTTTCCCTACTGTAACACTGAATGTACATTTTTGAGGATTCAGCAGCAACCGATACTCTCTGATCCATTGGAAGAATTTCTGCAAGGTGGTGTAGTTGTCCTCTCTTTCCTTGGACTTGACAATCACGTTGTCCACGTACACCTCAACCTCTTTATGGATCATATCGTGCAAAATCGTGGTTGCAGCCTGTTGATATGTAGCCCCAGCATTCTTCAACCCAAACGGCTTCACCCTATAACAATAGGTTCCCTACGGGGTGGTGAAAGTAGTCTTCTCCTTGTCTTTGGGTGCCATAAAAATTTGATTGTAGCCTGAAAACCCATCCATGAACGAGAGCAGCGCATGCCCAGCAGTGAAGTCCACTAATTCGTCGAAATGCGGTAGAGGAAAGTCGTCCTTCGGATTGGCTTTGTTCAAATCCCTAAAGTCCAGACATACCCAGATTCTGCTGTCTTTCTTCGGCACCAGAACTATATTAGCCAACCAAGTTGGATACTCAGATACTAACAAGAACCCTGCATCAATCTGCTTAGTGACCTCTTCTTTGATTTTTAGAGCCTAGTCCGAGCGGATCCTTTGGAGCTTCTGCTTAACAGGTCGGGCCTCTGGGTCAAGAGGGATCCGTTGTTGTACAATCTCAGGATCGATTCCAGGCATGTCTTCGTAGGACCACGCGAAAACATCTTTGAAATCTTTTAATAAAGACACTAACCGCTCGCGTTCCTCAGAAGACAACGTGGGCCCGATTTGGAACAGTCGCGGATCCTTTTCAGTACCAACGTTAATTAAGGTGATTTCATCATCCAAAGGTTTTACAAACCTCTCATACTCTTGATCAAGCAAATATTTCAAAACTGGAGGAATTTCTTCCTCGTCATTTTCACCAAAATTTTGAAAATCTTGATTAATACAATAAATTAAAGGCACAAAAAAGTACTCGGAAGCCACAGCCGTACCATTCTCATTAATAACATCCAGATCGCCTGTTCCTTCGGTTACAACAGACTCAAAGGAAAAACAAAAAGACAACCTGGACAGGATAGTGGCATCCGGGTTATCACCCCTAGGAATACCGAACTCAGACTAAGAAGAGCTGGAATCTGATTCCGACTCCACAGACTCAGTGGAATCAGATTCCGGCTCACTACCTGACTTGGAACTGATCGATAAAAACCCTCCTCGTATTGCCAGACGAGGGAGGGTACGATGGATGCATCGAGAATGCCTGAAGATGGGCATCTGACCGCTTCATCCCGATCATGGGCGAAGTTATCCCCAAGTACTCGATGCGATCGAGGATCTGAGAGGTGACAAGCCAGTGCTACCCCTATCTCAATTTATGTGCTCTCAGAATCCTTCTCCTTGCACTGCTCAGCCTCAGCTGGTAGGTTTGTCTGCTCTTCGGCAACTTCATCTCCAGACAACTGAAGATCAAAAAGGATTTCGAAGCCAGTCAAACGTCGCTTCTTTGAATTCAACCAGGGCTCCAGAAAGCCGTAAAATGGGAAGTCTTCTCCCTCCCGGACAAAGTGTCCATTTTGGGTCCCCTGGATAGGCCTGTACACCAACTCGTAGTGCTTCTCAGCTTACTTTGCCTTGGCTCTTTCGGCCATCTCTCTTCCTTTCCTCGCCTAATCCTCTCTGGTAGGTAGATAACCTATTCCAAAGGTATATGGGTTATACGGCACTTCGGCCAACGCTGCGATGCCCTTTCGGCCACTTTGCCCTAATTCTATCTCGGGGATGTGTTGAAGCTTGTTCACAAGGTAGACAGACTGTGCACTGACGTATAGCCCCTCATCAACAGCTAGCATATCCTGTACAACCTGGGCCTCAGCTAGGGTGAATCTTGACAAAAATACATCTTCCGCGCCATGCTCAATCTCCAGAATTGGTGTAGAAACCTCTAGTGGCAGATGTATTGAAGAATTTCCAAAAACGATTGCCACCTCCTTCCCATGGGGGCATTTTAACATTTGGTGTAAGATGGAAGAGATGGCCTTCACTTGGTGCAGCCACGGCCACCCAAGGAGCAAATTGAAGGTTGCTGGTACATCCAAGACATGGAACTCAATGTCCTGCTACCCTAGACCAACCTGAGTCTTAATCTGTACGGTCCCCATCACCTCTCAGCTGGTATTATCATAGGCTCGTATCACCTGGGCTGTAGGCACAAAATCCGCGGGCTTCAACCCGATAGCATACGCCGTTCTCGACAGACATACATTGATTGCAGACCCCGTGTCAACCAAGGCCACCGGTATCCATTTCTCTCTACACTCCACAGAGATGTGGAGTGGTTTAGTATGAACTGAGCCCTCGGGCGGTAGTTCTTTGTCGGTGAAGGTCAAGGTCGGGGAAGCTCCTCCCGGGAAAACCAACCCTACCAACTGTTCGGGTGTGGTATCAATTGAAAGTTTTGCCTTGTCCATGACAGAAAGGACAGCTTGTCTATGAACCCTCAAGGCCATAAGTAGTCCCCAGATAGAGATGTCTGGTTGGATTTTCTTAAGCTGCTTTAGTACAGCCTCATTCTCCAGCAGTTTTTCCTTTTGCCTCTCCGATTCTTTGTTTTTCCTGGACGCCTTCGGCTGGTCCAAGTGTGGAGGCTTGAAATACCGCCCACTCCTGGTCATATGGTCGACCTCCTCAACATACCAGGTGTCGTTTGTTCGGTTCTCCCCCAGTCCTCATTAGTATGGGCAAGACGTAAGTCATCGTCTTCCCACCACATCCCGTCGGCAACCAACAGATAGCTGTCCAGCTCCGTTGAAACTATTTATGTGCTCACGGCACATTCCTTCCTCGCAAGGGCTTTGGCCTTCCTAGCCCTCTCAAGATCCTCGATCTTTTCTTGCTCAAGCCGCTTCAATGCAGCCTCCCGTTTAGTGTCTACTATACTCAAACTGCCCGAATCCCTAGCAAAATTCTTCGCACCGCTGCTCTCCGACGATACTTGTTGACTCTCAACCATTCTGGCCACTGTTGATGTTCCCATTTCTGACGGTCCCTGTCTTGGCTGAGATTCTTCAACAACATCTGGCTGGTCACTGAGCCATCTCGTATTCTCTGCCGATCCATCCAAGTCGAACCAGTTGATGTTCACATCCACTGAGTCCTGCTCTTCAAAGAACTGTAGATTTACAATGTCACCTTCGAACTCTGCCAGGTTATCTAGCCCCTAGCCAGGTCCATCCTCCCGGACCACAGCGATTTACGCTGGCGGCAACTCTACCTCGGCTTGACAGCGTGATCCGACGATACGATATAACCACTTAGGTTGTATGCTCCCTCGGTAAGGCTCCCGGATCCTCGAGTGCAGATCAACACTCCCATTTGCCTCCAAAGTCATCCCAGGTCTGTCTTCGACAGTCACCACCACTGGCTCGGGTTGAGTTAGGGAGGTGCTCAACATGCACAAGTCTGTGCTATCTGGGATGAACATCTCAGGCTTGGGTAGGTGGGAGGGTGTGATGTATATGCTTGGGTCATATGGGATGGCTGCGGTTTGGATCAGGTTGATATGTTTGGGTGGAGGAGCTTGGTTATGTGGTGGGAGTGGGTTGGTGGTGACATTTGGTTTGTCTGGGTGTGCAATAACCTTGTTGTCAATGAGATGTTGAATCTCATAACGTAGTCGAAAGGAGAAGTTGGTGTCGTGACCTTGCTATTGATGGAATGCACAGTATTTAGTTGGGTCAGGCTTTGGAGGAAGAGGATCGGGTAAAGGCCGTTGTTCTAACGGTTTCCGATGTCCTTTCCTGAGTAGGACCCCTAGAGCTTTAGACAAAGGCATATAAAGTGGGGTAAAAACCCTCTTGCCTCGGGGTGGATAGTTTGCTGGTTGAGAGGTGGTTCTGGATGTATTGGTGAAAGGTGTGGCTGTTTTTGGGGTGGTGGTGGTGACCATGCCTACGTCAGAAGTTCTGGCAGCAGCAGCACTACTCGTGCCTGTATTCGAACTGCGTGTAAATGCTCTCTTGGGCTGTTCCCTGTCTTGGTCGATCAGATCCTGCTTCATACCGTCCTCAATTTGTACCCCAATGTCATGTAAGTCTGCAAAAGTGGGGAGGGGTAAGACAATCATTTTCTGCATCAGCATGGGTTGGAGGTTGCGCACAACCATCCTTATCTGATCCTTCTCCAATGGCCGAGTTGTCACCATGGAGGCCTTGGCCCTCTATCGAGTGACAAAGTCAGAAAACCCTTTTTTCGGCTCTTGCCTGGTCGCTTTTAGATCACGGGTCGTGACCTCAATCTAGGTATTGTATGAATATTGTGCAACGAAGGCCTCAGCCATTTCCTCCCAGCTCCTTTTCACTGAGTCCTCTAACTTGGCGTACCAAATGGCCGCAATACCCGACAAGGTCCGTCCGAAGAGTGATAGTTTCTGGAGTCTCGTCAAGCCCATCGGGTGTAAAATATTCGAGAACAGCCTCAAATGAACCATAAGGGTCGCCCGAGCCGTCAAAACGGTCTATGTGGGGCATCTTGAATCTGTCCAGCAATGTTATCGCTGAATCAGTGTAACCATCCTCTATATCTGGAATGGAATTGACCCCCTGGGCCCATTTAAACATCTTTTCAAGCTTCCTCATCTTCAAAGCGATTGGGTCCATCTTAGATTCAAACGGTGTATCTGTTGAGAAGGCCAGTGTCTTTGAAGTCTGTGGTAGAACTGGTGGCGGGACTGGCCCCATTGGAGCATCCGTACCTTCCTAGACGTTTGCAGTATCCCCAAGTGTTGGAACTCTAGGTGGCAGTGGGGGTAGATGTGAAGTAAATGCTCTGGCTTGTTGTGGTTGTTGTTGTTCTTTGAAGTCGCTCGGCAATCACCGTGAGTTACCGCCACTGACGTCTGATAACCTTAACTTTGGCGGGCGTTATCCAGAGCTTTCATGGTCTCTTGGAGCTGACGCATCATGTCCTCCATACCTGCCATAAGGTGCTGATCTAACTGAATAGGTGTATCTCTCTCTGTGGTAGAAACGGAAACCTCAGCCTGACTACTGACTGGTGGGGTGGACAATGATCGCTAAACCAACGATTGTTGTACTAATATTCCCTACATAATTGCCCTCCGCCTTGTAACCGAGGGTAATGAAAAGAACACTACTTGTCCGTCAACTAGATCCTCGGATCGATGAAGCCTTTTACCTCTAACCCAGAGTGCTTGGGGGAAACTGCCTCCTCGGAAGCAATGATGCTATACTACCTTGTAAAAAGATAAATAAAGCAAAATATGGAAACAACAAGCAGAAAAATAGACAGTATTTCGGCTAAAATAAACACAACACACAGTTGATAATCACAAGCTAAAAGAACTATTCTCAAACACTGATCGCTGCCCCCAAATCACTGCCCTAAATTTGATACCCCCAAATACTGATGTCCTCAGACTTATACTCAGACTTGCAAACTGATACATGCATTCCTGTAAAGACACACTCTAAAAGCACATAGCAAGCAAGTAAGAGCCAAAACACCCCTATGAAGGGGTAGGGTTTCCCTGTCCTATCTTGTTAAGAGCTAGGGTTTTCACTACGCACGCATGCGGTTTCAAACAAACTACATTCAGGTAAGCAACCTGTCCTAGTTTGGAATGGTCACTATAGCTTCCGATATGCAACTAGGTCAAATGGTCAAAAAGGGTGCCTCGATGAAAATTGAGGTTTGTGTTCCCATTGTGGCAGAGCCCGTAACCGGTCAACCTTATGGCATGCTTTTCCAAGCAAGCCTCCAGCAAATCGTTCAGGAATAACAGATGGCAAACATGGTGTCCTAGGCGCACCAATGCAAATGCAATGCAAAGAAGCACATAAGTGTAGATAAAACAACATATTATGATGTTCGAGTCAATTTCTCTAAATCTCTAGCAGAGTCGCCAGAAACTCTACACCACCCGAACTCGCTCTGCGCGGGCCCCATTCCGGAGAAGATGCGGATTTGGGTTCATAGCTACTACAGTTCGGACTCCTGCCACGATTCTGAAGATAATCTCACAAAGCGCAATGTACGACTGATAAATCACCAAAGAGTCCAAATCCGACAAGTCGTTTTGAAAAATTGATTTTAATCAAAAAACGCCAAACATAGACTGCTTTGCCAGATTTCAGAGTCGTGTAGACACCCCATTTTTGACCATCCTCAAGACTTGGACGTCACCACTTCAACACTCGGTGATCATCCATGTTTGTGTTCGTATTGAGTTTCCGGAGGCCTTGGCAACGCGCCTCGTCTCAGGACCTCTCGACTCGACTGTTTTGTGGTTGGTTTGGCACCAAACACTTGTGTTTTGCCTTTGAGGGGTAGGGAATGCCTTTTGAGGCATCCCCACACACCACCGGCTGTCTTTTGTTTCCATCGGCCAAATGTTTGGTCGACCGGCACTATTTTTGGCCGACCGGCCATAAGTTTTGGCCAAAGTCACTTTTGGCTGGCCGACCACTATTCATCTGCTTTTAGCAGATATTTTGTGCCAGCTGTGATAGCTGGCACCCACTCTGTTCCTCTCCATACACGTGTGTGGAGGGATTTCCCTCTTGGATGGCTTGTTTTGGAAGCCTTACATGAGGGAGTTGCCTATAAGAGAGGGCTTCTTCACTTGGTCAGAGGTTAGACATTTTTTTGGGCAACATTTTTAGTGTTTGAGTTCTAGGGTTAGGGTTTGTTCATCTCCCATCTCCCTATCTCTCTCTCTTGTGTGTGTTTAGGCTTAGATTTACACACAAACACACACCACCACACCTTTCCTTGGAGCTGAGGCCCTTGAGGGTTGTTTTTAGAATTTTGAAGTTGATTTCAACCTCAAGAAGCTACTGGTGCTCCATTGTTGAAGAAGGTCTACAAGGGTAATCACTTTTCCCTTTTATTCCCCATTTTTGCACCCTACTTTTACCTATCTTGCAACTATTTTTTGGCTTTGCATATAATACATAAAAGTTCTATTTTTAAGGCCTCTAAATAGTTTGTTAAGAGTCTTTTAAGCTTTGGGGTTGTTTGACCCCTCTTAAGCCTTGTTTGGCCCTTGTTTTGTGCCATTTTGTGTGAGCACCGGGACCATAATGTTTGGGCCTCCTCACCAATGAAATCTTGAGGGATTTTAGAGGTGAGAATGGTGCCTTGAGGTCCTAGGAAGGAGAGGGCCACCCCCTCTCCTTGTTGTCCTTGAAAAGGGCACTTTTTGCCTCTTGAGGGAGCACCTAGTTTAGGTTCATGTTGGCCATGCCTTAATTGATTTTTTTTTTGCTTATTATGCCATGAAATAGCATTGAGTTGAGTTGGTTTTGGTACACCATGCTTGCTTAGCATACATGCCTTGTAATGCCATTTTGTTGCCTTAACATGCATCTAGGTTTTAACCCTTGTTCAAGCTTGTTTTAGGCCTAGCTTTGTGAAGCTTTCATGTTTATTTTGCCATGTTTAAGGTCTATCCTTGGCTGTTTTGGTCGACCATAGCTTGGATTGCATGCCCCCTTTGCATTTTGGGCATGTTGGCCTTAAGTGTGTAAGTGTGTAACATGCCTTGTTTGTATCATTTCAATGGTTTGGAACTGGTTAACATGTTATTTCAGTCCTTATAACATGCCTATATGCTTGCATTTAATCCTCCTTCAATGTGTTTAAAGGTTATGTCCCTTGTTTAGGCCTCGGAGTATGCTTGCACTTTTACACCACTTAGATGCCATCTAAGTGCACCCTTGGCTTTGTTTAAGTCTGTATTTGACTTGTTTTAAGTCCCCTTAGCCTTGTGAGGTTTGGTGGACTTGACCTTGGTTTAAGCCTTCTTGGCTTGTCTTAAGTACTTGGGCCATTGTGGCATGTTTTGCTTGTCTTGTTTAAATTAATTTGGCATCATCTTATAACATGATTTTGGAGCTTAATGCATGCCATATGTCCATGTTTGCATCCTCTTGAGTGTGCTTGAGAATTGCTCTTTAATGCTTGGAGTGTTGGAGATCATTTGCATGCATGTTTGTGTGCCTATTAGTCCTTCATTTTTTGAGCACCTTGGCCACTGTTTTAGGCCTAGTAAGGGCTGCCTAAACCATGTTTAAGTCCACCTCTTTGCATGTTGCATGTACTCCTTGTATGTTTTAGCATATTGATGAGGTGTTGCATGTTTGAACTTACATGATTGAATGAAGTCACATGCTTGCTCGCATGCTTAAACACCCACATTGTACCTTGCTTGCTTGTTGGTTGCATTGTCTCATGCCTTGAATGTTTTGTATGCTTCTTTGCATCTCCATATTGCATGCTAGCCAACATGCTTAGGTTGCATTGCATTAGCATGCATACTTGGCCTCTTGAATTGCTTATGATAGCGGTTGAGTTCCCCTTGGTTTGATTATGTGCATTGCATTCCATATTAAATGTGCACACTTGGCTTCTTGGGCCATCATGCATGGAAATGCGCGATTGGTGGTCCGAGAACCAAGGTTCATGTCACTTTGAGTCCTAAACATGATATGGGGTGTGATTGGTGAATACATTGCTTGAAATGCATTGCCATGCCAAGTATTGCCCTCTGCTGCTGTCAAACCAGATTTTGCAGGAATTTTTGTCCGGTCGGCTAAATACAATGCCAACCGGCTATCATTTTTGGCTGGTGGATTAAATTCATGGCCAGTGACCATTCTACATGGCCGGTGGTGTTCTCCTTCAGCCGGTGGTGTTTCCTAGCATCCATAGAGTAAACCCTGAGGCTTTGGTAGCCTTCAGAGGAGCAGAGCAGGGAAAACAGAGGCATCTTGTGCATGGTGGTGGATTTCCGAGCAAAACCGAGCGCGCACTGCATTGGGCCTTCATCCTGGGACTGTTTATTGCTTAAATTAGATTAATTAATTTGCTTAATTAATTTAGTTGGTCTGTGATAAGTAATTAGCTAGGATAGTTGATTATTTATTCAGTCTGTATTATTCTTTCGGTCCCTCCGAACGAGGGAAAGTTTGTAATAAGTGTGGGTGAGTATGTGAATGTCTTCCAACCCCCACTTCTTTCTCCCTTTTACTTACCTGCTTTGATGGTTAGTATTAGGACATGTTTACTTTAGCATACCTCATGTTATGCATGCGTGCATCATTCGTCAGTATTGCATGCACCGGGCTCGGCGCATCATGCTAATTGCATTATATTTCAAATTTAACTTGAATACATGCTTCCTGTGCATCTCACATGCCATCCTTAGATTAGCCGAGCCTATTCTAGTGACATTTTGCATGTGATGCATTAGGCACTTAACATGGACTTGGATCATGCATTGATCGCTAACATGTTTTTGTTTTGGCATGGAGTACTTTGTAAGTATTTATGCATTAGCATACCACATGCGTGTGAATGGTACCATGACAGCATGCTTACCATGTGGCTAGATGTTTATGTGATAAACTACCTGAATTCCTGTGGGTGAAGGTTGGATTATTTGAGTTGCAATAACTCGTTGAAATCCATGTTTTAGCCTACTTGCAAGTAGCAAATTTCAAAACGTTTCCAAACAAACGGATATGCAATGCTTTGTTCCAAATTAGGCGATCTAGTCTATACTTGTTTTGCTGTGCGCATCACATAGTAATTCTAGCTAATTAATCGGAATAAGAACACATAACGTTTTCAAAATCGGATATCATGGTTAGTAGAGGCCGATCTTCGGATCGGTCGAGAGGGGGTGCTCATAGCTGACCTTCCCCAATCGTACCCAAGTTCCCGAGCCGAGGCAACTTTGGTGATGATGGACACGTGGCCTTTGGCACCGAGTCAAGGTTTCCTAAATTTCTCAAAATAAAATATTTAGGTTGCGACTCTGTATCTGGCAAAGCAGTCCATGTTTGGCACTTCTTTCAAAAAATCTATTTTTCTCAAAAACGATTTGTCGGATTTGGACTCTTTGGTTCAGGTTAAGAACCGACAACAAAAGGGAGTCCGAACTGTAGAGTGAAGCCCAAGGGCAGGTCTACAGTTTCTGGCGACTCTGCTGGGGATTTAGAGAGCTTGACTCGAACTCATGATATCCTGTTTTGATTTCATTTATGTGTCTCTTTGCATTGCATGTGCATTGGTGCGCCTAGGACACCGTGCTTGCCATCTGCCATTCCTAAACGGTTTGCCGGAGGCTTGTCTTGTCAAGGCATGACTGGTTATGGGTTCTGACAGCATGGGAACATAAACCCCGGTTTTACCGGGGCACCCTTTTTTTGACCATCCGACCTAGTGCATATTCGGAATCCATAGTGACCATTCCAAACTAGGATAGGTTGCCTACCCGATATAGGTTGTTTGAAACCGCTGCGTGCGTAGTGAAACCCTAGCTCCTGACAAAATAGGACAGGGAAACCCTACCCCAACATAGGGGTGTATTAGCTCTCATTTACTTGCTATGTGCTTTTAGAGTGTATCTCTACAGGGAGTGCATATACCAGTTTGCAAGTTTGAGTATCAGGCCTGAGGGCACCAGTATCAGTATTTGTGAGAATCAGCTATATCTGTGGGTATCCGATTCAGTGTTATTGGGACGATGTCTGATGATTCTCGGGAAGCAGTGATCGATAGTAGAAATCTGATTGTTGACTACACCGTGTTTGATCTGTTTGGGCTAAAATGCTGTTTGTTTGCCCTTTTAGGGGGTTCAGAGAGTTGATCCAGAATAGTTAGTGTTCCCCCTTGCTGAGGCAGGACTTATAATGGCGCAGAATTCGGAGGAGATTGTGGTTATGACACCTGCACTGGATCAGGAAATCACTCTGCAAAGTGAGACCAATGTTGATGTGCCGCATCCTCCAGTGCTTTGTTGCGCCTTGTCTGGGCCCCGGTTATATCAGCTCATGAGCCTATTACATTTGAACTAATGGGGATGATAGGTGATCTCCAGAGCTCCGTGGCAGATCTCGCCTACGGAATGTCAGCTTCACCGTCAAGCGTACCATATGCCGGGAGTTTTGTACCCCAGGAGCCCCCGCTGTTAGGGCGGATTGTGATTGAACTTAGCCAACCGGAGATGGCCTCCAGCTGTGACAATGACGTATCAACATCAACCCAAACCCTCGATCAGGCTGAGGCCAGAGGTAAGGACAAAATGAAGGCGGATGCCGATCCTATCGAACAACTGCTGTGGGCAGTCGAGGCTTTGAAAGCCGGGGGGATAAACAAACAGAGATATCTGCGGTTATGACAAAAAGTGGAGGATGCTTTCCCCTCCACGAGGTGTAGTACAAGTCGGTCGAAGCGGGATAGGGCCCGTCATGCGAGCTTTCTTTCGCCCCAACCGCACCGGAAAGATCCGAAGCCAAGCGGCACTGCCGACCCTTTGCTAATCGTCTAGCAAGGCCCATGCTTGAGTACGCCTAAGGCGCGGTGGTCTTCCATGCTCTCTGCATGCCATTGTCCAAGGCACTCCAGATCCTAGCTGAAAGAGGGCATCTTAAACCCTTGGAGCCTCGACCTCTGTAAAAAATCTCCTGCTACACATGATCTTTGCTCAGTCTTGTCGTACCACCAACAAACTGGTCATGCTACCGATAATTGCTTCCGCCTCCGTCATGAGGTGCAGGATTTGATTGACAATGAGGTTATCCTCCCACCCACCTCAGCCAAGTCCGTTACTACTCAGCTGTTGGACTTTGAGGATACTGATACTGCGAGTATGTAATCAGGAAGCGAACCACCTGCGGGCGACGCCCGATATTCTTGGATGTGGCGTCTGGCATGCATTTTGAGCAGCTGTGATTACTAGTTTTGTAAAATTTGGCTTACGTGTCGAGTCAGTTTTTTGCTTTGTTTTGAGTCGGTCTCATTGTCGTGAGTCAGTCCTTTCTGCTTAAAGGTCTGTCTTGTATAGGATGTCAGGTGATTCCGGGGTTGTTACCCCGAACACCGTTTTGTTTTGTAATTACCCGTTTTGCCTTCTTTTGAGTCTGTCTCTGCTGTGGAGCCAGTTGCACCGTGGACATCTGAATGAAAAAGCTGCGGCTGTCTTGGTCCCGTGCTTACTTATTGTTTGTCTTGAACCAGTTATGCCAGAGGATTTGAATGGAACGAAAGTACATTCTACCTACTCTCTTGTGCCCTAAAAATCATTACAATGACCTAAGTTTTTCAAAAAAAAACTCTTTTGAACACTGCGGTGACGAAAACAAAGAGGAAAGAATTCCTCGGGATTTGCAAAACTTTGATCAATTGAGAGAAAGAGAGACATGCTAAGCCCTTAATAATTGAGATCATGCTTGTTAATGTGAGTACTGGGAAGCATCCTGGCTTGATCCAGATTGGCTCCACACTGTCTTCAGCGTGAGCAATTTGTCACTTTCTTAAAAGATTTCAAAAAATATTTTGCGCAATCCTGCGAAGACCTGTGTGGAATTGCTCTTGAGATTGTGCAGCTTAGGATCACTCTCAGCCTCAAGACTCGACCCCTTGCTTTCAAAACCTTGGACCTTACTTCAAAGTGTTCAACGGTCAACTACAATGTGAGGCCTGCGTGGCCAGATTCAAAGCAGCCCTTGAACAAGAGGCAAGAAAGTCAGATCAAGAAGATTAGATATCATCAGAAGAAGCTTGTGAAGCTAGAACAGAAGCATCCTTCCAACTAGGGGCAAAAATGTCTGATGTGTTCGCAGAACCGAAGATGGATTCTTCTGCAAATCAACACAACAGTCACTCTCCTGTATACAGAGGGCTGCGATTTCAAAACCATTTGGCATGGACTTGCTACACTTTTACCCTTTGAGAGGCTCGCTGGGCCGAAAACTCGGAAGGGCAACCCAGGCAAAAGTTAGAGCAAGAGAAAAATACAAGAAAGAAAAAAATACAAGAAAACAATCAAGAATTGAAAAAAAAAAAAGAAAAAAAAAAGAGAAGAAAAGAAATGAAAAAGAATGAAAAAAAGAAAAACAAAAGCTCGCAAGGTCGAAAATTCGCATTGGGCGCCTTGGCAAAAGTTAGAGCCTAAAAAGTGAAGGTTAAAATACCCGAGTGTACCTTAACTGGAACTATGTAAGGCTTGATTCCCATGTTTGGGATACGTAGGCAACTTCATCCTGAAGTCTAGCTCCCAACGCTTTCATAGCGTCTCAGTCCATGAAATGGTTTTGATCACCTTTGCCTCCTCTGCATCTGATAGTCCGGTTGTGACAATCGGAACCACGAAGTCAACTTCCCCTGGAAGTCCAACCACTGACGCTTTCGCAGTGACTGTGTCCATATATTGGTTCAGACCATCGTCTTCAGAGTTCAGTCGTCACTAACAAAGACCGTTTACAAAATGCTGCGGCATCATCCAAACAAGGGGCAACTTTCCGTTCCCATGCGTTGCCATAAGTTGCCCTAAGTTGCCGTCCAAACCAGGGGCAACTTTTCGTTGCCATGTCCCCTCCCTTTAAGCCAGGGGCAATTTTCCATTGCCTCTGATCCGAGGTTGCGCATCTCGAGGGTTGGTTCAGTGCTCGTTTAGCATTGGTCGTTTGCCAAAATAGTTTTTTTTGAAAATTTTTACTGAGGTTGACTATTTTCTCGAAAACTATTTCATTTTCCAAAACTGGACCTTTTTCTTGGACCCAAAAAGGAAAATTTTCAGCGCTCACAGCCTGACTTGCATGATTTTCAAATCAAAAATTGAACGAGTATGCTAATCTGACTCTCATTTTGGTCAAAACTGTTTTAGTAAAAGAAAACCAAAAAATGGTCAAAGTGATGAACTAGGGGCACAGTTGAGTCAGGTGTTCTGTCTTCCCCCCCCCCCCGGTCAACATACTTGCCAGAGAGGCACCATATTCGCTAGATAAAGATACACCATTTCTCGTTTAGAACACCGATTGGACGTCATCGGAAGAAATAGCCGCGAGCTAGTAGTGTTGGGCGTGAACCCACAACTTCTTATTCACCCATCAATCGCCCTGGGAAGGGATGAAAAATGAGAGAATAAAGAATAGAGAGGTGTAAGACGAGAGAAAAGTGAGAAATAGGGTTTTTGAGAGAAAAACCGAGCCTGAGGGCCGAGTGGTGTGAGAATCACAAATCAAAAAGGGTGGGAACCATACCCGAAGGAACTGGCTCCTTGAGATCTGAGGTCTCGTTTTTGTAAACACGTTCGTGTGTCGTGTCTTTTCTCTTATTTACCTCAACTTTCGTTTTGAGTCTTTTCCGAGCGTGTCTCGTTGTGTTTAGGTCGCACACCTTTTGTTTGGATCTTTCTCACTGTGTTTAGTTATAGGCTCGATACCCAGGTTTGAAAAAAACCCTTATTTAATTTCAAAAATCGTTTATGTTCAGGGTGCTGTGCCATTCTCTACATTTAGACGAAGCAAAAGAAGAAAAAGGAAAATTTGGGACATCTAAGTGTGTTTCAACTTCAACCATTTCAACCTTTGTAGTCCGTCTTGTTAGATTGGGCTGTTTGTTCAAGGTTTGCGTGTGCAGGACGAACCGAGTGCTGTGATATGGGCTGTATGCAGACTAATCCCCAACAGAGTATGAGTTGTGTGTTCAGGTTAAACTGTGGTTTGCTTGATTACTTTGCTATTGGCTGGTTGGTTATCTGATTATTACAGTGCAAGTGCTCAATTTTTAGACAACAGATCAATTTCACTTGCATTGAGATGTAGCATGATGTGATGCGATATAATACATGAGATATGTAAATGTAACACTTTTTAAACAAAAAGTTTGTTTCATTTCATCATCTTTTCAAGTACATAGTTTTGGAAACAAAAATCTACCTGCGGCAGTACAAAGTACTCCTAGCTTCCAAAAAGGAAAAAGTACAGAAAAGAAGAAGAAAACAGCAAAAGTCTGTATCAATGTCAAAAGGTCTCGAGTTCGGGCTCGTCCTAGTCCTCTTCTGGACGAAGGTCTAGGAGCATCATCGAGCATCATCATCGAGCCGAGTCCGAGCCGCCTCGGTCCCTCCTCCGATGACTACGCCGGATTCGCCTCGACTCACTTCGCCTCCGGCATGAGTGCGCCCCGCCCTAGTGCGGGGAAATACTCTGCCCTCCTCATCTCTCCCTCGAAGCAGAACCGGAAGGTCAGTAGCACCGCCTCTGGGGAATCTAAAAGGGAGGCTGAAAAGTACATAAGAGGCAAATGCATCAGTATGCGCATAACAGAATATCAATGCAAAATGCAGTGTATGAGTATAGTGTGTATGCCGTGAGCAGTGGATCAGTGCAAAATGCAGTGTATGAGTACGGTGTATCAGATGCCCGTAAGGGCCGTATGTCAAGTGTTGTATTATGTATCAGATTATGTCAAGCAGTTTATGTATGCTTTGAGACGGTGGTTAGAAGAACATACCGGAATACTGTAGAGGGCCAGAAGGTCGAAAGTCCACTGCAACATCCCCATCATGGAGGCATTCAACTCCAATGACTGCCGGGTGTACTCGGAGGAAGCCTGTAGAAATATCAGATGCATCAATATTCCACAGAATATCAAATAAACTGAAAATGAAATGACAATGCAAGGTGCAAGAATGCAATAATACATACCGGAGGCAGGTCATGGAAACTGACCAACTCGTGATCAGCTGGAGGAGGAGCAAAAGGGATCTGATAAGTCATCCTGCCCTATCCTCTCTACATCATCATCGTGGGCAGTGCTGGCCAACTAGCCCCCCACACTCTCCGAGCTTCGCTCCCGCCACGGACCCGAGCCCTCGTCGATGTCCCTACCCTGCGCTTCGCCGTCGGCACCACGTCTCTCTCTCTCTCGGCTGACCGAGAGGCCGTATAAGGAAGGTCCGGATGAACTCCGTGTAGTCACCTATGCTCTTATGGCGTATCGCATCCCAACCGACTGTGTACTCAGTCATCTGCTCGAGAGTGTACCTCTCAGTCTCCCTCATATCCTCAGGGGGAGGAGCTGGGACTATCTGCTCTGGTAGACCCAGGGTCTGGCGCAAGAAGCGCTCGCCTAGGTACCAGGCCCGACAGACTAGTCCCTCCAAAAGGATCCTGAACCAGGCAGTCTCAATCGTGCCCGTGAATCGCTCCCAAATCTCAGCCGGCAGTGGGGCCCAAGGCCGCCAAGTGATCTGAAAAAATGAAATGCAATTTGTCATCTACTATCATGGACAATATAGTGAAAAGCGAAGCTTAAACAAACCCTAAAGATTGAATGTACCTCCATGACGGTGATGGTGTCAAAGTAGCGATGGAAGAAGATGAACGTCTCCTGTGGTCTCCGCACACACCTCACGTCGAAGCGTCGCGAGAACGGGACGACGAGAGGGGTCTCTACATCAGGAACTGGGGCCAGCCTAGTAAAGTAGGCGTAGACCCACAACTGCAGAATGAATACCTGTCGCCTATCGATGAAGCAAAGCGAATAAAAGTAGAAATAATGAGCAGTGAGTTATGCGATTATACGATTGTGAGCGATTACATCGGTGTAGAGAAAAGTATGTGGGCGTGTATGCGATATCTGACCGATTAAGCAGGTCTATAGTGTGCGATTAATAAATCTGATGCAATACGGAAAGTGGAAAAGCAAAAATGTAAAGCAGAAAAAGGAAACGCACCTCCCATACGCCCGGAAGAGTCCCGAGTAATTTCACGCCACTTGGTGAGCTCATATACCCATAGAGTGTGGCCAGAGCAGCGCCACCCCAATCATAGTCAAAGATCTGGGTAATGTCCACTAAAGCGCTGAGCAAGCACAAGGGCACGGTATTCGCCCGGTCGGCGAAAATAGCCGTCCCCAGCAGGAACATCAGAAAGCCGCGTGCATACTGCTCCACAGCCTTCTCCACCAACGCGGGCTGGACCCTAAACTACACCTCACACTAGGAATAGCAGACGAAGCCTGGACGGGCGAGAGGCGGCACCTCGCCGAGTAGGTAAATCTGGGCAGTAGTCCACTCGTCCATATCAGTATCGAAGGGGATCGGATCACCCCCTACCCCGATGCCTGTGAGCATCGAGAAGTCGACGGGTGTCATCGTCATCTCCCCGACAGCAGAAAGGTGGAACGAGTCGGTGGTGTCCCACCATCTCTCCACTAGAGCAGCAAGGAGAGGTCTGCATGAGGTAAGACGGGGAAGTCCCCTGCAGAATCTTGGCCGGCTGGTCCCCAATGTGACGAACGGTGTCCGCAACTCCATATACCGATCTCGGCGGTAACGTTCCCATACCGCATGACGGTATGAATCTCCTGCTCAAAAACAAACCGTGGCGGCAATGATAAATATACCGGTTTTGTAAAGCATGCGAGAATTGAGGAAAATACAAGATGTGTGCATGTTTTCAATTCAAACAGATCTGGTGCCGTGTGCTTCTGATGAACTAACGTGTGATCGTCGGCGTGTTTGAGTGGTTGAGGCAAATCTGGCATGTGTGCATGTTTTCGATTCAAACAGATCTGGGTGCGGTGTGCTTCTGATGAACTACAACGTGTGATGCGTCAGCGTGTTTGAGTGGTTCAGTGCAAATACAACATGTGTGCATGTTTTCAGATTCAAACAGATATCGGGTGCCGGTGTGCTTACAGTGAACTACAACAAGTGATGCGTCAGTGTGTTCGAGTGGTTCAGTGCAAATACAGCATGTGTGCTTGTTTTCAGATTCAAACAGATATCGGGTATCGGTGCGCTCGTAGTGAACGATGGTGACTGATGTGTCAGTGTGTTTGAGTGGTTCAGGGCAAGTGCAGTGTGTGTGCGCGTGTTCAATCCCAAATAGATTATCAGTTGCTAGTATGATTAGAGTCAACCACGGTATACAGTGCATCAGTGTATTCGGGCTAAGCAGTTAAAGAAATGACTAACTATGGCAGTTAAATAACAAAGAGGGGAGATGTTACCTTGGAAGCGCCAAAGGATACATGAGATGTCAGCTCGCGCAGAAGCAGGTCCTGTGGCACGCTCCGGTCGAAGCTCTTGAACTGACGAAGTCCATCAGGGGACAAGACATGAATCGTCGGCCGGTAGGTCGCCGGGTCGAAGGGACATACGCACAAAGGTAGGAGCTCAGCCCCGGGATCCATCTCGTGATCCGGGGGAGTCCCACCCTGTGGAATGTCGTCGGCCATGTGTAGACACCCCATTTTTGACCGTAATCAAGACTTGGACGTCATCGCTCGAACACTCGGTGATTACCCATGTTTGTGTTTGTTTGGAATACCCGGAATTCTCGGCTACGCGCCTTGCCTCAGGACCTCCGAACTTGACCGTTTTGTGTCTGGTTTTGCACCAAACACTTGTGTTTTTCCTTGGAGGGGCAGGGAATGCTTTTTAAGGCATCCCCACACACCACCGGCAGTGGCTAGAGGCCACCGGTTGATTATTGTTGCCACCGGCACTATATTGTACCGGTCGGCACTCATTTTGGCAAAATGACCATTTTGCCCTGCCGATCACTTTACAGCTGTTTTTGGAGATATTTTCAGACAGCTTTCTTGCACTTGTTTCCCCTCCATACACGTGTATGGAGGGATGAGCCTTTGTTTTGGCTTAGCTTCTAAGTTTTGGTTGCCTATAAGGAGAGGCTTCTTCTCTTGGCTCAAGGGTTAGAAGATTGGAGAGTTAGACATTTTAAGAGAGGGAGAAGCTCTGGTTTTAGGTTAGGTTTTGTGTATCTATCCTATCTCTCTCTTTCTCTCCTGTTTTGTACACTAGGTGTTTGTGACTTACTATTGCTCACCAACACCTAGTGTTTCACCTTCCTCTTGGAACTGAGGTGCTAAGGGCTAGTTCTTGGTGTTCTTGGCTGGTTTGAAGCTTAAAGAGGCATCAAGGTCACCATTGTTGGAGTTGATCATCAAGGGTAAGAAACTACCCCTTTTTCCCCCATTCTTGCACTCCATTTTTGCCTAGTTTAAAATAGTTTTTGTGCTTAGTCTATAACACATAAAATTTCTGTTTTTTAAGCCTCTTTATTGTTTATTAAGAGTGCTTGGTGGTTTGGGTAGGTTTGACCACCCTTAGGCCTTGAAAAGTCCACTTTTGGTGCTATTTTGTTGAGATCCGAGACCTTGGTGCTTGGGCCTCTTCACCACTGAGATCTTGAGGGATTTCAGTGGTGAAGATGGTGCCTTGAGGTTCCAAGAAGGAGAGGGCCACCCCCTCTCCTTGATGTCCTTGAAAAGGGCAAGATTTGGCCTCTTAAGGGAGCATAGTTTTGATTGTTTGTTGAGCATGTCTTGGCTACATTTTATGTTTATTATGCCCTAATATGACATTGCTAAGTGTTGGTTTTAGCACTCCTTGCATGCTTTGCATAGTTGCTTTGTAATGCCTTAATAGTCCCTTAACATGCCTAGGTTATACGCCTTTATTTCTAGCATGTTTTAGGCTTAGATCCATGAAGCTTGTATGCTTATTTAACCATAAATAAGGTCTGTCCATGCTTGTTTTGGTCGGCCATGACTTGTACCTCATAGCTCCTTTGTATTTGGCTTGTTGGCCTTAAGAGCATGAGTGTGTAGCATGCCTTGCCTGCTTTATTTTGATGGTTTGGAACCATTTAGCATGCTATTTCAGTCCCTTTGGTGTGCTTGTATGCTTACCTTAGTTGCTCTTTTAGTGCTTTAAAAGCATGTGTTGAATGCTCCATGTATTGGTCATGTTGCATGCCTTTGTGATTAAGCCTCTTAGATGCCATCTAAGTAGCCATTTGGCTTTGTTTTAACATGCTAAAACTCTGTTTTAGGTTGTTCAATGTATGCCATATTTGTTTTGCATAAGTGTAGTTCAATGCTTCCATGACTTGCCTCAAGTGTTGAACCTATGTTGCATGCATTTGTTTATCTTGCTTAACATGATTTGGCATCATTTCATAGCATGATTTTTAGAGCCTAAATTGCATGCTAGTTGTCCATTGTTGTGCCCCCTTTAAGTGTGCTTAAGGGTTATTTGTTATGCTTAAGTGTTGGTGCCTTAACTTGTGCATGTGTGTTTGGTCCTCATGATTTAGCATTTTGGCCAATAGTTTTAGGCCTATTTGGAGCTGCCTAATCCATGTTTAAGTTCACCCCATTGCTTGGTTTGCATGCTTGTCTTGTATGCTTATTTGCATGTTTGCGTAAGTGCCTTGCATTGTCCATTTTGCATACTAGTTGACATGTCTAGGATTGCATCATATTGGCATGCATGCTAAGCCTCTTGAAGTGAAGTATGATGGAGGTTTGGCACCCTTATGTGCTTGTTTGCATTGCATGCATTTGAAATCAAAGTTGCATTCTTGGTTCTTTGGGCCATCATGCATGGAAATGCGTGATTGGTGGTCCGAGAACCGAGGCACATCTTCCTTTGAGTCAAAAACAGGATAAGGAGTGTGTTTGGTGCATACATGCTTTGAATTACATTGCCATGCAAGTTGTGCCCTATCTTTGTGAGTTGCGAGTTCTCTGAGCATTTTGTGCGGCCGGTGTTTAGTGCCGACCGTGATCATTGGCGCCGATGGATCAATTCAGTGCCGATGACCACATATGGCAGCCGGTGGAAGTTCTGTGCAGCCGGTGAAGATCTCCAGTGCCCAAGGAAGTATTCCTGTGACTTTGGCAGTCTTCAGAGGAGGATAGCAGGGAAAAGCGAGCAATCATGCATGGCGGTCGATTCGGCGAGTCCGGGCGCCGATGCATCCGCCCTCTTCCGAGGCATTCTTGTTTTAATTAATCTAGTTGATTTGTTAATTAATTTAGTGAATTTGTAATATTTAATTAGCTTGCGTAGTTAATTAATTTGTATATTCTTTCGGTCCCTCCGAGTGAGGGCATATTTGTAATAAGTGTGGGTGAGTGGGTGTATGTTTTCCAACCCCCATTTCTTTCTCCCTTTTATTTACCTGCTTACAATGGTAGATTAGGGCACGTTTATTTTAGCATACCTTATGCTACGCATGCGTGCATTCATGCATTTGTTTACATGCATCGGGCTCGGCACATCATGCAAACTACATCGTACTTTCAATTCCAAATTGAATACGTGGTAGTTGCTGCATTTCATGTGCCATGCTTAGGGTAGCCGAGCCTGTCTAGATTACATCCCTGTATGCGATACATTAGCCACTTAACATGAACCAGGTCACACATGTTTGCTAACTAGTTTCTTGTTTTGGCACGGAGTACGATGTAAGTATTAATGCTTTAGCATACCACATGCGTGTGAATGTTGCCATGACAGTATGCTTACCATGCGGCTAAGTGCTTATATGAGATGAATTGTTTGAATGCTTGTGGGTGGAGGTTGGGTTGCTTGAGTTGGAAAACTCATTGAAATCTGTGTTTTAGCCTACTTGCGAGTAGCAAATTCCAAAGCATTTTCAAAACGAACGGATATGCAATGTTTGTTTCCAAATTAGGCGATCTAGTCTATACTTGTTTGCTGTGCGCATAACATAGTAATTCTAGGTTAATAATTGGAATAAGAACACATAATGTTTTCAAAAACGGATATCACGGTTAGTAGAGGCGGTCTTGGACGGCGAAAGTGCTCATAGTGACCTTCCCGATCGTACCCAAGCTCGAGCCAAGACCACTTTGGTGATAGCGGACATGTGGCCTTGACGCAGTCAGGGTTTCCTAAATTTCCCATTTTAAAATATTTAGGTGGCGACTCTGTAATCTGGCAAAGCAGTCCATGTTTGGCACTACTTTTCAAAAATCTGTTTTCTCAAAACGATTTGCCGGATTTGGACTCTTTGGTCCAGATTTAGGACCGACACAAAATCGAGTCCGTAATCAGAGGCCCTCCGTGGACTTATTCTGCAATTCGCAACTATTCGGAGAGTTTAGAGAGCTTGGCTCGAACTCGTGATATCCTGTTTTGACTACACTTACGTGTTTCTTTGCATTGCATGTGCATTGGTGCGCCTAGGACACCGTGTTGGCCATCTGCTATTCTGGCGATTTCTTTGGAGGCTTGTCTTGTCAAGGCATGACCATAAAGGTGACGGTTCTTGGGCTCTGCGATATAGAACACAAACCCGGTTTCTGGGGCACCCTTCGACGATTCGACCTAGTGCATATTCGGATCCATAGTGACCATTCCAAACTAGGACAGGTTGCTCACCCGATATTAGGTTGTTTGAAACCGCTATGTGCGTAGTGAAACCCGAGCTCCTGACAAAATAGGACAGGGAAACCCTACCCCAACATAGGGGTGTATTGGCTCTCTTTTACTTGCTATGTGCTTTTAGAGTGTATCTCTGCAGGGAACGCATATATCAGTTTGCAAGTTTGGGTATCCGACTTTGAGGGCACGATGTCGATGTTGTTGAGAATCGGTTGTATGCTGCGGTGTCGATTCGATTCTGAATAGTGATTACGAAACAGTGTTGATAGTAGAAGTGCGATTAATCGGCTACATCCGTGTTTGATCTGTTTGAAATTTGAAATCTTTGCTTGTTTTTCGTTTGATTCGAGAGATTCGGAGAGTTGATCGAGAATAGCTAGTGTCTTCTCCTTCTTTGGCGGGGTGAACATGACGAATTCGGAAGAGATTGTGGTCATAATGCAGCGTTGAGTCAAGGAATTACCCTACGGGATGATATCTGCTGTTGACATGCCGCATCCACCAGTGCTTTGCCGCACATCAATCTGGACTCTCAACTATATCGGGCTTGAGCCTACTACATTTGAACTAATGGGAATGATAGGTGATCTTCAAAGGTCGTGGCGGATCTCGCCTATGGGATGTCTGTTTACCACGGTGCACCATATCTTGGGAGGCTTTATACCCCAAGAGCCCCATCTTTGGGGACAATTGTAATTGAACTTCGGCCATCGGAGATGACCTCCGGCTATGGCCACGCAGCCGAACCAAGTTCTAGACTAGTGGGCCGAGACAAAAAGGTAAGATGAAGGCGGAATCCGACCCTATCGAACAATCGCTATAGGCGATGAGGCTTTAAGCCGGGGAATGAACAAGCAACAGATATCCATGATCATGTCAAAAATGTGGAGGATGCTTTCCCTACTGCCTTAGGCGATTCGATCAATCGAGAATCGGGATAGGCCCCGTCATGCCAGAACAGTTCTTCCCTCTCCCAGCCTTGCATCTGGAAAAGATCAGAAACCCAAGGCCGCACCCGCCGATCCGTTCGCTAGTACATCCAGCAAGAGTGCTCAGGCCCCAAAATACCTGCCCCGGGGGCGCAGAGTCTTCCATGCTCTATACATGCCATTGTCCAAGGCACTTCAGATCCTTGCCGAGAAGGGACACCTTAAACCTCTGGAGCCTCGGCCTCTCCCAAAGAATCTCCCTGCCATGCATGATGCTTCCCTGTACTATGCGTACCATCAGCAGACTGGCCATGCCACCGATAATTGCTTCCGCCTCCGTCATGAGGTATAAGACTTGATTGACAACGAGGTTATCCTCCCGCCCACCTCAGCGAAGTCCGTCACCGCTCAGTTGTTGGATTTAGAGGATACAGATATTGCAAGTATGTAATCAGAAGGTAGACCTGCGAGCGATTATGCAGTACATTTTTGGATGTGGCGTTTGTACGCATTTTTGAGCACACCTTAGCGCTAGTTTTGTAAATCGACTTGGGTATCGAGTCGATCTTTTGTTTTGTTTTTGAGTCTGTCTCTCTGTATTGAGTCAGTCTTTTGCTTACTGAGTCTGTCTTGCTGTAACAAGTCAGTCCCTTTTGTAAAGTATACCAGGTGATTTCGGGGTTGTTGCCTCAAACACCATTTTGTCTTTCAAATAGTTGTTTTTGCTTTTTGAGTTTGTTTCTGCCGAGGAGCCAGTAATGGCAACAAATCTGAATAAACAATTTGGCTACCACGTTTTATTTATTCTTTATTAAACCAACCGTGCGGAGGATGTGAATGGAGCAAGCGGTGCATTCACCGCTCTCTTATGCCTTAAACATCGTCACAATGACCTAAGCTTTTCATAAAACCCCATTTCAAACACTGTGGTGATGAAAACGAAGAGGAAGTAGTTCCTTGGGTTTTGTAAAATTTTGATCATTTTGAGAGAAAGAGAGGCCTGCTGAGCTTTTAATGAATGAAATCATGCTTGTCGGCGTGAGTACTGAGAAGGACCCTGGCCTGATCCAGACTGGTTCCATACTATCTTCAAACACGAGCGATTTGTCGTGTTCTTAAAAGCTTTCAAAACAAAATATTTTGCGCAGTCTCGCGAAGACCTGTGTGGAACCGCTCTTGAGATGGTGCAGCCCAGGATCGCTCCCAGTCTCGAGATTTGATTCATCTGTTGCAAATCGGAATCCGTTCGAAACGATCAGTGTCATGAAACGCCTGTGTGGCCCATTTCGAGGCAGCCCTCGAGCAAGAGGCATCAAAGTTAGATCAGGAAGATCAGATCCCACTAAGCAAAGCTTGAGAAGCAACCGTGATGAATTCTTCTGCAAACCAACACAACAGTCGCCCTCCTGGATACGGAGAGGCTTCAATCTCAGAACCATTTGGCATGGGCTTGCTACACTTTTACCCTTTGAGAGGCTCGCTGGGCCGAAAACCCGGAAGGGCGGCCCAGGCAAAAGTTAGAGCAAGGAAAAAGAAAAGAAAAAAAGAAAAATACAAAAGAAGCAAAAAGAGAAAAGAAAAATACAAAAGAGAAAAGAAAATGCAAAAAAATAATAAAAGACGAAAATGCAAAAGAAAGAAAAAAATGAAAAAAAAAAGAAAAACATAGCTCGCATGGTCGAAAACACCTGCAGTAGCCTTGGCAAAAGTTAGAGCCTAAGCAGTGAAGGTTAAAATACCGAGTGTACCTTAAAACTACGTAAGGCTTGATTCCCATGTTTGGGGTATGTAGGCAACTTCATCACGAAGTCCATTAACGCTTCCATAGCGTCTCGATCCATGTCATGGTTTTGATCACTTTTGCCTTCCCGAATCCGATGTCTCGATTGCGGCAACTTGACTCGTGATCGACTTCTCTTGAGATCCAATCATCAACGCCTTCCAGGTGACTGTGTCCATATATTGATTCAAACCATCTTCGCCTCCTCCGCGTCCGAGGGTTCGATCGTCATCAACAAAGACTGGCTTACAACATGCCGCGACATCATTCAAACCAGGGGCAACTTTCCGTTGCCATGCATTGCCATAAGGTGCCCTGAGTTGCTGTCCAAACCAGGGGCAACTTTCCGTTGCCTTCCCCCCCTTAAGCCAGGGGCAATTTTCCATCATCTCCGATCTGAGGTTGCGCATCTCGAGGGTAAGTTTCGCGCTCGTTGAGCGTTGATTATTTGCAAAAATAGTTTTTGAAAATTTTCACTGAGGTTGACTTATTTTCTCGAAAACTGTTTCATTTTCAAAATTGGACCATGTTTGGACCCCAAAAAGGAGAACTTTCAGTGCTCACAGCCTGATTCACATGATTTTCAAATCAAAAATCGAATAAGTATGTTAATCCAACTCTCATTTTTTATCAGAACTGTTTTAGAAAACAACAAAAAATGGTCAAAGTGACGAACTAGGGGCACAATTGAGTTAGGTCTTCTGTCTTTCCCCCGTTAACATACTTGCCAGAAAGACACTCTATCCACTGGGAGAAATAGCCGTGAGCTAGCTGTATCGGGCGTGAACCCGCGACTTCCTATTCATCCATTAATCACCCTGGGGAGGGATTGAAAAATGAGAGATTAAAGAATAGAGAGGAGTAAGTTGACCGAAAAGCGAGAAAAGGGTTTTGAGAGAAAAATGAGCCTGAAGGCCGAGTGATGTAAGTACCACAAATCAGAAAGGGTGGGAATAATGCCCGGAGAAATTGGCTCCTCGAGATTTGAGGTCTTCTTGTAAACATGTCCGTGTGTCGTGTCTTTTGATTTATCGGTCTCGATCTTGGCTTTGAGTCTTTTCCGAGTGTGTCTCATTGTGTTCAGGTCGTGTGCCTTTTGTTTCTTTGTTTGAGTCTGTCTCGTCGTGTCCTATGGTAGGCTCGACACCCCGGTTGAAAACACTTCCTTATTTCAAGGTAATCGCTTGTGCTCAGAATGCTGTGCCATTCTCTACATCCGTGCAAAGCAAGAGAATGAAAGGGAAATTTTGGGACATCCGAGTGTGTTTCAACTGGCAAGTGTCGACTTTGTGATCCGTCTCGTCAGTTAGGACTATTTGTTCGGGGTTTCTTTGTGTGCGAGAATGAACCAAATCTTGTGTTATGGGCTATATCTTGAATCGATCCCCAGATTAATCCCAATGAGTATGGAACGTGTGTTGGATTGAGCGAGGATTTGTATGAAATGTTTTCTTTGTTTAGTCGGTTGGTTATCTGATTAGTACAGTGCGAGTGCTCAGTTTTCAAACAACAGATCAATATCATTTACATTTGAGGTGTAATGTGATGCAATGCAGTGTAAAGTACGAAAGATGCAGATATGTACAGATATAACATTCTTTTTCAGATAAAAAGTTTGTTCCATTGCATAATCTTTTCAAGTACATAAGTTTTAAGGAAAGCAAAATCACTGTGGCGATACATAGTACTCTATCTACCAAAAGAAAAAGTACAAGAAAGAAAATGAAAGAAAAAGCAATGATCTGTAATCATCATCACTGGCCTCATGGGGATCCGTCCTCGCCCTCTTCTGGTAGAAGCACAGAACATCGTCGAGATGTCATTTGTCGGGCAGCCCGAGCCCCGGCCTCCTCCTCGAGGCCTCGCCTCCGACTTCGCCATCCCACAAGCTGGAGCTGTGTTGCTCCCGCATAGCCACGCCCCCTCTAGTGCGGGGGAATATCCTGCCATCCCGAGTAGAAATGGGAGGTCCAGATGGAGCGCCGCCACCCATGGGAGAAATCGGGAAGGGAGGCTGAAAAGTACAAAAGGCAAATGCATTAGTACACTTGAAGCAGTTTATCAGTGCAGAATGCAGTGTATGAGTACAATGTGTGAATGCTGGTGAGCGGTTTTATCGGTCGAGAATCACGATGTATGAATCTGATGTGCCAAATGCCGTGGCGGTTTAACAGTCACGAATCACGGTGTATGAATCTGATGTGTGAAGTCTGGTAAGCGGTTTATCGAGATGTTGTGTCGTGCATTAGATTATGCGGCGATTTGTATATAGTTTGGAACTATGTCGAGAAAACATCTGGGAAGGCCGTAGAAGGCTAGGAACTCGAAGGTCATTGCAACATCCCGCCATGGAGGCATTGGCTCAATGATTGCGGGTGTACTCAGAGGAAGCCTGCAAAAGTAACGGATGCATCAAATATTCTGTGGAATATAAAATAAACTAAAATGAAATGACTGTACGGAAATGCAGTAATACATACCGGAGGCAAGTCAGGAATGCCAGCAAACTCATGACCAGCCGGGGGAGGAGCAAAAGGGATCTAGTAGGTCTCCCCACTCTGCCCCCTGTATGTCAGCATGGTAGGCAGAGCGGGCCAGCCCGTCCCTCGTCCCCTCTACACTCCCCTCCTACCATGAGCTCGAGCTCTCTGTGACGATCCCGCTCCTGCTCCCACCTCTGCTCTAGCCGCTGGCGCCGCAGGTCTCTCTGGCTCAGCTCGGCGACCACCGCTCAGAGGCCGCATAAGGAAGGTCCGGACGTACTCTGAGTAATCGCCCTCGCCTCTGAAGCTGTCTGCCTCCCAGCCGATGGTGTAGTCCGCCATCTGCTCAACGGTGAAATGCTCGGTGTCCCTCATGTGCTCAGGAGGGTGAACCGGGACTATCTGCTCTGGCAACCCTAGGGTCTGGAGTAGGAAACGCTCACCCAGGTACCAAGCCCGACAAACCGGGCCCTCTAGCAAAATCCGGTAACGCGAGGTCTCGATCACGCCGGCAAACCGATCCCGCACCATCATTTGGCGGAGGGCCCATGGGCCAGTGATCTGAAATTGAAATCTGATTTATTGCCCTCTTGGTATTGCAAATATCTGATGGAAAAAGTGAAGCTTAAATGAACTTCAAGTAAAACATACCTCGGCGGGGTGATGGTGTCGAAATAAGCGGCGAAAAAAGCTAAAAGTCTCCACGGCCTCACGCACATCTCCCATCGTGGCGGCGTGAAAGGAATGACCAATGAGTCTCTATCTCGGCCTTGGCTCGGCACAGGAAAGTAGGCGTAAACCCACAACTGCAAGACAGATGTCAGAACATTTATCAGAAAAAGCAGGATACAGAGTAAAGCAGAAATAGCAGAGTCGTGTGTTGTGCAGTGTATTGAGCAGAGTGTAAAGTGTGAATAGTGTACAGTCAGAGTAAAAGAAGGAGTATGTGTGTGCCGTGTATGCGATTATCTGATAAGTGTAAAGCAGACTACGATGTGTGCAATGTCAGATCTGAAAGTCTGAAGCGAAATGTAAAAGCGAGGAGAAAGGCGTACCTCCCAAGCTCGCCAAGAGCCTCCGAAACAGCGCCGCTACCACGGAGACCGAGCTCATGTACCCGTAAAGTGGCGAGCAGCGCCACCCCAATCAAACAAAAATGTCGGGGCGTCCACCGGTCTGTTGAGTAAGCGGAAGAGCCGCAGTGTTCGCCCGGTCGGCGAAGAGGGTCGTCCCTAGCAAGAACATCAGAAAGCCGCGCGCATACTGCTCTACGGCCGCCTCGATCATCGGTGCTGCGTCAACAAGAAGAGGCTGCACCCGGAACTGCACGTCGAACCAGGAGTAGCGGACGAAACCTGGACGTGCAAGAGGCAGAGCCGCGCCAAGTAAATGGATCTGAGCGGCGGTCCACTCATCCATGTCGGTGTCGAAGGCGATCGGATCACCCCCTACCCCGATGCCGGTGAGCACCGAGAAATCGTAAGGGGTCATCGTCATGTCCCCCGCTGCGGATAGGTGAAATGAATCGGTGGTGTCCCACCACCTCTCTGCTAGGGCAGCTAAAAGAGGCCTGCAGGCAGTAAGTCGAGTCAGACCCCTGCAAAAGGAACCGAAGCCCGCCTCATCCACGATGCGTCGAACTGCCTCGGGAAGCTCCAAGTACCAATCTCGAGCTGCAACATTCCCATACCCGCGGATGGTATGGGAATCTCCCTGTTTACAAACAAATGGTTGCAAAGCAATATGAAATGTCTGATTACGAGGAAACATGTTAAAGTCAATGCAAATCTAGCATGCGTGCAAGTTTTTCGATCCAACAGATACTGTGTTTCAATGTCTGCAATGGAATCATACTGTGATGTGCAGTGTGTTTGTGAGGTCGGCCATGAGATACGGTACATGTGTGCACATTTTTTCAGATTCAAGCAGATATCGGGTTATAGTATGCCAATAGGTGAACTACAGCATGTGATGCGTCAGCGTGTTTGAGTGGTTCAATTCAGTATAAATCTAGCATGTGTGCAGGTTTTCAGATTCAAATAAGTACCGGGTATCGGTGAGTTTGCAGTGAAATACGGTGTCCCGTGTATATGGGTGATTAAGGCTAGTGCAGTGTGTGTGCACCTGTCGGTCCTAAAATAGATATCAGTTGTGAGTTTGTCTACGATCAACTACAGTATAGTATATCATAGCTAAGCAATTAAAGGTTGTAATCAGTTATGGTAGTTGGCAGTTTACAGTTCTACATTGCAGAAAGTAAAACACAGAAAAGGGTTACCTCGGAAGCGCCGAATGAGAGGTGAGAGGCAGGCTCGCGTAGAAGAAGCTCGGGTCGGCCTCGGTCGGCCGCGGAAATGGCGAAGACCATCCGGAGGTAGAACGTGGATCGCCGGGCAGAGGTCGCCGGATCGAACGGCCTTCGCTCAATGGGAGGAGCTTCGACCGGGGTCCATCTCATGGTCGGAGGAGTCGACATGTGGAATGTCGTCGACCATGGCAATGGTAGTCGAAAATGGTCGAAAAGCGGAATATGAAAAGTCAACCGAGAAGGTCAACCCCGAGAGGGCCGGAAATGGCCGGAAAAGCCGGAAGGTGAAAAGGCACGGAAAGGAAGATGAAATCGAGGGGAACAAGTCTCGAAAAAGTGGAAATAGCAAAAGAGGCGCCGAAACAAAGTTTTGTTCGGTTCGAAATGTCCGAAACGCGGTGAACTTCGCGAATCGGACGACGAAAATGGCGCGAAAGCTCGAAGAAATGAGCGAATGAGGAGGAAAAGAGGCTCTAGAAAGAAAGGGAAAGAGTTTTCAGCTATGTAGAAGTGAAGAAATAGGGTTTCAAGCCCTAGTTTAAAAGACCCGAAGCAAAATGGCAAAACTGCCCCGGATCAGACATTTTTGGCCGGTCGGCACAATATTGTGCCGGTGGAACTTTATCTGTACCGGTGGCCTAAGTGCCTTCTAATCCAGCCGGTGATGTTCCTACAGCATTTTTTAGGCCAAGTGAGGAGTTGTTGGTCTTCATAGCTCAAGAAAGTGCAAGAAAATGCACCCTCGATGTTCAATCGGCCTTCGTTTTGACCTCGGACTGTCTCTACTGTGCGTAAGACTCAAATTCAAGCAAAGATTGTATCCTTTTGTATCCTTTTGTCTTGTACAAGGTTCAAAAGTTGCCCTCCTGTGCGTTGCACGCATCCATCACATTGTTCGGTGCGTCGCGTCGTGCCGTCTTGTACGTCCCTTATGACTCACACTGTTTTGCGCATTTCCTGCGGCATGCATGTCGCATTTGCATTTCATTTTCCATCAATGAGGTATGTGTGCCTCATTCTGCATTTCATTTTGATCCACGTGAGGTGTACTACCTCACGTGCTTCATTTTGCATTTCATTTTGATCCACGTGAGGTGTACTACCTCACGTGCTTCATTTTGCATTTCATTTTGATCCATGTGAGGTGTACTACCTCACGTGCTTCACTTTGCATTTCATTTTGATCCAGGTGAGGTGTACTACCTCACGTGCTTCACTTTGCATTTCATTTTGATCCACGTGAGGTGTACTACCTCACGTGCTTCATTTTGCATTTCATTTTGATCCACGTGAGGTGTACTACCTCACGTGCTTCACTTTGCATTTCGTTTTGATCCATGTGAGGTGTACTACCTCGCGTGCTTCATCCTGCATTTTGTTTTGCATTCTTGCATCTATGAGTTATGCATGCCTCATCTTATATCTCATTTTGTGCTTCTTTACGCTGTCCTGTGCACCTCATTGTTTTTCGTTCCACCCGGGTCTGGCGAGACCTTAAACACACACGGTCTAGGAGACCTTAAATCCTCGGGAGGTGCAAAACCTTCGGTGCATTAAGGTGTGCACCTCATCGCATTTGGCATGCATCGTATCGCACTGTTTTGTGCACTCGCGTTGTCTAACACATCGCCCTATCTTGCGCATCATATTGCATTTCGCATGCATTCAATCGCGCTATTTTGTGCAGCACACTATCTTGTGCATTACATTTCATTCGCGCTATTTTGCGCATCACGCCGTTTGGCGCACCCTCATTGCACTTCATTTTCCATCCTTTGAGGCACACGTACCTCATTGCACTTCATTTTCCATCCTTTGAGGCACGTGTACCTCATTGCACTTCATGTTCCATCCTTTGAGGCACGCGTACCTCATTGCACGCACGTCTCATTTGCCCCATTTGCATCCACATGCGTGTCTCATTTGCATCGCATGCACTTAAAGTGTTGTGTAATCGTTGCCCCCCCGGGTCTGGCAAGACCTTAAACACGCACGGTCTAGGAGACCTTAAATCCTCAGGAGGTGCAAGACCTTCGGTGCATTAAGGTGCACACCTCATTGCATTTGGCATGCATCGCGTCGCGCAGTTCCACACATCTCACTGTCTTGCGCACCGCATCTCAATTCATGCATTGTCATGCATTCAAAAATCGCGCGTTGGCTCGTATTTTGGAAACAACATGCATTGTCATGCATCACATCCCGGTCTAGGAGACCTTAAATCCTCTGAAGGTGCAACTCCTTCGGTGTTTGTCGTGCCCGAACGACTTCCGGTGGTCTGGTAAAGCCACCAGCTTGTGTTTGCGGTGAGTTCCTAGGAGACCAATGGGGACGGTGAGAACTAGAGTTTGAACGGCTTATGCCTAGAACGTAAAGGTTCGAGATTTCCGAGACTAAAGTCTGGTTTAAATACCCAGGGGGTGTACCCTCGGCTTGAAATCTGTATGGAAGCCCCATAGGTTGAGGCGGCATGTTTACGCCTCAATTCTGGATACCGAACCAACCTAGTATATCGCCCTGTTGATAGAATAGGGAAAATCGCAATCGCAGCCATTACATCATACTGCATTGACATGCATCATTAATATTATCGCATATGTCATGCATTTCAAAAATTCAAAAAAAAAACAACAAAAACAACACGTGCATTGTCATGCATCATTTGTAAATATTGCATATGTCATGCATTTTCAAAAATTCAAAACCAAAAACAAAGAAAAACATGCATACGTCATGCATCGTCATTGTAGTATAGTGCATATGTCATGCATTTTCTGTAAATATCCATTTCTATTGCATTGTAGTTGCATGCATCCACTGCATCATCTTCCATCTATGGCTTGCGCCTTTCCTTGTTGAGCTTGGTCTGGTATGTGCCCTTACTTTTCACGTCAAAGCATGGTTCATGTGCATCGCGCCTATTCCTTGATGAACTTGGTTTGAGGTTGCGGCACCTTTTCTGTGTTAGACATGGCTTGTACGTGTGCATGCCTTTCCTAAGCGAGATACGGTTTGGCCCGCTCGCCATAATCGCCTATTACATTGTAGCGTAATTATTGCATCCAGCATTAGGATCATTATTCGTTCCTCAGCGGGTCGTCACCCCATTTATGTCAATCCACCCAATACTTGTTCTTGTGTCCGTCTGCATCACTCATAGTTCAAACATCGTTCTATGGTAGACGGACTTGTTACTTCCATCAATCTACTTGACATATGTGTGGTTTCGAACTGCTCATGATTGAATCATGATTCAATTGCTTTGCATGTAGTTTGCATTGTTTCAATTGCATTGCATTATCACTTGCATTGTTCATACATCATTTTGTATACATTGCATATCGTCTTGCATTCATCATTGCATTGCCATGCATATTTCTAACGATATTGTACCTGTTAAGTTTGCTTTCTTTATAGGCACGATATTGTATGTACGGCTCATTTGAGGCCGGTGCAACCGGATGAGCCGCACAGGTATTGTATCCTCCGAGTGAGACATACTGAGAATTGCATAATTCTCTTACATCCTTTCTGCATTGTAGTGTAGATTGGCATATGCTAGCTTATAACTACTGCATGCGTGCTTCATTACAGCTTTCTTTGCATGATCATAAGTTATGCTCGGCTTCTTGCATCGTCCTGCATTTTGCCCCTGCTTTCGGGTGCATACCTTGTTTTGTCTTGCATGTTTGTCCAAGTCTTCGGCCTTGTCAAAAATGGGTCGTCTCTGGGCTTTGACATTCACTCCCGTCATTGTTATGACTTCCAAGTTCTGTCAAAGAGGGGTAACTGTAGACACCCCATTTTTTACCGTCCTCAAGACTTGGACGTCACCGCTCGAACACTCGGTGATTACCCATGTTTGTGTTTGTTTGGAGTTCCCGGAGTTCTCGGCTACGCGCCTTGCCTCAGAACCTCCGAACTTGACCATTTTGTGTCTGGTTTTGCACCAAACAGTTGTGTTTTGCCTTGGAGGGGCAGGGAATGCTTTTTGAGGCATCCCCACACACCACCGGCAGTGGCTAGAGGCCACCGGCTGGTTATTGTTGCCACCGGCACTATATTGTGCCGGTCGGCACTATTTTGTGCCGGTCGGCACTCATTTTGGCAAAATGACCATTTTGCCCTGCCGATCACTTTACAACTATTTTTGGAGATATTTTCAGACAGCTTTCTTGCACTTGTTTCCCCTCCATACACGTGTATGGAGGGATGAGCCTTTGTTTTGGCTTAGCTTCTAAGTTTTGGTTGCCTATAAGGAGAGGCTTCTTCTCTTGGCTCAAGGGTTAGAAGATTGGAGAGTTAGACATTTTAAGAGAGGGAGAAGCTCTGGTTTTAGGTTAGGTTTTGTGTATCTATCCTATCTCTCTCTTTCTCTCTTGTTTTGTACACTAGGTGTTTGTGACTTACTATTGCTCACCAACACCTAGTGTTTCACCTTCCTCTTGGAACTGAGGTCCTAAGGGCTTGTTCTTGGTGTTCTTGGCTGGTTTGAAGCTTAAAGAGGCATCAAGGTCACCATTGTTGGAGTTGATCATCAAGGGTAAGAAACTACCCCTTTTCCCCCCATTCTTACACTCCATTTTTGCCTAGTTTAAAACAGTTTTTGTGCTTAGTCTATAACACATAAAAGTTCTGTTTTTTAAGCCTCTTTATTGTTTATTAAGAGTGCTTGGTGATTTGGGTAGGTTTGACCACCCTTAGGCCTTGAAAAGGCCACTTTTGTGCTATTTTGTTGAGATCCGAGACCTTGGTGCTTGGGCCTCTTCACCACTGAGATCTTGAGGGATTTAAGTGGTGAAGATGGTGCCTTGAGGTCCCAAGAAGGAGAGGGCCACCCCCTCTCCTTGATGTCCTTAAAAAGGGCAAGATTTGGCCTCTTAAGGGAGCATAGTTTTGATTGTTTGTTGAGCATGTCTTGGCTGCATTTTATGTTTATTATGCCCTAATATTATATTGCTAAGTGTTGGTTTTAGCACTCCTTGCATGCTTTGCATAGTTGCTTTGTAATGCCTTAATAGTCCCTTAACATGCCTAGGTTGTACGCCTTTATTTCTAGCATGTTTTAGGCTTAGATCCATGAAGCTTGTATGCTTATTTTACCATAAATAAGGTCTGTCCATGCTTGTTTTGGTCGGCCATGACTTGTATCTCATAGCTCCTTTGTATTTGGCTTGTTGGCCTTAAGAGCATGAGTGTGTAGCATGCCTTGCTTGCTTTATTTTGATGGTTTGGAACCATTTAGCATGCTATTTCAGTCCCTTTGGTGTGCTTGTATGCTTACCTTAGTTGCTCTTTTAGTGCTTTAAAAGCATGTGTTGAATGCTCCATGTATTGGTCATGTTGCATGCCTTTGTGATTAAGCCTCTTAGATGCCATCTAAGTAGCCATTTGGCTTTGTTTTAACATGCTAAAACTCTGTTTTAGGTTGTTCAATGTATGCCATATTTGTTTTGCATAAGTGTAGTTCAATGCTTCCATGACTTGCCTCAAGTGTTGAACCTATGTTGCATGCATTTGTTTATCTTGCTTAACATGATTTGGCATCATTTCATAGCATGATTTTTAGAGCCTAAATTGCATGCTAGTTGTCCATTGTTGTGCCCCCTTTAAGTGTGCTTAAGGGTTGTTTGTTATGCTTAAGTGTTGGTGCCTTAACTTGTGCATGTGTGCATGTGTGTTTGGCCCTCATGATTTAGCATTTTGGCCAATAGTTTTAGGCCTATTTGGAGCTGCCTAATCCATGTTTAAGTTCACCCCATTGCTTGGTTTGCATGCTTGTCTTGTATGCTTATTTGCATGTTTGCATAAGTGCCTTGCATTGTCCATTTTGCATACTAGTTGACATGTCTAGGATTGCATCATATTGGCATGCATGCTAAGCCTCTTGAAGTGAAGTATGATGGAGGTTTGGCACCCTTATGTGCTTGTTTGCATTGCATGCATTTGAAATCAAAGTTGCATTCTTGGTTCTTTGGGCCATCATGCATGGAAATGCGTGATTGGTGGTCCGAGAACCGAGGCACATCTTCCTTTGAGTCAAAAACAGGATAAGGAGTGGGTTTGGTGCATACATGCTTTGAATTACATTGCCATGCAAGTTGTGCCCTCTGCTGCTGTGAGTTGCAGGTTCTGCAGGCATTTTGTGCCGGCCGGCAGTGTTTAGTGCCGACCGGCAGTCAATTGGTAGCCGATGGATCAATTCAGTGCCGATGACCACATATGGCAGCCGATGGAAGTTCTGTGCAGCCGGTGATGATCTCCAGTGCCCAAGGAAGTATTCCTGAGACTTTGGCAGTCTTCAGAGGAGGATAGCAGGGAAAACAGAGGCAAATCATGCATGGCAGTGCGATTCCGCACGCGATGCATCCGCCCTCTTCGAGGCATTCTTGCTTTAATTAATCTAGTTGATTTGTTAATTAATTTAGTGAATTTGTAATATTTAATTAGCTTGCGTAGTTAATTAATTTGTATATTCTTTCGGTCCCTCAGAGTGAGGGCATATTTGTAATAAGTGTGGGTGAGTGGGTGTATGTCTTCCAACCCCCATTTCTTTCTCCCTTTTATTTACCTGCTTACAATGGTAGATTAGGGCACGTTTATTTTAGCATACCTTATGCTACGCATGCGTGCATTCATGCATTTGTTTACATGCATCGGGCTCGGCACATCATGCAAACTGCATCGTACTTTCAATTCCAAATTGAATACGTGGTAGTTGCTGCATTTCATGTGCCATGCTTAGGGTAGCCGATCCTGTCTAGATTACATCCCTGTATGCAATACATTAGCCACTTAACATGAACCAGGTCACACATGTTTGCTAACTAGTTTCTTGTTTTGGCACAGAGTACGATGTAAGTATTCATGCTTTAGCATACCACATGTGTGTGAATGTTGCCATGACAGTATGCTTACCATGCGGCTAAGTGCTTATATGAGATGAATTGTTTGAATGCCTGTGGGTGGAGGCTGGGTTCCTTGAGTTGGAAAACTCATTGAAATCCGTGTTTTAGTCTACTTACGAGTAGCAAATTCCAAAGCATTTTCAAAACGAACGGATATGCAATGTTTGTTTCCAAATTAGGCGATCTAGTCTATACTTGTTTGCTGCGCGCATAACATAGTAATTCTAGGTTAATAATTGGAATAAGAACACATAATGTTTTCAAAAACGGATATCACGGTTAGTAGAGGCCGGTCTTCGGACCGGGCGAAAGGGGGTGCTCATAGCTGACCTTCCCCGATCGTACCCAAGCTCCCGAGCCAAGACCACTTTGGTGATGCCGGACATGTGGCCTTCGACACCGAGTCAGGGTTTCCTAAATTTCCCATTTTAAAATATTTAGGTGGCGACTCTATAATCTGGCAAAGCAATCCATGTTTGGCACTACTTTTCAAAAATCTGTTTTCTCAAACGATTTGCCAGATTTGGACCAATAGGACCGACACAAAATCGAGTCCGAACTGTAGCGAGGCCCCTCCGTGGACTTGTTACACCATGTCAAATGTGATGAGGGAAATGGTTGGAAAATGAAAATAAGGCTAGAATGCGAAAAGTCAATGAAAAGTCAACCCCCGGGAGGGCGAAAAATGACCGGAAGGGCCGAGAAGTGAAAGGTGCACGAAAATCATGAAAAACTCAGGGAAAACAAAGCCCGTGTGGTGGAAACCAAGAAAAGTACACCGAAAATGAGATTTGTCCGGTTCAAACGTGCGAAACGAGAAGGGTTTCGCGAATCGAACGACGAAAAAGTGTCTAGAACGCGAGAAAAACACGGATCGAAGGTGGGAAACTGCTCTAGAGAGAAGGAGGAGAAGATTTCGGCCTAAGAGAAGTGAAAGAAATAGGGTTTAAAACCCTATTTTAAAAGACCCGGGGTGAAAAGACCAAACTATCCCGACTCAGCAACTTTTGGCCGGTCGGCCAAATATTTGGCCGGTGGAATGTATTGATGGCCGATGGACAGCCGATGGCTTCCTCTTCCAGCTGGTGAGCCTCCCACAACCTTGTTTTGGTCAGATGTGTAGTTTGGGGCCTTCATTGCTCAAGATAGTGCAAGAACAGTGCATTTTCGAAGCTCAACCAGCCTCCGTTTTGACCCCGGACCATGTCTTCTGTGCATGATGCTCAAATTCATGCGAGGTGTATCCTTTTGTATCCTTTTGTCTTTTACAAAATTCAAAAGTTGCCCCGTGTGCGTTGCATGCATTCATCTCACTGTTTGATGCATTGCATCGCGCCGTTTTGCGCATCTCGATTGCATTGTCATGCATTCCTCGAGTCGCGTGTTGTTGCGCATTTCAAAAATACATTGTCATGCATACATCTTGCATCACGGTCTAGGAGACCTTAAATCCTTGGAAGGTGCAAGACTTTCGGTGCATTGGTTTGCACAGTTCGTTTGCGTTGTCATACATCTCCAACGGCGCGCGTGGTCGCATATGCGAAATCATGCATTTTCACGCATCTTAAGCCACGCGTTGCCGCGCATTAGAAAGTCCATGCATTGTCATGCATTTCAAGCGACTTGCGTTATCGCGCATTTCATGCAACGTGCATTTCATGCATCATTTGCATTTTCAAAAACAAAAACAAAAAAAACACATGCACATGTAATGCATTCATTGTAAATAGAGCATTGTCATGCATACATGGTAAATATTGCATTGTCATGCATCGTAGAAAGTAAACATGCATTGTCATGCATATCCATTGTATCCATTTCCATTGCATTGCATATTTGTAGATATTGCATTGCATATTTGTAGATATTGCATTGTAGCTTGCATGCATTCATTGCATCACTTCCATCTATGGCTTGCGCCTTTCCATGTTGAGCTTGGTCTGGTATGTGCCCATACTTTTCACGTCGAAGCATAGTTCAGTAGACCGTTCTATGTTAGCATGCGGCTTGTACATGCCTTTCCTAGGCAAGATTTGGTTTGGCCCGCGTGCCATATCCATTGTATCCATTTCCATCCCATTGCATATTTGTAGATATTGCATTGTAGTTTGCATGCATTCACTGCATCACCTCCTCCGCCTATGGCTTGTGCCTTTCCATGTTGAGCTTGGTTTGGTAAGTGCCCATATTTCTCGTGTCGAAGCATAGTTCAGTGGATCGTTCTATGATCAGACGTGACTTGTATGCGTACATGCTTTGCCTAGGCAAGATTTGGTTTGGCCCATGTGCCATATCCATTGCCATTTTCCCCAGCATTTTCATTATATATTACATTGTAGTGTAATTTTGCATCCAGCATTAGGATCGTTGTCCTTTCGCCAGCGGGTCGTTTCCCCACTTATGTCATTTCCCCCATTACTTGTTCTTGTGTCCGTCTACATTACTCATAGTTCAGTAGACCGTTCTATGGTAGACGGACTTGTTACCTCCATCAATCTATTTGACATTTGTGTGGTTTTGAACTGCTCATGATTGGATCATGATTCAATTGCTTTGCATATAGTTTGCATTGTTTTAATTGCATTGCATTTTCATTTGCATTGTTTATACATTGTTTTGTATATATTGCATATCATTTTGCATTCATTCTTGCATTGTCATGCATGTTGCTAATCACATTGTACCTGTTAAGTTTTTTTTCTTTGCAGGCACGATATTGTATGTACGGTTCATTTGCGATTGGTGGAACCAGACGAACCGGACAGGTATTGTATCCTCCGCGTAAGACGTATCGAGAATCGCATAATTCTCTTACATCCTTTCTGCATTGTAGTGTAGTTTGGTGTATGCTAGCTTAAAACTGTTGCATGTGTGCTTCGTTACAGTTTTCTTTGCATGATCATAAGTTATGCACGGCTTCGTGCATTGTCTTGCACTTTGCCCCTACCTTCGGGCGCATATCTTGTTTGTCTTGCATGCGTTGTCTAAGTCTTCAGCCTTGTCAAAAATGGGTCGTCTATGGGCTTTGACATTCACTCCCGTCATTGTTATGACTTTCGAGTTCTGTCAAAGAGGGGCAACTGTAGACACCCCATTTTTGACCGTCCTCAAGACTTGGACGTCACCGCTTGAACACTCGGTGATCATCCATGTTTGTGTTCGTCTTGAGTTCCCGGAGGCCTTGGCAACGCGCCTCATCTCAGGACCTCTCGACTCGACTGTTTTGTGGTTGGTTTGCCACCAAACACTTGTGTTTTGCCTTTGAGGGGAAGGGAATGCCTTTTGAGGCATCCACACACAACACCGGCCATGGCTTGAGGCCACCGGCTGTCTTTTGTTTCCATCGGCCAAATGTTTGGTCGACCGGCTATAAGTTTTGGCCAAAGTCACTTTTGGCTGGCCGACCACTGTTCATCTGCTTTTAGCAGGTATTTTGTGCCAGCTTTGATAGCTGGCACCCACTCTGTTCCTCTCCATACACGTGTATGGAGGGATTTCCCTCTTGGATGGCTTGTTTTGGAAGCCTTACAAGAGGGAGTTGCCTATAAGAGAGGGCTTCTTCTCTTGGTCAGAGGTTAGATATTTTTTTGGGCAACATTTTTAGGGTTTGAGTTCTAGGGTTAGGGTTTGTTCATCTCCTATCTCCCTATCTCTCTCTCTCTCTTGTGTGTATTTAGGCTTAGATTTGCACACAAACACACACCACCACACCTTTCCTTGGAGCTGAGGCCCTTGAGGGCTGTTTTTAGAGTTTTGAAGTTGATTTCAACCTCAAGAAGCTGCTGGAGCTCCATTCTTGAAGAAGGTCTACAAGGGTAATCACTTTTCCCTTTTATTCTCCATTTTTGTACACTACTTTTACCTATCTTGCAACTATTTTTTGGCTTTGCATATAATACGTAAAAGTTCTGTTTTTAAGGCCTCTAAATAGTTTGTTAAGAGTGTTTTAAGCTTTGGGGTTGTTTGACCCCTCTTAAGCCATGTTTGGCCCTTGTTTTGTGCCATTTTGTGTGAGCTCTGGGACCATAATGTTTGGGCCTCCTCACCACTGAAATCTTGAGGGATTTCAGAGGTGAGGATGGTGCCTTGAGGTCCTAGGAAGGAGAGGGCCACCCCCTCTCCTTGTTGTCCTTGAAAAGGGCACTTTTTGCCTCTTGAGGGAGCACCTAGTTTAGGTTCATGTTGGCCATGCCTTAACTGATTTTTTTGCTTATTATGCGATGAAATAGCATTGAGTTGAGTTGGTTTTGGTACACCATGCTTGCTTGGCATACATGCCTTGTAATGCCATTTTGTTGCCTTAATATGCATCTAGGTTTTAACCCTTGTTCAAGCTTGTTTTAGGCCTAGCTTTGTGAAGCTTTCATGTTTATTTTGCCATGTTTAAGGTCTATCCTTGGCTGTTTTGGTCGAGCATAGCTTGGATTGCATGCCCCCTTTGCATTTTGGACATGTTGGCCTTAAGTGTGGAAGTGTGTAGCATGCCTTGTTTGTATCATTTCAATGGTTTAGAACTGCTTAACATGTTATTTTAGTCCTTATAACATGCCTATATGCTTGCATTTAATCCTCCTTCAATGTGTTTAACGGTTGTTACCTTATGCCCCTTATTTAGGCCTCGGAGTATGCTTGCACTTTTAGACCACTTAGATGCCATCTAAGTGCACCCTTGGCTTTGTTTAAGTCTGTATTTGACTTGTTTTAAGTCCCCTTAGCCTTGTGAGGTTTGGTGGACTTGACCTTGGTTTAAGCCTCCTTGGCTTGTCTTAAGTACTTGGGCCATTGTGGCATGTTTTGCTTGTATTGTTTAAATTAATTTGGCATCATCTTATAACATGATTTTGGAGCTTAATGCATGCCATATGTCCATGTTTGCATCCTCTTGAGTGTGCTTGAGAATTGCTCTTTAATGCTTGGAGTGTTGGAGATCATTTGCATGCATGTTTGTGTGCCTATTAGTCCTTCATTTTTTGAGCACCTTGGCCACTGTTTTAGGCCTAGTAAGGGCTGCCTAAACCATGTTTAAGTCCACCTCTTTGCTTGTTGCATGTACTCCTTGTATGTTTTAGCATATTGATGAGGTGTTGCATGTTTGAACTTACATGATTGAATGAAGTCACATGCTTGCTCACATGCTTAAACACCCACATTGTACCTTGCATGCTTGTTGGTTGCATTGTCTCATGCCTTGCATGTTTTGTATGCTTCTTTGCATCTCCATATTGCATGCTAGTCAACATGCTTAGGTTGCATTGCATTAGCATGCATACTTGGCCTCTTGAATTGCTTATGATAGAGGTTGAGTTCCCCTTGGTTTGATTATGTGCATTGCATTCCATATTAACTGTGCACACTTGGCTTCTTGGGCCATCATGCATGGAAATGCGCGATTGGTGGTCCGAGAACCAAGGTTCATGTCCCTTTGAGTCCTAAACATGATATGGGGTGTGATTGGTGCATACATTGCTTGAAATGCATTGCCATGCCAAGTATTGCCCTCTGCTGCTGTCAAACCAGATTTTGCAGAAATTTTTGTCCAGTCGGCTAAATACAGTGCCGACCGGCTATCATTTTTGGCCGGTGGATTAAATTCATGGCCGGTGACCATTCTACATGGCCGGTGTTGTTTCCCAGCATCCATAGAGTAAACCCTGAGGTTTTGGCAGTCTTCAGAGGAGCAGAGCAGGGAAAATAGAGGCATCTTGTGCATGCTGGTGGATTTCCGAGCAAAACCGAGCGCGCACTGCATTGGACCTTCATCCCGGGACTATTTATTGCTTAAATTAAATTAATTAATTTGCTTAATTAATTTAGTTGGTCTGTGATAAGTAATTAGCTAGGATAGTCGATTATTTATTCAGTCTGTATTATTCTTTCGGTCCCTCCGAGCGAGGGCAAGTTTGTAATAAGTGTGGGTGAGTGTGTGAATGTCTTCCAACCCCCACTTCTTTCTCCCCTTTACTTACCTTCTTTGATGGTTAGTATTAGGATATGTTTACTTTAGCATACCTCATGTTATGCACGCATGCATCATTCGTCAGTATTGCATGCACCGGGCTCGGCGCATCATGCTAATTGCATTATATTTCAAATTTAACTTGAATACATGATTCCTGTGCATCTGACATGCCATCCTTAGATTAGCCGAGCCTATTCTAGTGACATTTTGCATGTGATGCATTAGGCACTTAACATGGACTTGGATCATGCATTGATCGCTAACATGTTTTTATTTTGGCATGGAGTACTTTGTAAGTATTTATGCTTTAGCATACCACATGCGTGTGAATGGTACCATGACAGCATGCTTACCATGTGGCTAGATGTTGATGTGATAAACTGCCTGAATGCCTGTGGGTGAAGGTTGGATTATTTGAGTTGGAATAACTCGTTGAAATCTGTGTTTTAGCCTACTTGCGAGTAGCAAATTTCAAAATGTTTCCAAACAAACGGATATGCAATGCTTCGTTCCAAATCAGGTGATCTAGTTTATACTTGTTTTGCTGTGCGCATCACATAGTAATTCTAGCTAATTAATTAGAATAAGAACACATAACGTTTTCAAAATCGGATATCATGGTTAGTAGAGGCCGATCTTCGGATCGGGCGAGAGTCTCATAGTGACCTTCAATCGTACCCAAGTTCCTGAGCCGAGGCAACTTTGATGATGACGGACACGTGGCGTTTGGCACCGAGTCAGGGTTTCCTAAATTTCCCAAAATAAAATATTTAGGTGGCGACTCTGTATCTGGCAAAGCAGTCCATGTTTGGCACTTCTTTCAAAAAATCTATTTTTCTCAAAAACGATTTGCCGGATTTGGACTCTTTGGTTCAGGTTAAGAACCGACAACAAAAGGGAGTTCGAACTGTAGAGTGAAGCCTAATGGCGAGTCTACAAGTCGCCACCTAAATGTTTTGTTTTTTGGAAAATTTAGGAAACCCTTACTCGTGCCTAAGGCCACCTGTCCGTCATCACCAAAGTTGCCTCGGCTCGGGAACTTAGGTACGAGAGGGGAAGGTCCTGAAATGAGCATCCCCCGCTCGCCCGATCAAAGATCGGCCTCTACTAACATGATATGTTATTTTTTAAAACGCATGTGTTCTTATTCAGATTATTTAGCTAATTTACTACGTGATGCGCACATCATACAAGTATAGACTAAATCACTCGATTTGGAACAAAACATCTCATGTTTGTTTTCGAAAATAGTTTGAATTTGCCACCCTCAAGTGGGCTTAGAAATGTGGATTTGCCACCAAACAAGGTGGGCTTAAAACACGATGATTTGCCACTCCAAGTGGGCTTAAAACTCACGTTTTGATGAATTGTTCCAATTCAAGCAATAAAGCCTTCATCTATAGGCATTCATGCAGTTCATCAACTAAGCAAATAGCTACATGGCAAGCATGCTAACATGGCAACATACACATCTCATGCAGTATGCTAAAGCGTAAACACTTACAATGTACTCCAAGCCAAAACAAAAGCTAGTTAAAAAACAATTCATGATCCTAACTATACAAAATGCCTAACACAACACATGCAATAATGCAATTAATAGGCTCGGCTATCTAAGATGGCATATGAATGCAACAATTTGATGCATGTACTCAAAGAGGTAATGAAATACAATTCAGTTTGAATGATGCGCCGAGCCCGGTGCATGCAAGACAAATGAATGGTGCACACATGTAAGCATAAGGTATGCTAAACAAAACATGACCCCAAAGCTAACCATCGAAAGCAGTTAAGTAAAAGGGAGAAAGAAGTGGGGTTGGAAGATATGCACAAACACACGCACACTTATTACAACAATACGCCCTCGCGAAGGAGGGTCTGAATGAAGTTAGCTAACTAGCTACGCTAATTAAACTAATTATTACAAACCAACTAATTAACTATGCTAAGCTAATTAATTATTACAAAACTTTGACTAATTAATCAAATTAATTAAGTTACAAAACCAACTAAGTATGAAAAGCATCTAAATTAGGCTGCCACAGCTTTGCCTTGAACAATGAAGGATGCATGCTCGGTTTCCGCCCCGAAAAGCTCTCTGGTTCTCTTTTTAGAGGCTCTGTTTGCAGGGTTTCTCCAAGAACTTGCTGCTGAACCTTACCAAATCATTTTTGGGGAATGCACCAGTGGCGTGCCGGCCAAGGATGTGCAGTGCCGGCCACTTATGAAGAGGTGCCAGCCATCAATAAGGCACTGCCGGCCACTGATGTACTGAAACTCCATTATGCAACAGAGCTCAAAAGAGAGGAAATGGAGGGTCTTCGAAGGACATGTATGTACCATACCCCTCCATATCACCTCAAAACATCAAGGGAGAGGCACCATTGGATCCAAAACCATCAATCAAGCATCTCAATGCATGATGGCCAAAGATCCAACATGTACAAATTCAATAAATGCATGACAAACAAGACACTTCGACCATCTCCTTATCATGAGAGATCAAAGGCGATGGAGACCAAGGGAGATTGGATTACTTCATCACTTGAAGTATGAAATGAACTAATCCACCTTGTGTTCAACACAACATCCGTTTGAACACAATGCAAAGCAAGCAACATGACATGTAAACAACATGCTAATCTTAGCATGAAATGCAAGACTAACATGCAAACTCTCATGCACAACATACTAAAACACTTAAGCATTAAAAACTAGTAAATGACACAACACTAGAATCATGCAAAGCACTGCTCGATGGACTAAACCAACACCAAACAGACCCCATGCATGCCAAAACAGTGGCAAAATCCTACTGGAAATGAAGCACCAAAGCTACAACAACATGCTCATGCATTGGCTCGCAAGCTAGGCATTAAACACAACTCTCAAAAGCTCTCAAGGAATGAAAGAAGTAAGAACATGACACATGTATACGCTCTGAAATAACATGTTGAACGATGCCCAAACATGCAATCATCACAAACATAGCATACTACGGTGCTCAAAACTCAAGGCTAGCTAAGGTACTTGCACCATAACCATATCAAGCAATCCTTGAAGGACAAAGATCACTCAAAATAGTCCTAAGGTATGCCAAAGTGTAGACACCCCATTTTTGACTGTTCTCAAGACTTGGACGTCACCGTTGGAACACTCGGTGATTATCCATGTTTGTGTTCGTTTGGAGTTCCCGGAGATCTCGGCTGCGCGTGCCCTGCCTCAGGACCTCCGAACTCGACCGTTTGTGTTTGGTTTTGCACCAAACACTTGTGTTTTGCCTTGGGAGGGCAGGGAATGCCTTTTGAGGCATCCCCACACACCACCGGGTCGGGCCAGAGGTCATCGGTGGCTTCTTTGTCCATCGGCACTTTATTGTGCCGACCGGCACTATTTTGTGCCGGCACTAAATTTTGACATTTGGTACTCTTTGCCGCCTGAAATCGCATGATTGCTTTATGAGATATTTTCTCACAGCTGTAAAGCTGGTTGCTCTCCTCCATACACGTGTATGGAGGGATGAGGATTGGTTTTGCTTAGCTTGTAAGCATTCTTTGCCTATAAGAGAGGAGCTTCTCCTCTTGGCTTAGGGTTAGAACTTTTTGAGACAAAAACCAGAGCTCATACATACATATATATCTATATCTCCCTCTCTCTCCTCTTGTGTGTGTGTGTTTTAGGGCCCAAATAGTGTGTTTTACCTCACTTTTGCACCATTACACACACTATTACACCTAGCTCTGAGATTGGGAGACTTGGAGGTTTGTTTTGAGTGATTTTGGACCGGTTTTGTTCACTTGAAGAGGGCTGGACCATCTGTTCTTCATTGGATCTTCAAGGGTGAGCTTTTCACTTTAGTTTCCCCATTCTTGCAACTACTTTTTACCCTCTTTGCTTTGAGTTTTTGAGTTTGTGTTTAACATAAAAAAATCTTGTTTTTACTTGTTCTTGAACCTTCATTAAGGACTTTTTGTGGTTTGAGCAAAGGCTCACCCTTCTAGGCCTTGCTTGGCCATTTTGGTGTCCTTTTGGTGAAGCCTTGTTTACTTGCTGTTCTTGGACTTCTCACCACTGAAAACCAGTGGGTTTTCAGTGGTGAGGGAAGTGTTTTCAAGTCTCATGTAGGGGAGGGACACCCCCCTCCCCTTTGTCCTTTACTTACCTTTGTTTTGGGCTCAAAAGATAGCATGTGTGCATGATCTTGTTTGGCTTCATTTCAGAGTTTTTTTGAGTGTTTTGGAGCATGTTCAAACTCTGTTTTTGGTCGGATTTGTCATCCCTAATATGTCTCTCATACTTGCTTTGAAATGCTCTCTTATGCTTAAAAGTATGCCATGTTTTGAGGCCATGATTTTTGCATGTTTTAGCTTAGTTTCATGAAGATACTAGCATTATTTTGTTATATTAGAGGGCTGTAAGCCACTGATTTTGTCACATTTGAGATGCTTGACATGGTTGTTTTGCATTGATGCTTGTTGGCCTTGCTTGTATGGAGTTATAGCATGCTTAACTTGTCTTTATCCCATGATTTTGGCATCATATTAGACCCTATTTCAGTCCATTAGTCATATTTGTATGTTGGCATATGTGGCTTGGTTCATGCTTTAAGGGTGTGTTTTTGTATGCTTTAAAGTAGGCCTTTGCATGCTTACATGTTTAATGCATTTTCGGGGATGCCATGAAGGGGGTTTGGGTGCTATTTTGTATGCTAAAAAAAACCTGTTTTGGTTGCCTCACATGTGCCATGTTTGGTCTTGATTAGTGGTAATTCAATGTCTCACTTTGTGCCTTAGCCTTGAGCCTCATGGCTTGCATGCTTGTGTAGAATTTTGTTCATGTTTTTGAGGCATGTTTTGCCACCGATTTAGGGAGTTTTGAGGGTGCCTCATTGAGCTTGGTCCACCTTTGCATGCTTATATCATGGTTGTTGCATGTTTGATTGATGAAACCTAGTATACATGCTAGTTCCATGCATGTTGCATGACATTTGTACCTTGCATACTTTAACTCTTTGCATGCCTAACATGATAGGTTGCATTACATTTGAACCATGTCGCATGAGTTGCATTCCATGGTTTGGTTTGGGGTTGTCAAACCAAGCATGAAGATTGAGAGGAGTTCACACTTGAGTGGTGAAACTTGTCTCCATCCTCAAGTCCCTAAGGCCCTTGATCTCCATATGATAGGGACTTAATCTTCATTTTTTTTGGGTTACATGCATTTTCATATCAAAAGAGCAATCTTGGTTCTTTGGGCTTCCATGCATCAAAATGCACTATTGGTGGCCCAAGAACCAAGAGTCTTACCTCCTTGAGTCCCCAAGCATGATAGGAGGCAATGACCATGCTTACATGTCCCCTAAAATCCATGCTATGCATTGCTGTCTTGCTGCTGCTGTCAATCTGTCTGCTGCAGGGACTTTCTGCCGGCCGGCAGTTTAATGTGCCGATCGGCACTTTATTTGTGCCGATAACCACCACAAGCAGCCGATGGTTAATAAGAGCAGCCGATGATCCCTTCCCCCAGCCGGTGGGGCATTTTAGACCATTTGGAAGGCACCCCAGAACTTTGGGAATTTTTGGAGAGGCAGGGCAGTAAAAACAGAAGCAGCAATGCCATGACATGGGTTTTCCGGGCGAGCCGTGACGAGCATGCATCATTCGCACATCCCGAGGCAGGGCTGAGGCCCCATTGCATTTATTTATTTATTTGCTTTAATTTTAGTAATTAGAATTTGTAATAATTTATTTGTTCATTTATTTGTTGGATTGTATTATTCTTTCGGTCCCTCCGAGCGAGGGCGTATTTGTAATAAGTGTGTGTGAGTGGGTGCATGTCTTCCAACCCCTATTTCTTTCTAACCCTTTTATTTATCCGCTTTCGATGGTAGATTAGGGCATCTCTAAATTAGCATACCTTATGCAATGCATGTGTGCATTCATGCATTTGTTTACATGCATCAGGCTCGGTACATCATACAAACTGCATTGTGTTTTCAATTCCAAAATTGAATACGTGTTATTCGCGCATTTCACATGCCATGTTTAGGGTTAGCCGAGCCTATCTAATTGCATTTCTGCTTGTGTCGCATTACCCACTTAACATGAACTAGGTCATGCATGCTTGCTAACCAGTTTCTTGTTTTGGCGCGGAGTACGATGTAAGTGTTTATGGCTTTAGCATATCGCATGCGTGTGAATGTTTACCATGATAGTAGGCTTACCATGCGGCTAAATGCTTATGTGTTATAAACTGTTTGAATGCCTGTGGGTGGAGGTTGGATTGCCTGAGTTGGAACAACTCGTTGTAATCCATATTTTAGCCTACTTGCGAGTAGCACAAGAAAACAACACGTTTTTCAAGACAAAGCGGATATGCAATGTTTATTTCCAAGTTAGGCGATCTAGTCTATACTTTTGTGTTGTGCGCATCACATAGTAATTCTAGGTTAAATAACCGGAATAAGAATGCATAAAGTTTTCAAAAACGGATATCACGGTTAGTAGAGGCGGTCTTGGACGGGCGAAAGGGTGCTCATAAATGACCTTCGATCGTACCCAAGCTCGAGCCAAGACCACTTTGGTGATGACGGACATGTGGCCTTGACCGAGTCGGGGTTTCCTAAATTTCCCAAAAATAAAATATTTAGGTGGCGACTCAGTCCGCAGCAATCCATGTTTGGCACTACCTTTTCAAAAATCTATTTACTCAAACGATTTGCATTTGGACTCTTTGGTTCAGATTTAGAACCGCGACACAAAGGAGTCCGAATCAGAAGCGAGGTCCCTCCGTGGACGCATGCTTCTGATTTCTGCGACCGAGATTTAGAAGCTTGACTCGAACTCGTGATATCCTGTTTTGACTACACTTATCTGTTTCTTTGCATTGCATGTGCATTGGTGCGCCTAGCACACCGTGTTGGACATCTGCTATTCTGGCGGTTTCTTTGAGGCTTGTCTTGTCAAGGCATGACCATAAAAGGTGACCGATTATGGCTCTGCCAGTATGGGAACACAAACCCCGGTTTTACCGGGGCACCTTTTTGGACCATTCGACCTAGTGCATATTCGAATCCATAGTGACCATTCCAAACTAGGACAGGTTGCTTACCCGATGTTAGGTTGTTTGAAACCGCTGCGTGCATAGTGAAACCCTAGCTCCTGACAAAATAGGACAGGGAAACCCTACCCCAATATAGGGGTGTTTTGGTTCTCATTTATCTGCTATGTGCTTTAGAGTGTAACTCTGCAGGGAACATACAGATCAGTTTGCAAGTTTAAGTATCAGGCTTGAGGGCATCAGTATCAATGTTTTGGGAATCAGTTGTCTGTGGATATCAGATTCAGCCCTAGGGGCAATGGTTCATGATCAGTGATCAGTGGTTGAGAAACAGTGTATTCGGCATCCGACCGTTTGTTTTAAATACCCGACCGTATGTTGTGTGTTTATTTACTTTACGCCGTTACGCTGTCCGATTGTCTGTTTATTTATACACTTTATTTATCTTTCTATTAGGTAGTTGAGCACAATTGCTACCGATCCGATAGATATCCCCCAAGCACCCTGGGTCAGAGGCCGTCGACTCCTTCGATCTGAGGATCTGATAGACGGACAACCAGTGTACTACTCACTACCCCCGGTTACTAAACGGAAGTCAGTGAGGCAGAGGACATCGATACAACGATCGAGGGCTTTGTCTACCCCACTGCTTTCGAGAGATCGAGGTTTTGTGTTACCAGAGAGAATTTATACGAGAATCCAACCAGAACAGGATAGTATGGCCAGTTTGGAGGAGATGGTGCGCCACCTTCAAGAGAGTATGAAAGCAATGCAGCAGGATGTCGTCCGTCAGGCAGACTTCGCCAGAACGAGCCCACAGTTGTAGAAGAAACAGCGAAACAATTGCGAGCTAGAACAAAGCGGAACATCTGTTCGCATCAAGTTCCTCCCACCAGAGTTCCCTAACGTCAGGAGGCAGCCAATGTTCAGACGTCTGAGCTACCCACAGGACCACCACCTCCAACCCTACCCCCAAATTCAACCTCAACTATCAAAAACACCCACCAATCTAGGACTCTCCTTTGAGTTCGAGGCGATCCGCGCACTCAAATTAAGCAAGCTTGAAAAGTTATTCAAGAGATCCCAAGGGTCAAGACTATCCCGATATTGAAGATGGTTACACCGACGCCTTGTTGTGTGTTGCCCGACAGGTTCAAAATGCCTCATATTGATCGATTCGATGGGTCTGGGGACCCCATGGTAAATTTAAGACTATTTTCGGATGTTCTAAGGCCAATGGGCCTCAGTAGGCTCCAGAAGTTGTCTCTGTTTGGTCGAACCCTGTCAGGTGTGGCGTCTGCATGGTATGCTAAGCTAGACGACGACGTGAAGAGAAATTGGGACGAAATGGCTGAGGCCTTTATCGCGCAGTATTCATACAACACACAGATTGAGATCACTACTCGTGATCTCGAGACAACCAGACAAGATCCTAAGGAGAGTTTTTCAGAGTTCGTAACCAGATGGAGGGCCAAGGCTTCAATGATGACCTTGCGGCCCACGGACAAAGACCAGATTCGGATGATTGTGCGCAATCTACAGCCGAAATTGATGCAAAAGATGATAGTAGTCCCATTTCCCACCTTTTCTGACCTGCATGAGATGAGGGTGCAAATTGAAGATGCCTTGAAACAAGGCTGGATTGATAGTGATCGGGAGCAACCCCGAAGGACCTTCAACCGCAACACTAATGCAGGCCCGAGTGGCACATCGACTCTGAGCCTCCAAGTAAGCATGGTTACCACTAACCCCCACAAAGAAATGCGGCTCGCCATTCTCCGGTCGTCAGGAAGCAACCCTGAACAACCAAATACCCACCCAAAACTCGAACTTTCGCCCCTCTATATGCCCCTATCCAAAGCTCTAGGGTATTAATCAAGAAAAGGGCACCCGAGGCCCCAGCCGCGACCCCTACCAGAAAAACTCCCTCCTACCCACAACCCGGCCAAATATTGTGCATTTCATCAACAGCACGGTCACGACACCGACCAGTGCTATCGGTTACGCCATGAAATTCAAGATCTCATCGATAACGGGGTGATTTTGCCTCCTGAGAAGCCCAATGTTACTACAAATCCCCTCCCTGCACATAACCAAGCTCCACCACCTAAAAGACTTAATTTCATCCATACTGGGGCCGTGCCTTATGACCCTAGTGTCTATATCACACCCACCCACTTGCCTAAACCGGAGGTGTTCCTCCCCGAGTGCACTAACTTGTGCATGATGGACATCTCCGTGACCCAACCCAAGCCAGTCGTGATGATTGCCAAGAACAGGGAACAGGGGGACCCAAAGCAAGAACGAGTTGTTGAGCCAAAATCTGCGAGATTTGGAAATTGTACTGAGAAAACGTATAGTCCGAGTGACTACATTCTACCGGTGGGCCAGGACGTGCCAATGGTGAAGCTTCCAGCCAGAGGAGAACTATGTGTAATCCAAGGAGATAGTCTGGGACAAGAAATGGATAGTGTAACAGCCGTGGGAGAGGACTTTGCCCATCTCCAGTTTTACCACAACCAAGATCCAGAGGACCCGGTCAAGCCGATTCGATTATGGGAAAGCAATGAGGCCATTGGGTGGTTGGACGATCACCGGATGTGATAGAAGAATTTCAAATTAAGAGAGCCCAAAGATGGCGAGAACATCAATAATTTTAAAGGTTGAAAAACATAGTGCATTGCGAGAGCGGCAAGACGAAGAATTTCGCGAGTGGAGCATCTTGACCACGAGGAATTGTTGAGCGGCGGATGTATTAGCACAGTCGAGCAGAAATGTTTGAGGATCTGAGAGTCAAGAAGGCAAAGGCCCAAGTGGGGATCAAACCGCTGTGTGCGTAAACGGATAATGTTACAAGTATGAGAATGGAAAGTGCCGTGAGTACGAGAACACGCCACGCGGATGTTTGTCGATTCTTGATGGGATGTGGTGGGAAGATGAGGATCTTTGTCTTGCCCATCTGAAGACTGGGGGAATAACCAACCCGATAGCACCTGGTACCTTGGAGAGATTGACCACATGACACGGAGTGGGCGGTATTTCAAACCCCCACACTTGGATCAACCAGAGGCCTCAGGGAAGGACAGAGAGGCTGAGAAGCAGAAGGAAAAGCAGCTCGAAGAGGAAGCCGTACTCAAACAGCTGAAAAAGATACAAGCAGACATCTCTATTTGGGGACTGCTTATGGCTTCTCGAGTGCATAGGGAGGCTGTTTTATCAGCCATGGATAAGGCAAAGCTTTCAATAGAAACAACACGTAATGACTAGTGGGGCTAGTCTTTCCGGGAGGGCCGCCCGATGTTGACGCTATCGATAAGGAATTACCGCCGAGGGCACGAATCACAACAAGCCACTCTACATCTCGTGGAGTGCAGGATAAATGGATACCGGTAGTCCTTGTTGATCTGAGGTCGCCATCAACGTTTGCGCGAGGGCGACTTACGCGATTGGTCCGAAGTCGCAGACTTTATACCAACAGTCCAGGTCATCTGGGCATATGACAATACAAGCCGAGAGGTGATGGGAACCGTTAAAATCCATACCAAAGTTGGGCCGGGACAGCAGGAGATAGATTTTCATGTCTTGGAAGTACCGGCAACTTTCAATTTGTTGTTGGGGCGGCCGTGGCTGCATCAGGTGAAGGCAGTATCATCTACTTTGCATCAAATGGTGAAATACCCCTATGGGAAGGGAGTAGCCATCGTTTTCGGGAATTCCTCAATTCATCCACCACCGGAGGTATCCACGCCTGTTCTGGAGATAGAGCATGGCCTGGAGGACGTGTTCATATCAGGTTTTACCTTGGCTGAGGCCCAGGTTGTACAGAATATCATGGCCGCTAATGAAGGGATATATGTTAGTGCCCAAGCAGTATACCTCATGAACAAACTCCAATACATCCCCGGGATGGGATTAGGGAAGAGCGGCCGTAAGGGCATCGCAACGTTGGCCGAAGTGCCACACAACCTTCACACCTTCGGCTTGGGTTACCTGCCCACCAAGGAAGATTGGGTAAGAAGAGGAAAAGAGATGGCAGGAAGAGCCAAAGCAAAACAGATGGGGAAACCTTTTGAATTGATGCACCGGCCCATCCGGGGTACCTTGAACGAACGTTTGTCGGGAGGAAGACTTCCCATTCTGTGGTTTTCCGGAGCCATGGCTGAATAAAGAAAAGAAACGCATGCCGGGATTTGAAATTTTCTTCGACTTGCAGTTATCTGGGGATGAGGTTGCTGAAGAGCAGACAAACCCGACAGTTGAGGCCGAATATAGCAAGGAATTGGAGTCTGCGGACACAGAGTTCGAAATGGGGGTAGCACTGGCATGTCTACTTTCAGATCCTTTGATCGACCAGTTGTGCTTGGGGGATGACTCCTCGGTGTCCATGATTAGAGATGAAACGGCTGTGGGCCAACCAGCGGCTATTTTGGATGCATCCATCGCACCCTCCCTCATCTGGCAGTACGAGGAGGGATTTTTATCAAGCAGCACCGGGTCAAGTAGTGAGCCGGAATCTGATTCCACCGAGTCGTGTGAGTCGGAATCAGGTTCCAGCTTGTCTGAGTCTGAGTCCGGTATTCTTGGGAGTGATAACCCGGATGCCACGATCTGTCGGTCGTCTTTTTCTTTCTCTTTTGAGTCTGTTGTAACAGAAGAGTCGGACGGTTTGGAAGTATCTAATGAGAATGAGGTAACTGTGGTTTCCGAGTACTTTTCTGTGCCTTTGGTTTATTGCTTAAATTAGGACTTTCAAAATTTTGATGAAAACGACGAGGACGAAATTCCTCCGGTTTTGCAACGATTAATTGAACAAGAGCAAGAGACGTTTGTTAAACCCTTAATGGACGAAATCACTACCGTGAACATTGGTACTGAGAAGGACCCGCGGCTGGTCCAGATCGGGTCCACGTTGTCTTCAGAGGAACGCGAGCGCTTAGTCGCTTTATTAAAAAATTTCAAAGATGTTTTCGCGTGGTCCTACGAAGACATGCCCGAATCGATCCCGAGATTATGCGACCGGATCCCTCTTGACCCCGAGGCCCGACCTGTCAAACAGAAACTCAGGAGGATCCGCCCCGATTGGGCCATCAAGATCAAGGAAGAGGTCACCAAGCAGATTGACGCGGGCTTCCTGCTGGTATCTGAATACCCGACTAGGCTGGCCAACATTGTTCCAGTGCCGAAGAAGGATGGCAGAATCCGGGTATGTGTGGACTTTAGGGATTTGAACAGAGCCAGTCCGAAGGATGACTTTCCCTTGCCGCACATCGACGAGTTGGTAGATTTCACAGCAGGGCATGCCTTGCTCTCATTCGTGGATGGCTTCTCAGGCTATAATCAGATAGTAATGGCACCCGAAGATCAGGAGAAGACCGCTTTTACCACCCCGTGGGGTACATATTACTCTGAGTGATGCCATTTGGGCTAAAGAATGCTTGGGCTACGTATCAATGCAATTGCAACTACAATATTACATGACATGATCCATAAAGAGGTCGAGGTGTACGTGGACGACATGATTGTCAAATCCAAAGAAAGAGAGGGCCACTACACCGCCTTGCAAAAGTTTTTCCAAAGGATCAGAGAATTTCGGCTGCGGTTGAATCCTCAGAAATGTACGTTTGGTGTTACAGCGGGAAAAATGCTGGGATTTCTAATTACACAAAGGGGCATCGAAGTCGACCCTTCTAAGATCAAGGCCATCTTAGAAATGCCACCACCAATGACTGAAAAGGAGGTGCGAGGCTTTCTAGGTAAAGTGCAATTTATAAGGCGGTTTATCTCAAAATTAACCTTGACTTGTGAACCACTTTTTGGTCTCTTGAAGAAAGGAAAGAAGTTCCAATGGGACGGCCGATGCCAAGCCGCATTTGAACAGATTAAAGAGTATCTACAGAATCCGCCCGTGTTGTCACCACCAAAGCCGGGGAAGCCATTGATATTGTATCCGCTGATCGAGACTACGATAGGGTATGCTCGCACAAGAATCGGAAGATAAAGTGGAAAGGGCCATCTACTATCGAGCAAGAAGATCTTTGGATTCTGAGACCGCTACACTCATTTGGAGAAGGCATGTTTGGCCTTGGTATGGGCTACTAGGAAGCTGCGGCACTACTGTTAGCTCACTCAGTAATGTTGGTTTCACGACTTGATCCCATCAAATATCTTTTAGAAACCAAAGACTTACGGGTAGGCTAGCTCGTTGGTTCTTTGTTGCTCTCGAATTTGACCTCAAATATGTGACACGCAAGTCCGTAAAGGAGAGCGGTGGCGAGTTCCTTCGACCACCCGGTTGAAGGATGAAGCGGTTGAGTACCTATTCGAGATGAAGCTATTCTCGCACATCGAAGATGAAACTTGGACGATGTACTTTGACGGGCGTCGAATCAATACGATATGGGATAGGGGTATTGCCGATAGCGCCGACAAGTCCGTATCCTTTAGCATTCAAACTTCGTTCAAGGTCTCAAACAATGAGGCGAGTATGAGGCTTGTATTGCTTGGGTTTAGAAGGCCCTAGAACTAGGGGCAAGGCGATTGGATGTCATTGGAGATTCGAACCTAGTTGTGTCTCAAGCTAAAGGAGACTGGAAAGTAAAAGAGGAAAAGATGATCACTTACCACCAGACCTTGGATTTGTTAATTCCTCGGTTCGAAAAGCTAAGTTTCACTCACTTAGTGAGAGAGAACAACAGGTTTGCAGATTCGCTAGCAACTCTATCTACTATGATAGACATTCCGTCGGGAGTCCGGATGCGTCCAGTCATTATTGACCAGAAATTTGCACCCGCCTACGAATCAATCTCTGCCATAGATGAAGTACAGGACAACAACCCTTGGTATCACGACATATGGAACTTCTTGGAAAAGGAGGCATATCCACTAGGGGCAAATGCCAAGGACAAGAGGGCAATTAGTAGAATGGCTGTTCAGTTTATCATCTGCGGGGGTAAGTTGTACAAAAGAGGTCATCTGGGAATGCATAAGTTGTGTGTGGAAGCTGAAGAGTCGAAGCGCCTGATGGAGGCCATCCATGGAGGAGAATGTGGTGCGCATATGAATGGGGTGATCTTTGCACGAAAGATCCTCGGACAAGGCTACTCTTGGTCTACCATGGAGGAAGATTGTATCGGTTTTGTTCGGCGATGCCATAAATGCGATTCATAAACCGCATGAACATTCCGCCATCAAGTTATACAACATGACATCACCATGGCCATTCTCGGTATGGGGAATCGACGTGATTGGGCATTACTCAAGGGGTCGAACGGGCATGAGTATATCTTAGTAGCAATAGATTACTTTACAAAGTGGGTCGAGGCCCAGTCCTATGCAGTGTTGAAGGTTTCGCATGTCGCGAAGTTTATCAGAAACAACATTATCTGCCGCTATGGAGTTCCGAATGAGATCATTTCGGACAATGGTTCTCACTTCAAGAAAGAGGTGATTGATCTGTTGGAAAAGTATAATGTGGCTTTTCATAATTCATCCACGATCGACATGAGACCAACGGAGCAGTTGAGGCCGCCAACAAAAACATCAAACACATATTGCAGAAGATGGTGGAAACCTATCGGGATTGGCCAGACAAGTTGCCATTCGCTCTGTGGGGCTACCGAACTTCAATTAGAACTTCTACCGGGGCAACTCCTTATTCACTGGTCTATGGGATGGAAGCCGTTCTACCGATTGAGATTGAGGTTCCGTCATTGCGAGTATTAATTTGAGTGTCGATAAAGGCGGATTAGCGTGAAGCATTCGAGGAACTCATGCTCTTTGATGAAAGAAGGCTGAAAGCACTGTACCATGCCCAAGGTTATCAACGAAGAATCACCCGAGCTTTCAACAAGAAAGTTAAGTCCAGAAATTTGAAAGAAGGGGATTTGGTGCTCAAGGACAATCGAGCTCCCATCCACGACCCAAGGGGCAAATTCAAACCTAATTGGGATGTGTCCTTATATCATCAAGTCTATCTCAGTCGTGGAGTGTGGTTACGATGGACCTAGATGGCCTAGAGTTCTCCCAACCGATCAACGTGGACAAGTGAAGAAATATTACCCTGAGAGGCTCGCTAGGCGAAAACCGGAAGGGCGACCTAGGCAAAATTGAGCACGAAAAAATTAGAAAATATGAAAACCGAGCTCATAAGGTTGAAAACCCATAAAGGCGACCTTGGCAAAAATTAGAGCGCAAAAGGAGAGTGAAAAATACTCGAGTGAACCCAAGCCTGAACTACGTAAGGCTTGATTCCCATCCTTGGGATACGTAGGCAGCTTCATCCTGAAGTTCAGCCATAAACATTTTCCCCGATCAGCTTTGTCTATTTGATCATCTTGGTCATCTTTGTCCATCAAGCATTCATCGCCAATCTCGGTGCGGTGCTATTCGGACTAGGGCAACTTTCCGTTGCCATGCGGTATGACTCACTATCAAACTAGGGGCAATTTTCCAATTGCAGGAATCTGGGGTTGTGCATCTCAGTGACAAATTTCAGGCGTGTCTAGTTCTGATCCATATCGAAAATGGTTTTGAGAAGTTTTAATAAAGATGACTTTGCTCAAATAAATCTTTTTACAACTAAGACCATTTCTGGACCAAAACGGAAAATTTTCAGTACCACAACCTTCAATTTCATTGATTTCAAATAAAGTTCTCTTGCTCTTGCATACAATCGAAGTTGCTTTTATTTTACATTCATAAGGAAAACTTGAAAGTACTAATAAAGCAATAAATTTGGGGCATGGTCAAGTCAAATGTCCCTGCGCCCCCTCCCAGAGCTGGTCGAAGCCTCTGATGCCAAAGTAGGCCCCTCCTGTGCCTCTTCATTAAGCCAATCCAAGCACTCATCAGACAAAGTGCAACTGAAAGCGGGAGCGGGGGCAGAGCTCTCTTGTCCTCCATCTTTGCGGCATACCGCCACCGTGAGCCTCGGATTAGGAATGCAATGGGTACTCTATCCCTTCCATGGACAAGTCGATCATGACCAAACCTGGCGCAGATCTGAATGGGAAGTAGAAGACACGATGAGTCAAGCCAACCAATTGGATCCCAGGATGTCGGGTCCTGCTGTAACCCATCCTTGGGAGATTGAGCCAAGGGCATCGCCAGGCAATGCGATCTGCGGACAAACTGCACATCCACTCAAACCACCAACCTTCATCAAGGGCGTCAACTAGGCGTTGTCCGAAGAAATAGCCGCGCGCTGAATATGCTGGGCAAGAGTCCACAACCTTCAATTTATCCATCAACCACACAGGAAGGGATGAAAATGAGAGAATAAAGAATAGAGAAATACGATGAGAGAAAAAAGTGAGAAAGGGGTTTTTGTGAGAAAAACCGAGCACGAGGCAGTGATGTGAGCAAATATAAAAAGTGAGATGGGGTGGGAAACATTACTTGCGATAATAGTGGACTCCTGCTAATCGATCGTCTCTCGACGATAAAAGCGTCTAAGCCCAACGGTGTCTCGGCCAGACCATGGCAATGCGGCTTTGCCCTCCTTCAAGCCTTGGGCAACTTCAATCAGCAGGACCTGGCTCCTCCGGGCGAGACGAAACGAAAATGAGATAGCATGCATAGGCGGAGGCGTGCCCGAAAGCCTTGCGATGATGGTCGCCACTATCACCGATCTCGAAAAACGACAGACCAAGCTCGGAACATCTAATGTCCGTCACAAATCGGAAGAAACGAGCATCGGTATTGAGAGCCCACACATTTGTCCTAAGGCTTGAGCATGGCCAAAACGAAATTGGGTGATTTCCTCATTACGCCCAGATTCCATTAGAACTTGGAAATCTTGAAAGTGGGGCACACCTCTTGCCGCCAAAGCTAAAGACATGTGTTCGGGTTCCAGAACCTTGCCGCGGCATGGAGGAACATAAAATGCAGCGGGTGCGGTGCAAAGTGAATAGTGCGTTTATCTTGAAAGCCGGAAATTGACTTTTCGAGCCATCCGAGTTGTTAATCAAGTTGCGAGATTTTGAGCAAGAAATTCCTCCATTTGGAGCCAATCGATTAAGGAAATGAAGAAGACCACGAGGCTAAGATCTTTTGTAGAGGATAAGGTTGAGTGGAGGACACATGTCAACATACGTGGGTGCAGCGATCTCTGATAGGCCGTGATAAATAGTGCCGACCGGCCATAATTTTGTGCCGACCGACCAAATTATGTGCCGATGACCATCCTCCCCAGCCGATGGTCCTTATGTCCAGTCGATGGTCTTCCCCATGTGTTTTCTAAGCTGTTCATGCTAAATCTTGGGGAATTCCACCACTTACAGCACTCTCTGGTGATTTGATTCCCACCGAGTCGCGCATTTGTTTATCGAGTTGTGGTATATTTGCTTATCGAGTTGTATGTCACTCACTTTAAGTCTTTGATGTGTCTATCAAGTTGTTCTTGCACTTGGCTAGTCTATCGAGTCTTTGATTTGCTTATCGAGTTGTAGTTGGTTTACTACCTGATTATTAGGATGCGATGCTTTGTTTTCATAAACACAAGTTTCAGTTTCAGTCGCATTGTGGTGTGAAACCTTGTGATGCGATGCATAGAACATGCAAATGCAATACCTTTTGAACAAATAGTTGTTTCATCTCCATCATATGTTTTGCAAAAATAAAACCTGCCTAAGGCAGTGCAATGTGCTTAAACTCCTAGTAAAAAGGAAAGTAAAGCAAGAAAATAACAGGGTAGCAGGGTGCTGAGTTTGACATTGGTAACCTCCTCCTTTCGGCCGCCGTACCTTTTGCGCCCTTGTTCGGGTCAGTCATGTGATTTGGTATCTTCATCGCTTAAGGCAGTCCAAGAAATGGCGCCTTCAGAATATAAGCGGAGCTTCGAGTTGACCTCGTACTACAACTTCGTGGCGATGCTCGAGCAGCGAAGGATGTCCTTCTCGTATCCTTTACGCCTCGTAAATTTCAAAAGAAATTGTTTCAATTATCTTTGTGTTGCAATACGTTGCATTTCAACATCATGTTTTACCATGTTCAATTTCAAGTTCCTTCTTATTATACACATTGCATTGTATGCGTGCTTTGCTTTACTGATATGTGTTCAATTTTCTCTATACACATTGCATTGTATGCGTGCTTTTTTTTTTGTTTTTGTGTTCAATTTTCTCTATACACATTGCATTGTATGCGTGCTTTGCTTTACTGATATGTGTTCAATTTTCTCTATACACATTGCATTGTATGTGTGCTATGCTTTACTGATATATGTTCAATTTTCTCTATACACATTGCATTGTATGCGTGCTTTGCTTTACTGATATGTGTTCAATTTTCTCTATACACATTGCATTGTATGCGTGCTTTGCTTTACTGATATGTGTTCAATTTTCTCTATACACATTGCATTGTATGCGTGCTTTGCTTTACTGATATGTGTTCAATTTTTATTATACACATTGCATTGTATGCGTGCTTTGCTTTACGGATATGTGTTCAAGTTCCTATTATACACATTGCATTGTATGCGTGCTCTGCTTTACTCACATGTGTTCAATTACAACTGCCTATACACGTTGCACCCGCCACACATCTCCAATCATGCAACATGCATATTGCTAACAATACCATACCTGTTAAGTTTACTTTCTTTGCAGGCACGATATTGTATGTACGACTCATTTGAGGCCGGTGCAACCGGACGAGCCGCACAGGTATTGTATCCTCCGCGTGAGACGTTTTGAGAATTCCATAATTCTCTTACATCCTTTCTGCATTGTAGTGTAGATTGGTGCATGTTAGCTTATAACTGTCGCATGTGTGCTTCATTACAGCTTTCTTTGCATGATCATAAGTTGTGCCCGGCTTCTTGCATTTTCAGTTGCATTTTGCCCCTGCCTTCGGGCGCATATCTTACTTGTTTTGCATGATTGTCTAAGTCTTCGGCCTTGTCAAAAATGGGTCGTCTCTAGGCTTTGACATTCACTCCCGTTATTCTTATGACTTCCGAGTTCTGTCAAAGAGGGGCAACTGTAGACAACCCATTTTTGACTGTTCTCAAGACTTGGACGTCACCGTTGGAACACTCGGTGATTATCCATGTTTGTGTTCGTTTGGAGTTCCCGGAGATCTCGCGCCACCGCCTCGGGACCTCCGAACTCGACCGCTTGTGTTTGGTTTTGCACCAAACACTTGTGTTTTGCCTTGAGGGGGGAATGCCTTTTGAGGCATCCCACACACCACCGGGGACCGGAGGTCATCGGTGGCTTCTTTGTCCATCGGCACTTTATTGTGCCGACAAGCACTATTTTGTGCCGAATGCACTAAATTTTGACATTTGGTACTCTTTGTGCCGAGCAATTGTCTGATTGCTTTATGAGATATTTTCTCACACAGTAAAGTGGTTGCTCTCCTCCATACACGTGTATGGAGGGATGAGGCTTTGGTTTGCTTAGCTTGTAAGCATTCTTTGCCTATAAGAGAGGAGCTTCTCCTCTTGGCTTAGGGTTAGAACCTTTTGAGAAAAAAACCAGAGCTCATACATACATATATATCTATATCTCCCTCTCTCTCCTCTTGTGTGTGTGTTTTAGGGCCCAAATAGTGTGTTTTACCTCACTTTTGCACCATTACACACACTATTACACCTAGCTCCGAGATTGGGAGACTTGGAGGTTTGTTTTGAGTGATTTTGGACCGGTTTTGTTCACTTGAAGAGGGCTGGACCATCTGTTCTTCATTGGATCTTCAAGGGTGAGCTTTTCACTTTAGTTTCCCCATTCTTGCAACTACTTTTTACCCTCTTTGCTTTGAGTTTTTGAGTTTGTGTTTAACATAAAAAAATCTTGTTTTTACTTGTTCTTGAACCTTCATTAAGGACTTTTTGTGGTTTGAGCAAAGGCTCACCCTTCTAGGCCTTGCTTGGCCATTTTGGTGTCCTTTTGGTGAAGCCTTGTTTACTTGCTGTTCTTGGACTTCTCACCACTGGAAACCAGTGGGGTTTCAGTGGTGAGGGAAGTGTTTTCAAGTCTCATGTAGGGGAGGGACACCCCCCTCCCCTTTGTCCTTTACTTACCTTTGTTTTGGGCTCAAAAGATAGCATGTGTGCATGATCTTGTTTGGCTTCATTTCAGAGTTTTTTTGAGTGTTTTGGAGCATGTTCAAACTCTGTTTTTGGTCGGATTTGTCATCCCTAATATGTCTCTCATACTTGCTTTGAAATGCTCTCTTATGCTTAAAAGTATGCCATGTTTTGAGGCCATGATTTTTGCATGTTTTAGCTTAGTTTCATGAAGATACTAGCATTATTTTGTTATATTAGAGGGTCAGAGCCAGATTTTGTCACATTTGAGATGCTTGACATGGTTGTTTTGCATTGATGCTTGTTGGCCTTGCTTGTATGGAGTTATAGCATGCTTAACTTGTCTTTATCCCATGATTTTGGCATCATATTAGACCCTATTTCAGTCCATTAGTCATATTTGTATGTTGGCATATGTGGCTTGGTTCATGCTTTAAGGGTGTGTTTTTGTATGCTTTAAAGTAGGCCTTTGCATGCTTACATGTTTAATGCATTTTCGGGGATGCCATGAAGGGGGTTTGGGTGCTATTTTGTATGCTAAAAAAAACCTGTTTTGGTTGCCTCACATGTGCCATGTTTGGTCTTGATTAGTGGTAATTCAATGTCTCACTTTGTGCCTTAGCCTTGAGCCTCATGGCTTGCATGCTTGTGTAGCATTTTGTTCATGTTTTGAGGCATGTTTTGCCACTGATTTAGGGAGTTTTGAGGGCTGCCTCATTGAGCTTGGTCCACCTTTGCATGCTTATATCATGGTTGTTGCATGTTTGATTGATGAAACCTAGTATACATGCTAGTTCCATGCATGTTGCATGACATTTGTACCTTGCATACTTTAACTCTTTGCATGCCTAACATGATAGGTTGCATTACATTTGAACCATGTCGCATGAGTTGCATTCCATGGTTTGGTTTGGGGTTGTCAAACCAAGCATGAAGATTGAGAGGAGTTCACACTTGAGTGGTGAAACTTGTCTCCATCCTCAAGTCCCTAAGGCCCTTGATCTCCATATGATAGGGACTTAATCTTCATTTTTTTTGGGTTACATGCATTTTCATATCAAAAGAGCAATCTTGGTTCTTTGGGCTTCCATGCATCAAAATGCACTATTGGTGGCCCAAGAACCAAGAGTCTTACCTCCTTGAGTCCCCAAGCATGATAGGAGGCAATGACCATGCTTACATGTCCCCTAAAATCCATGCTATGCATTCTTTGTCTTTGTCAGCATCAACTCCGCCGCAGGACTTTCTGCCGGCCGGCAGTTTAATGTGCCGATCGGCACTTTATTTGTGCCGATAACCACCACAAGCAGCCGATGGTTAATAAGAGCAGCCGATGATCCCTTCCCCCAGCCGGTGGGGCATTTTAGACCATTTGGAAGGCACCCCAGAACTTTGGGAATTTTTGGAGAGGCAGGGCAGTAAAAACAGAAGCAGCAATGCCATGACATGGGTTTTCCGGGCGAGCCGTGACGAGCATGCATCATTCGCACATCCCGAGGCAGGGCTGAGGCCCCATTGCATTTATTTATTTATTTGCTTTAATTTTAGTAATTAGAATTTGTAATAATTTATTTGTTCATTTATTTGTTGGATTGTATTATTCTTTCGGTCCCTCCGAGCGAGGGCGTATTTGTAATAAGTGTGTGTGAGTGGGTGCATGTCTTCCAACCCCCATTTCTTTCTAACCCTTTTATTTACCCGCTTTCGATGGTAGATTAGGGCATCTCTAAATTAGCATACCTTATGCAATGCATGTGTGCATTCATGCATTTGTTTACATGCATCAGGCTCGGTACATCATACAAACTGCATTGTGTTTTCAATTCCAAAATTGAATACGTGTTATTCGCGCATTTCACATGCCATGTTTAGGGTTAGCCGAGCCTGTCTAATTGCATTTCTGCTTGTGTCGCATTAGCCACTTAACATGAACTAGGTCATGCATGCTTGCTAACCAGTTTCTTGTTTTGGCGCGGAGTACGATCTAAGTGTTTATGGCTTTAGCATATCGCATGCGTGTGAATGTTTACCATGATAGTAGGCTTACCATACGGCTAAATGCTTATGTGTTATAAACTGTTTGAATGCCTGTGGGTGGAGGTTGGATTGCCTGAGTTGGAACAACTCGTTGTAATCCATATTTTAGCCTACTTGCGAGTAGCACAAGAAAACAACACGTTTTTCAAGACAAAGCGGATATGCAATGTTTATTTCCAAGTTAGGCGATCTAGTCTATACTTTTGTGTTGTGCGCATCACATAGTAATTCTAGGTTAAATAACCGGAATAAGAATGCATAAAGTTTTCAAAAATGGATATCACGGTTAGTAGAGGCGGTTCGACCGCGAAAGTGCTCATAGTCGACCTTCCCGATCGTACCCAAGCTCGAGCCAAGACCACTTTGGTGATGACGGACATGTGGCCTTGACCGAAAGTCGGTTTCCTAAATTTCCCAAAAATAAAATATTTAGGTGGCGACTCTGTAATCTGGCAAAGCAGTCCATGTTTGGCACTACTTTTTCAAAAATCTGTTTTCTCAAACGATTTACCAGATTTGGACTCTTTGGTTCAGATTTCGAACCGCGACACAAAAGGGAGTCCGAACTGTAGCGCGAGGTCCCTCCGCGGACGTGCTTCACAAAGCAATGCTAGAAACATGATGAAGTGTAGCCAAAACAAGCTAGAATGGGAGGCATGAAGCATGATGCATGCAAGGCCAATGAGTGGGATTACACTACACATACCAAAACCAAGTAAGAGGTGACTCTACCAACAAAAATCAGAGTTGTAACATGGCAAGGTAACACCAAAAACATGCTGTGATGGTAGCCCCAAAGCTTAGGCACGCATGCATACATATAGGCTTATAAGTGAAGCATAAGGCTCAACCCTAAAGCATAACAAAGGGGGCGATAAATGCAAGAATATGGCAGAGGTATATGATCTGAAATTACATGCCAAATGATGCCATGCCATGCAAAAAGCTCAAATATGACATACTAGAGGTCTCAAAGCTTAAGGCTAGCAAGGCCAATCACACTAGAGCCATACAAAGCAAGGCATGCACGACCAAAACCACTCAAATCTGACCTAAAGCATGTTAAATCAAAGCCAAAAATGTGCTAAAGTAGAGCATACACATGCTAGATCAATAGGCTAAAACTCCAAACATGCTAGGCTAGTAAACAAGATTGCACTACAAGTACATGAAGCATGCAAGTAGCAACCAAACCAACCCATAACAGAGTTATAACATGCTAAAATAAGGCCTAAAATATGCTGAAATAGAGCCTCAAGAAGGTAGAACAACATGCCAAAGTGTTGAACCAACAACACATGCAAACAAAGCACAAAAGGAAAGGGAGCCACCCCCATCCATTTTGGGTCTCAAAACCCACTTTCCGCCACTGAAATTCCTCTGGAATTCAGTGATAGGAAGGCTAAACAAAGGTGAACTCAAGCGCCTAAAGGGATGGCACCAAACCTAGGCAAATAACGCACATAAGAGGGTAGAACATCTTCAACACCAAAGAGGCCTCAAAACAACCATTCCAAGCACTTAAAAATAGAAATTTTTGTAGTTAACAACCAAGCCTAAAATAGCATGCAAGGAGGGCTAACATGGTATACAAAAATATGCCTAAAAGAGGAACATGCTCACCCTTGAAGTACAACAGCAAGACAGGTCTTTTCTGAGCCAAAACCAGCCTTTTGAGTTCCAAACAAACCTCCAAAAGTCTCAACTCCAAGGTAGTGGTGTTTTACTAGGTGTTCCTTCGCAAAAATGTGAAGAAAACACACTTTAAGGCACTATTGAGCACAATATATATATTTATATAGAGAATTCTAGAGAGAGGATGAGATTTTGTCTCTAAAAATCTGAACCTCTGGAAAGGGGGAGGAGCCTCCCCTTATATAGAGCAATGCAATGCAAAGCTTGCTTGACAAGCTTGAAATGGCCTCCATCCCTTCATACATGTGTATGGAGGATGGCTCAATGAAAAACAGCTGGCTCAAAAGATCTAGAATAATATCTACTAAAACAAGGTGCCTTGCTGACCATCAGTGGTGGCCGGCAGTGCCTCATTGATTGCCGGCAGGCCTTATCAATGGTCGGCAGGGCAAAATCCATGTTTGGCAACCCCTTCTCCATGGCCAGCAGGCCATCACAAACATCAATATGGAGGGACCAAGGCATGGTCAAAAAATGAGACAAAATGGAAATAGGGTTTGGAAAGAGCAAACCTGGCATTCCGTTGCGAAAGTTGAGCGCTCAGCGAGCAATCAAACTTGTAATCGGATGTACCTGCATGCACATCCAAGTCTTGAGGACGATCAAAAATGGGGTGTCTACAGTAGCTTTTGGGGCAGAGGCCAATCTGCTGGCCATCGCATTAGCCACTCAATCGGCGATATTGGTACGTGTCCCTTTGTAATTTTCCAAGGTTGACCAAAAGAAAAGTTTCTATATTAGCTTATTGATCCCTTGTTTTGTAGGCGGTGGGGAGGATAGCCGAAATTTTCCATCGCCAACACGACACTATCGAAAAGATCGGCTTTCTTACAGCCGAGCTGGAGAACGAGAAAGGAAAGGCGGCAGAGGCCTCTCTCCAAGCTGATTCTGAGGCCATGAAAGCGGCGACAGAGAGAGCTAGGGCCAATTCCGAAGCAAATAAGGCCAAGACTGCTGACGAATATAGAGTGGCCACTGAGGGAAGGGTAAATGCCAACGAAGAAGCGCTCAAACTGGCCAACGAAACAATTACCAAGCTGGAGGCCGACTTAAAAGAGTAAAAGAGGACAATGGGAAACGCCAAGCCTAAAATTTCCAAGTCATTCCTGGCGGGCAAGGATGCGGCCTTGGCAGACTACATAGAAGAAGTGCTGAAGTTCGAAAATAGGGGGTTCAAGCACGACTGGCTTAAAGCCTTGGCTGCCGTTAACGTGGTATTAGAGCAGCCGATTCCGTACGAGTAGGTAGACATTAAGCTGCTGTCGTCTAACCCTGAAGACTGATATAGAGTCCAGTATTTTTCATTTTGTTTGTTTGCTTCTTTATTTATTTATTATTTTTTTTTTATTTTGGTGGTATGTATATGTAGGTTTTGCTATAATTATTAGGTGTTAACTGTTGGTTTTTGTCAGAAACTGACATAGGGAGGTTTTCATTTGTAAAATGGCTTATGTTTGTGCTAATTTATGAATGAAAACTACTTTTGCCTTTCTGCCTGATGATTGTGCTTGTTAACGGCTAAATAAGATGTCCAATCATGAAATGAATTTTCTGCCTAATGAATGTGATTATTAACGGCTAAATAGGTTGCACAATCATGAATAGAACAAACTACTGAATCTAGCCAGTGCACAAACAACTATATAGCATGCAACTTAGCCGAATATATTAATAAATCTGCCCTTGCCCCAGCAAGTTGATGAACAGGACCGCCTAAAAACAGCGGTTCAAATGTTTGCTAGGGCACAACGTATATTTGGCTTAGTTCTGATATTTAGGCCGAATAGATTGATGCATCTGCCCTTGCCCCAATGAGTTGATGAAGGCCGCCTAATAACGGCAGTTCCGGTGTTTGCTGGGCCACAATGAATATTTGGCTATTAGATCTAAATTGGCTGATGAATCTGCCGTTCGTGAATTAGCTGGGACAGCCTGTCTGTTCGGCACAAAGACTTGCATAAGGCCAAATAGGTTAATTAATCTGCCCTTACCTAGCAAGTTGATGAATAGGACTACCTAAAAACAACGGTTCAAGTGTTTGCTGGGGCACAACGGCTATGTGGCTTAGTTTTGAAATTTACACCGAATATATTGATCAATATGCCCTTGCCCTAGCGAATTGATGAAGGTCGCCTAAAAACGGCAGTTTAGGTGTTTGCTGGGGAACAATGAATATCCAGCTATTAGCTCTAAATTGGCTAATGAATCTGCCATTCGTGAATTGGCTGGGGTAGCCTATCTGTTCGACGCAACGGATTAATGAATTGCGTAAGGCCGAATAGATTAATTAATTTGCTTTTGCCCTAGCGGATTAATGATCGTTGCCGCCGATTATCAGGCATTTTTGAATTGGCTGGGGCAGCGTTGAAGGGACCGCTTTGGGAGCAATGCAGCCGTGGTTAATAAAAAGGGGGGTTACTGCGTGCGCGTAGGTCCCATTAGCGTGTTAAGACTCGACTCAAACCAGTTTGTCGAAGAAGGCCAGATAAGTGTGAATGTCAGGTAGACTATTCTTCAACAACAGAGGAGAAGGTAGGACATTGGCTGAGCTAGACTTAGCGATGCATCAAGGTGGGGAACCTTCACGAACGGGAAGTAGGACATCTGGGGAGCGGGAGAGACGTCACCCTCCACGTCGTCAAAGTAGGCCACCCAGAAGGGAGAAGCGACAGCGGGAAAACTCCCCTCATTTGCGAAGCGAGGTTAGTGGGCCACCGCACCCATTGAGTTTTTTAGTCTTCATCAGGAACAAACCGATGACGGAAGCAAACTCAATCATCCGAGATCCAAGCATGGCAGTCGAATTTGCACGACAGATTTTTCAACCAAAAGTCCAGCAGTCGATGATTCGTTAAAAAGATTTCGAAGTGTTTCGAGAGGCCGTTCACGGAGCGGTGAAAGGACTATATACCGCTTATGAGATTGGCATGCGCCTTCATGCCCCGCGTCGGGAGATCGAACATAAAGATGAACGTATTCGTAACTTAGAGGCCTGCGCAGAGAAGGCCGAGCAGGAGTTAAGAAAAGTCACAACCGTCGAAACTCATTCGGTCGGCCTGGCTAACCTGATTGTTGAGGAGAGGGTGACCCAGCGTCTTATAAGCCACACAATTGCCGATCGCAACACGGCAAGCATGTTTGCAATAGAAGCTGCAAAGACCAGGGCTTATGGACAAGGTTTTCATGTAGGCCAAAAAGTCGGGATAGAGAAGACAAAGGAAAAGCTCACCGAATAGGTCTGCCGATGTGAGAACCGTGGATTTAAGCACGGGGTGGATCAAGGCTCTCCAGGTCGTAGAGTCTCTGTAGGTAGCAGGGGTTGATTCGACGTCCCCATTATACTAGAGTCATCACTTTCCCTTCGCGGCCTTCGAAGTCTATAAGAGCGATGATGAAGGGGATGCCGAATAAAATTAAACATATTGTACTGCTCTAGCGTAAATAGGGAGCGAATTATGTATTATCGATTTATGCAATAAAACATATTATTTTACATGTTTGCATGTTGTTTTAGCTCATGTCGCATGTTGTTTTAGTTTCTGCTTAAACATATTAACAATCATCTTCTATCCTTCGTCAGCTGAGCTCATGCTTGTTAACAGAATATTCATGAAAAGCGTGCCGAAGCTGGATTCTTTAAACATGTTTCAGCTTCTTCTTTTTTCCTTTTCTTTTTTTTAAGCCAATCGTGATATCCACAAAGGGTGCTCCGAATCCGGAGGCTTTTTACTTGGCCAATCATGATATCCACGAAGAGAGCTCAGGTAACTCCAAATCCGAAGGCTCATTCAGCCCAAAAGTGTCATTCACTAAAGGGCGCTCCGAATTCGAAGGTTTTCTATTTGGCCAATCGTGATATCCACGAAGGGCACTCCAAATCCGGAGGCTCATTCAGCCCAAAAGTGTCATTCACTGAAGGGTGCTCCAAATTCGGAGGCTTTTTATTTGGCCAATCATGATATCCACGAAGGGCGCTCCGAATTCGAAGGCTCATTCGGCCCAAAAGTCCCATTTACTAATGGGGCTCCAAATTCAGAGGCTTTTTATTTGGCCAATTGTGATATCCACGAAGGGCACTCCAAATCTGGAGGCTCATTCGGCCTAAAAGTGCCATTCACTGAAAGGAGCCCCAAATCCGGAGGCTTTTTCTTTGGCCAATCATCATAACCACGAACGGCACTCCAAATCCGGAGGCTCATTTGGCCCAAAAGTGTCATTCACTAAAGGGCGCTCCGAATTCGGAGGCTTTTTGTTTGGCGAATCGTGATATCCACGACGGGCGCTCTGAACCCGGAGGCTCATTCGGCCTAAAAGTGTCATTCACTGAAGGCCGCTCCAAATCTGGAGGCTTTTTATTTGGCCAATCGTGATATCCACGAAGGGTATTCCAAATCCGAAGGCTCATTCGGCCCAAAAGTGTCATTCACTGAAGGGCGCTCCGAATTCGGAGGCTTTTTATTTGGCCAATCGTGATATCCACAAAGGGCACTCCGAATCCAGAGGCTCATTCGGCCCAAAAGTGTCATTCACTGATGGGGTTCCGAATCCGGAGGCTTTTTATTTGCCTAATCGTGATATCCACGAAGGGCGCTCTGAATCCGGAGGCTCATTTGGCCCAAACGTGTCATTCACTGAAAGGCGCTCCAAATCCGGAGGCTTTTTACTTGGCCAATCGTGATATCCACGAAGGGCACTCTGAATCTGAAGGCTCATTCGGCCAAGAAGTGTCATTCACTAAAGGGCGCTCCGAATCTGGAGGCTTTTTATTTGGCCAATCGTGATATCCACGAAGGGCGCTCCAAATCCGGAGCCTCATTCGGCCCAAAAGTGTCATTCATTGATGGGGTTCCGAATTCGGAGGCATTTTATTTTTTCATGTAGTGAAATAAGTATTCTCGCATTATAAAAGTCAAAGTTTGTAAACAGCGAACATTCAAAATAAATCATCATGCCCCACAAGTCGGGTTAATGATAGAATTTACACAAATGCGTGGAATTCCAAGGACGCGACAGACTTCTTACGGACATGTCCTTGAGCCGATTTGCCCCTGGTCCCGCGTTTGAATAGATTTTATAGGGGCCATCCCAGTTAGGACCCAGTTTGCCGTTAGTCGGACTCCTGGCAGCTGGGAGTAATTTCTTGAGGACCAATTCTCCTGGTGTATAACGGCATAGATGAATACGTTGATTATACGACTTAGTAAGCTGTTGCTAGTACCGTGCCCTGGACGCAAGGGCACGGTCTAGTCATTCCTCAATTAGGGTCAAATCCAAGGCCAACATCATGTCATTCTGGCCCATATCAAAAGCTTTCGATTTCAAGGTTGGGAGGCCGATCTCCAGGGGGATGATTGCCTGGGTTCCAAAGTATAAAGGAAACGGCGTTTCCCCAGTGGATGGCCTCGGCGTAATGTGATGGGCCCATAACACACTTGACAATTCTTCAACCCATCTGCCTTTGGCTTTCTCTAGCCTTTTCTTGATGCCGTCCAAGATGGCTTTGTTAGAAGCTTCGGCTTGGCCATTGCTTTGTGGATAAGTTGGCGCCAAGAAATAAGGCTGAATACCATACGTGCTGCACAGTTCCCGGTAGAGGCCACAGTCAAACTGGGTGTCGTTGTCTGAAATAAATGTTCTAGGAATGCCGAATCATGTGATGATATTTCTCCATACAAAATGCTGAACATCGGTATCTCGATTGTGCGTTAATGACTCCGCTTCGACCCATTTTGTGAAGTAATCTATCGCGATAATCAAAAATCGCTTGTTGCCCCGGGCATGAGGTAATGGTCTGATGATATCAAGTCCCCATTGGGCGAACGGCCAAGGACTGGTGATAGAGCTTAACTCTTCAGTAGGCAAATGGGTTAAAGGGGAAAACTTGTGGCACTGTTTACCTTTCCTGACGTAACACTCGGCATCATCTCTCATTGTCAGCCAATAATACCCTTGTGTCATAGCTCGATCAGCCAGAGAGCGCCCGCCGAAATGGGCACCACAACTACCTTCATGTATTTCAGTTAGGAGTTCTTCGACTTTGTCCGGATGAATGCAATCTAGATGTGCACCAGAAAGGGATTTTTTGTAGAGCTTTCCTTGCAAATCCAAGTAATATCGCAGGGCTTTGTTCTGCAATTTGTGTGCTTCTTTTTTGTCCGCCGAGAGCTGTTCAGAAGATAGGAATGCGGTGATAGGGTCCATCCAGCTTAGACCTGATTCTATGACATTAATTTGGATTGAATCTGAGGAGGCAATGCTCGGCTCAGGGATGAATCCTACTTCAATTGTCCATTTGATTTCTGAGTTGATGGCGAAGGCTAGGCAGGCCAAGGCATCTGCATACATGTTCTGATCCCGGGTTATTTGATTTAGTTCATGATGGACGAATTTTGCCAGCAAAGAATTCGCCGTTTTCATGTAAGCTGCCATACGGTCATTTTTGGCTGCGTATTCCCCTTTCAATTGGTTAATGACTAGCTTTGAATCATCGAAAATAAGGAGACGCCGAGCACCAAAGAGATGTGCATTCCGTAAGCCGGTTAACAATGCTTCTTATTTGGCCTCATTGTTCGATGCATCGAAACCCAGTTTGACAGCCTACTCAATTATTGCCCCATCGGGAGCCATGATAACTGCGTCTGCCCCACTACCACGTTGGTTGGATGATCCGTTACAATACATCTGCCAAATGTCCCCAACATAAATTCTCTAGTTCGGCTTAGGTTGAATCTGATCAGACTTGAAGTCGGCGAGGCCTCCAGTGAATTCGGCCACAAAGTCGGCAACAACTTGCCCCTTGATTGAGATTCTAGGCAAAAACTGAATATCGTACTGGCCGAGTTCGAGAGCCCACTTTGATACGCGCCCTAATGCTTTTGCACTACGGAGTACTGACCAGAGGGGGTAGTCCGTTAGTACCCTGATGGTATGCCCCTGAAAGTAATGCATCAGTTTTCTTGCTGCCATGACGAGGGCTAGGATGTGTTTTTCCAACAGAAGGTATCGTCTTTCGACCTCAACATTTCCTTGCTCACATAATACACTGGCCGCTGCTCCCCAAGCTCTTCTATTAATCGAACGGCGCTGACGGCCCAGTCGGAAACTGCCATATATAAAATCAGCGGATAACCTGTCGAAGGTGTTGTCAAGAGTGGAACTGATTGCAGGTAAGTCTTCAGACCGTTGAAAGCAGCTTCACACTCAGAGGTCCATTCAAAAGCTTTACCCTGCTGTAGTGTAATAACTTGACCCTCGTGCATGTTTTCTGGTATGCTTTCAGTTCCTTATTATGTATAATTACAAATCTGATGTGGAATTCCATGTGAAAGTAAGTTTAGTTGTGTGAATTCCATGGTTATGGATTGATACCTGTCAAATATGAAAAATATCTGTTACAATTGCAATGTTCAAATCAGAAATCGAAAGCCTTAGAGACTTGCTAATCAGAAATTGACCTTACAATTGGGTTCAGCATAATTTTTAGATCATAATATGATTTTCTGTAAAAATATGATTCAGAATCATGAAACTGATTGAATTTTGTTTCTATTCAACCTATATATATCTATATGTGCCTCTTTGAACATTTGACTTAGAAGGCTTCACACCAAAAATATCTTCTGAGAGAGAGAGCTAGAGAAGAAGAAAGCTAGAGAGTAAGAAGAGAGTTTATCAAAATGAAAATAGGGCTACTACAAGTTCGGCAGGGTCTACACCACCTCCTAACACCAAGTCAGCTGCGAAGCCTGTTAACAATAAAGATATCGTGAGACAAGGCAGAGTGTTTGCATTAATTCTAGGTGATGTGCAAAATGCTGCAACAGTGGTGTCAGGTACATTTATTGTTCACGCTCATTCTGCTCATGTATTGTTTGATTCTGGCTCTACTCATTCCTTTGTGTCAAAACTATTTGCTCACAATTTAGATAGGTCTAAGGAAGTATTATCTTATATGCTATGTGTGTCCTCACCTTTGGGGGATTCCATGATCTGTACTTCTGTATATTTTGCTTGTGAACTTCTAATTGGGGATATCCGGGTATATGCCAACTTATTGCCTCTTGAGATGGCTCACTTTGATATTATTCTGGGTATGGATTGGTTGAGTGAATATTGTGCGACTATTGATTGTTTGACTAAACAAATTAGTATCCACCCTCCGCGACAACCAGAATTTACCTTTCAGGGTCATGGAGTGACTTCTCCATCTTATGTGATTTCGGCAATGAAGGCTTACAAATTAATTCATAAAGGATGTTAGGGGTATTTGTGTACTGTTTTAGAGGGACAAATAATGAATGGGAGTATGAATGTGATTCCGATTGTCTGTGAATTTCTGGATGTTTTTCCGGAGGAATTACCAGGGGACTTAGTAGACCGTGAAATCAAGTTTACAATTGAAGTAGTGCCGGGAACTCAACCCATTTCTAAAACTCCGCATAGGATGTCACCAGTTGAGATGAAAGAATTAAACATTCAGTTACAAGATTTACTTGATAAAGGGTTCGTTTGCCCGAGTGTCTCCCCTTAGGGTGCACCAGTTCTGTTTGTGAAAAAGAAAGATGGAATGCTTTGATTATGTGTAGATTGTAGAGAGCTCAACAAAGTGAGAATCAAAAATAAGTATCCCTTACCCAGAATCAATGATTTGTTTGACCAGCTACAAAGGGCACAAGTCTTTTCAAAAATCGATTTACGGTCTGGATATCACCAACTAAAGGTCAAAGCTAATGATGTTGAGAAAATAGCTTTTCGAACCCGGTATAGGCATTACGAATTTTTGGTTATGCCTTTTGGAGTTACTAATGCACCGGCGGCATTTATGGATTTGATGAATCGTATCTTTAAGCCATAGTTAGATGAATTCGTAGTGGTGTTTATCAACGACATTCTTATCTATTCAAAGAATGCAGAAGCTCACGAGAATCATCTTCGTTTAATTCTTCAGACACTCCAAGAAAAGAAATTGTATGCTAAGTTGAAGAAATGTGAGTTCTGACAACATGAGGTAGCATTCTTAGGTCATGTTATAACGAAGGAAGGTGTATCTGTTGATCCACACAAGATTGAGGCAACCATAAATTGGCCAACTCCTACCAATGTAACTGAAGTGCCTAGTTTCTTGGGATTAGCGGGGTACTATCGGAGGTTTGTAAAAGATTTTTCTAAAATCGTCGTGCCACATATCCAATTGACTCAGAAGGGGGTTTTGTTTGAGTGGTCAGAATAGCGAGAATCTGCCTTCCAGGAATTAAAAACAAAGTTGACTACAGCACTGGTTCTAGCATTACCATCTAGTACCGAAGGATTTGTAATCTACAGTGACGCTTCTTATAAAGGACTTGGCTGTGTACTTATGCAAAATGAGAGAGTCATCGCTTATCCTTCCCGACAACTTAAACCCCATGAAAAGAATTATCCCACACATGATCTTTAGCTAGCAGCAGTGGTTTTTGCTTTGAAGATATGACGACACTATCTGTATGGTACTACCTGTGAAGTTTATACTGATCATAAGAGCCTCAAGTGCCTTTTTACCCAAAAAGAGTTGAATATGCGATAGCGACGCTGGTTGGAACTTATTGAGGATTATGATTTGTAGATCCATTACCATCCCGGTAAAGCCAATACAGTTGCAGATGCACTTAGCCGGAAAGGTACGGGGAATTTGGCAAATTTGCTTACGGAACGAGAAGAGTTATTGGTTGAATTAGAGAAAATGAATGTAGACCTTGTGATGCATGGACAAAAGGCCATAGTAGCAGCAGTGATGGCCCAACTGACATTAATTGAAGAAATCAAACTACGTCAGATGGAAGATGAAACCTTGAAGAAGATATGTGATGAGTTAGAGACAAAACCAAGACCGGGATTGAATTTGATGAATTCAGTACTCAAATTTCAAGGCAGATTATGTGTTCCCAATGTGTCAGAAGTTAAATGGAAATTGATGGAAGAAGCACATGCGTCGAGATTTTCAATGCATCCTGGGAATACTAAATGTATCGGGATTTAAAACAAAACTTTTGGTGGCCAAGTATGACAAAGGAGATCGCGGACTTCGTCTCTAAATGTTTGCAGTGTCAGCAAGTAAAGGCAAAGCATCAGAGACTGGCAGGGTTATTACAACCCCTTCTAATCCTGGAGTGGAAATGGGAACATCTGACCATGGATTTTGTTGTAGGGTTACCACGGACTCCTCGAGGTATGAATTCTATATGGGTCATTGTAGACCGGTTAACTAAGTCTGCCCATTTCCTACCTATGAAAACTCAGTACAATACAGACAAACTTGTTGTAATCTATGTGAATGAAATTGTGAGACTCCATGGTGTTCCAGTTTCAATAGTATCAGATAGAGATCTAAAGTTTGTATCTAGATTCTGGCACAATCTATAGGGAGCAATGGGTACAAAATTGAAGTTTAGCACAGCTTTCCACCCTCAGACAGACAGACAATCCGAGAGAACGATACATACATTAGAGGATATGCTCCGAATGTGTGTTTTGGATTTCCAGGAAAGTTGGGAAACTCATCTACCATTGGTAGAGTTCGCATATAATAATAGTTACCATTCGAGTATTGGGATGGCACCCTATGAGGCTCTGTATGGAAGACCATGTTGTTCCCTCGTGTGTTGGGCCGAAGTTGAAGATAGGTCATTGTTAGGGCCCGAAATTGTCCAACTGACAACTGAAAAGATTAAGATTATTCAGGAAAGACTGAAAACCACCCAAAGCAGCCAAAAGATTTATGCGGATCATCGACGAAGAGATTTGGAATTTGAAGTAGGTAGTCATGTTTTTGTAAAAGTTACTACGATAAAAGGACATCCCAGATTCGGAAAAATGGGTAAGTTAACACCCCGATATGTGTGTCCATTCCAAGTTCTGGAGAAAGTGGGTTCTATGGCTTACCGAATTGCTCTTCCACCAAGCATGAACCAAATACATAATGTATTTCACGTATCTATGCTTCGAGGGTATCTCCCGGATCCGTCTCATGTCATTGATTACCACCAAATCATTTTGGATGATAAGCTAACCTATGAAGAAAAGCCAACTCGGATTCTGGATTGGCAAGTGGGACAACTATGGAACTGAGAGATTCCAATGGTGAAAATTGAAAAGCAGGAACACTACATGACCGAGGCTACTTGGGAAAAAGAGGAGGAAATGCAACACCAGTATCCACATCTATTCCTGTCCTAAGGTAAAACAAGTTTGAGGGACCAAACTTATTTAAGGGGGGGAGAGTGTAATAACCCGACCCTCGTGCATGCTTTCTAGTATGCTATCAGTTCCTTATTATGTATAATTACAAGTCTGATGTGGAATTCCATGTGAAAGTAAGTTTAATTGTGTGAATTTCATGGTTATGGATTGATACCTGTCAAATATGAAAAATATATGTTACAATTGCAAAGTTCAGATCAGAAATTGGAAGCCTTAGAGACTTGCTAATTAGACATTGACCTTATAATTGGGTTCAACATAATTTTTAGATCATAATATGATTTTCCATAAAAATCTGATTTGGAATCATTAAACTGATTGAATTTTGTTTCTATTCAACCTATATATATCTATATGTGCCTCTTTGAACATTTGACTTAGAAGCCTTCACACCAAAAATATCTCCTGAGAGAGAGAGCTAGAGAAGTAGAAAGCTAGAAAGGAAGAAGAGAGTTCAACAAGGAGAAGATTGGGAAATTTGAGAGGGTTTATAGAAATTTAAGCTCAAGGTATGTATTATCTACTTTTGTTAAGCCTCTCTTCACTAATGAGTAAGAAATTCTCTACAATATTGAAGTTAGGGCTGTGATTAAGATCAAGAGTGTGTGTGTGTTCTTTGCTTAATTGTATTTGTAGTTGTGTCGGTCGTTTCAAGCTTTGTGATAGGAAATTTCACCTTTTCCCTCTTGATTTTACATGTTGTGTGGAGTTCATCAATATACTTAGATGGTTATATATATATATATTTAGTTGGAACCAAACATAATTCAAACCATGAAGAAATTGGGTTGTGCATGTGGAATTGAAGATGATGACCCTAATTGCACTTATGATTCATGTTCATGGTGATATTGAGCTATTATATTGCATTAATTTTCCCTATTTCGAGCTTTGTAATGTATATACCAAGTTGAGGAGTTGCCTTGTTTCGAAGTGTGCAAAATTGGGTTAACGACCGCACGTGTGGGGGTCATGGCCGCACGTGCGGGAAGCACCACCGCATGTGCGGGGCTCACAGCCGCACTTGCGGAAAATAAGGGAAAACAAAGCTTGCATTCTGAAATAAATGCACGTGCAGGCACGCACGTGCGACCATCTTCCCGCGCGTGCGGTGAAGGGTCTCCGCACATGCGGCCCATGTGGAAAAATCATGTCTGCTCCGTTTCTCTTGTTTGACCCTCTGGGATTGCTAAAATCTGTATTTGATGCTTTTAAAATGCTTGTAAATTCGTTAGAAGCAAAACGAATAAGATATTGTTTAAAAAGGAAAATGGATTAATGTCTAAACTGTATATGTGTGTAGGTCACATACAGGAGGGGACTACCGCTACACCACAGCACTGTGAGTAATAGAGCTGTACTAGTACGTTTCGCTTATCGTTAATAATTATTATTAGCGCACTGCTATTCGCAAGTTAACTATGTTAACCTATATGAACGATTGGAAAATCTATGTTATATGAACGATTGGAAAATATGTACATCTGTATGACTCTGAGATTATTCTGCTCTGTTAAAGATGGGCCTGAGGCCGTTTAGTTATATGCCACCAAGTGTGGACAACTCTGAGGAAAAGGGAGGTGAGGACACGTCAATGACTCACCGACCGTGTTCTGATCTGAATTAAATATATTTTATGGCCAGTGGCTGAGGGAAGTGGCGTACATGTCAATGTATCACTTACCCGTTCATGTTCAGACAGCTATTGTGGGGAAGTGGTTTTGGAAATACTCTTTAGATCCTGGGAGACGCTTTTGATCCTCAGCTTAGTCACCTGCAAAGACGAACACTCCGGTCGGGGGTGCCGGGGTTAGCACTCCGACGAGCAACTCGGTTCTTATACTCAAGAAAGCTTGTTTTACTAAGTTTAGTGAAGTGATTCTTACATACCATTCCCAGAACGTTGCTTCTTTATTTATATATGTTCCTCCTGAGGCCTCGGGGCCTGGGCCCATTTTTCAATCATTACTCGTCCTTCTATTCGGCCTTAAAGATCCTTTCTCAATCGGTTAATGTATTGTATTCGGCTCATCCTAATCCTGCAGGATGCAGCCGGTTAGTGTCTACAGGATGCGGCCGGTTAATGCCAATCTACTAAAATATCCCCCTTCAGATTCATCAATTTATTCGACTCCCACAATTGCCCCCCAAACTCCCTATTGACGGTAGTTAATCGGCGTGTTTGGTCTAGAATTCGAAAAGCTTAGCATTGATCAGGCGGCTTCTCGTTCCCCAAGGCATTAGGGGATGTTAGAAGGCACACACCTTTTCATTTATCATTACACTTTCCCGCGCCATTCATGTGTCTCTCGCATTTATTGCGATTTGAAACCTCAGTCCTTTTGGGTGCACATTTCGTCGATCATCCGATACGTTTGGACCGCCAGTGCGCATCTCTCTTACTCACATCTTCTGCAACTTTCGCCCGTCTGCCTTTGCCTCATCTGCTCCTTGTAAGTCTTCTTCCCTCTTCTTTGCGATCCTATTATGTTTATCGTTTTTACTTTCGGCGAATCCCTGGGTTCCCGTTGGAATGGCTAAACACTTGAAAGACCTACTTTCTGAGAGTCGCATTTCCGAGTTCCGGCGACATTTTTCCATTCCCGATGACGTCCATTTGTCTCTCGTAACGGACAACACTCTAGATATGGAGAGAGAGGATCAGAATACGATCGTATTCCCCCTCCTGTCCATTGCAGAGGGCGGAGTTCGTTTCCCCTTACACCCATTGCTTAGGGCCGTTCTTCGCTATTGGGGTCTAATTCCTTCTCAGCCCAATGTAAATTTCTTCCGAATAATTATGGGGGTCATAAATCTGAATCGACGCCTTAGGATCAATCTCGGAATTCCGGCCATTCGGCACTGCTATGCTTTAGCCAAATCTTCGTCATTTGGGCGGTACTTCCTCGAGGCAAGGATACGACCATCATTTGGTGACTATGCTTGCCTTCGTAAGAGGGTTGACGATGTAATGGTCAATGTCCGAGGTAATCGAGTTCGCCAAGGCTTAAGATCGCCTAGACCCCATTCCCAGACATAAGGGTGATCCAAGTTACCACGTAGTATCTTACGTTTGTCGATCTGTTTTTTAATCAGCTCTCTTTCCTGAAGCTTTCCTTATCTTTTGCAGATAACAAATTGAAGATGACTCTGACGTCAGTTGACGACGCGGTCTTAAGGGACATTAAGATTGCGCTCGGCTACTTCGGTTGCCCAAACGTGCTAAAACAAGGGAGAGCCGCCCACATTTTACTCCGGTACGAACCCACCTATACCACATTCTCGGCTGCGGAAAACATTCCAATTCCACTCAGCGATCAGAACCTCTCGGCTCTTATCTTCCCCAGCTACAAGAACCTTAGGCAGATTGGTCTCGAAGCTTCTGATTCGGGGCAAGACGCAGAGCCGGTGGTAGAGGTGGTTGCCGACCCGGCTAGAGAATTCACTCAGGAGGGCAAAGAGGTTGACGAGGCCGTGCGTTCGGCATTCGAGGCTGCTGGACTCAATCAGCCTTCCTCACCATCCACTTCGGGTCATGCAGAGTTTTCTTCCGGGGATATTTTCGCGAACTTAGGAGATCTACCCGGCGATTTCTTCGGAGGCATGGCAAAGGAAAGCCTTACGCAGATGGCACGTAAGTGAAATGCCGAGCGGATGGCTGCTCGAAAAAAGGCCGAGGCCGCCGAGTCCGATCGCCAGTTGACTAAGGCCTCTATACCCATTACTGAAGGAACGACTCAGGTTACGCCGGTCGAAACGGAAAAAGGAGTCGAGCAGCAGGCCGGCGAAGAGCGGCTAACTCCGGAGGGACGCGGCCAAAAACGTAGTGCCGAAGAGGAGGCTAGTTCAGAATTAGTCCTATAGACAAACGGCCTCGCCTCGAAGAATCGGACGTGGTCGCTCCTTTTGTTATTCAGCCCAAGATTAGAGATAGGCCGATTCCTTCCAATGCTTCGGCCATTGAGGATCCGGCCGTTGCATTGAGCTTGGCAGCCTCGATTTCTTTGCCGGCTGACAGTGCAACATTTTGCGCCGTGCCGGATATTATAGCCGTAGCTTTGTCTGCGCAGTCGGCACTCTTGGTAGGTATTTTAAATTCGCTTAAATCTATTTTTAGAGAGATATCTAACAATCGCTTCTTGTTTGCAGACCGTCGGTAGGATCGCCGACTTAGACCGCCACTTGCATGATGCTCTTGGCAGAATTGACCGTTTGCAAACAGACGTGGACGGTCAGAAGAGTAGGGCCGAGTTTCAGAAGATGAGAGCCGAAATGGAGAGCGCACGAGCCGAAGCGGAGAAAGAAAGGGCTCGCACTGCCGAACAGCTTCGTTTTGACGCTGAGGCCAGAGCGAGTGCGAGTGAGGAATTGCTCAAGCTCTCCAAAGACGAACTTGCGAAGGCGAAGAGTCAGTTGGAGGAGCTCAAGGTGGCCCAAGGGAAAGTCGAATCTGAGGCTTTTGAGGCGGGAAAAGGATCCACCTTCACGGAATACGTTGATGAAGTTCCCAAATTTGAGAATCGAGGGTTCAAACACGGGTGGCTGAAAGCCCTTGTTGCCGCTGGGATTACATTGGATTTGCCAATTCCTTACGAGCAAGTGGATGTTGAGCCCCTTGAATCTGACCCCGAGGAGTGATCTAGGAGGCGTTTCCTAATTTACTTAGTTTTTTTATCTTTGTTTGTTAGTTTTTTGTTAGTTCAAGGTTGTTTTCATGTATAAATTGGTTACGATCTTGTGCGCAATTTATTAATGAAAATTTCCTTGTAGTTTCATTACTATTCGCAATTAATGAAAATTTCCTTGCAATTTCATTACTATTCGTACCCAATTTGTGTGGCTATGTTGATGAAACAGTATTGATTCGTTTTTAGAGATTGAATATCCCGTGGCAATATTGATTCATCTTTCTTGAGCCGGCTGGGGTACTTGAGCCGAATAGACTGCCCTTGCCCCAGGCGGTTCCTGCAGAGGTTAGAATCGATTCGGGTACCGGTTGGGGTATTTGAGCCGAACAGATTGGTGAATATACTCCATTCTCTTTTTGTTCTTATTACTCGTATATTTTTTCTTTCTTCGGATGCCTTGTTTTTTATTAAAACCCTTTCTTTCTTCCTTTGATAACACGGACAAACGATATTGTATGTACGGTTTATTTAGAAGAGTTCTAAATAAAATCAGACTACGGGGCAGTCCGAATTATGAATTATTGATTTGTGAGCCGGCTGGGGTACTTGAGCCGAATAGATTGATGAATCTGCCCTTGCCCCAGGCGGTTCCTGGAGAGGTTGGAACCCTTTCATTCTTCTTTTGCTAACAAGGACAGACGATATTGTATGTACGGTTTATTTAGAAGAGTTCTAAATAAAATCGCACTACTAAGCAATCCAATTATGAATTATTGATTTGTGAGCCGGCTGGGGTACTTGAGCCGAATAGATTGATGAATCTGCCCTTGCCCCAGGCAGTTCCTGGAGAGGTTAGAACCCTTTCATTCTTCTTTTGCTAACAAGGACAGACGATATTGTATGTATGGCTTATTTAGAACAGTTCTAAATAAAATCAGACTACGGGGCAGTCCGAATTATGAATTATTGATTTGTGAGCCGGCTGGCGATATTCGAATAGATGGTAAAATCGTGCCCCTGCCGTCGACTCAGCCGGCGTCGGGCGATTCAGGATCTCCAATTAATGAGATTGCCTCGATCGTGCTGCCTCTGTGGAGGATAAATGAACAAGGGTACATCCTTTATGAGCTTGGTATATAACTGACTCGAGCTCCTGGAGGAAGACTGATTGCGTGAATGTCGAACCGACTCTTCTTTAACAGTAAAGGTGAAGCGAAGACCCTAGCTGAGCTGGGCGGAGATATGAACCGAGGTGGTGAACCCTCGCATACAGGAAGTAGGAGTTCCAGGGGTCAAGAGAGGCACCAATCTCCCCGACGTCGCAGTAGGTCGCCCAGGCGAGATAAGCAATCGCAGGGTAAATCTCCACAACCCCGAGTCGAGAGGATGTCCGACACGAATCCGTGCCCATTAAGCTTTGCGGTATTCGTGAAGAATAGACCCATGACGGAGGCGGACTCGATCGTTCGAGACCCAGACGTGGCGGTCGACTTTGCCCGACAAATATTTCTCTCGAGGTTCAAAGAATCAATCTTTGGGTCGACAGGACTACGAGGAGTTTCGCGAGGGCATTCACGGCGCGGTGAAGGGGCTTTACACTACTTACGAAGTCGGCATGCGGCTACGCGCTACTCGTCAAGAGATGGAAAAGAAGGAAGAACGTATTCGAAGTTTGGAGGCCCGCGTGGAGGCGGCCAACCGGGAACTAAGGAAGACCAAGGCGGCTCAGGCACAATCCATCGCGCACGCAAACCCAATTGTGGAGGAGAGGGTTACTAGTCGGCTTATCAGCTCCGCACTCGCCGATTGAGATACGGCGAGTATGTTCGCAATAGAGAGCGCGAAAGGAAGGGCCTATGAGAAAGGTTTCCACGAGGGCCGAAAAGTAGGGATCGAGAAAACCAGGGAGAAATTCGCCGAAGAAGTGTGCCGATGTGAAAACTGTGGGTTTCGGCATGGTTGGATCATGGCATCTCAAGCCGCAGAAGCTCTTCGGGTGTCGGGAATTGATTTGGCATCACCACGCTACAAGAGTGAAGATTTCCCGTTCTCTGCTTTTGAAGTTGAGGAGAGTGAAGATGAAGGTGACGCCGTATGAGCTTAGTGATTGTAATTAGAACGCAGGGCGCGTTTGAAACTATGTAACTTATTGTTTTATTGAATAAAGAACGTTTCATTATAACCGTTTCGTTGTCATTCGTATTTGGCATATGTGTATTTCGTGTTGCTTAAATGTCTAAGTATTGTCCGATCCAGGTAGTTGTTAGCTGTTCGGCTACACGCTGGCTTATCGGCAGGATCTGCACGGGTAGGATCGACATTCGCGATGGCCATTAAGGTTTCAACGGCCGTTAAGGGTTCATCTTTCTTTTGGGTCAGCGCATTGATGTTTGGCCAGTTGGATTAGTGGGCTGGCGGTCGTGGCGAATGTCAATCGAAGCTCGTTTTATCCAACCAGTGCGTTTTTTGGCGTTAATAAAATTTTCTTGGGATTGGGACCTCGAGATCGCGATCGTCGCTGAGAATAAAAGGAGTAGGCGCTTCGCACCAATAATCCTACTTGACTCACCATTCCTTGCGTGGGATGGTGATTTTGGTTACAAAGGCTCAGACTTCGGTCAAGTTTAGTGTTGAGATGGCTTGCAGCAGAAAGCCTAGTTGTGAGGGGGTCAGGTCGTCCAAAAAGCCTGAGATCTGTGAGTCTCCAAGTCGTCGAAACAGATTACCCCGAAAGGAGAGTCAACAACTGTCAAGTTCATTCTTCCATGTCCTGGATCTTTGCCTTGACATTGTCAATGGTATTTGGGGAAGTTTGGCGCTATGCAAGTCGTGGGCTTAAGCATAACTGGTTCAAGGTATTGCGCGCCGTGGAGGGGTTTAGGGCGACGGTCGTTGATCCAGCGATGCTTCTTTACCGGCGCGTCTTGTTCCTTTTTTTGCTTTCGATATTGTAATGCTCGAATGCGGGTTGTGCTTATGTAACAACTGTTTGATCGAATAAATGGTTTTATTTTAGATCTATCTGCCTGTTACTCGGAATTTTGCGTATATACCAAAGCACATCACTTCGAATATATGATCTGTTCTAGTGTGTTATATAGGATCAATAATCAATATCTTTTGTTCGTGCCGACATTTGCTCCGGATTCGGAGGCATAATTAGCATTTAGCACAGTAGACCGATTAATATGGCCGAACGGATTAATGCAATAATCCACTGCACTGAAGCCGGCTCCGTATTTGGAGGCTAGAACCCAGGGCCCATTCGGCATTATGGGGATTAATCGGCTCTCTTCCGGAGGCTTCACCGTCCCTAAGGCGTCATGCGCCAAAGACTTAATCGGCCCTAAGGCGTCGTGCGCCAAAGGGGGCTCCAAATCTGGAGACTTGATTTGGCCAATCGTGATATCCATGAAGGGCACTCCAAATCCGGAGACTTAATCAGCCCTAAGGCGTCGTGCGCCAAAAGCGTCATGCGCCAAAGGGGGCTCCGAATCTGGAGACTTGATTTGGCCAATCGTGATATCCACGAAGGGCGCTCCGAATCCGGAGACTTAATCGGCCCTAAGGCGTCGTGCGCTAAAGGGGGCTCCGAATCCGGAGACTTCATTTGGCCAATCGTGATATCCACGAAGGGCGCTCCGAATCCGAAGACTTAATCGGCCCTAAGGCCTCGTGCGCGAAAGGGCGCTCTGAATCCGGAGACTTGATTTGGCCAATCGTGATATCCACGAAGGGCGCTCCAAATCCGGAGACTTAATCGGCCCTAAGGCGTCATGCGCCAAAGGGGGCTCTGAATCCGGAGACTTGATTTGGCCAATCGTGATATCCACGAAGGGCGCTCCGAATCTGGAGACTAAATCGACCCTAAGGCGTCGTGCGCCAAACGGGGCTCTGAATCCAGAGACTTAATCGGCCCTAAAGCGTCACGCACCAAAGGGGGCTCCGAATCAGGAGACTTGATTTGGCCAATCGTGACATCCACGAAGGACACTCCGAATCCGGAGACTTAATCGGCCCTAAGGCGTCGTGCGCCAAAGGGGGCTCCGAATCCGGAGACTTAATCGGCCCTAAGGCATCATACGCGAAAGGGGGCTCCAAATCCAAAGACTTGATTTGGCCAATCGTGATATCCACGAAGGGCGCTCCGAATATGGAGACTTAATCGGCCCTAAGGCGTCGTGTGCTAAAGGGGGCTACGAATCCGGAGACTTGATTTGGCCAATCATGATATCCACGAAGGGCGCTCCGAATCCGGAGACTTAATCGGCCCTCAGGCGTCGTGCGCCAAAGGAGGCTCCGAATCCGGAGACTTGATTTGGCCAATCGTGATATCCACGAAGGGCGCTCCGAATCTGGAGACTTAATCGGCAATAAGGCATCATGCACCAAGGCATCATGCACCAAAGAGGGCTCCGAATCCGGAGGCTTGATTTGGCCAATCGTGATACCCACGAAGGGCGCTCCGAATCCGGAGACTTAATCGGCCCTAAGGCGTCATGCGCCAAACGGGGCTCCGAATCTGGAGACTTGATTTGGCCAATCGTGATATCCACGGCGGCGCCTAACCGGAGACTTAATCGGCCCTAAGGCGTCGTCGCCAAAGGGGCTCAATCCGCAGACTTAATCGGCCCTAAGGCGTCACGCACCAAAGGGGGCTCCGAATCCGGAGACTTCATTTGGCCAATCGTGATATCCACGAAGGGCGCTCCGAATCCGGAGACTTAATCAGCCCTAAGGCGTCGTGCGCCAAAGGGGGCTCCGAATCCGGAGACTTGATTTGGCCAATCGTGATATCCACGAAGGGCGCTCCGAATCCGGAGACTTAATCGGCCCTAAGGCGTCATGCGCCAAAGGGGGCTCCTAATCTGGAGACTTGATTTGGCCAATCGTGATATCCACGAAGGGCGCTCCGAATTCGGAGACTTAATCGGCCCTAAGGCGTCATGCGCCAAAGGGGGCTCTGAATCTGGAGACTTGATTTGGCCAATCGTGATATCCACGAAGGGCGCTCCAAATCCGGAGACTTAATCGGCCCTAAGGCGTCGTGCGCCAAAAGCGTCATGCGCCAAAGCGGGCTCCGAATCCGGAGGCTTGATTTGGCCAATCGTGATATCCACGAAGGGCGCTCTGAATCCGGAGACTTGATTTGGCCAATCGTGATATGCACGAAGGGCGCTCCGTATCCGGAGACTTAATCGGCCCTAAGGCGTCGTGCGCCAAAGGGGGCTCTGAATCCGGAGACTTAGTCGGCCCTAAGGTGTCACGCACCAAAGGGGGCTCCGAATCCGGAGAGTTGATTTGGCCAATCGTGATATCCACGAAGGACGCTCCGAATCCGGAGACTTAATCGGCCCTAAGGCGTCATTCGCCAAAGGGGGCTCCGAATCCGGAGACTTGATTTGGCCAATCGTGATATCTACGAAGGGCGCTCCGAATCCGGAGACTTAATCGGCCCTAAGGCGTCATGCGCCAAAGGGGGCTCCGAATCCGGAGACTTGATTTGGCCAATCGTGATATCCACGAAGGGCGCTCCGAATCCGGAGACTTAATCGGCCCTAAGGCGTCGTGCGCCAAAGGGGGCTCCGAATCCGGAGACTTGATTTGGCCAATCGTGATATCCACGAAAGGCGCTCCGAATCTGGAGACTTAATTGGCCCTAAGGCGTCATGCGCCAAAGGGGGCTCCGAATCCGGAGACTTGATTTAGCCGGTTGTGGCGAGTCCGCTACTGGGAATTGACATATGATTTTGAGCGACAAGGAAAAATAGTTCGTATTGTAGAGGCGAAATATATTTACAGGTATCAGAGCCCACAGATCGAGTCAGTGATGGGTTTTTCATCAGAATTCTACCTGTGCCGATTGGGGGGAACCATGTATTACTTCAATGCCGTGGGTTGTTGGGAAACGGATGATCTGATGGTAGGTGCTTGGGACGGCCTTCATGATATGTAGCCAGGTTCTTCCCATGATGGCATTATACGGCGAAGGGAGCTTCACGACCAGGAATTCCATTTCGACCATTCTGGAACCCGCTCGAATAGGTAATGTGACCTTGCCCAATGGATATTTGGGATTCGTATTAAAGCCAAACAGTGGGTGAGGCGCCGGAGATAGGTCCGACTCGTTGAGGCCGAGCTTGATGAAAGTTTGGTAGTACATGACCTCTGAACTACTTCTGGGTCTATGAGAATTTATTCAATGATGAACCGATTTTTGCGTAATCCAGTGATCAACGGATCAATGTGGGAAGCCATTGCGCCATTGAAGTAGGAGTCATTGAAGGCGATTGTCGGGGCCTCTTCGGACCGGTCAGTCGAAATACGACGCCCCTGTAGAGTTAGACGCGACCGAATTGTGTGCATGGCTGGGGATGTAGGCAAGCTGTAAATTACATGGATCACGCCAAGTGGAGAAGAGTCCTACCTCAATGCTAATGCCTTGGTTGGCTTTCCCTGTTTCACATACTGTTGCAATCAGTTGTCTTGCACTAGTTCTTCCAGGTGATCTTTTAATGCGTAGCAACTCTCTGTTTCGTGGCCGTGATCTTTGTGATATTCGCACCTCCGGTCCCTTCGTCATGTATCGGGTGGCCCCACCATCTTTGATGGCCATCTGAAGAATGGAAGGTGTTGGATTTTAGTCATTACCGCGGTGATTGGCTCTGACAGTTCCGTGTACTTTTTGTCGGTGCCTACTGTCGACTTGCAATTGTTCATTCGTCGGGTGGGAGCATTGATCACTCGATCGGCGAGTGTCCCGTCTTTTGCCTCGTTTAGCACGTTGTCGCGGCTTAGGGCTCAAAGGTGGCACGAAACTTATTGGTTGAGCAATTTCAGGAAGTGTCAGTTTGGTGGACACTTGTTCGGCTTTAATCCTCAAGGCATCGTCTTCCACTTTGCAGTACTCTTCGACTTTCTTCATCAACACCCAGACTGTTTTGGGGGGTCTTCTGGTTAGGGAGTTGCGAAGAGCACTATCAGGATGTAGTCCCATTTTGAAGGCGGTGACGGCCATGGAGTCATTGCAAGCGTCGTCAACGAGATTGAAGCACTCCTAATATCGTGCCGAATATGCTCTCAGCGTTTCTCCTGGTTGGATTTGCATAGCCCAGAGAGAGTCGGCCTGTTTCGGCTGTACCTCATTGGTGATGAACCTTGCCCTGAAGGATTTTTGCAATTGATGGAAACTTCTGATCGAAGCCGGCTCCAGCTTGTAATACCATCTAACAGCTAATGGCCCCAAGCAGCTGGGGAATATTCGGCACATGAGGGCTTCATTGTCTGCATGCAACGTCATGGCCTGCTTGTAGTGACGTATATGATCAGTGGGGTCTGATTTTCTGTCGTAGAGAGTAAATGATGGAGCTTTGAACTTCTTGGGTAGGGTTGCCCTCGCAATTCGTCAGATAAAAGGATCGTGCCGGTCCTCTTCGTCTTAACTGCTTCTTCTGCGCTTGTTCCTTGTGTATGGGCTTCTTTCAGAGGAGCTGGAAGTGTATGAGCGTCCCTTGTTATGCTCCGTGGATAATGAATTACAGTCGCTATCGATTTCTCTTGGTTGGACTCGAGGTCATTGCCTACCTGCCTTCAGAGGTCGTTCGGGGTCTTGGCGCGCGGCTTCTTTGGATTTTGCTACTTCCAGGGCTAAATCTTGACAGAGGCGTTCGTTTTCTGCGATCATATTTTCCAGCCTTTGTTCATTCTGTTTAGCTTGTTCTATGATGGCTTGCATCGTCTCCTGTGCTGAAGTCGTTGGCGAGTCAAAATTCAAGGCACGTCTCGAGGCGATGGTTTCCTTTCCGAGCATATTTGCCGGAGTGATGTCGTCTGTTTGTGTAGTCTCGTCGGTGGCTATCGGAGGATCTCGCTTCACGCCTTCCATGGATGTTCTTAAGTATTCCCACAAACGGCGCCAATTGTGGGGAAGTGGTTTTGGAAATACTCTTCAGATCCTGGGAGACACTCTTGATCCTCAGCTTAGTCACCTGCAAAGACGAACACTCCGGTCGGGGGTGCCGGGGTTAGCACTCCGACGGGCAAGTCAGTTCTTTATACTCAAGAAAGCTTGTTTTACTAAGTTTAGTGAAGTGATTATTACATACCATTCCAAGAACACTGCTTCTTTATTTATATTTGTTCCTCCTGAGGCCTCGGGGCCTGGGCCCATTTTTCAATCATTACCCGTCCTTCTATTCGGCCTTAAAGATCCTTTCTCAATCGGCTAATGTATTGTATTCGGCTCATCCTAATCCTGCAGGATGCAGCCGGATAGTGTCTACAGGATGCGGCCGGTTAATGCCAATCTACTAAAATATCCCCCTTCAGATTCATCCATTTATTCGGCTCCCACAACTGTTGATATGGGCTTGAGGCCGATCTATAAGATATGTTGGGCCTGAGGCCACTCTGCATAATACTGGGCTTGAAGCCACTCTGTATAAAGATTGGGCCTAAGGCCGTTCTGAAAATGTTTACAGAATAAGATTAGTCATATGACCTCTACACCTTTACAGATTATAATTCAAGTTTGTTCATTGAATTGTTTAAGTACTATTATTCACTGAGCCTTGCTCACTCCGTGTTATGTCTGTCTCTGTAGGTAACCAACCCGAAGGTCAGTCTTAGCTCAGTTTTGGTTGCTTTCTTTTGACAACTTCGCCCTATCCCAACATTTGATGAAGTCTATGCGTCTTGTGGAGTTCCTTTCACAACCTTTCGCTTTGGTTACCAGTCTTTTGTCTAATGTGATTAATCATGCATAACTTTCTCTACCAATATTTTTGCTACACCCCCCACCTGCAGGGCTGGATCTGTATATATATGTGTGTATGTGAATGTCTGTTTCTTGTGTGTCTATTTACCATATATTGAAATGTTTAATGGTATATTTGTGATCCTAGCATATAGGTGTTAGCTCAATGGATGTTGTTCTATGTTGTTAATTGCTTCCGTTCAGGCCCCATATGCTATACATATCAAATTTAATGTCTATTTCTAAATTGGTCATGCCCAAACTCTTAGGGGTGAGCTAAGGGGTGTGACACATAGGGTATGAAAGAATTGTCGACAGCGATCTGTGGAACGACTGATGAACCTGTTGAGTGCGGCGGCCATCCCCATCAACCTTTGAACCTTCTTGACCGATCGAGGAGAGCCGAGTTCCAGGATTGCTGTGATTTTCCTTGAGTTGGCTTCGATTCCGCGGTGGTTGACAATGTAGCCAAGGAATTTGCCGGATCCGATCCCAAATGCACACTTGGAAGTGTTCAGCTTCATTTCGTACTTGCGTAAAATGCCAAATGTCTCTTCCAGATCGGCTAGATGAGTTTGCACTTCTTTGGACTTGACCACCATATCGTCAATGTACATTTCCATAGTACGGCCGAGTTGCTCCTTGAACATGGCAGTGACTAGTCTTTGGTAAGTTGCCCCCGCATTCTTTATCCCAAAAGGCATAACCTTATAGCAATAGATTCCTCTTGAGGTGAGGAATGCAATTTTGTCTTGGTCCTCTGGATGCATAGCAATTTGATGGTAGCCTCTGTAGGCATCGAGGAAGCTCATACGTTAATGACGCGCCATGGCATCTACGAGTTGGTCTAT